>CM035144.1:108003698-109203698 GCA_020205605.1 Panax ginseng | reverse complement strand
ATTTTATGCTCTACTTGACTCTTCTAATGAATTGCTTATTTCCACTGCAGTTGTTAATCTAAAACTTGTTGTCTATTATATTCTATCAGTTGTTATACTGTTGAAAGCTAAGGATAATTTATTCTGCATTATCTTAGTCATAATATTTCTTACTGGGCTAGTTAAGCTCACCATTTCTTTCATTGTTCTCTTCAGGAAATGAGAATATAGTTGGGACGAGTCGGGGAATGGAGTGATAGTCCAGGATAAATGGCTTTAGTAGTCCTCACTATTCTACGGAATAATGTGATAATAATTGTAATGAGGACTCCATTGAGAATGGATATTGTCTAGAAGGCAATATTCTTGTTTTAAACTCTCGGTTATGTTTTTGTAAATATATTACTAAGCGAGTTGTATAATTAAGTTTGTATTTGATTTATGTACCATGTATTTGGCGACTCAAGATGGGTGATGTATACCTATTTTGGGGGCGTCACAGTTGATTTGCATAAATATGATAATGAAATGTTGATTAGTGTTACAGAAATAAAATATTGATGATGAAATTTTAAATCATAGAAGATAATAGACGTCGTGCTCTACTTGACTGTTGAACGCTATAGATAATTTATTTTTCAATATCTTAGTTATAATATTATTTACTGGACTATTTGAGCTCACCTTTTTTCTTTTTGTTATATTATTCTTATCATGAATTGAGAGTGTAGCTGAGACTGGCCGGAGAATGGAGTGATGGTTTGATACTGTAGAAGTATCTCAATACTTTATTAAATAGTGTGGCAATAATTGTATTAAGAACTTAAGTTGGGTGTGAATATTATTGTACTAAATACGGTACAATATTTGTATTGAAATTCACAGTATGCGTGTTGTCATTTTTTGCACGATAATTTATTTATTGTAAATAAAAAATATTTATATTTGAATTTTGTAGCATGTATTTTGGAGACTCGAAATGGGTTGTGTGGACCTATTTTGAGGGCGTCACGACTGTTTAAAAATATCAAAAATACATATGAAAATATCAATTTATTCAAGTATCTTTGAACTCTATCAAATTGATGAGTGGGTAATATACCCATGAATTATATATATTTAGGCTTGATTAATTGTTGTTCTTAGGGATTTTTAGGATATTTTTATTTGTTTTATTTGTATTTTGTGGATGGAAGATAAAACAAGAAATTGGATGCATTAATAGTAAAATAGGAAATTCTGGCAAAACAAGGGCATGATCGTAATTTGCAGCACAAGGCCACAACTCGGGGGCGCTCAAGGAACAAAGGAACCCAATGCTGAGGCATTGGGTGTCAGAAAAGGTTGACGAATTTTAAAGTTTAAGGTGGAAAAGGAAGGTGGAATTATATGTTGAATATGACTATAACAAGGCTGACTGGATGAGGACAAAACCTATTAAAAGGAGGAAGGATTCTAACATAAAGAGACATTCATTAAGACGGATACTGAAGATTTCAACTTGGAGATTTCAGAGGAGCGTTGAAGAATTGTAGTAAGGAGTGAAGATTGAAGGCCATTATTGAGTTTTTCTTCTTCTGTATCTGTAATCTAATTGAGATGTTTAGTATAGGATTTCTGGTTTTAATCTTCAGCATGAACTAATTTCTTAATTAAGGTTATAATTGAACCTCTTTATGCGTATGACTTGATTTTCCATATTAATCCAATTAATTATTCATATTGAGTTGTTTGTCATATTCCATGTTTATTGTTTAATTATTTGGCCAATAATTACCATGCTTGTGATGCCCCCAAAATAGGTATACATCACCCATCTTGAGTCGCCAAATACATGGTACAAAATTCAAATACAACTTAATTATACAATAAGTAAATGTAAAATCGACAAAAACATAATCTAAGAGTTTTAATAAGAATATTGTCATCTAGACAATATCCATACTCAATGGAGTCCTCATTACATTTATTGTCACACTAATTAATAGAATAGTGAGGACTACTAATGCTATCATCTGAGAATAGTCACTCCAGTTCCCCATTAGTCCGGCTACATTCTCATTTCCTGAAGAAAACAATGAAAGAAAGGGTGAGCTCAACTAGCCCAGTAAGAAATATTATGACTAAGATAATGCAGAATAAATTATCATTAGTATTCAAAAATGTTAAACTGATAAAATATAATAGACATCAAGTTTAATTGCGTGGAATAAGCGATCCATTAGAAGAGTCAAGTAGAGCATGATATCTACTATCTTTTATGATTTAAAATGTTTTCATCAATTTTTTATCGCCGAGACTCAAACAATAAATAAACCACATCATCGAAGTCATCCCCCACTACAGACTGAGGATATTCATTAAATCATTAATGAGTGTGACTATATCCAAATAATCCACAGTCATAATCATACCAAAAGCGTCCATCAATGCACTACAAATTTCTTGAGGACTTTTACCACATTATTTATAACATTCTGAGGTCATGATTATCTAGAATAATCCTGGTCATAATCATACCAAGTCCATCTATGCACGTAAGCTAAAGATAACTTTCATCACAATATAAGCGTGAGGATGATGATGATGACATAATAATTGATAAAACAAGTTCAAGAATAAATTTTAAAGATTTATAAGTTAATTTATCTTGAAATCAATTACGTCAAATTGTCGACATGATCTTTGCTTTGTGGAGTAAAATTCAAGAATGCTCGGAAGAATATTTTCATGAAAAGATCTTAGGATAAAGAGCAAATATCCAGGATATTCTACTAATTTCATGGAGTATAGAAGCCAAAACTTTAACCAAATGAGTATCATAGAATATATATGAAGCTATGCAAATGAATTTTCACCATTGTCATGGTAATCCACGTAGACGAGATCATTTTCACAATTTAATAAGGAATGAATACGAAAGATCATTCACCGTGCATGTGATAATCCCACGAGACGAGTTATTCCAATGAGCAAATAAGAATGGAACCAGATCATGCGTAATCCGCACAGACATGATATTCCAACAGATTAATAAAGAATGGAATAACGAAGAATTCACCGTGCATGCGATAGGCCAATCTGCAGGCGAGTTATTCCAACAGAATAATAAAGAATGGAACCGAATTAAATGCGTAATCCGCACGCATGACAGAATATTCAAATGAATAATAAAGAATGGAATAATGGAAGAATTCACCATGTATGCGATAGGCGCTTGCAGACGGAGTTATACCAATGAATAATAAAAGAATGGAACCAATCAGCATAATCTGCAGATAAGATATTCCAACAGAATAATAAAGAATGGAATAACAAAGAATTCACCATGCATGCGATAGACCGCACAGACAGGTTATTCTAACATAATAATATAGAATGGAACCAGGTCTAATGTAATCCCCCCATGCATGGATATTCCATCGAATAATAAAGAATGGAATAAAAAGAATTCACCGTGCATACTGATAGGCCATAGCAGACGAGGTTATTCCAGCGAGAATAATAAAGAATGGAACCGGTTCTAGCGTAATCAAGGCCTGCAATTTGGATATTCCAACGAATAATAAAGAATGGAATAACGGAAGAATTTCACCATGTATGCGGTCCAGATGTACACGTTATTCAACATAATAATAAAGAATGGAATAATGAAGAATTTCACCATGTATGCGGTACTTGGCATGTAGACATATTATTCAACATAATAATAAAGAATGGAATAATGAAGCTCTCTTCGTGAATACGAAAGAAATAATACCCTTACCTTAGAAAAAAGCGGATCTTTGGAGTAGAGGAGTGGTAGATTATTGTGCCATCGTTGGATATTTCCGATAAAAAGAATATTTCCCGACCAATCGAATATTATATAATCACTTTTTTACTTTACAAAATTTGTAAATATTACCCACAACTATAACATTATATCAAATTCGCACCATAATATTCAAAAATATATTTCGAGAAAATTATTCTTTATTCATAAAAATTGGGGTCTTACAACCTCCTTCTTAACTTATGAAATTTCATCCTCGAAATTAGAGAAGCTTGCACTGGTATGTCGAAGAGGTGAGGATACCTTGATTTCATCTCAGATTCTAACTCCTAGGTTATTTCCTCCATATCGTGGTTTCTCCATAAAACTTTGACTTGAGGTATAACTTTAGGCGTAGAATATGATCCTTCTTATCCAAAAATTTTAACGGGTAACTCTTATATACGTTAAATCTTCCCTCTATCTAAATCGGTTCAAATTCAAGAATATGGTTCGGGTCTTTCATATTTACGTAACATAGATATGTGAAAAGCGTTATGAACACGAGGCATACTTGGCGGTAAGTAAAGCGCGAGTCTATAGGCCATGATCCTACTCGATCGAGGATTAAAAATGGGCCAATGAATTGAGGATTGAGCTTTCCTATCTTTCCAAATCTTGTATCTCCTTTCCATGGAGCAACACATAATAACACATGATCTCCAATATTGAATTCTACGTTTTTTCGATGAAGATCAGCATAACTCTTTTGTCGATCTTGTGAGGTTTTTATACGTTGTCGGATCGTTTGAATATTTTCCGTAGTCATATTTACCAAATCCGGTCCCAACAACGTTGCTTCACCCACCTCATCCCAAAGATCTTTGAAACAACACTTTCTTCCATACTAACGCCTCAAATGGAGCCATGCCAATACTTGCTTGATAACTATTATTGTAGGAAAACTCCACCAATGGTAAGAACTTGTCCCAACTTCCTTGAAGTCGAGGACACGAGTCTTAATAAATCTTCAAGAGTTTAAATAGTCCTTTCCATTGCCCATCCGTTTGAGGATGATATGCGAACTAAATCGTAAATCCCGTGCCCATAGCTTTTTGCAAACTAACCCAAAATCTTGAAGTGAATCTTGGGTCTCGATCGAAACTATGGATCTTGGCATACCATGCAATCTTATGATCTCGTTTATGTACATATACTAGCAAGGCGTTCAAGTGTAAAAAGTTTCTTGTATCGGTAAGAAATGGCAGACTTGGTCAATCTATCAATAATGACCCAAATCGCATCTATGCCTTGAGAAACCTTGGGAAGACCGATGCTTGAAATCCATGGTAATGTGCTCCCACTTCCATTCGGAATTTTAAGTGGTTGTAATGGACCTTTTGGCACTTGATGATCTGCCTTGACTCGTTGACAAGTTAGACACCTTGAGATAAACCCGCTATCTCTCTTCGTATTGCTCCACCAAAATGTATATCGAAGATCACGATACATTTTGGTACTCCTGAGATGGATTTCAAAGCTGTGTGTGTTGTGCGCCTCCATCATGATTTTATACTTCAAGTCAGAATCGTTAGGAACACAAAGTCTGGAGTTAACTCGAAGTATTCCTTCTTCATCGATTCTTGCTTCCGGAATAGCACCTTCTTGCACTTTCTTCGTCATACGCATCAGCACAAGGTCTGTAGTTTGAGCAACTTTAACTTTATTGATTAAAGTTGGTTCTACTCGTATATTTGCCATCATCACATAGGTCTCTGGAGTCTTTAACTCTATTTCCATCCTTTCCAAGTCATACAAAGTGGGACTTTACGTTGACAATATTGCACTCGTAACCGCATATGATCTTCTACTCAATGCGTTAGCTACTACGTTCACTTTTCCAGGATGGTATTGGATGGTATGATCATAATCTTTCAACAACTCAAGCCATCGTCTTTGCCGCATGTTGAGTTCCTTTTGAGTGAAGAAATATTTGAGGCTTTTATGATCAGTATAAATCTCCACCTTCTCTCCATACAGGTAATGCCTCCAAATCTTAAGCGCAAAAACGACTGCTGCCAACTCTAGATCATGAGTAGGATAATTTCTCTCATATTCTTTGAGCTATCGAGAGGCATAGGCTATGACTTTCCCATGTTGCATGAGAACACATGCTAACCCTTTGCCTGAAGCATCACTGTAGATGACAAATCCTTCGAGCCAGATGGTATTTTCAGAACAGGTCCTGAAATGAGTCTCCTCTTGAGTTCTTGAAAACTCTTTTCACATTCCTCGCTCCAATCGAATTTTGTATCTTTTCGAGTTAGCTGAGTTAATGGAGTAGCGATTCAAAAAAACCCTTCTACTAATCTCCGATAATAACCAATTTAAGTAAAGAAAGCTACGTCTTGATCATTGACTTAGGTTGCTCCGACTTTGAATTGCTTAAATCTTTCTTGGGTCAAGCAGATATTCCATGATTTGATATCACATGCCCAAGGAATACAACTTCCTCAAGCTAGAACTCACATTTCTTGACTTGGCATAAAGCTTGTTTTCACGAAGCTTTTGGAGTATCGACCTCAAGTGTTCTTCATGGTCTTGGCGGGTTTTGGAGTATAGGAGGATGTCATCAATAAAGACGACCACAAAGTGATCAAAATATTTCTTGAATACTCGGTTCATCATATCCATGAAAGGCGCGGGAGCATTAGTCAATCAAAAGACATGACTAAGAAATTCATAATGCTGTCTCGAAGAGTTCTGAAAGCGATTATTTAGAATGTCATCAATTTTAATCTTGATGATGATATCAGGAATGAAGATCAATCTTTGAAAAGAATTTGGCTCATTCTGTTGATCAAACAGGTCATCAATGCGAGGCAACGGTACTATTTTTGATGGTGACATGATTGACTCCGATAATCAATACAAAGTCCCATACTTCCATCTTTCTTCTTTACGAATAGAATAGGAGCACCCCGAGGAGGCGTCTTTAGAACGAATAAAACCGATGTCTAACAATTCTCTGTAGTTGGATTTTTAACTCTGAAGTTCAATAGAGCCATTCGATATGGGGCTTTGGAAATGGGTTTTGTCTGGGATTCAAGGTCGATATAAAATTCAATTTCACGCTCTGAGGGGTGGTAGGAAGTTCTTTGGGAATACGTCGGAAATTTATTAATAATAGAAATATCATTCAAATCGTATCTTTATTTAAATCAAGTGACATGGGCTAAGAAAGCTTGACATCCATTTTTCAATAAACGAATAGCTTTATGACTTGATATGACAGTGATTGATTTTAGTGGTTTGGTTGCTTGAATTCGCATAATAGGTTGGTTAGAAATATGAAAGCTAACAACCTTACGAAAACAATCGATTTTAGCATAATGAGTAGTTAACCAATCTACCCCTAAAATCACATTAAATGCAAGTATTTTCATAGAAATAAGATCGACAGGTAACGTGCAGTTACTGATTTAAATCAAACAAGACTTATAAATCGTGGATGTAATGAAGGTTTCTCCCAACGGAGTTTCTACAGATAAGTCAATGTCTAATTTCTCCGGAGTCAAATTTAAACGTTGAGCGCAAGTAGGAGAAATAAAGGAATGGGTAGAACCGGTATCAAATAAAGTATAAACTTCACTAGAGTTTATGATTAGTTTACCCTTGATCACCTCGTTCAGATTCCTCGCTTTTTAGGAGGTTACGACAAACGTTCTCCTTGAACTCTGGGTTTTGTCTTATGCGGGACACCCTTTGATGCCTCCATCCCAGCTGGACTTGACTTTGGTGCATGACAAAATCGGGCTAGGTGACCTTCTTTTCCACAATTATAACACGCTTTGGACTACATCGTGCAGTTTGGACTTATGTGTCCTTCCCCTCCACATTTGTAACATACGACCGGTGGTCGTTATCCTTCCTTAACAACAGGTGTTGGTGCTGACATCTTTCCATCCTTGTTGAATCTCCTCTTCTTGAAATGTCAACTCTTATTGTCATGGCCATGATTACCACCGAAGTGATTATCATTTCTGGCATGTTGATTCCCTTCACGTTTTTTGTCACCGCTTCGATGACTGCTACCACTGGTATTATCTACTTGTCGGTTGCTCTCTCTTGGTTGGGTTGACTTATTATCGCGCTCCAATAACTGAGCCATATTCACAACATCTGAATACAAACACAGTTTGTGAGAAATTAGGTATTAACGTATCTCGGGTTTAAAACCTCTTAGAAACATCCTCGTCATTCTCTCTTCATTATAAACCAAGTGGGACGCAAACCGAGACAACTCGGCAAACTTAGCTTCGTACTGCGCCACAGTTATATTGTTTTACTCAAGCTTGATGAACTCTACCTCCTTCATGTGACGAATACTTTCAGGAAAGTACTTTTCATTGAACAGCTCTTGAAACTTCTCCCAAGACATTTGGATTGCGGCAGGTTAAGTACGTTTTACAGATTCCCACCATTAATCTGCCTCTACTCGCAATATGAAGGTGGCAAAGGGAACCTTTTGCTCCTCGGAGCATCCCAAGACATCAAATATCTTGTTGATCTGTTTTATCCATGTCTTCTCCTTAAGTGGTTTTGGCTTTCCAAAAAAACTCCGGTGGTCCTAGCTCCTTGAACTGCTTAGCGGTGTGGTCAAGAAATTATAAGTGTTTCCACCTGCATTTTTTGCGGGGAGCCGTTTTACTGATGTTGCATGAATTGCATAAAGCCTCTGAACATCACATCGTTCACCATTTCAGCGGTGTTATTGTTTAAATGAGGATTATTGTCTTCCTGTTGCACATTATCACGGGCATTAATCTGTGGTGACTCAGCGATGCCGTATGCTTCATTGTTTATCTCAATATTTTGGATGCCATTTTCAAATCACGCCACAATACAAGGGTTAATTAACATATCACATATTATCTCTATACTCGACGTAGCCAATTAAATACCAAATAAACTTAGGTAGGTCATACTAGTGAAGGAATTCCCGTCTGCCTCCCTCCTAGTTCTTGTCTCATATCTCAAACCGGGGATCATATCCTAAGCTTTGATACCAATTATAGCGCCCCAAAATAGGTATACATCACCCATCTTGAGTCGCCAAATACATGGTACAAAATTTAAATACAACTTAATTATAACAATGATCGTGTAAAATACGACAAAACATAATCTAAGAGTTTTAATAAGAATATTATCATCTAGACAATATCCACACTCAATGGAGTCCTCATTACATTTATTGTCACATTATTTAATGAAGAATAGTGAGGATTACTTAATCTTATCATCGGACTGTCCACTCCAGTTCCCCGACTGAAGTGCTGCGGCTACGTTCTCATTTTTTCAAGATAACAGCGATTGAAAGAAAGGTGAACTCAACTAGCCCAAAGAAGAAATATTATGAATAAGATAATGCATAATAAATTATCATTAGTCTTCAAAATGTTAAACCGATAAAATACAATAGACATCAAGTTTAATTGCGTGGAATAAGCAATCCATTAGAAGAGTCAAGTAAAGCATGATATATACTATCTTCTATGATTTAAAATGTTTTCATCAATTTTATCATTGAGACTCGACTTAATAAATAAACCACATCATCGAGTCATCCCACCTTTACTGAGCCAAGGATATTCATTAAATCATCAATGGTCATGACTATATAAGAATAATCCACGGTCATAATCATACCAAAAGCGCCCATCAATACACTATGTGCTCTCGAGGACTTTTACCACATCATTTATAACATTACAGTCGTGATTATACCAGAATAATCCTCGGTCATAATCATACCAAGTCCATCTATGCACGTAAACTAAAGATGACTTTCATCACAATATAAGCATGAGGATGATGACAATGACATAATAATTCAATAAAACAAGTTCAAGAATAAATTTTAAAGATTTATAAGTTAATTTATCTTGAACAATTACGTCCAAATCGACATAATCTTTGCTTTGTGGAGTAAAATTCAAGAATGCTCGAGAAGAATATTTTCATGAAAAGATGGGATGAAGCGCGCAAATATCCGAGGATATTCTACTAATTTCATGGAGTATAGAAGCAAAACTTTAACCAAATGAGTATCATAGAATATATGAAAGCGCAAATGGATTTTCATCGCCATACGCAGTAATCCACGTAAACAGATCATTTCCATAATTTAATAAGGAATGAATACGAAGGATCATTCACCATGCGTGTGATAATCCACATAGGCAGAGTTATTCCAGAGAATAAATAAGAATGGAACCGGTCATGCGCGTAATCCTTGCAGGCATGGGATATTCCAACAAAATAATAAAGAATGGAATAATGGAAGAATTCACCACGCATGCGATAGATCGCATGCAAGTTATTCCAGTAGAATAATAAAGAATGGAACCGGGTCATGCGTAATCCGCCGCAGACAAGATATTCCAATGAGAATAATAAAGAATGGAATAAATGAAGAATTCACCACGCATGCGATAGATCAAGACGCATGTGAGTTATTCAATGAATAATAAAAAGAATGGAACTAGTTCAGCATAATCCGCATGCAGACGAGGATATTCCAATAGAATAATAAAGAATGGAATAACAAAGAATTCACCATGCATGCGACGATAGGATGCAGAGGGAGTTATTCCAACGAGAATAATAAAGAATGGAACCGTGTTCAAATAATAATCCGCGAATGAGGATATTCCAAACGAGAATAATAAAGAGTGGAATAACAAAGAATTCACCATGCGTGTGATGAGGCGCATGCGAAGCGAAAAGTTATTCCAATGAATAATAAAGAATGGAACCAGTCTAAGCGTAATCCACGAGCACGGGATATTCAAGCAGAATAATAAAGAATGGAATAACTGAAGAATTTCAACATGTATGCGGTACTTCGCATAGACAGGTTATTCTAACATAATAATAAAGAATGGAATAACAGTACACACATTTGAACAAATAGTTATAATTATGTGAATTAATAGCAATTAATTGCTCATTTATCCTAAGTTAATTACGAATAGTCAAATTATAACTTCCAGACATCAATTAATATCTAAATAAATGTCAATTTCCACTAACACTAATAATTTCAACACAATGGAACTATCAATTTCATCTTTAATCAACACTAAACTTATTAATCATTAATATTATAACTCACAATATTTAACAACCAGGTCGTTCCCGGAAAAGAGGGCTTTTCGATAAGGATTTCTCCTTATTGGTAGCCTTGATTAGATGACCGAACCTCTTCTTGTGAACTTCAGACATTATAAATATTACAATTTAATAATATGAATAACTTTATCGCCTTAATTATTGATTTAATAATATATCATATAATGCAGATGATACTGTGACAATAATCGAATCAATAATATGAGAGATATGATGCAACAATTACTGTAGCTATAATTGAGTATAAGCTGAGTGACTTCTCACGTAAAAGTATCAATAATCAATACTGTGTCTCTTTACGCAACCCAGCGTATTCATTGTACTTTTACTCTGGGTAGTTCAACAGGTTTAACGGTAAAACTTCATACAATTATTTTTATAAAAAGATAATTATGTCGTTTTCTAATTACGACAATACTTCCGTTTTGGGGTCCACCAATGATTGTGTCATCGTACGAATATTCCCTGTTAAAATGAATATTCCACGACTAATCGAATATTATATAACCACTTGCTTACTTTGCAAAATTTGTAAATATTACCCACAACTATAACATTATATCAAATCCACACCATAATATTCAAAAATATATTTCGAGAAAATTATTCTTTATTCATAAAAGTTGGGATCTTACAATTCTACACTAGATGAATTCGGGAGATGAAATCTAGGGTTAGAACTGAATGAGATAACATGTATTCTTGGTTATTTGAATGAGATAAATAATTAGGGTTATGAATTGAATAGGGATATCGCTCTTCACTACATGTAACAATTGAGAATTGAATTTATTCCCAATTAATTAACGTTGGAATGTAACATAACACTGGTTGTGCATAGGAATATAGCATAATTAATTGGATTAAGTAATTTTAATTGATCACTTGAAAAAGGGCTCTTAAATACATTAAATTCCTGTTAACAACTCATGTGGATTTAATAATTGGAGAAATTGGATAATTAAATTATATTACATAATTGGGGATATTGTAGTCTTGAGCTTTAATCATCTGACTCAATCATTGTGGTAAAATTAATTAGTTGGTTTAATTTAGTTATAATTGAAAAATCATAAAATTGGAATTGTTTAAATAAAATTGGATTGATAGAATACTAGTAGTTGGGATTTATTAAATAGGATTACTCGTGGGTTCGACACTCATTCTTATCACTTTATTACTTGTTGACCGTGTATACTTGCGTGTATTCATTAATTGTGAAATCAATAAACACAAATCAAACAACTTATTTATATATAATTAAATTACTTACATTGACAAACTTTGAGCAGTTAAATTACTTGTATTTCGTCAATTGAAGTTCTTATGTTACGTTTGGATTGAAGGAATGAAATGGATAATGGACTGATTCATTCAAATGAATCATTCCGTATTCTCTTTCATTTAAAGAATAAAATTCAAAATAAGAATGATTCAATCCATTCCAAGTGCAACCAAGGACAATTTTTTTCATTCCATAGAAATGAGTCATTTTATTTTTACCTTCATTACTCCAATCCAATCGTAACATTATTATATTATACTAGTAAATTTAAAAAGTATAATTCGTTTTGTGACAATATATTTTAATCAAATCATGTTTGTCTTATAACACAAAGTTTGTTTTAATATTATACTTTCTATGTTCCAAAATTTGATATACAATTTGATTTTTGACGTTAAACGATAACATATTAAACTTTAATCTAATAAGAATTTATTTAATTTTAGTTGATATAATTATTATAATTATGTAGTATATAACAAAAATTATTAATTACACAATTAATTTCATTTTAAACTTTTATGAGTTATACTAATTTTAAAATTTAATATGTTATCGTTTGACTTTTAAAGTCAAATTGTATTACTGGAACCGAGAGTATATGTTTTATAAAGACATGAATATTATATATTAAATAGTTTTAATATGTACTATATTTTTACAAGTCATTCCGTACAACTTGATTCGAGCTCGTCAATTTTATGTGAGATGGAATTTGGTTACCCTGGGACTCGCCCAACCCGCCCAAATTACACCCCTAGGCCCTAACGGATAACACAAAACTCCGCCATTATTAATGCTAGATGGGCCTTAATTTTTTTAAGAGAACTTAATTCACTTTGGTTTTATAAGATTTGTTGCATAGGACTAAATTGCAAGTTTAACTCTCTTATTTGTTATGTTTCTACAAAAGTGTTTTTTTTAGCATAAGTCTCCCTTATCGTTATATTAGTTGTGTAAAATTGCTTCTCCAACTCTTTTTGTCAATAAAAAAAATATTTTTTTTCCAAATTAAATTTAACATAACGTGCTAACATATTATTCATGCCTAAAGTAAGGTTATTATAGTCATTATGGTAGTTAAATGTGATGCCCCCAAAATAGGTCCACACAACCCATTATGAGTCGCCAAATACATGGTACAGAAAATAACTATAACTTCATTATTACAATTGTCATGCAAAATACGACAACACATATACTGTGAGTTTAAATACAAATATTATCTTCTAGCCAATATCCACATTCAAATAAGGCCTCTTTACAATTATTGATACACTATTTTATAAAATAGAGAGGACTACTAAAACAACTGCCTTGAAACATCACTCCACACCCCAACTAGTTTCCGCTATATTCTCGCCTCCTAAGAAGAAAAATGGAATAAAAAAAAAGGTGATCTCAACTAGCCTAGTAAAGAATATTATGACTAAGATAATATAGAAAAAATTATCGTTAGCCTTCAATAAATTCGATAAAATATAATGGACAACAAGTTTTAGATCAATATTCGTAGTGAAAATAACAATTTATTAGAATAGTTAAGTAGAGAATGAAATCTACTATCTTCTATGATTTAAAAGTCCATCATCAATATTTTATTCCTGTAACACAAATAAATAAACATCTTGAACCAAAAATTCATCTATTCTTTACGGGCCAAAGATATTTATTTGTGTCATCAGTTGGTCATGTTCATCTCAACACCTGTCCATCTTTGCACCACGGCCAAAAATATTCATCAGGTAATCATTCATCTTTGCACTACGGGCCAAAGATATTCAGTTATATCATCATTTAGGACTGAGGATGATGAAAAATATCTTAAAGAAAACGAATCTAGTGAGATAAAATGACAAAGATTAGGGATTCGTACTTTAGATAATCAAAGTTCAAAAATACTCCATAATAAACCATAGTGGGGTAAAATTCAAAAATGAAGATCAAAACATGGATACAATCAAAGATAGTAACCATAATAGACATCGTGGACAAAGAAGAGAAAATTTTATTTTTCTATGAATAGTGTCATATTCGTGAATAGTGTCGTATACGTGAATAGTAACCCCGACATAAAAAGGTAAAAATTTCACAATAAAATTTATATAAATATTTTGGTATAATGATATTGAAAGAAACAACATCATTTACGAAGAAAATAACATCCCTTACCTCAAAAGAATAGTACTTCTCGCTGAAATATCGATATAATGCTAAAGGAAACTTGTACTGAATAACAACACTCAAGATATCTAAATACTCACAAAAATACGATAAATATTATAGAGAGAAAAAACTTCTAATTCTGATGTAATTTTCAATTCTAACTAAGCACCCTATTTATAGGAAAATGCCAGAACGCCAAAGCAGACTAAAATTTAATAAAATAGACTAAAATTTAATAAAATAATATTTTATAAGAAAATTCACGCACACCACTTGACTAAGTTCAACAATCCACTTTGGAAAAAAATTCTCGTACATTTTTCCACCAAAAAAACAAAAGTGGATCTCACCTATGTTTTTAATAAAAAAAACATTTATTTTTGAAACTTCAATAATTCATGATAAAAAGCCCTTTTATCAAAAAAAAAATACGAATTCTATGTCCATTCCATATAAAATTTAGGGTCCTTTACAATAATATACAATATTTAGTAAGTAATTACACTATTAGTGCATCCATAAAATAATTACAAAAATAATACATTTTCTCATATTTATTAACAATATTAGTTCAATTAGGATTCCTCAATTTAGGGATTTAGTATAGGATTCAATTTATAATAATAAGGAAACCTAAAATCAAGGAGAAATAACTTCCATAATTAATAATTCAAATATCTTGGATCTAACAACAAAAACAAATTCAAATTCAAAAATAATAATTCAAATTCAAATATTCAAATTTTGGCAACGTCATCCTCCTCCTCCCTTTCGCCGGTCATCTTCTTCCTCCCCTTCGCCGGTGAGACCCAATTTCATGTCCAAAAGAAAATAAGAACACTGCATAGGAAAGAGAGATATAAGAGAGTGATGTATAATATAATGTTGATAACCAAACCTTCTTAAAAAAGGTAAGCAAACTTTTATACCAAGGTAACTAAACCTTTATACCAAGGTAACCAATCTACCTCCACACCTGCAGTATGAATTGGTTACCTTGGTCTGAAAGTTTACCAACCAACTACATGAAGGTTTGGCTACCAACTGCATCACATTCAAAATAAATTGGTAACCTAATAACACTGAATTGGTTACCTTGGTATGAATGTTTGGCTACCAACTGTACTTTGAAAAAATTGCAGGGGTGGATGTCCCTATTCATGATGTCGATGCACCTGAAAGCATGCCTTCAGAAAAATTGAAGAAACTCCTCACCTTAGACAAGCCAAATCTTCGGATTTTTCCCCCAAATTGAATAAGGTAGATATCTTATCTCTCTCATACAATCGCTAATTTGTCTGTTGCACACCCATGCATGCGGTGGATCTGGAAAGCACAAATACAGTTTCTAGCGCATCATCGTACCTAATCTTCCAATTCATTTTTGTGATTGTGAAGAGCATTATGATTCCTCTAACATGGCAAAAGAAACACCTTCTTCTGATCTTGACAGAGCAAATGGCGGGATAGGTGAGAAAGAGCTTAACATAATGGAGTCAATTATGAACAAGTTATTTATGACTGAAACCCATCCCAAGGGTTTACGTGGTGAATTTATATCGATTCAAGAGAAGGCCAGATTCGGTTGATCCTATTGATCTGCCAATTGATGAGAATGTGTTAGATCCACTGTCTGGTTAAGATGATCTCATAGTTAACACAATGGTTGGTGGGAATGAAACAATACCTTTATGAAAAAAGAGGATGAAGAAAAAAGAGAGAGAAACAGAAACAAAGATAAAAAAATGGATTAATTATGTAAATAAAATATCTAAATGCATTAATTGTGTAAATATTTTATGAGTGTACTATTGTTGTAATTATTTTAAAAAATGTACTAGAAAGTATAATTGTTCCTAAAATTTAATTTTCTACAACTTTGTAGAAAAAAGTTTTTCCAAAATCCAAACAGAAAATGACCGAAATCCACGTACGTATGATTTTTAATACCTCTATTTCAACAAAATACTAATAAAATACCTCAGCATTAAATCCTTCATTTATATCCACATAAAATAAATATTTCCTTATCATATAAATCAATAATTAATTATTCACAAATAATATTGCAGAATCACAATAATGACAACCAGGTCGTTCCCAAGAAAGAAGGGGGCTTTCCGATAAGGATTACTCCTTACTGGCCCGTAATTAGGTGACCAAACCCCTTTCCTAGACAGAACTTTCTTCTTTACAAATAAAACAGGAGCACCCCAAGGAGATGTACTAGGACGAATGAAACCGATGTCCAACAACTCCTATAGTTGGACCTTTAACTCACGAAGTTCAATAGAGCCATTCGATATGGGGTTTTAGAAATGGGCTTTGTACCAATTTCAAGATCAATAAAGAATTCAACTTCACGCCGGGGTAGGCAAGGAAGTTCTTCAGAAACACGTCAGAAATTTACTAACAACAGAATATTATTCAAATCGGCGTGTCTTTATTCAAATCCATAACATGGGCTAAGAAAGCTTGACATCCGTTTTTCAATAAGCGAATAGCTTTATGACTAGATATGCGAGTGATTGATTTTAATGGTTTAGTTGCTTGAATTGCATGCACAACAGTTGGTTAGGAATATGAAAACTAACAACCTTACAAAATAATCAATTTTAGCATGATGAGTAGTTAACCAATCAATCCCTAAAATCACATCAAAAGCAAGTATCTTTAAAGAGATAAGGTCATGCAATGTAATGTGATGGTGCTAACTTGGATCAAACAAGATTTATAAACAGTGGATGTGATGAAAGTTTCTCCTAACGGAGTCTCCACAGATAAATCAAAGTTTAATTTCTCCGGAGTTAAGTTTAAACATTGAACACAAGCAGGAGAGATAAATGAATGGGTAGCACCGGTATCAAGTAAGGTATAAACTTCGCAAGAATTTATGATTAGCTTACCCGTGATCACCTCATTTGGGTTCCTCGCATTTTGACTAGTCACGACAAACGCTCTTCCAAGAACCGTTGACTTTGACTTTTCTGGGATAGCCTTTTGAGTCACCATCCCCGCTGGACTTGGTTTCGCTATCGTACAATCTCGAGCGATATGTCCTTCTTTTCCACAATTATAACATACCTTAAACTATTGTGGCGGTTTGATTTGATATGTCCTCTTTTCCACATTTATAGATAATGACCGGTGGTCGTTCTCCTCCCTGTAGAACCGATTCTTCTTTGGTGTCGACGTCTTCACATGGTCATTGTTGAATCTCCTCATTTCAAAATCTCTCTCCCGACTCGCTTCTTCTATTCTCATGGCCATGATTACCACTCGAGGTTAGTTCCACTTTGTGTCGAGTATTCTTCTTTCTCCATTTGGTTATCGTTGTTCTAATGATCACTTTGTCACAAGATGATCCACAGTTATGGTCCCGGTTGAACGTGACTCGTTATCTCGCCTAAGAATTGAGCCATGTTGACAACATCTGGAATAGAGAGAAAATTTATGAGAAATGAGATATTGACGTATGTCGGGTTTCAAACCTCTCAGAAACATCCGCGTCATATGTTCCTCATTCTCCACCAAATGAGGTGCAAACCTAGATAAATCTGCAAACTTTGCCTCAGATCGATACCGATATCATATTATTTTGTTCCAAATCTAATGAACTCCACTTCCTTCATATGACGAATACTTTCAGGAAAGTACTTATCATTGAACAATTTTTGAAACGTCTCCCAAGATATGCTGAGTACGGCTGGATGGGTACGCTTCACAGATTCCCACCAATAATTTGCCTCATTACGGAACATAAAGGTGGCGAATGGAACCTTCTGTTCCTCCGTGCATCCCAAGACATCGAATATCTTGGTGATTTGTTTGACACACGTTTCTGCCTTAATTGGATCCGGCTTTTCCTAGAATTCTGGTGGTCCCAACTCTTTGAACTGCTTGGGCCGTGGACAAACCGCAGAATGCGTTATCATTTCCACTGTGATTTTGTACACGAGTCTCCCTCGTCTGATTTTGCATGAACTGCAAAAAGCATCTAAACATCCCGTCGTTCATCATCTGCTCAGTGGTGTTGTTCACAGGAGGAACATTGTCAGCTTATTGCATGTTCTACTCGTTGGTGAGTAAAGGTGTCTCTACGGTCTCATTTACTCCACTTTAACATTCTCAGTCGACATTCTCAAATACTGCCATAAAATAAGGGTTAATTAAGGAAATCAACATATCACATAATATCCCTATATACTGACCAACTAACAAATAAGCTTAGGTAGCACACTTGCGAAGGATTTATTCGTCTCTCTCCTCCTAGTTCTATTCCCCGATCTCCGCCAGAGATCATATCCCTAAGCTCTGATACCAACTGTGACGCCCCCAAAATAGGTATACATCACTCATTTTGAGTAGTCAATAACATGGTACAGAAACAACTACAACTTTATTAATACAACATGAAAACAGTGAGTTTAAATACAAATATTGTCGTCTAGACAATATTCACACCCAAATAAGTCCTCATTACAATTATTGGTACATTATTTTATAAAAATGGTGAGGACTACTAAAACAATTTTCTAGAATCATCATTCCACACCCCGACTAGAACTCGCTACATTCTCGCCTCTTGAGAAGAAAAATGGAACAAAAGAGAAAAGGGTGAGCTCAACTAGCCCGAAGAAAAGAATATTATGACTAAGATAATATGTAACAAATTATCGTTAGTCTTCAACAGGAAAAATCGATAAAATACAATAGACAACAAGTTTCGGATCAATATTCGCATGAAATAATAATTCATGTAGAAGAGTTACGTAGAGAATGAAATCTACTATAATCTATGAATTTAAAAGTCCATCATCAATATTTTATCCTCAGAACATCAATCAATATTCATCTTGAATCAAATATTCATCTTTGCACTACAAAGCCAAAGATATTCATCGATTGGTCATGTTCATCTCAACACTGTACATCTTTGCACTACGGGCCAAAGATATTCATAAGAAAATCAACCATCTTTGCACTACAGGCCAAAGATATTTAGTAATACCATCATTTAGGACTGAGGATGATGAAAAATATTTTAAAGAAAACGAATCCAGTGAAACAAAAGAACAAGTATTATGGATTCGTACTTCAAAAATACTTCATAAATAATCATAGTGAAGTAAAATTCACGAATGATCAAAACATGGATACAATCAAAGTTAGTATCCATAATAGATATTTTGGACAAAAAACGAAAATTTAATTTTTTCCGTGAATAGTCGTGAGTATCGTGAATAGTGAACCTTGACACTAAAAGACAAGAATTTTACAAGAAAAATCTTACCAATAATCCCAAGATAATGATATTAGAAGAAATAATATCATTTTTTAAAAAAATATCCCTTACCTTAAAAAAAGACAATTCTTACAATTTCGAATACCTGAATATAGTCTTTCAAGGAACTTATCAGATAAAGAACACTCAAAGTATCAAAATACTCACAAGAATACGCTTTCAATAATATAGAGAGAAGAGAGAAAACTTCAGTTTACGGTGTGATTTTCAATTTTAACCCAAGACCTTATTTATAGGAAAATGCTAGAACAACAAAAGCAGAAAATTTAATAAAATAATAATATAATTAAACAAATTTCTTACGCACACCGAGAATCTGAATTCAGCAACTTAACACATGTTTAATGAGGCCCACAAAATGTAAAAAACGTTTTTATTAATAAAAATAATTAAAACTTCCAAAAATCAATTATTCTAGAACTTCGGAACTTCAATAATTCATAATAAATAGCCCTTTTATCAGAAAAATTCGAACCTCATGCCCTTTCTATAGGAAATTTCATTCTCTACAACTTTGCAGAAGAAAGTTTTTCCAAATTCCAAACAGAAATTGACCGAAATCCACAAACTAGCGATTTTACATGCTATAATCAAATTTCAGTCAAGAAATGGGCCCACAGACATGTTTAACATGTTTTAAATAATTTTTATAACAAAAAATACTATTCCTCCTCATATACTCATATATCCCACATTCATTGTAAAAATATCACCATTATTATATTATTAAAATATAATAATATATTTAAATGAATTATTTATCAGAAAAGATAAAATAACAATTTTTCAACAATTGTCACATTAAAATTTTCTCCATCTATATCCACATAAAATGAATATTTTCTTATCATATAAATCAATAATTAATTATTCACAAATAATATTACAGTAATCACAACATCGATAAACGTTATGCCATAGGAAAGAGAGGGCTTTTCAATAAGGATTTCTCCTTACTTGGCGCAATTAAGGTGACCAAGCCTCTCCTTAGATGTAACTTTCTAGACATTGCCAATAATGTTATCTAATAATATTATTCAAATAATATGAATTATTGATCCGATAATGAAAATTGTGTAGTGACAATTATGAAACAACAATAATATAAAATATCAATGTAGCAATTATTGAATCAATAAAATAAAATATTGAGCAAAGAATTCATCAGAATAATTATTGAGTAATGCCTTCCCACGTAAGAATTAATAATTGGTGTAATACCGCGTCTACACCGTGGTTTTAACCAACCGGATATTCCAACAAAGATAATTCAGAATAACTACGCCTGTTATTTATAAACAACTTATACTTGTCATTTTTTCATCCAATTGCTTTCCGTTATGGGGGCCCATCTCAATGTCTACCGTCGCATTTAATATTCCCGACAAAGTAAGAATATTCCACGACCAAACGAATATTCTCCGATAAAAATGAATATTTTATAACCACTTACATATTTGAAATATTTGCGCATTTTATCCATAACTAACCATATTAATCAAATCAACCCTTACTATTTCAAAATAATAAATAGAGGAAATTTGATTTTTTTTATAATAAGTTGGGGTCTTACAATTTTAACCACCAGGTATTTTCACAGTGTTAATGGTAACAACTACGCTGTTATTTAAAAAAACTCATACTTGTCATTTTCTTCATCCAAATGAGTTTTTAGTTATGGGCCCCATGAATGGTCATTTGCTTCGTCATTTAATATTCCCGACAACAAGAATATTTCACGACCAAACGAATATTCTCCGACAATAATGAATATTTTATAACCACTTGCTTATTTTGTAAAATTTGCACATTTTACCCATAACCAAAGCATTATATCAAATTAACACCTTATTATTTCAAAATAATGAATAGAGAAAATTCAATTTTATTTATAAAAAGTTGGGGTCTTACATTAAACCTATTTGAGATACATTTGAGAGCAACAAATATCACATTTATGATCGAGAAGGAACAAATATGAGGTAAAAGGTGATGGACTCCACGACACGCCTGTGTGAGGTGGTTGTCCCCGGATCGTTTCTAACACAATTGTTGGGTAAATTACTTGCAACACATTAACCTCTTGTCTATACTGAGACGGTAATCTTGGTATAATTGCTCGCGTTCAAAAATTTGCGTTGTTTAGACACCAACGACACTTTGACCCCTCGCTTATATTGAAGCGGTAATCTCGGTATAATCGACGATTGATGTGGTAGAAGATACCACACATAACTATGAACTGTTGTATGATAAGTTAAATTGAATCTCAAAAAAATAACTAAGAAAATACTTAGGAATTCTTTAAAGAACCAAAAGTAGAGAATAATCTTAGAAGTATAATAAATCTGAATAATATTGAATTTTTATTATGTTAATTACATTAATGATCCTTAAATAACCATAACTTGAAACCCTAGAAATCCTAAAAGGAATCAATAAGTGTTTTTGAAATTAAAATATAATCTAACATCCTAGTTATTATAGAAATCTGGTAATTTATAATAAATACTAAGTTTAGGAAACAAATCTACGTTCAAAATCTATCAAAATGCGATTGCCTCGAAAAGCGTACCAAACAAATCTATACAAAATCCTTGCGGCGGATATTTTGGCACTGTGAAGTCGCCACATGGAAGTTTGGCGAGAGAAAGCAATAAAGCAAGAGCCAAAACTTGTCAGGCGATTTTTGAGCAGAGAAGTTTCCGTCGGGACAGAAATACTTAGGCTTGGAAATCCGCCGGGGCGGAGTTGCTGATTTTTCAATCTTGAAGTTTGTTTTCCAAGCTTGCATCGGTTTAAACTGAAACACATCCTTGGACCATATTAATGAACTTGGGGTCTCATACTCCTTGAACCAAGTTGACATGTCATTCTCATTCCACATTGCTTGCACCAAATCTATAAGACTTTCCTTGAACTGTTTAGTTCATCATCTCGTCACGATCCAACTGGAACTTGTACCGGATCCAATTCATGTCCTATATTTGAGTCCTTTATTTGAGTCCAAGTTATTGATGTCCTCATCAAAAGATCTCAAGAGTTCAAATTCATCTCAATCAAACTATAGATTTTAAATTAGGACTAAAATTCATCTTAACCAAATCGTATTTTGTGAAAATAAATTTATAAGTAGTTGTTAGGGTTTAAATTAGTACTGCAAATGCCGCAGATAATTCGATTGACACCTTAGAAACATAAACATAATGACACGCCTATAATACTATAATAACCTTAATTTATATAAAATGGAATAATAGGTTAACATTTTTTTGTCAAATTTAATTAATAGAAATTATTTTATTATGAACGAAAAAAAGATGAAGGAACACTTTTATTGTATTCCCTCCGTTCAGAAAAGATTGTCGTTTTAGAATAAAAAATTTGTTTAAAAATGTTTGTCGTTTATAACTTTTGAGGAGAATAAATTATTTATTTTCCTATATTACCCCTACCTTCTCTTTTTAACTTTCCATGAAGGGATAGTGATGAAATTTTAAATAAATTTTATTTGATAAATAATACTTTTTTAATTCATATACAAAAATCTTAAATGACAATCTTTTAGTAAGGAAGATACTATCTAAGAGGAGACTTGTGCTAAAAAATTAAGTTTAGGAAACACTAGTAAAACATGACATTGGGGTAGATTTGCAATTTAGTCCGTTGCATAATCGGAATCATCGCCGATATAATTATTGTTTAACTGTAACCAAACAGCAGTAGAAGCAACTTCTTCACCGTCACTAGCCGTAATTTCTTTCAAACAAACTGACGTTGAAGATATATGTAGAGCGATTGGAATATAGATAATGGAGTCACATACCTTCAAATTCTTAGGCTATACATAAAATTATATATATAGAGAGAAATTAAGAGTGAGAAAAAATGGATCCGGAGCAGACGTTTATTAGGGTACAAGAGCGGTTCTCACAGATGTTGACACCAAGAATACGAGCTTCTCTTGAGTATATTTATCTCTTTCTCGCCATCACTTTGTTCTGTATACTAGTTGTTATGCACGCCAATTTCGTTCAGCAGGTACTAATTTCATGTTCTATATACCAAAACCACTTTCATTTTTGTTAATTTCTTTTTTCTAGGTTACCCTAACTGTTTTTTTACTAAACATTTGGCTCAAAGGGGGCCAATACATGTTGAAATAGTATATACATACCTAGTAATTTGGCTCAAAGGTGTTGAATTGGTATATACATACAGGAGTAGTTGATGTAATAATTGTCATCTGTATATTTGACATG
Organism: Panax ginseng; assembly: GCA_020205605.1. Classification (NCBI taxonomy): domain Eukaryota; kingdom Viridiplantae; phylum Streptophyta; class Magnoliopsida; order Apiales; family Araliaceae; genus Panax; species Panax ginseng. The sequence goes on along the minus strand of CM035144.1, from coordinate 109,179,750 downwards.
ATGATGCACTATGATTTTTGGTATACACAGCTATAACTCATGCTTGGTTATTTCTAGAGCTTAAATTTTATATTTTTTTGAAACTTTAAGTAAAAGTTGTTTATATTTTATTTGAAGCCTGGCTGTTCAAGTGAGCTCACTGGAGTTGAAACAACGGAAGCACAACTTATCCGGATCAAGGTTTGTGTTTTTTTGGAAAGCCTTTGTTGTATTTTTGTTTATGTACAGCTTTCTTTGGATGCTCTGGGACTTCTATTTCACAAACAAGCTAGTGTTGCATCCAAACCCGTATTTAGTTTTGACTGTCGATATTAATACTTGTTCAGTGACCCATGAATGTTTACTTACTGTGATTGAGATTGTTCAGTTTTAGTTTGAGATTAAAGTTTGTTGATGAACTCGAACCTTTTTAGTTGCTTAACAGAAAAGGGAAATTTCTTATTGTAATTGATGTTTACAAATTGAAATCATCTATTTGGTTTTCTCTTCTTACAACTGCTTTTGTTGACTGCAGTGGCATTGGTGTTTAAATAGTTACATCAATCATTGAAGTAGGTTAGGGGAAAGAACATTAACACGCGGGGCACCTGAATATTGTAATAGTTGACTAGTTGATATTGCCACATTAGTTAAACTTTAATTTATATTATGTTTTTCATAACTATATCAACTCTGTTAACATGTGAGAGAGGTTCTTTGGAAAAATGAAACTATATCAAATGGATATGTGAATTCATATAATCAATGTGCTACTTTATTAAGGTGCTTGATGGACAGTTGATAAAGCATTTTACCCAGCTTCCTAGTCCTGCCTTTACGATTTTCTCAGCATGGTTTCTGTGATGTAAGTCTTTGTGCCGTTGGACCACCAATGGAAAGGTGAATAGAATTAAACTTGTTATAGTTTTCGTATTTAAGATCTACTAACTGTAACCATGTTAAACAAGTTATTTTGAGTCTTTTGACAAAGAATGTAAGATCACATGTGATAAAGCAAACTTATACATTTCTGGCGAATTTGTAGCAGCCCCGAATCCGGGTCCCGAATCGCCGCGGATCCGGTTCGCTATTTCTACAACTATTTGCGGAAGATATAAACATAAATTGTTTATACATTAAATTACACACTATTCCCCAAGGTCGAGTAACCTTTACTTAAACACAAATCATAAGCTATCTAACACATAACAATACTATTCTTCAACCATACTTTTACAAATTAGCTGTACATTCTATCCCAAGCTGAACTTGGCATTTTCCCTTTTCTCAGAATTGGTCAGATTCGCTTTTATCTCGCAATGTTTTATCATGATATAGCAAGGTGAGCATGAAAGTTGTCCAACAAGTTTAAAAACAATGCAAAGATATATCATGATGGAAAGAGTTTGAATAATAAGCTGACTATCCTTCACAATGTATTTGTGAATTAGCATGAACAAAGTTTTGACTGAACAAGTATTTAACAGAATAACAATATATCTGGACCAACTTGGTAATGAAGGTGATCACTTTTCATACCCGATTTATACATACAAGATGTCTGAGTACAATTCATAAGCATATCTCGTCTGGAAACCACTCTTAAAAGAGTTTAAGTAAAAGAACTTGAAAAACTTTGCTTCAACTGATTTGATTCATCAGTAACGCAATATAATAAGCTTCTCCCAAGACCTAATATTAATAATATAGATCTCCAATATTAGAATAATATCATCACCATTATAAAATAACTTAAACACATAATCCTATCACCATATACAAAGATATAAAACCTATAATAGATCTTTGGTTGCTAGTCATAACATATAGTTAAGTATTAGACAATAGGTTTAAGTCTTAATATTCTTATTATACTTTGATATTCTTTTAATCACATCATAACTTGTACTTATAAGTTATTCATTTTTTATATGTTATCCTAGTAAATTAGATAACATCTTAGTAAACCGAAATACCATTTCAAGAAGATTTGATTTCATTTCAGGTATCCTCGAAATCAATATTCTTTTCTAAAAAAATACCAAATCAACTTATTATTTTTCTATCCTTTGGTCAAACACATATACATATATTTCATACACAAAAATTATTTTTCCATAATTTTCCAAGTTCCTTTAGTATTTTTCAAAAATCATTTCTAGTTAATTCCTTAAGAAATTAGCTACCTTGTGCTTAACTCCAGAGATGCCCATCTTTTGACATAACCTTATATATATTAACGTGATGCTCTATTTTAAATTTCGTGGCAATCGGAGTTGTAGAACTCGTTATAGCGATTTCCGTCGGAAAATCACAAAAATTGAAATGGTCATAACTTTCGGTCATTTTAAGTCGGAATTAGCTCATTTTTTGGACACGAGGTACTTAATACCATATATTTTCATTTCCCAAAAGGCGGAATTTATTTCACACTTTAAGTTGCCAAAACAGCCCCTGGACAGATCTGGACAGAAACTTTTTGTCATTTGGCAGTTTTGGAGTCCTTTACTAAATCTTAAATAAAATGAGATCTGTTACTCCGATTAACAATCAAATCAATTTTGTTGGATTCCTATCTTTCCAAATACAGTTTTCTTCTATCACAATCCATATTTGGACATGTTAAGCTCCCGGAAATTAGCCCGAAGTGGCTGTTAAAAACTGTTGCTCTAACAGTTTTTTCTTACCTTTTGAGTAGTTTGGGAGAAATTTCATAACTCTCTCCTCCGATGTCGGATTTAGTCCGCTTTTAGGAGTCTATGGAAAGCTTATTGAGTGTACTATAACATACCAAAAGCTCAGAATTTTTAGAGCAAGATAGCTAACCCGAAATTTCCTTTTGTGGCAGCAACTTTTGGCCAAAAAAAACAGTTTTGGGGTCCTTCACCGTAAAATCCATATCTCTCAAACCGTATGGCCAAAAATTCTCAATTTTTTACACAACCTGTATATCTACAGATATTAACACCCCAAAATTTTTCCAGAATTTATAAAGCACAAAAGGGGACGAAAATGCCCTCACACGGACTGATCCAAAACAGTTCCTAGAAAGCGGACTGTTTTCACATAAATCAACACCACGACTTTTAGAAAGCGTGATTTTGAGTTCTACCACTTGGGTTAACTACTAAACACATATATCTAGCACTCCTCTTTGACGGATCGCAAAAAGGAATTATAGATTTAAAACGGTGAAATTTCAAAGTATATAGAAATTTCGATTTTCAAAACTAGAAAATTATTTTCCTTATTCTTTTGATTCCAACCAAATCAACACTCAATATGGTTATATCTAAACATGAAACACTCATTTACACATAGATCTAAGGTTTTTGAGTTTAGAACTATGGATTCAAGGTTTGATTTACAACCATCAAAAATTACATAAACAAAAAGGGTTTATACCTTTTACTTACCATGTTCTCCTTCTTCTTCTTCATAGCTTGATTATGGAGCTTTGATGTATCACCAAAACTCCCCTTTCTCTCCTCCATGGTTTTGAATGGCCTCCTTCTCTCTCCTCTATTTGGTTTTTTTTTGGTGAGAAAGAGAGAAAAATTGAGCAATAATACACTTTCTCTCTCTCTCTCTCTCTTTAATCTAACAAGCCTTGTATGGAATAATTGTAATGGATGATTAGGGCTAGTAATGCTTTATAGTATTATAGGTAAATTCTAGATGTCTAGCTTTTGTGGAATAATTGGTGACAATAATTCACAATAATACACCAAATGGACAAAAGGTAAACTAGTAATTTCCACATTAATAATTAATTTCTTTTTAATTCTTATTTATCATACCAAATGTCCAATATGTCCCTCCTTATTTGGGCTTAAATTTGGGCCACCATTTCCATCTTTTGGGCAATCAATAAATAATATATTGGACTTAAAATTTAATTCTTTGGGCCATGTAAATTAACATAGTCCAATACTATTAATTCTTTTCCAACCCAAATCATTAAATTAGGGTTTTCATTTTCCTCAATTATAACCTAAATCCTTACTCATGCACATTTATTTCCTTAACCCAATTAGACTTGCTAAAATTAAGTTATAAAATTAATTAATCGAGATGTATAAAATAAATCTCTTAGAGTTAGTATATATCTAAATACTATTATTTTCCCCAACTCATAACTCTTAAGTTATTCAATCATTCATTCTTAATATATAATTAGGATTACATTAGTTTATTTTATTTGTTTATATAATAAACAAATATAAAACCATCACATAATCTTCATATTCCTTTACTCACCTATTCGAATAAAACAATTTAATAAATTGTGACATGTTCCACAATTCTCTTAAATTAGGTCACTAATATAAAAATAAAATATTAGGACCACTAAATAACGATAACCATTTAGGTTATTTAATTATCACACTTAATATATATATTAGGTTACATAACTTAATTCTTACTTCACTTTTATATACAAAATAAATGTATTCACATTATATAATGTATATTTATTTACTCATATCCATAATTCACATAATCATAACATATTTCACTTCTCACACTAATTTTGACTTTTCTCCATAAAAAGTCAACTATTGACTTTGACCAAAAGTCAACCTTTACACATTTTGTGTTTACTGTCCATTCTGACCAAATTCGACGTTCTGGACGCAACCGAGCAGTCCATGCTTCAAAATTCTATCTCTAACTCAAATTTTGAGTTTTAAATTACTCCCTTCTCATTGCTAATCGTATTATCTAAACGACTTTATACTTATTCAAATTCTTATTTGCCGGTCAAGGTTAACACTCAAACTATGTTAATTACTAACATAGTTTTATCTTGATCATTATATCATTAACTTAATTCATCATTCCTCTTGCTAAAATATATATAGCACCTTACTAAGTAAATATATTTCTATACATATACTCATCTTCGTTTAACCTCATAGCATCTCTTCATGTGAAATCTTATCTCCAATAATAAAATTTCCATATGTACTTATATAACATTTTTTTTTAGACTATTCCGTTCACATCGAATTTAAAGGTATCGTAATACCTTATTCTTAATATTCTTTCAAGTACATATTAATTCATTTCTAGGGTTTTGGAATTTTGTAACCCATATTTCCTCTATTCTTATTCGAATAGCAAACCATATAGGTTTTACTTGAAAAATTTTAAATAAATCCTCAAATTCTCATCTAGATTTTATTCTTTAACCTTTATTCTAATCATTCAAGATTTTAGAAATTTTCGGGTTATCACAGAATTGATGCGACAACTTCTATTAATAAGAAAATTTTATTAGGAATCACCAGAATATTGGTGAAGTACCTCTTATAAGTGCGCTTCAGTGGTATCTGTTGCTACCTTTTTTAGGTACTTATGGATTCTGGTGGCTACTTTTGTTTCAGATAGAAATACTTGTGTAGATTATGATGACTTCTGTTTGTTGGTTGTTTTGTTTTGTTTAGGGCCTGTTAGTTCATGTATGAGAGAGTTACTAAGCCTAAACAAATTTTTAGCATTATTAGGCCACTAACTGCACTTGACTGTGTAGCCTTTTGAGTCTCTAAATCATGTGCTGATATTGTTGTTTTATGGCACTTTCATCTGACATCGTTGCAGATTACCAGTGATGGCTTGTGGTCACAAAGTGAATCTGAAAATAATGTGATGAATACTCCTGTCAAGGAAACTGCTGCTTTACATCTAAAAGCGGCTGATGTGAATGAAGAGGGATTGAATTTTTTGGATGCAAGGTTTTGGTTGACCTGGATTAGCTCCGGTGCTAGGAGGGGAAAATCAACATTTAAGTTCTGGAATTCTGACAACGAAAATTTTGAATCTCAACCAGATACTTCTACCCGCAGTGAAGGTTTTAAGCCAGCAGTTGGTGATGCAGTTCTTAAAATCACTAAAGATGAGTCTCGTAGTAGATTCCCTCTATCAGCCAAGGAATCATTTAGAGCAGCAATATTTCACCTCAGCAGAAAGTGGTATGGGTGTCTATCTTTCTTGTGGAGACATGCAAAGAAAATTCTAGGAAGTTTGTGGGTGAGTAAATCAGGAAAAGTCCTTCAGAACTCTAAATTAACAAAGTAGACTCATAACATGTGCAATACAAGATAACTAGATTTTCAAGATGAATTTCTATTCTTATGTTACTTTGTAAAATTGATTTTCTGTTCTTCGAAGGTTGATTATCTGAATCAATTAGTCTTTTGAAAGAGCTAACATATGCACATGGTATGGGTCTTTCAGATATTTTACTTTTCTGCGAACTACATAAGAAATTACTGACATTAGGAACATCTACAAGTTTATATACCTGGTGACGTTTCTTCCAAGCGTCCTTTGTATGGATTTGCTACCCATTGAGCCTTCCAAAACGACATTGCAAGCGGGATAAATGCTTTTTTGGTTACTCTATTTTAGGTCAACTTACAAATGAGTCACTAAACTTATTTTTTTTACAGTTAACTCACTGAACTTTAGTTTTCTTATAAACCGTTACAAAAACCGTTAAGTCCTTTACTTTTAACAGAATTTGAAACATATGATGCTGAGTTGAAAAAAAAAGCTGATGTGACAAAAATGATCCAACGCGACCTTCAATAATAATAATAATAATAATACCGATAATAATAATAATAATAATTATAATACAAATAATAATAATATTTATGGTTTATTATATCCTTAATTATATTTTCTAATAATTACATAAAAACTCATTTGATATTAATTATAAAAATAATTAAATATATATTTTTCATTTATGTTATTGTATTTTATATATTTTTACTAAGTTTTTTATTTATATTTTAATTTAAAAGAATTTCTTTCATTTTCTCTATAAAATTTGTTCATTTCCACTTGAGCAATGTAGCCATGCATAAAAATTCCATGTCCGTTTTCTCTCTCTTACGTGTCAAATTCTGTTAAAAGTCAAAGGACTTAACGGTTTTTGTAACGGTTTGTAAGAAAACTAAAGTCCAGTGAGTTGACTGTAAGAAAAAAAAGTTTAGTGACTCATTTGTAAGTTAACCTAAAATAGAGTGACCAAAAAAACATTTATCCCGATTGCAAGCATATAGCTGAGGAGTACTAATTAGTATAGGCTCAATAAAATAATTTACATCTGTCTCTCTATTTTTCCCCTTTTTAAAAAAAGGAATTCTTCTTTGATCGTCTTTTTAAGCTTACTGTATGAACAAGCTGTGGATCAACCTGATATGTTGACTTGGTTTCATTTGTTAAACCTTTAACTTTTCTTTGCTTACATTGAATTCAAATTTCAGGATATTGCTGGTATACATTTGAACCTTGATATTCCAAAGTGGTTGCATATACTTCACCTGGACCGACTGAACTCATTTGCAGGTAAATTTTCTGCCTGCAAGTGTTATTTTCTTAGTGGTAATATATAGGAGGTACCCTGTTTCGATGTAATTTGGAAACTTGAAGATTTTCAATATAGAATGTGAGGATCTGGAGGTTAAGTTGTCCAAGTTTTAGGTGGAATTCCATTTGAAATCCTGCCATCAGTTGTTATCTTATTTGCAGATGGCTGAACTTCATCATACTTTGTAACGTCAAACCAACATTTCGTCTAAACATCTATGAAACATTATTTTTCTTAGAAAAACCTGTTCTACACACTTGTGAACATGTTCTGCCTCGTCTAAGACATGTCCATTGCTTTAAGCTTAAATTCAAGACATGCGACTTGCACTTTAATGTAATTGAGACCCTTGTATGTTTGGATTTTATTTTGTTCTTTCGTGAAAAGAATTTTATATTGTAACTAAAAATTAAATAAAACTTTATATATAAAATTAATACAGAAGTTTGACTATATCTGAGAAAAAAAAGAAGACACAAGAAAGCTTCAACATTGAAATGGGAATATGAGGAGAGATCCTAAGTGTAACTAGGTCTAGATAGATGACTGTATGTATGTATTCAGATGTACAACAACTTTTTACTTTTACGCATATCTTGTCTTTGTTGTGCTTTTTTCTTTAGTCAATGATTTGTGAAGTGTCTAAAATTGCGAAAGAGTGTGCGGAAGTGACATGTTATTCTAGTGTTGTAATATAGTCTCTAAAACATTAAAATTTACACACAGACATGAATATGTGTTTGTAATTACATACCCATTTATTATCATAATATAATCTATATTATTAAGTGGGAGGAAAACTTGAGAGTTAAGGTGTAAACAATTATGTGAAGCTTTTTACTTTCCTTTTTTTACCCTTCTCCATTACTCCTGCATCCTGCCCCCATTCACCCGCTTATTTCTCTCCATTATCTTTCTATCTCTTTATTAACTCAAATTTCTCTTATTAATTATTTTTAATTTTATTACTTTTAATTATTAATATATAAAAATAATTAACACACGTAAGTGTGTGCCAGTATACTAGTTTGTATAAAAATACATTATTACAATTTACACACCTGATTCGATACTTAAATGAGTCGAATTCGAATCCATTTTGATAGTCAGACACTTATACGAGTTGAATATGAGTCACCCACTGTTCGCTCATTTAGAGCATTTAATTTTCCTTACTTCACTGTCTCACTGATACATACTCAATACAAGTTCGTTGTTCCTTACTGGTATGCAATATCGAGTATACTTGATTAATTTAATATATATTATTTAACAATTAAATTCTCCACATATTTTTAGAATTGGAAGTAGTTCATTAATTATTTGAAGAGTGATAATGTCGTCTCATTAATTTTTTTACCAAGGCTAGAGATCTAATTTGAAGTGTTTAAATTTTTATTATTTCAAGTACTTGACTGAGTTAATTTTATATACATTATCATAAAATAAATGATCCGGTTCTAATCTGTGTATTTCTCAAATGCTCGCGAGTAGTTCGATTAAAAAACGAGTCAGAGTTGAGTCGAACTCGAGTACAATAAAACGAGTCAAATTCGAATGAGGTAAGATTGCAAAATTTTATTTGAATCCGAGTACGAACCCGAATACCTTAAAAAAGTTTCGAGTAGAATCTGAGTAAAGTACTGTTCGACTCGATTCGGGATCATTTTCACCCCCTAAATTGACCACGTGTCTTGATGGTATCAAATCTTTAGATTCTTGATAAGTAATAGAAGAAGTATAAAAGAAAGTCAAGATACATTATCGGCTAGTGGTTGTTATACACCTATTAGTATATCATGATATGAGGTTCAAGCTATATGAGAAATATATTTATTGGTTTGCTAAGCGCCTGAACGGAAGGATACGTCAACGAGGTCAATCTGCAATGATTGAGACTCGATTGACGCTTGTGGATAAGTATTAGAACCACTCATACAAATTCTCAAAGTAAGAGTGCAAATACAGTCCATTTCTCGCCAAGTCCCTCATAAACTTTAGCAAAAAAGTCGTACTTGGCTCCAACTATTTACAAGTTTAGGGAGGTTAGATGCACGTCGAGGCTATTTCTAGGACTTGAACTAATGCTTCTCACGAAGTGAACACAACGGAAACAAGGATATGACTGTCGGATACAAATTTGCGACATGAGGGTACGAGAGTTCATGAAATTTGGGAAAATGGGGATTCAGTTGCGGTAGTAGGGGTATGTAACATGTAATTATTATTATATAAATACATATGTATTTACTTATTTAGTTAAACTATATATTTTATTCTCTTAACAAAATGTTTATTGCCATTTGCCAAACATACTATATATACACACATACATATACACGTGTGTGTGTGTGTGTGTATATATATATATATATATATATATATATATATATGGAATTGTATCGGCACATTGAAATCGCCTTTCACTGAAAAGAACCCCTAAAAGTAATTTACATTTGTTCCAAACAGACAATGTTTCGGCCCTAATCCATCTAATTTTTTTGTGAGGGTGTTCATATTTTACAAAAGATGCCACCGCAGCACCCCTCAAGCGCACCTTTGGCACACCTCCTGATTAACATTCAGGGATAAGGCAAGTGATGCACTATGCACCCCCACACACTTGTACAGTACGTTAGCAAAGTGGTGAACCCTAACTTGTAGGTGAACACTTGACCATCACGCCAATGACGACCTTCATTACTTTCTCCAGTTTTATAATTTACCATACAAATATCGTCAAAATAATTAATTCTATTGTCCTGATAATTGAAGTATACTGTATATTGATCATCATAATCTAATGAAATTACTAAAAGATCCTCATTCAAATCACTCATCAATTCAACACTCATGGACTCATCTATCAGCATCAAGTTCACCATATTTAACTTTCACATACTATGCTTCCTACTAACCTTAAGATATCCATCCTACAAAAACTCATATGAAGGTAATTAGTAAGATTACCTAATGAATTTATGTTAAATGGTGCCTCTTCTTGTTTCTTTTTTGCTTTGGGACCATGTTAGAATCAATAGAAAGAGGGGAGACGAGGGAAAATGAATAGTATGTTGAATGATGGGTATACACATTACTGACATTAGTTTGGTGCATGTGTGTTGCACTTTAAGCTAGTCTAAATAATTAACGATTGAAAACTATGTCAGGCTAAGGGCATTCTAGAAAATATATAATATAATAGTAGATTCTAGTAGTAATGAAGTGCATGTGAGCACTTGTCATAGTTAGTTATTTGGTAGTGAAGGATAAGAGTATGGTGTAGGATTAGCTTTATTTCCTGGTGTAGGATTAGCTTTGTTTCCTTGCAAGTAATCTTTTCCTATAAATAGTTGTAATAACTTTTACATTTGTAAGTAATGAAATTTATGAAAATGAGTAGTATTTGCTCTCACACATATCTCCCTCCTTCTACCTCCCTCCAATTAATCTCACTAAGTCTATTTCTCTCTCCTCACAATTCTCTCTCTTCTATTCTCTCTGTTTCTCAGTCAGTGACTCAGTGCCAAGCATGGCCTGACAAATTATTACTTTAAATAAAAGTTTTTACCGTAATTTCTTATGAACTGCCAGTTTTAGGGGGTTTAGAGGAGAAGGGAATGATAAGAGGATTTTTTGGAAGTGCGCTTGTTATGACATTTCGTAGGGTGTATGGACAGAGAGGAAGGCAAGGATTCTTGTGGGAGGTTGATGTATATGGGTATGGCATACTTTGGGATAGAGTGACCCGAGCATTTCTTTAGCTTTTGTGTGGGAGTTTTTCTAGAAAATTCTATATTAGATATTTAGATTTACTTAAAGATTGGCCAGTTGAGCTCCGTTGCCGCCAGGATTACTTCCAACTTGTTTTTTGTTTTCTCTTATTTCTTTTGTATGGACGTCTTATCTTCCATCTGCATTTAAAAAACATCTTGTGAAAATCTTAATCCTAAATTTTCATAAATTTAGGGTTTGGTCTAAAGTAATTTAGTATGTAGTTAGGTTTACAAGTATTACTGGTCGGGATTTATTTCTTTAATTTACTATTTATAATTAACTGTTAACTATTTCTTTTTATAATATTTTAAAATGTTCTAGGTGTATATCTGGGTTCAAATTATGTTCATATTTTTAATTGGGGTTTTCTCTACAACCAATTCTAATTTTCTTCATTACCAATTTACCGTACAAATTGCCTAAATGCAAATGCAATGCTCCTTACATTTGATGCCTTATAATTTGGTCTCCAGATATATAACTCTGATAGCTATATCCATCTTCTTCAGTTATATTAGCCTTTCCCTTTATTTGTTCTAGGATACCGCTCATGATAACAGCTGGTGTACCCCTAAATGAAGTGTAGAATGTGTATTTCTTGTATATCTTCATATAACAAGTAGCTACATTTATACACAAATGCTAGCCTAACTCTAGAAGGAAAAAACAAAAACAGGGAAATGTAGAATGTTTTAAGCCTAAGGCATGTTATGGGTACAACATCACTAAGGGGATGTTTGATAAAAATTGAATGAATCTGAATCTGAATCTGAATGAGAATGAGCTGAATCTGAATGAGAATGAGCTGAATCTGAATGAGAATGAGCTGAATCTGAATGAGTTGAATCTGAATATGAATGAAAAAAAGCTGTTTGATAATTGACATGTCTGAAATATCTGAATGACAAAACTTTATTATTTTATCCCTCTGAAAAATTCAAAATTGTTGTAAATTTATTTAATAATACTTAATATAATAGTTAATATTTTTTTTTTTTTTTTTTTTTTTTAATTTTTTTAATTTCATTCAAATTTGCTCATTCACCATTCAACTTAAAAATCTCGACTTAGTCATTCGGCTACCAAATCCATCTTACCGATTCAACCATATCTGCATCAATACAAACGACTAACCGATTGACCATTCAGATTCAAATTCCATTCAAATCTAAACAAACACCCCCTAACATCTGCATGTTATGGGTGCTGTGTCACTAACATTTGCTAACATATGTGCTAACACTCTCCCTCAAGTTGGTGTATAGATGTCTCGCATACCCAACTTGAAACACAGTGGATGAAATATTTTACTACTAAGACCCTTAGTAAGAATATCAGCAAGCTGGTGTTCTGATTTTACAAAGGGTAAGCAGATAAGACCACTAGTTAACTTTTCTTTGATGAAGTGTCTGTCAATCTCAATGTGCTTCGTTCTATCATGTTGTACTGGGTCATTTGCAATACTAATGGCTGCCTTGTTATCACAAAATAAATGCATAGGCCGTTTAGTTGTAACACTCAGATCTTCTAGCAAGGTTCGAAGTCACATTAGTTCACATATACCAAACACGATAGCTTGATTTCAGCCTCGGCACTAGATCTTGCCACCACAGACTGTTTGTTACTATGCCAAGTAACAAAATTACCTCCAACAAATGAGCAATAACCTGATGTAGAATGACGATCCTCTATAGAATCAGCCCAATCTGAGTCGGAAAAAGCTTCAACTCTCATATGACTATGTGGTGCAAATAATAAACCTTTGCCAGGAGCAGACTTGAGATAACTTAGAATTCTGTAGACAGTTTTCAAGTGACAATGTCGAGGATCATGCATATACTGGCTCACTATACCCACAACATAAGATATATCGGGTCTAGTATGGGAAAGATATATCAATCGTCCCACCAAACGTTGATATCTTTCTTTATCAACAGTAAGTCTTGTGCCTCCTTCTAGATGATGATTACTTTAATAGGAGAATCAGCAGGCTTACATCTTAACATGGCAGTTTCTGTTAAAAGGTCAAGGACATACTTCCGTTGAGATAGAAAAATCCCACTGGAAGATCTTGCAACTTCAATACTAAGAAAATATTTCAAAGAACTAAGATCTTTGATCTCAAATTCTTTGGCCAGACTCGCTTTGAGATTAGCTATCTCTTCTTTATTATCACCCGTCACCACAATGTCATCAACATAAACAATAAGAATAACAATCTTCCCATTTATTTGTTTGACAAATAGAGTGTGATCTGCTCGACTTTGTTTGTACCCAAATCTAATCATTGCTTTGTGAAATCTACCGAACCAGGCTCTGGAGATTGCTTTAGACCTTATAAAGCCTTTCTCAATTTACAAATCTTACCCTTGGTGACAGATGAAACAAAACTATCGGGTATTTCCATATATACTTCTTCCAAGTCACCATGAAAGAATGCATTTTTCACATTCAATTGTTGAATATCCCAACCAAAGTTTGCTGCACATGAGATTATGGTAGGAACAGAGTTCATTTTCGCCACAATAGCAAATGTCTTCTGGTAATCAATTCCATGAGTTTGAGTATACCCTTTTGCAACTAGCTTGGCTTTGAGTCTTTGAACTGTTCCATCTGTCTTCTGCTTGACTGTATATACCCATTTGCAACCAACTGGTTTTTTTACCATAAGAAAGAGTAACTAGTTCCCATGTATCATTCTTCTTCAGGGCATTCATCTTGAGTCTGTTTTCAATTCTCATTACTGATGGCTTCTTTCCATCCCTGAGGAACAGGTATTGAAGACAAAGAAGAAACAAAAGAGTGGTAGGATGCAAATAATTTATTATAGGCTACAAAATTAGAGATAAGATGTTGAGTACAAGATCTAACCCATTTTCTGAGAGCAATAGGAATGTCAGTATCATCAGAAGGACAAGTAGTATCATTAGAAGAATAAGTAGGGTTAGGATTCTCACCATTAGCATTAGCATTATCAAGACCAGGTGCGGAGCAAGGTTGGTGTAGTGGTGCAGAAATGGTGGCCTTATTCTTGCCTTTTCGAACATAGGTCCTCAATTCAGGTTCATGTAACTCCCCTTGTAGCACAGGCTCATGTAACTCTCCTTGGGTAGAATTATCAGAAACAACAACAGAAACAAGGAAAGTAGAACCTATAAACTCAGAAGGAAGATTCTCCTCAATTCCTCGTTAATAACATCCTCCCCCTGAGGAGAAGATGAAGAAGAATAAAAATGTTCTAACTCCCAAAAAGTTATATATCGAGTGACAAAGACTTTGTTAGAAGGAAGATGATAGCATTTATAACCTTTTTGAGTTGGAGAATAACCAATGAAGACACACTGAAGAGCCTTGGGATCTAATTTTCCCCGAGTAAGAGACTTATCATGAACATAGCACACACAACCAAAAACTCGAGGCGAAGGAGAAGGACTGGTCATGTGTTGAAGAAAAGAGATAGGATTTTTGTTCCCAAGGATTCTAGAAGGAAGGCGGTTGATAAGGAATGCAGCAGGAATGCAGCAGTCAGAACAGCATCTCCCCATAGAAATTTAGGGGTTATCATTGTGAACATAAGAGTGCGAGCGACCTCTAGTAAGTGTCGGTTTTTTCTTTCCGCCACTCTATTTTGTTCTGGAGTTTTGACACATGAGGTTTGAAGAATGATGTACTATATTCACGACCATTATCACTATAGAGAATTTTGATTTTAGCATTAAATTAGGTTTGAATCATTTTATGAAATTCCTGAAAATAATCAAACAACTCATTTTTGGAACGCAAAAGATAAATTCAAGTGACACGAGAATGACAATAAAGCTAACAAACCATCTGAAGCCAGAACGGGAAACAACCCGAGAGGATCCCCCCACATCAGAATGAATAATAGCAAAAGGCTCAGAGTGACGACTGTTAATAGCAGAATAAGTCCACCGTTTGTGTTTACCGAATTCACAAGGTTCACACAAAAACTGAGTTTTGGTACATGGTTTAACTAAAGATGGAAATAAAGATTCCAATATTGAAAAAGAAGGATGACCTAAACGACGATGCCATTGATGGATTGAGGTTAGGCTGGAGTTTGAAGTAGAGTGAAGAGCCTGAGTAGAGAACAACGTAGATGAAGGAACATCTAAATAATAGAGACTATCAACTGCACTACTACCACTGCCAATCACATGCCCAGTCACCAAGTCCTGAAAAACACAATGATTTGGAAAAAATGTTATTGAACAATGTAGAGATTCAGAAAGACGTACAAATAATAGATTTGCAGTAAACGAAGGGATATGGAGGACAGATGATAATGTTAATGAAGGAGTACAAACAACAGAACCACTCCCGGAGATAGAAGACATGGAGCCATCAGCCACTTGAACCTTGTCTTTTCCGGAGCGGGGTGTGTATGAAGTAAAGAGGTTGGAGGATCCAGTCATATGCTCAGAGGCACCTGTGTTTATAATCCAACTTGAATGAGTGGATGAAACATGAAAAGCATAAGAAAGTATACCTGACTGAGCATAATGAGATGGAGTAGGTTTGGAACAGAATTTCCGAAAAGCTGAGATTTTCGAAGGAGTGAGTCGATGAGTGTCTCAAAATCCGAGTGCATCAATGTAAAGAAGAGTAGATATGAGGCTCGAGATCCACGCCCAGACTGGATCGACCTCCACGCACTTTAGGGTGCCCATGAAGTTTAAAACAACGATCCGTGGTATGATTCTTTCCCTCACAATAATCACATTTGCGGGACTCCTTCTCAATATGAGACTGAATGGGAAAGTAGGTTTAGAATTCGAAGCAACCACGGCTGATTTGTCGACAGAAGTTAGATTTAGAACCATCACCCAACGTCTACTTTCCTCTTGTTGGACTCTAGCATGAGCCTCTCGAAGTGATGGAAAAAGTGTTTGACCAATCAGTTGTGCTCGAACTTGATCATACTCTATGTTTAGAACCAGGAAATCAACAACTCTATCTTCGCCAACAAACTTTTGATAAGCCATGGTGTCGTCGTGACATTTAATTTCAAAAAAAACGCAGAATGATCAAGCTCCTGCCAAAGGGCATTAATCTCCGCAAAATACTATGCCACAAGCTTCTCCCCTTGACTCAGTTCACGGATTCGCTTACGAATGTCATAAGCCTTAGACATCACCAGAAATAGATAAAATCTGGGTGATAGCCTCCCAAAATTCTTAGGCAGTGTTTAAAAACATGTAACTACTTCTCATAGTCGGTTCCATAGAATTAAAAATCCATGTTTTTACCATGGAATTATCAGATTTCTATTCTTCTTGGGTCATACCCGGTTGTGCAGGCATAGTCAAAGTTCCACTGATGAAGTGTTGCATATAATTGGCCTCAATTGACATACGACATGCTTGAGACCATGCCAAATAATTGGATCCATCCAATTTAAAGGGACCGCCAGAGCTGAGTTAAGAGCATGGCCCTAACGTTGATGTTGTCATATTCTTGTTTATGAACCTCATTGCGCAAAGCACCACTTTGTTCCGCCATAAAATAATATTAACAAGGAGATACAATCTATATCAAGGAGAATAAACTTTCCAGCTGATATTAAGAGAATGTAAAACACTCCAAATATATAGGATAGGCAGGAAAAAAAGGTGGGGAAAAAAAAATCCAAGTTTAACAGCTCAAGTTTCTTAACAGTGAGAAAAACAACACTGTTAGTAAGGGTTTATGAAAAACTCAGCAAAACACCTTAATACCACTGTAGATAGCAAGAGGAGAGAGAGTCGACAAAAACAGGAAGAAGTCGCGTCGGAAAATGTTGCTTTGAAAAAAAGGCTCGCTACGCCAGTGAGAAGGAGGCGCGTGGCGTCGTATGCCCGGCGTGGGTGGCACGTGATCAAGTGGGTGTCGGAGGTTCTTTTTGGTGGTGGTGGTCGTGACGCTCGAATCTTATGACCTCAATTTCTCCAACATCTTACAAGGTTTCTATTAGAATTTATTATACTTGCAGCGGAACAGAGAGAGAAGGAGAAAAAAATGAAGAACAGTGGAAGAAAAGAAGTAGGTCTGTTATGGACCAAGCTCTGATACCATGCAGAATGTGTATTTCTTGTATATCTTCATATAACAAGTAGCTACATTTATACACAAATGTTAGAATAACTCTAGAAGGAAAAAACAAAAACAGGGAAATGTAGAATGTTTTAAGCCTAAGGCATGTTATGGGTACAACATCACTAACATCTGCATGTTATGGGTGTTGTGTCACTAACATTTGCTAACATATCTGCTAACATGAACCTTATTTACGTTTTCTATGTGATAGTATCTAAATTGCATTTTATCTTTCAGTGCATATCTGCTAACATGAACCTTATTTACGTTTTCTATGTGATAGTATCTAAATTGCATTTTATCTTTCAGTGCAGTGGCTCGAAAAGAGAAGCAAAGCATTTGAACCAACTTATTTATACACTATGGAAAAGGTAAGGTTTATCTTGTTGGTCATGCCATGCCATGCCAGCAATAACTTTCACCAAAGTTGACCCTTGTCAAATTGTAATGTAGGGTTATTTCTTGCTGCCTGAAGGGGCCAAGTTAAGGCATAACATTCGCACTAAAAATATTAGCATTTCAGCTCGACATTCCTGCTTTGGCAACAGGTTGTGTCCATTCATTTCTTGAGAATATATGCCATGTTTATTAAAGTTAGAAATTGTTTAACCAGGATCCCTGAGTAGAAATTATTGATTCTTCTAATTAGTTTGAATCAAAACAATTCTGCAAGGCCTTGTAAATTTTGTTGAAGTTTTTGATAACAACTAAGAAAAAAGGTTAACTTTCCAGAATCATTCCAGGGGCTTAAAATCTAGTAAACATCAAAATATTATGTTACGTTTGGATTGGGGTAATGAATGTGGGAATGGAATGACTCATTCATATGGAATGAAAAAAAATTGTGTTTGGTTGCAATTGGAATAAAAAAAATTGTGTTTGGTTCCTTGGGGGAGGGAGAGCATATGGAATAAACTCATTCCAACTAGAATGGAATGAATCATTACACTCTTCATTCCATTCCTTCAATCCAAACGTAGCATTAGAGTTCTGTTGCATTTAAAAGTATGCTGGTATGCTAATGCGTGTAAATGCTGTATACTAACTTGTTTCAAATGAATATCTTCTGTGCAGGTGGCAACAACTTTTAATAAACAGACTTGTAGGATATGATACTATTTTGATGAATAGTTTCTTAAATTCTCCTGGTCAAGGTATTATATAGTCTTTTGCCCTAGCACATATTGGTTAATTA
Source organism: Panax ginseng (assembly GCA_020205605.1). Taxonomy (NCBI): domain Eukaryota; kingdom Viridiplantae; phylum Streptophyta; class Magnoliopsida; order Apiales; family Araliaceae; genus Panax; species Panax ginseng. Next base: position 109,161,319 of record CM035144.1, on the reverse strand, counting down.
TATTAATTTTTTTCTTCTTGTAGCATGATTTAGATCGCATCTGAGATAGAACAAAACCGGACTCTCTAATATATATCTTAATTCTTGTAACTTTTTGTTGGTAGCTAGTAACTTTCTACTGTTTCCGTCTCCTATTTTATCATTTGTCAATCTGATGGTAAACTCTTCTGTTCCACCTAATGAATATCTCAAAGGGAAATTTCAAGTACATCAAATTCTAGATCTCTCACTAGCTTTATGCAAATGCTCTTGTGGCCCTTTCCTTTGAAATCCTGAATGTCCCATTGCCCTTCATGTTGCCGCTGCCTGTGGTGTTTTATTTTTAGCTGCGTTATATATGATTCTAACCATTAATTTGATAATTTAATCTCAACTTTGTGCTTATCTAACTATTTGAACCTGTTGTTTGCCTTTTTTTTGAAATTTTTTCTTTTCTTTAAATGATGCATTGGGATCAAAACTTAATATGGTTCTACTTTCGCTGAAAATAGGTTGTGATATGAATGTAATTGATGTGGGTTTGTGCTAGTATCTCTGACCATGTTTGGAATTTCTGTGCAGGTTATCTATATAATTACCAAACAAAGGAGTTCTATAATCTTACGTATGTGCATGAGCAACCTGAAGTTTCTGTTAGATTTGGAGGTTTGTATGTTGTATCGTTTATCTGCATCATTTCCTTTAATCGTCATGCAGTATGATTCAAGCTGGTGCTTTAATGCCAATAATGAACTTTGCTTAACTAGCTTCCTTTAGTTTTGTTATAACATTAAGAAAACCGGAAAATTGTGCGATAGTGATCCTAGGTTTTCACCTAATAGCCTTGAATATTAGTTTTATATTTGTTGATACGGATACATATGAAAGGAAACCATAATAAATTGTGCGATAGTGATCCTAGGTATTCACCTAATAGCCTTGAATATTAGTTTTAGATTTGTTGATACAGATACCTATGGAAGGAAACCATAGTGGTGACAGGTGACAGGTGTAAACGAGCCAAATAGGTGATAGGTGTAAACGAGCCAAATAGTTCGGGCTTGACTCGAAAAAATACGAGTGAGACTCAGATTCGTTAATAATATGATCCAAGCATTAAAAATAGTTCGAATAAAAATATGAGTAGAATCTAAGCAAGGTTATACTCTACTCGTTTAAGATTCAAACTATTCGAATTTTTGATTGTGATTCAATACATACTCGATTGATACAGATTGGATTAGATGCTCAATACATTCCCTTATAATATATACAAATTTAAATCAAATTAGGATAAATAATTATTATTGTTTTGTTTTTAATTTTAATTGTGATTTTTATTTGTAAAGTGTAATAATAAATATATTTTTTTATTTCTAAGTAAAATAACAAATTCAATTTATAATTATATTTATTATAAAACTAGTTATTATGTGAAAACTCGAATTCGAACTTGAATTTGAAGTTCGCGAGTAGTTTGAATATAATTCAATTCGAGTCGGATCGATTTCGATTCGAGTAATAAATATTCGATCGAGTCGAATCTGAGTAGATATTTTCAATTACAATTCGATTTCGAGTTGAATTTGAGTATGAATTTAACATTTCGAGTCGAATTTGAGTAGCTCTCTGTTCGCTTCGGTTCGACTCGTTTACACCCTGGCTGATGGCTGATGGCTGATGGCTGATGGCTGATGGCTGATGGCTGATGGCTGATGGCTGAAGCAGTAATATTTGATCGTATAATATTTCAAAACAACTAAGTGTTTGTGTTTGATTTTGTATTTGTGGATGATGATATCTAATCCTGACTCAAGTTTGGTACATGGCACTTACATTCTTAGCATGGAGGAAGCTACAGTTGTAACTCAGGACTTGTTCTTATGTAAGCTGCTTGAATGAATTAGTGAGAATATTGCTGCCACTTTAAAACTAGGTTCCGGTATTTTCCAGGAAACAACTGTTCAGGTTGGTGATAAGGTTTATCCTAAAGGTAGGAAAGATTTAGTTAGTATTTTTCTGTAGTGAACTATTTAATGTGGCTTAAATATTAGGACACCTAGTTTATTTTTCTTTTTGTGTTTTTTGTTTTATTAACGATTTTTTTTCTTCCATATTTTCTTCATTCTCCGTCTCTTTGTTATAGCTTGAAGGGATGGGAATATCTATTTTCCTGAACTTTTTAGGTCATCATCTTGTTATTATTCTGGAATCCTCATGAAGTTTAAGACAAGTTTCATTTTTCCAATAGTTTTAGGTTGCTTTACTTTGTTTTCGTTAGTATTCATCGTACTTCATTAGCTATTTGAGTGTGTTTTGACATTTGCATATATACTAAGCCTTATCCAAGATGGACATCTCTTAGTACTCTTGATACATGGAAATTAATAGTATATCTCTTCTTGCAGATATACTAAGCCTAATCCAAGATGGACATTTCTTAATACTCTTGATACTTAGAAATTAGTAGTTTATTTCTTCTGCTCATCGCTTACTGTATAAATCCAGATGTAGAATTTATACCTTTTCATACAAATATAACATACATTTATATTGGCTATATCCATGGTTGTCTTGTATTTATTGGCAATTATCCTCTTTCATATAAAGTAATTCAATTATCAATGACTTGTGTATCTGAACTCTGAAGTTTGGTTCTCGTGTCCTATAGTTAATGCAACTCTTACTTTATACTAATTATTAAGCATGTATTATGTCATGATTGTATATTCCTATCTCTTGCAGACTACCTTGCGACCAAGTGTGGTGTGCTTATGATGTCCCTGTTTGTTTTCTTCACAACCACAATGTCTGTTTCATTTACTTTGAGAGAGACCCAAACTCGCATGCTGAAGTTCACAGGTTTGTTATGTTTCATTACTTTGATCTGTTTCTTTATTGATAGACAGACCTTTGGTGTAAAACGGCCATACATTCATAGTTGACAATTGTGGTTCCACCCATGAATTGGTTACATTTGCCCATCCAAAACCAATGGGGATAATTAAATTCTAAAGTGAACTAGGATATCAATTTGCTGAATATGATTTAGTTGCTTGGAATCCATGATATGAATTGGCCCACATGATTGCATGAATTTGGAACAAGGACCATGGGATGCTAATAAGGGAAACCGTGGCCCACCTCCAAATGGATTTAAAGAATGTGCCCATGAAAAAAAAACTAAGGATCAGATTATACAACGGATGAGTTAGAGCTGAATTGGATTAGCATTCCTTTGCATGTACGTGGGCCACATGTGAATTGGCTATAGCTTGCTGAAAATCAGGATTATGACTTGCATTATGCTGATTTGTATGGATGAGGATTTGGCTTGCTTAATACATCATTTTAAAAGACCCACATGATGGTAGCATGGATATAACTTGAAAGGCCCACATGCTATGTATATGCTCAGCCTTCCTTAATAGTCACTTTTGAAACTAAATTGGCTCCACCCAATTGCTAATTTTCAGCCTTTTAAGCCTTAAAAGGGCTGCCTAGAAAAACATCCTTTTGGGCTGCGAGAATGAACATTAATTGGCTGAGCTCCCTTGGTCCATTAATGCTTGGGTCATACTAATTAATTGAAGAACAACTTTTTTATTGAATTTCCTTGAATAATTTTCAGCCCAAACTTCTTGAATTGCTTGACGAATCCCTGGGACTTGAATTGAGTTATTATCGTTTGACGCGGCCCTCTTCAAGATTGTATTACATTACCTCCGTGATTAGTGGTTATTCCTCTTAATGCGTGACATTTTATAGTCCTTTTCTCAATTTCTTGCAGTTCAGCTTCAGCATCATGCCCGATATCGGCTTCCAACATTCCAATTGATCTTTGTGCATGTGATCGAATCTCTTGTCTTTGTACCAGTAAGCATGCAATTCATTTTTTCATTTTAATTCTAAGATGACTGAGGGAATAATCAGTATGTCCATGTGATTTATTTTACTTGTTTTGCAATTGTCTTATTTTCATGTTGGGCTGAGGGAATAATCAGTATGTCCATGTGATTTATTTTACTTGTTTTGCACTTGTCTTATTTATGTTGGTATTTTTATTTTCTATAATATGTGATGCATTACCAGTTATTTACTGAATTAGTTATATGTTTGGCTATGCAGATTATGATTGGTATCCTGTTTTTCCTGTTTGAGTTCTACGACGACCAGCTGTTGGCTTTCATGGTGTTGATTCTTGTCTGGCTATGCGAACTGTTTACTCTGATAAGGTTTTCTCTCTCTCTCTTTCTCTCTCTCTCACACACACACACACACACACTCACACTCACACTCACTCTCACTCTCACTCTCACTCTCACCATTCTTCATTCTCTCTCTCCAGACATTGGTTTTGGGAGTAAATAATCAAATGAGAGACCAGTACTGCTTCTAGTGATATGGTTCGGAAGGTGTTAATCAGAAGAAGGGGGTAAGTTGGGAGGTGAATGATTCCTTAAGTGGTAATTAATTCCGTCACTTGGAAAATATTTTGGGCAAGGACATAACTATCAAAATCTTACGATACACGATAGATACGGTGCGCGATACGTATCGTACAATATTGAAGGGTGAATCGAAAATGACACCGTATAACACAATTCAATAATGATACTTTTTAAAGTTAGCAACCGACTTGAATTTTTTTTTATGTAGATCTAAAAGAGAAGTAAAACTTTTGAGCCTTCTATTTCAAATGAAGAAGTTTTTTAGTGTTAACATATTCTATATCGCTTGACGAGCCTTTAATCGCTTTTTAGAGTTTCATTCTTCTACAAAATGTTGATTTCTTTTTCTCACGCCAATTTTCACAAGTAGAAACATAAATCTCCACTGGTTAATTTAAATTATTGTCTTTGCTTTCTATTTTAAAGGTGGATCTGCATTTTTGTTTTCTCTTGTTACTCAATAAAGATTATTAAAATAATATCTAACAAATCGATTTAGAGTATTTTTGATACTATTTAACTTTAAAATTAATTTTAGTCTATAATAATATTTACTTACTACTTTAGTACATAGTCAAGCTAATAATTTATTGTGTTTTATATGTTTAAATATATATTACCACACATTTTTTTTTACTTTTTGTATGATACAATACGATACATGAAACACAATTTATGGTTTTCAATACACGATACGATTCACGATTTGACAACTATGGGCAATGATCACTCACAATATGGGCTCTGTGTTAGTGAAAAAGAATAAATTAAAATAATTGAAATAGATGGTAATAAGTAACACTCCATCCGTCCCTCACTATATGCAACTCTTTTTTAGAGTGTGCGGCTTGATTTTAAGACTTTTCGAAAGCATATTTAGATATTATATTTTTGTATATGTGTTTATATATTTTAGATATTGTATTTTTTTAAATTATACTATAAATATTATATTTAAATATACTTTTGCCATGTTTTAAACTTTTTGTTGCACATTCTGAGGAAGAGTTGCAAACAATGCGAGACGAAGGGAGTAAAAAATAACCACATATAGAAAGTTATATATATATATATATATATAGATATATATATAGAAAGGATCCTTTCTGGACTCCCGGACAGGCTTAAAATGTGGACTTTTAATTTATTTTTTTTTTGCTTTTTTTTTTAAAAAACAATTAAAAAATAAATAAATTTATGTACAGTCTGTACAGACATGTTTTGTTATATGTATCCAAAGCACACCCAAAACACTATATTATGTAAAAATTCCAGTTCCATAAAATATTAAAAAAAAAAAATAGTTGTTTTTTTTTAAAAAAAAGGTCCGTATTTTGGTAAAGTCCGGGATCCCTGACTAGATCCGGACTCTATATATATATATATATATACATACATAAAGCTAAAATGAAACATATGGAAATTCCCCGTAAGTGGTAACTAATCCCTTCACCTGGAGACTTTACACAAGGATCACTCACAGGAAGGACACTCTTCTAGACAGTCCAGCTTTTGATTCTTCCTGTTATCTTTATTAGTCAGCTCATCGCAGTCTGCAGATTGATTTGGTTGATCCAAAACAGTTGCTTTCTTATTATTGGCAAAATCTCATTGGGCTTTCTGACTAGTTGGGAGAGTAATTTTGCATAATTTAGCTGCCACAGGATCATAAGAGTGAATCATGGAGATCCTTGGTTTAGTGCATGTGATATAACAGTTTCATTGGTTTCAGCTTACGTGATGACCAAAAGAAGATTATTATCGGCTTGTAGATGATGTGTCATGGTGACATGTCATTTTTGTTTGATCATGTTATTCATAGTCAAGCTGTGTTTCCATTACGAGTATGCGTACAATTTCTATTGATATTTGTTGTTTAATTCTAATAAATATGAGCTTAATTTTGACCTGCAGTGTTCGAACTCCAATATCAATGAAGTTCTTTCCGCGCTTCTTTTTGCTTTATTTTCTGGTGTTCCATATCTACTTCTTTTCATATGCTTATGGTATGGACCTATCAACCTTTCTTCTCGAAGTTTAAACCTGACATTAAGTTTCATTGTAATCACGCTGGTATAATTTTATCAGGTTTTTCCTATCTGGCTCTCTCGACAACTGCAGCATTTATGCAGCACCTCATCCTTTACTTTTGGAATCGGTTTGAGGTAACATTTTAGTAATCTTTCTTCAGTAGTTGTAGATTATTTGTTGAATATTGTTTCTAGTACATTATTAGCATTGAGGTGTGAAAATATTGATCTGTTTGTTAGAGAATTACTTACTTTTAGCTCTTCATAGAAGTTGAAATGAGTCAATTCATTTTTTGAAATATGAAATTAATGGCTCAATGCGAAAATGATAATTACAACCCCCTTCCAAAAATTAAAAAGAAAAAAAAAAGAAAAAGAAATGAAAGACTGAAGGAGGACTTCCCTGTCTCTTCCTTTTCAATATAGTTAACACATGGTAAAAAGCAATATCTTGAGTGGGGAAGATCATCTTCAACTTGCAAACACAAACATCGAGAGAGGGGGTGGGGGGAGACAAACCTTCAAGCACCATAAAATGGCTGATAACCACCGAAAATATTAGATAAGCACCTTCTCATTTTAAGCAGTTAGATTATTCCATAGCTTTAGTAAATTTTCTTCATTTAATTTAAGATTTGTAGAAAACATGTAGATATGTTTACAAAAATTGAGACAGATTAGAAGCTCTATCTCAGCAATCCAAATATCCCTATATTTTTCCTTTGTTGAATTCAGCTTTGTATATTAATTTTTCTTTTAGAGGGATTTCCCTGCAAGACCAGTGTTTTGGCTAGCATTGCCGTTTGACTCTATACATTTCCACTTTTATGTGTGTCAAAGACCCAATTTGGCGAACTCATATATTTGAAAACGAAATTGTCTCTCTTTTTTTGGTTGGGAGATGTTCTGCAACAGAGATAAATCTCAGTTAGATAAATTTATGTCAATATTGATGGAACCATTGCAGTTTCTCAGTTATTTAAGAATTAAGATAATTAAGTCTTTGAGGAAATGGGTGGTAGCTCCATAGAAAATTTAAAAAAATGAAACTGTTCTTTGGCAGCCTAAGATTTTTATTAGTCTGGTTGTATTCAAGTTCCTGATGATTTTGAGCACTTTTGTGCTTCATCTATTTCAGATTCCAGCTCTACAGAGATTTATGCTAAACCGACGGTCAAATTTTCAGCAACATCCAGACTTTCACATTACCTCCTCTACTATTCTTGCCTCAACTTTGCACATCACGAGAGTAAACAATAGGAACCCAGGTCCTACTAATATTGATCTGGCTCCTGGATCTGGACTGAGAGGGGGTCCTGATGTTTCAATGACAACTAGTGGTGCAACGGCCCTTTCTGAACAGCATCAGCGACCTGATAATCAGAACTCAGACGGGTTAGATCACTCTCCCCAAATTGAGGGTCAACCTGCCCTCCGTCAAGAAGAAAATGGTGCCAACCCTGGGGCTATGAACTCATTTAGTTCCATGTTATTATGGCTCTTAGGCGGGGCTTATTCAGAAAGTTTTAACTCAATTCTTTCCATGTTCAGAGATGGAAGAGTCCAAGGTCATGTTTTTCCAGAATCCCCTCGTCCAGAAAATCCTACGGCGCAGGGTGCTGAGTAGAAGGGGAACATAAGATTTTGATTTGAGAGGGTTGTAATTTCCATTTGTTAGCCATCGGTATAAGATATATCTCATCAAGATCAAATAACATAGTAAAGGCCGTAACATATATTATAAGTTTATATTGAAAATTGGGGCTTCGGTTTGGTGACAGCTCACCTGGTTTATAGTTGTGCACCCTTTCTAATTGTGTTACCCATGTACAGAGAGAACACTGCAGTATGCGGGAGCATTCCTTCGTGTCAACAACAGTGATGACTGGGAACACATTATAATGTGTAAATAGTTTCGATTAAATTCACGTGCTTATGTTAGCAGTCAGCACAGATCTCATGTACACGATACTTGATCATTTGATAGAGAAGCTTCAGATTTTTAGATAACGACAGGCGGTGAATAGTTTAGTAGTGGAATTGTTCTTTTTTTTACATTATTTTTTCTTTTCTGCTGCAAATTTCAGATGATTTTGGTTTTGAGTACAAAAATAATCTGCAATCGAATAAATTGAATAGGATGTATTTTAAAGTTCTGATTGAACTAGATTTTGTATTAATTAATGTCCTCTGTATTCACTACAATAAATGGCCTGGTGGCAGAGGGTTTATGTTAGGAAAGCTCTGAGGTTCTTTATTATCACATAAAAGAGGTTCATATACACACATACATATTTGTGGGTTTTACATGTCAGTAGGGCTTAAAGTATGCATGTGTATGTATGTCAGACTTTTTTATGTGATAATAGCATTTTTGTTGCTATAAAACTCACCATCCACAAACAATATCAATATGGTGGGACAAGCATGTCTTTTTATTTTGATAATTTTACATGATATTCTTTTAATGAGCACTTTCATGCGAGAAAAATATAAAAATATATATAAAAATTAATGTTTCCCTTTTTATAATTTATTCTCTCTGCCCTCAAAACGATGAATTTGCACACATTAAGAAAAATAAAAGAAATAAATTTTTAAATTTATTCTTAGTGGTCAAATGACATAATTACTATTCAAATAAAAATAATTATACCTTTAGTCGATCTTTTTTTTAAAGATGGAGAGTATAGATCTTTATTTGCACCGTGTTCTAAACAATATTGCAGATGCTAAATTTTAGATCATATCGAATCTTGCAAGGTTACAGATGACTTGTAAAGCTACTATGGATCATAACACGCAACAACATTCAAGATTCTTTATTTTTTCTAAAAGTAATGAACTCTAGTTGGTGATGAAATAGATTTTATATGATATTTTGCAATTCGATTTTGTACTTGAAACATCTTTTGTTGGTCAATTTTTTGTTGTATTTTAGTTATATTTTATATAAGAGAGAGAGAGAGAGAGAATAATTTAGAGAATTTTTCGATTATCCCAGAAATTTTCTGATCCTGAGTTTTGAGTGTTTCCCTTTATAATTCATATGCACATTTTTTATGGTTGTGATTGCAAGTTTGTCACAATGTGTCGTTAATTACATGTTGAGTTTGGAAGAGATTTGATATTCAACTCCATTACACACCGTCTTTTTTGTTTCTCAAACTACATGTATAATTTTAGAGTAACACAAGGAAGGTAAAAAAGTTCCATTGCCGGGAATCGAACCCGGGTCTCCTGGGTGAAAGCCAGATATCCTAACCGCTGGACGACAATGGAACTATGTCCATATGTTCTCTACAAATATATATATATATATATATTAATAATGTGTGTACATATATATATATATATATATATATATATATATATATATATTTTCATATATTTAGGCTTCTATGCTTCACTGGTCTTTCCCATGAGGAAGCTCACAAGCTCTATCATCGAGCTAGGGTTTGAGAGAAGAGAGATAAAAAAGCAAAGAAAGCTGAAATGTCAACTAATGTGTCCGAAAATTGGATTAGAGATCTTCCCAAAGACGTCATAATCGACATCCTCACACGATTACCGGTCAGATCCATTCTCCGATTCAAATCCGTCTGCAAATCATGGTACGCTCTTTTCAAGAACCCTTGTTTTACCACCAAGCACTTTCTTCTCGATCAATCAAACCAATCTCATCACCCGTGTTTCCTTTTTACTTGTCATCGTTCGGTCTCCATCAATACTAGCTCCAGAAATTCTGTCACTTTAATCTCAAACGACAAATCAGTTGATGTCCCAATTAACATAGAAATACCATTTCTTAGCATTTCTAAACCTTTACGGATTTCGGGTACCTGTAATGGGTTGATCTGTCTGAGTATTTTACCACTTGGGTCGATTATAGTATTGTGGAATCCTGCTACTAGAGAGTTTAAGGACCTCCCTGTTTCCCCGATTGATCGCCCTCCGGCTGGCCCTATTAAGGTTGTTTTTGCTTTTGGGTTTGATGCAAATTCCAATGATTACAAGTTGTTGAGGATTGTGTATTATTGTTACCCACTGAACCAAGTTGAGATGTACTCGTTGAATTCGAATTCGTGGACAGAGATTAACACCAGGGTGAAGTTTCTGATATTCGAATCTTCTTGTACTGTGTTTCTCAATGGAAAGTTTCATTGGACTGGAATTGGGTTTGGGGAGCTGAATGGGGAAAAGGTTATCATTTCATTTGATATGGCTGATGAGGTGTTCAATTATATAATGCCGCCGAGGTTTTCTTCCAGAGGAAATGATTATGACGATGATGAAGATGACGATGATGTTAGATTCAGACATCATTTAGTGGTTTTGAAGGGTTCACTTGCTATGATCGGCTGTGGAGGCAATGGGCAAGATAATAAGCTTGACGTTTGGGTTATGAATGAATATGGTGTGACTGGATCGTGGACTAAGAATATATCTTGTAGAATGTATTCGGTAATTGATAGACCATTGGGGTGTGGAAGAGATAGTCAGATTCTGTTGGGGAAAAATCATACAGAGCTCTTTTTGTATGATTGCAGTACTGAGGAAATCAAGAACGTTGGATCCCGTGGAGCTGCTTATTGGTCTGATGTTTTTAATCATGTGGAAAGCCTACTTCCAATCAGAGGAGGCAAACATGTGGGACAAACTGATTTGGATGATGTGGTTCCTGACTTGTTCTTCGTTCGGAGATTTGATTTGGTATTAGAGTAAGTGCTTCTTTGGCCTATAAGACTTTTAAGTTAATTTTATGTAATGTTGTTTTGTTGTGAAATTTCTAGACATGCCTGCGATAAGTCATGATGAGCTATCAGTATCAGCAAACTTTAAGCAGATGGTGTTGGGTTGTGGAACTGCAAGCTATTGTGTGAGATTCTGTTTGGGAAGGATCATACACAGACAGATCGTTATATGGTGACACTACTGACAAAAGCGTTTGGTACAACTGATCTACTGAATGAAATTTTTTGGGAAATCATAGATCTTTACAACCTCTTTAACAACACTTGCACAGGGAAAAAGAAAAACAATCACAATCATAGAGACCTTATCTGGGAGCCAAATAAGCAGGTTCTATTGATAGTACACCTCCCAATAGTTTATGCCTTGTCGTGGGGCATCTTTTGTTGTATGGGAGAAAGTCTTTGTTCCGAGTTCCTTCACTCAAATATAGCCCTGGATAGCTATGTCAACCCAACCACCACCACCCTCGCGGCGTGGTGCAAAGAATTTTGGATCTGATGTTGCTACATGGGGGTGGGGGAACGGGGCTGATTTGGGATGTGGTTCTGGCTTGCTCCTTGCCTGGAAATTTGATCTGGAGTGCTCATGTGGTTTTCAGTAATGTTGTTTGGTTGTAAAATTTCATGCAACAAGTTTGATAAGTCATTATGAACTATCAATGTGTAAACATAAAACTTTCATTTAGTCTATAATTTTCTTATCATTCTAGTGTATTAGATTGTTTAATTCTGTCTATATATTTACATTTCTAACAGGTCTTTATGAATGGTTGGTCTGGATAGTGAAGTGATACTGCTTGATAGTTCATTTATTTGAACTAATGAGAAATTTATTTTAAGAAGTAAACAATGCGAAAAATAACTCTTGTATAATTGTATTCTTATTTCTTAGTTAAAATAGGCCACAGGAGGTGATTACTACCTCATCCCTTTATAGTAAGAGTTAAATACACTTGTGTTCTTCGAAATATTACACTTTTTACACATGATCCTAATATTTAAAACTTTATAACAACATATTTTAAGTACACTTAACTAAACAAAAGTGAGCTAAAAAAATTGCCCAAGTGCTAACGTGTCAGTGGGAAAATTGTATTTTTTAAATTTTTAACGTATTTCATTGTATTTTACCATTAAAAAAAATTAATACATGTATATACCTATTTTCTCTCTAATCCATTGCAACTTGGGATACAGATCAACTTTGTATATTCCTTCCACTGCAACAAATGGAGTTCTTAGAGCCTGTTTGACTATGAGTGAGCAAAAAATGAATAAAATTGAATTATCGAACATAATTAAATTTTTTAAACCGAATTATTAGGTTTTTCGATTTTCTTCCTAATTTCGGTTATATCCTATTTAATTCTAGGTATTTGATTTCGGATATGATTTTTAAAAATAGGCTATTCGGACATCCGAATAACCTATTTTTATAATACTAATAATTTTATAATTGTATGGTTTGTTTATCTGTACTGTGTCGCATTTTGCCATAGTCCCTAATTTCCATTCCCGAGTCCTCTCCTCTCGAGTCTCGACTCTCAGTTTCGCTCTCACCTCTCTCCGACTCTATCTCAGTATCTCACATCACATCCTCTCCGCCTCTCTCCGTCTTAGTCTCCGCCTCTCAGCCTCTCATGGCCTTACCCTTCATTCGGCCTTAGCAAATCGCAGCCTCCGCGTCTCGGTGGGTATTCGACAGTTCTCTTGTAAACTATTTGGTACTAAAAGTTTTAACCTCTGTTTTTTTGTCTCTAGCTTCGATTTAGTACTAATATATTTATGTTGATTTTGATTAAATGTTTAATTGTTAGACTAAGATTAGTTTTTTCAAGTTTTCTATTGTTTGTGGACATATGAAGTTAAAAGCCTAATATATTTGTTTTTCCTTCCTGAAAATCAATTTGGATGGTGGTAACATGATAACATCTATCACCTGAAACTATAACCTTGATTCCTTGAATTGAGACTTTCCTTTGTCAATATGTGAATTTGTTTATCAAGATGACCCAAGTACCCAACTGTTCTGCTATGGGATATTTTAACAATTAGCCTTATATAAGTGCTTACTTGTGTGATATTCTAGCTTTTGATGTTAAGATTTCAGTAAATCAATTTGGGGTTTTTGGTTCTATTTCCATAGATGTTCAGAAAAGTCTTAGCTTCCCCCTAATGCGGAATTAAAGAGACAAATTTGGAACTACACTTGCAAGAATTTGTACAATTTAATACACAGAAGAATCTTAGAAATGATCTTAGATTGTGATGAATTGCAACATAGGATCTTATTATAACTGGCCTCAGATTCTTTATGGCTTTGTACATTACTTTGAGCCAAGTTTTTTTATAACTTTTGGCTTTGTGAACTTATTGGGATATCTAAGATGATACATACACTGACTCAATGGATAAATGATTTATTTATGCAGTTACGGGGATTTCTCTTGCTTGCTTGTGTTGCATGTAGTTGTTGCTCGTTGTTGTTGCTGTTCATGTTGTTGTTACAATGATCTTTAATTTTGCTTGTTCATGTTACTGTTGCACTGCTGGCTGCTTGCTGCTAGCTGCTGAAAAGCCTGCAATTTGTTGCTCATGTTCATGTTGCTGCTAGTTGTTGTTGCATGTTGGATGTTGCTAGATTATAATTAGACTTTGTTAAGTCATAAATTTTGTGAAGGACAGTTAATTTGCTGCTGCACTGCTGTTGTATTGTTAATTTTAAACAATTAAACTTTGTGAAGGACAGTTAAGGTTATGAATTGTCTACTGTCTAGTATTGCCAATTTTAAAAGGTTCTTATTTTGATTGATAAATGATAACATGGAGCACAGGTTTGATTATTACTCGAATATCCGAATGTACAATTCAGTATTCGGTAATTCGGTTAGTGACAAATTTCGATTAGTGTTTCGGATAATACAATTATGAATAATTCGGTATTCGGTTAGAACTGAATAGTTTATTCGGTTCGGTTATAACCGAATGATTACTCTTATGTTTGACAGTAATCAACTTATAAGTCATTTGCCACTATTCCTCTGTTTGGCAATGACTTATTTTACTACTTATAAGTTCATTTATAAGTCAAAAAAAATAAACAAATATTTGTAACTTATTTTAAAATGACTTATAAGTCATTTTAAAATAAGTTAGTTTGACCAAATGTAATGTCTATTTTGTCTCTCTTTTTATTAATGTAAAAGTAATCTTTACATTTGATTTTAAGTTATAAGTCATTATGAGCCGAACACTTTCATAACTTATTTTAACTTAATTTCTGACTTATAAGTCAAATTAATGCGCATTTATTTATAAGTCCTAACTTAAAATAATATATAAGTCAACTTATATTTTAGTTTAAGTCGTTGCCGAACGAGCTCTTAGACGAAGAAAGCATACCCAAATTCTCTTCCAATCCCACCTAATTCCTTCCCATTCACAAAATGAAGAGAATCCCAGTTTCTTTTCCCTCCACAAACCCACCATTTTCCTTTTCCTTTCTTTTTTTCCTATTTATCTATCTATTGATACTTTGGATTTTGCCTATGGCTCCCAAGCCTTCACCAAAAATATCATGCACTACCTTCAAAATCATAACCAACAAAATATCTCTCTCACTAACCCCATTGTTGGTCTAGACCCCAAGAAACAACGCAACCACTGGACTCATCGGAGAATATGGGACAACATGCATAGTAACTCTAGCATTTTTATAATTTGTACAAGAAATACTCCCACTAACACATAATAAAAGTTAAAGTTGACCCTACCTCCATCCACGATATCATTCTGATGCACAGTGTAAATATCTTAATCTTAAATTTAATTAAGACCAAATCTTCTGTTCAAAATGTATAAACAAAAAAAGAAATATTGTCTCTTTATTTTATAAGAAAGTAAATCTTTTGGTTTTAAATGTGAGATGACTCTTTAGGTCGCGTCTCAAGATCCTCCTAATAACATTATCGGCTGATATCGAGTGCTGGAGTTGTCGAGGATACCAACTTATACTCTACCTTATAATATTTTAGTATATTTCTCGTTTATGAATAAAGTGAAATATAATATTATTCATGTTATATTTATTTTTGAAGGCTTTAGTCAACGTTTGCGTTCGAGAGCACCCGTGGTATGGTGGGGGTGCTGGCTTAGACGACGTTATGTTCCAGAGGGTTATGGCGGCGGTGTCAGAACATATTTGGTACAGATCCGTTATTCCGTCATCAGGACCTTCCCAACTGTGTTTACCTCCATTAGCTTGCTCAAGACATTGCAGCTAGTGCCACTGCCGAGAGTACGGGTATCTTTCCGGAGCAGTTCACCGCAATACACGACGAGGTGGTTCGGATGGTGATTACCTTACTCATGAACGCTTTTGGGCCGATGCTGAGTTAGCCCTTAACTACTCAGGTATACTATTCGTTTTAAATTCAAGTATTCTGCATGTTATTTAATTTTCATTTAGTTGTATGTTTAATTGTGTCATATGGACTAATGAGTTACATTATATTGTATCAACAGGGTGACGCTCCCGAGCGGGCTGGCGATGCCCCTCAGGTTGCTCACTCCGATCACGACGTCAACAATTTTCATACGCAGCGTCGACGCCCGCTCGATGATCCTCCTCACACCGGGGGTAGTAATACTGGCATGACTTAGTTTTGTAGATGATTATTACATATTTTATTCATCTTTACTTTAGTTTAGCTTAATTGGAAGCTTTAATTTTTGTAGTTTAGTTGATATTTGATATATTGTAGTTTAAACCTTGTAATTACATGTCATTTTTGTATATCTTATGAAAAATTAGAGTATTTTCATTATTGTTGGAGGTGTAATTCATATTGGACTTATATGTGAACAAAAGCCAGTTATTATTATATATATATGTTTTTGGAATGTTATTATGTTGCAGGGAAAATAAACAGGTTTACAGGTACAAAAATATGGGTTAAAATCCTGGATGTTGCAAAAACATAAAAAACATTATAAAAAAATCCCTTATTCTCGACGGATTTTCGTCGAAATTAAACCTTTTTATTTGCCAATAGAAACGTCACGTGGCAGCTTAACACCGACTGATTAATACCGATTGAATGGATTCCGTTGAAGATATATTAATTCTGACGGACCATTCAGTCAGAAATTGTTCCGTCGACGTTAGTTATTCTCGATCGAAATCTCGACAAACTTAATTCCGACACGCTTATATCCGACATAATTTCTGACGGAATATTCCTTCGGAATTAAGATATCCTCGACGGAATATCCTTAATCTCGATGAAATAATCCGTCGGGAATAACCTTTTTTCTTGTAGCGGCATGCACTTTAGTTTATGAATGAAACAATGTATGTTTCACATTTGGTAAATATGAGCAAAACAAATCTATCCACAAAATTAATTCGCTAAAACAAGTCATATAACCAAAACATAATCACAATCAAACATTGAAATACAACCAGTGAATTTATCAAAACATAATAACAAACTGCATTCAACCACAAATGGGAATCAAGTTTTACTACCGTTGTTTTACAACCAAAAAGTTCCACCAAAATATACAGTTAACCAACCATGTTAGTGGACTACAATATACATTCATCCCAATATAGATCCATCCAAGGCATCTTTTGTGGGATTTTGCCAAGGCTAGTAACAATTTTTGTTCAAACAGGTCATGAAGAAACTGTATGATACAAACAAGGGGGCACATGATTGGGTGCCTGAGAGACCTGCCCTACATTGGAAAAGAGCTTTTTTTAGAACTACTTCACTGTCAAACATGTTTGTGAATAACCATTGTGAGGTTTTCAATAGCAAGATTGGTAAGGCAAGAGATAAACCCATAATAACATGCCTTGAAACCATTAAGAGGTATTGTATGGTTAGGATTCAAAAAAGATACTCAAAACAGTTGGCTAGGAACACATTCTTATTCCCTAGACCAATGAAAAAATTAACCCAAGACAGTTGAGAGATCATTAGGAGAAATTCCCGAATGGAGTGGGGATAAATGTGGTGAAACTACTACTTCAGGGGGTAATTTACTTGTAATTGATTTGAAGAACAAGACCTGTGAGTGTAGGAAGTGGGACTTGACTGGCATACCTTACTTTCATGTTGTGACATATTTTTAATCAACAACAAAAATTTTACATTATTTACACAAATGCTACACTAGAGAAATGTATTTAAAGGTTTATGAGCAATTCATTAAGCCACTAGGTGAAGACTAGCCAGAAAAAAAATTGGTTTTGAGTCAGTCAAACCACCTATAATCTTAACTCATATTGGCAGACCTATAAAGGTTAGAAGAAAGACTAATGATGTTCCCTTTGCATCAACCCCAACTGAAGGTGCTACAACAAAACTCAAAAGGGTTGGAACATCACTAAGGTGTGGTTTTTGAAAGAGCTGGGGACACAACATAAGGAATTGCCATAAGGTATGGAGCATATTATGTATTGTTTTTCAATTTGTCATGTTATTTGTAAAATGTTATAACTTTTAGCAACGCGCATAAGAAATTTGGGGATAATCAAGATGGAGGTGCTGAGGGAACCAATGTTAAGGGAGCCAATGATGAGCCTAACAATGCTGAGGGAACCAATGATGAGCCTCAAATTTCTCAAACATAAACTGGTTCACAGCCCCAATTAGCCAACTCGCCCAAGCCACCCAAATTCCTCCCAAGACAAAGCTACCCCAGATGAATTAATTAAAAATTTCATTGTCTTTAATTTTACTTTAATTGACTTGTAATTTTTTTCACTTTGCACTACATTGTTGTGTAGAAAAAAAGGCCCATTACTCATCAAAAGACACCAGTTGTAGCAACACCAGAAATGCAGACTCCTACAATGCCAAACATTCGGGACAAAGGGAATGACAAGGTGGAGTTGACATAGCTACTTCAAGTCAAGAAAGGAGTAGTGGAGCTACATTTACATTGAGGGGAATAAAATGTATTACCAGACAGGATTTGGAAGAACTGATAGAAAAAAGAAAGCATGTCAATAGGGGAGATAATTTGTGAATTTCATTATATTGCGTATATTTTGGGACTAATTTTTTGGTTGGTTATTTATGAGTCCACATATATTTTTAGTACATTGTCTATATTTATATATGAGTCCACAAACATGGTTTTAACCAGGCTCTTATAATATTTCCAGAAGTTTTTGTATATATGCATAACACAAAATCGATACTCAACATTTGGGACAACAATTTCAAGTGTCCTAATCAAACCCACCCTGGATGCATATTTAATACACAAAATTTAATACTCAGCATTACAAAATATAAAAGCAATGTTAAAAGAAAAAACATAATAAAGAAGCAAGATATAAGAACATGTACCTTTTACTTGTCAGCGATAAATGTTCAACCAAACTGATTAACAATGTTGATATCTTCTACAAGTAATTGTAAAAATCATACCCAACTTTATGTATTTTCTGACTCCACCACAACCCAAGCAAAATGATATAAGCCATTGTTAGGATCCATACCAACAGCAATCAATAATTCCCCCCCCAAATGACCCTTTTAAGAGACATCCATCCAGATTAATTAAAGGTCTACAACCGACTAAATTGCAAATCTGACCCTTCTATTTGTCATGTTTTTGCTAAATTGTTCCTTAATTTTTTTTTTTTTGCATAACTGTTTCTCATAGATGCGTTAATCATAAACTTTTTTTTTTATCATAACTGCTCCTCATAGATGCGTTAGTCATGCAAATGTGTTCCTTCAATTTTTTTCAGTTATTAAAAATTGATTTTCTCTCTCCTCCCTCCTATCTCCTCATTTTTTTTTATTTTTTATTTTTAAAATTTGTGTAAAAAGTATACTTTTTTTTTACATTATCATTTTGAATTCAATATGAAATATCTCTAAATTCAAAATTAGTATAAATTAATTAATTTTAGACTATAATTTCCAAAATTATAAACCTTACTATTTTTTATTTTATCTAAATGGTACTAATAATTGTATAATTTATTTTAAAATTGAATATATCTCAAATTGATTTAAACAAATCAAACTTGATCCTATATTTTGAAAAAAAATATATAAATTTGAAAATATTTTCAAAATTTTATTATCGACTATTATTAAAAGTTGAACTAAAGTATTTTTAAAGACAAACAAAGAAATTTTAAATATATTGAGTTCAACTTTTAATAATAGTCGTATGAAGAAAATTTTGAAAATATTTTCAAATTTCAAATTTTTTTTGTTCAAAGTACAGAATCAAGTTTGATTTGTTCATATCAATTTGGGATATATTCAATTTTAGAATAAATCATATAGTTATTAGTACCATTTAGATAAAATAAAAAAAAATAGTAAAGTTTATAATTTTGGTAATATATATTTTTAAATTAATTAATTTATATAAATTTAAATATAAAATAAACAAATAAAAAGAAGAAGAGTATACTTTTTACATAAATTTTAAAAATAAAAAATAAAAAAATAAGGAGAGGAGAGAGGAGAGAGAAATTCAATTTTAATAGGTGAAAAAAAAATTAGAGAAACACATTTGCATGATTAACGTATCTACGAGGAACAGTTGTGCTAAAAAAATGTTTAGGGAATATTGGAGGAACACATTTGCATAACTAATGCATCTATGAGGAATAGTTGTGCTAAAAAAAAATTTAGGGGACTATTTAGCAAAAAATGACAAATAAAAGGGTCAGATTTATAATTTAGTCGTCTACAACCCGTAGTGAATCCCTCTTTTAATGGTTGTACGCACACATACACTCTTTGGAATCTACCAAAGTTCTCACCTAAGATAGGATCTGCCATCTTCTCAATAAATGAATTACTTAGCATCCTCTTTTGAACCTCTGCACCATAGTCCAAATGTCTCTCAAATTGATCTCAATGACGCCCTTCAATCATTTTCAAAGCCTTTACCTTTACTCTATATGATAGACTTCTTTTTACTTTAATCTTTTAAGTCATTCATAACTTTGACATGAAATGCATTTGCATTCCATTTTGGATTTTGATTATAAAGTCAACCTCATACTTGCTAGCTAACCAAGATGAAGTCATAGTAGGTCCACCATTCGACTCCCTGGTACATGTATGATCCTTTCTCATTCTTGTAATCTTGAAGGTATCCTCTCTTTGTAACTTTGCTGCATATAAATAGAAATTGTAATGGGGATCACAAATAACTTGTATCTTATTGGACATGTTCTTTTTAAAGGTAATTTTCCTCCCATTTTTCACTACATGAGACCTTATTGCCATTCTAAGTTCAGTCCTGTTAACGCCAGGATCTTTCTCCACGTCCCAATCACGTAAGGCGTCCCGATCTCGCATACGAAAACACAATAACATGAAAAAGCTTGACGCGGTTTCCGGTGAGGGATAGCTTCAGGCGTGAGAATTAGTAACGTGTTCACAAGGTTAACAATGGAGGAATATATGGTCTAGTGTATTGAGAGAGATAATAATTCTCAGTTGTGTGTGTATGGGAGAATATGAATAATCAATATATGTGAGAACGCACTTCATCCGATGGCTTCCTTCAAGGTTATATTACCTTTGCTTGGATTATTGTGCCACCCACTACTACCCCGACACCCCTCTCGATCGATGATGGCTCTGCACGATATATCGAGTTTATCTCTGCTTTTCGCTATTTTGTTTTCTCACGCCATGGCTTATGATCCCATCCACATTAATGCATGGCAGAGCCTTGGTTAAGCGTCATGCTTTTTCATCATCATAAGTCAAAGTATGAGATATTAAAATATCTAATGGGTCGATCCTTTGGATGACCCGGTCAATAGGATTAAATAAAGTTGACACAATAAATGGGCTCAAAGAGTCCCATGGCTTAATAATAAAAGCCCAACAGATTAAAAGCGATAAATGGGCCCAATCTGCAGGCCAAAATAGGAGAAATATTATGACCCAACATTACCCCCTAGTTTTTTAGTTAAACAAGATGTTTAATGGAAAACTATATATGATTCATGATATTTAGAATTTAATAAAGGCCCGAGGATAGAAATAAGTGGATCGTACCCACTTTTAACATCTGAAGTGGAATAAGGGGAATTTGGATAGTGGATACCCAGAGAGCAATAAGCCCAATTTGATAAAGATTTGAATTTGAACAGGATGGGCCAATAAGATAGAAATCCAACAGTCAGGCCCAATCTGATAAGATATTCAAAGGTCATCCAAACGCATTCCACTTTAATTCTCATTATTACTGACATTAAATGCGCCGGCCTCGCTCCACGTGTAACCGTCAGTATAAAAGATAAACCTCACCAAATTTGACGGCTTTTTACTCTCGATTTGAAATTCGAACCTTTGAGCTTTCTTCTTCTCTCGGAAAAACCTCTCTTTAGCTTTTCATGAACTCGATAATGGTGAATCCAAGCCAAACCCTTCAAGTTCTTCTCGTTCAAACCTAACCAAGGGGTTCAAGTGCCGATCCACCATCTCCAATTGATTTCTTCAAAGATTCGGGAACAATTTCTCATGCTAACATCACCTCCACCGTCTCGAATCAAGCTGCCAGCTCTCGGATTCGATATCATGTTCCGGATAACTTTGCTATGAGGGCTCCAGTCTTTGAGGAGCGAATGTACCAATGACTGCATTGATCGGGTCTCTATGCAAACTACTCACTTTGGAAAAGGGATTCGCCACCCTCCACGCCTTCATATAGTTACCCTCCTAGGGTTTATTGGAGAAGCTGCCGCAACTGTTGGTGCCCAACTCCTATATCCATATCTTGGCGTTCATCGCCTTTCCGCCATGAATTAGGGTTCAAAATCTTGAGCAAGCAGGTCCACGCCCAAACTCGAAATTCGAGAAGAGGCCTGATGAGCACCCTCGGCAACAAAGGATGGCACGAGAAATGGTTCTTAAATCATTTGGTCCGGAATCTCCTCCCTTCCTGATTGGACCATTTCGAGCGTATCTCTGCGATTTTGGTGACATTCCCAGGGCGTGTGAGGGAGATGGGTGACTTCATGAATAGGATCCTCCTCGGGAGTGGAGCTTCACTCTCTTGACCAAGCAAGCATGGTTGTATGACCATAAGCGTGAGTCTCGGACCATTACGTGATATAATTTTTGAAATGTTTATGTGGTACGGATTTTAACTTGTGATTATTTGCGGTGTCTTTGATCAAACCAACTTCCTCGGAGTAAAAGACTTGGAAGATTTCTTGGCGGGGAGGATTCTTGATGCAAATGAAGAACTCCTAACGAGGAACCTTCCGGCCCAAACCCCCGCCCAGAACCAACAACACCCCTCTTGGGATGATGACCTGAAGTCGACAATCCTATCATCCCTCAAGCGGTCCTCCGACCTCATTAGAAGGAAGAAGGCCGCCAAAGGGCGAGGACTCTTGGAGATAAATCCTGAAAAGCGACGAGGAGGAACTTCACGAGGTAAACCCACAACCAATTCCTTCAACCGAACCCACAACAACCTCTCGAACCAACCCCACCAACTTCGAACCAATCCTAAAAAGAAGAGTCTCCTTGACATTCCTCCACACGATCGGTGAAAGTCCTTCGTCTTTAAAAAATTAAGAAGCAAAATAATTCCTCTTCATCGCGACTTAACTCAAGTCCCCCTCCTTCAACAACCAATCCTTTAAATGAAACCCCAACACCTAATCATTTGAGAAGTCGGTCAAGCCCTTCTCTATCCCGAAAAGAAAAACTTGACCTTGGACGGTCGGCTCGGTTCGACTTCCAACCTTCTTCAACTCCCGAGCCAATGCCAACTCGATCACCTTCTGCAGAAGGCAATGCATGCGGATCCTTCAATGGGTTCGCGATCGACTATTATGCCTCCTCAAGGACCAATGACCTACTGAATTTGACGTAGCGCCATGGGTCCACCGATTATGTGGCCTCGGTTCAACGCCAATTTCCCTTTCAAACTGCTTTGAGGCCTTCGTTTGCGAGGCCGATGACCATCGGTTCGGGAGCATTCAAATGGGGACTTGCTCGTCAAGGCATGAGCTACTTGGCTAAGGTAAATGACTCTTCTCTTCCTTTGCTTACTTACTTTTCATACTCATACATCTGAAGGTGATTGAATAAACCAACATGAACATGTACAGCAAATGTCATTGTATTCGGACGTCTGCGTCCCGAGATCTCTCAAGTGAATCCAGGAGGAGGCGTGAAGAAGGAAAATTCTCTCTGAAATCTGCCTGGCTGGGGAAAGGACTCACCGTGAAGGCCTTCTTCATACTGCTTGAAGGTCTTGAGAAAGAGTTGGCCCAAGCTAAAGGAGAAGTGAAGGCCTCAAGGAAGAACTAAAGTCGATTAAGGCTCAAGATTTGAAATTGTCAACATGAATGTCGATTTAGTTGGAGGAGGAGTGAACCGAGGATGAATAAGATCAAGGAGTTGAAGTCCAACGCCAAAATCTTGACCAAGACGATCCGTAAGATGGAGCGGGATGAAAAGCTTCTTCAATGAATATCTGGCGAAATTTCGAGCAAGAGATCCAGAGAACTCAAGGCTCTTCGGGACCTTGGGCCTCCTTGAAGCGATGCTCTTCGTGAAAGAAATTTGTGAAGAGTATAGGAACTCAGACGAAATAAGCGGAGAAATCATGAGGATTCACAAAGAAAGCTCTGAGCTTACTGGAAGTCTTGGCAAGGAAAGGTTGATCAAGGCTAACTTAGATCCCACTTTGGACTCTTCTTGATGATGATGGATACCGTGCGTAAGCACCGACTTTTATGGATTATCTTCATCTTATTATGAATATTTGTAAAAATTTTATGTTATTTCCTTATTTGTAAATGAACTTAAATATTAATGAGAAATGATTTTCTTCCTTATGACTTCAGTGCACTTTTTATTTTATGTCAATACTTCAATATGAATTTATATGGACAAGTGTACAAAAACCCTTCGAGGATTTAACTTCAAATGATTAAGCATGTCATATAACAGATAAAGTGATGTTAAAGAACGAGGCATTCCGAACTCAACACTTAAATAAAATAAAGTACCACATACTCATCGGCTCCGAAGTGTGAGATCGGTCATTTGTTTACCACTCGAGGTGAAACAATTATATATGGACCAAGATATAAGAATCAAGATATAAGGACCAAGATATAAGGATCAAGATATAAAGACCAAGATATAAGGATCAAGATATAAGGACCAAGATATAAGGATCAATTGTGACCATTGACTTACCACCCTGGTAAAATCAATATAGGATCAGCAAATCACCACTCGGGTGGTAGAAACGACAAATGGGTCGCCATCGAATGGCCGTGAGGTCTACCATACCTCCTTACACCATAGTGACCATAGGACAAAATAGGACCGGGACCAATAGTGACCATTGATTTACCACCACCTGGTAAAATCAATATAGGATCCTTCGCTCACCACTCGAGGGTAGAAGCGACAATGGGTACGCCATCGAATGGCGGTGAGTCCTACCATACCTCCTTACACCATAGTGACCATAGGACAAAATAGGACCAAGATCAATAGTGAAAAAGTGTCTTTTATTGATAATGAACAATAATATCTGAGACTTAGATGAATTAACTTGATCTTTATTGAAAGTATTTCGAAGCTTCGCCAATGTGCCAAGTGTTTTTGATTTGGAACCATCTAATGCCCTTAATCGGTGAAGTGCTCGGTTTGGATACTTGATCACCTCATGTGGTCCTTCCCAGGTTTGGCATTAACTTTCCGTGTTTTGAGGTGTAGAAGCTTGGCTACTCTCGAGGACGAAGTCTCTACTTCAATCTGCAAAGCTTGACTCCTTTGTTATAATGCTTAGCTACTCTTCGTTGATAAATGTACCAATTTAAGTAGAGTAACCTCTCTAACTTCTTCTAGTAGATCCAAATTGGCCTTCGGTCCTTCGTCATTGTATATTTCTTTGTATTGGTGATTCAAGACTCGGAGATCCGATTTTCGACGAGGACTAAGGCATCGATTACCATAGGCGGTCGAAAGGGTGAATCCTCAAGTAGTAGTCCTTGGTGTAGTCCAGTAGTTTCAACAACATTTGACGACTCCTCGCCATCTTCCTTTAGCTTCATCTAATCTGCTTGATCCTGTTCACA
Organism: Panax ginseng; assembly: GCA_020205605.1. Classification (NCBI taxonomy): domain Eukaryota; kingdom Viridiplantae; phylum Streptophyta; class Magnoliopsida; order Apiales; family Araliaceae; genus Panax; species Panax ginseng. The sequence continues at coordinate 109,135,983 of CM035144.1, read as the reverse complement.
GTCATTCTGTTGGTCACCTCAACTTGGCCATTTGACCGTGGATGAGCCACCAAGTCTTCTTATGTTGAATCTCAACTCCTTTAAAAATGCTTCAAATTTTGATCCCATTTAACCCGACGTCTGTTGTCCGATATTAATACTCTAGGGATCCCAAGTTAAACACTACTACGGACTCTTTTATGAACTTCAAACATTTCTTGCTCCGTAATTAACAAGTGTGGCTTCTTTCTACCCACTTAGTCATGTAATCAATACTTAACTATGACATAAAGCTAACTCGACCTTTAGCTTTAGGTAATGGACCCAATATATCTACCCCCAGACGTGAAGGGTATAGGAGATAAAACAAAAGTATAGCTCTTGGGTGGTCGATGTGGGATCGACTTTATTGAGTTGGCACTTTTCACATTTTTGACATACTCTGTAGCTTCCTTGAAAATTGTAGGCCAATAGTACCCTTGTCGAAGTACTTTGTAAGCCAAAGATTTAGTGAAATATATATATGATCACCGTAAATGCCCTCGTGAACTTCCCCAAGAGCATATTCCGCCTTTCGAGATGGGACCGTGCACTTCAAGAATGGTGAAGAAAAGGCCAATCGGTAAAGATCCCCATCAATAAGAATAAAGTTAGGCGCCTTGTATTTGATCTTCTTTGCTAACATCTCGATCCAGAAGGAAGGACGCCATCGCCAAATACTCGATGTAGGGGTCATCCAAAGAGTTAGATCGCTCGATACACATCACGACTTCATCTTTGAACACTTTCATTGCAAAACTTCTAAAAATCGATCCGTTAAAAACATACGCATCCGTAGTAGCCAATTTCGACAATGCATATGAGAATTGTCATTACGCTATGCCCCAAATTCATACGAAGCGAAATCTGAAGTCGGATCCTTTAACTCCGCCTAAATACTTGATCATCCGATTTCCACGAGCTTCATAGTCCCTCGATAATCGCTTGACAACCAACCGAGAGTCACTGTAGATGATAAGGTTCAGGACCTCTAGACTCTTTGCCAATCGAACACCCGCTAGCACTGCTTCATACTCGGCTTTGTTGTTTGTCGCTTTAAATCCAAATCTGATGGCCTGTTGAACTTTGAACCCGTCCGGACTTGTCAAGATAATTCACCTTACCAATGATTAGGGTAGAGGAACCATCTGCATATAGAGTCCAAACATTCTGCTCCTGTTGAAGAACTGCAACTGCTCGATCGGAGGATTCAGCTTCCGGTAACTCGGCATCTGCTTCGGTGAACGAACATTCTACTATGAAATCGGCCAAAGCTTGGCCTTTGATATGGTTCGTGGATGGTATTCGATTAAAAAGCGCGGACAACTCCATTGTCCACGCCGCTAACCTTCCTAAAACTTCCGCTTGCCCATCACCTTCTTCAATGGTTGATCCGCAGTACAAATTGTGAGCCGGGAATTTTGAAAATATCGCCGAAGCTTCCTACTAGCAATTATCAAGCGAAGGCAAATTTCTCAACATTTGGATACCGGTTTTTGACATCTCGCGGGCGTGGTCGACATAATAGACCGGATGTTTGTCTTCCACCGATCTCCCGAACCAAAGATCGCTCCAACCGCCAATGAACTTGCCGCCGAGATATAGATATAAGGTCTCCATTGGAATGGGTTTCACCAATAAAGGAGTAGAAGAAAGATACGCCTTTATGCTCGGAAGGCGTCTTCACACTCTGAAGTCCATCTGGAACGTCTTCGCATTCTTGACCCTTTCAATGTATCAAAGAAAGGAAGGCACCTCTCTGCAGATTTGGCACGAACCTCCTTAATGTCTGCAATCCGCGAATGACGTTGGGCGTCTTTGAATGACCGAGGAGTCTTCGTATTAGGAATGGCTGAATCTTCTGGATTGGCCTCGATACCCTTTGACTAACAAGATAACCGTAAACTTCCCCGCACCGAGGTAGAAAGTGCACTTGGCCGGATTAAGCCTTAGTTGACGATGACGGACGATGCCCGAAAGCATTCCTCTAGATCGTCTAAATGACTCTGAGCGTCGCATGCTTTTCACGATCATGTCATCAACGTATACTTCCATGTTCCTTCCCAGCTGCCTATCGAAGATGAAGTTCATCATTCTCTAGTAAGTGGCTCCAGCATTTATAAGGCCAAAAGTCATCTTCTTGTAGGCGTACACCGAACGGTGTGTAATAAATGCGGTCTTTGGGATGTCCTCTTTACACATGGATATTTGGTGATAACCTGAAAAAGCATCCATAAAGCTTAGTAATGCATACCCCGAAGTGGCATCGATAAGCTGATCAATATGGGGTAGAGGATAAAAATCCTTCGGACAAGCTTTATTGAGGTCGGTGTAGTCGATGCAAACCCGCCATTTTCCATTCTGCTTCTGCACCAACACCACATTAGCCATCCATTCGGGATAATCAATCTCATATATAAAGTCGGCAGCCAACAACTTTGCTTTATTTCGATCAATGATTTTACGTCGTTTGCAAAAAGATCCGTCTTTCTTCGCCAGAAGCTTTTCAAAGGATCTACATTCAAAGCTATGCTCGGCTATCTTTCGACTAACCTGTGCATGTCCCTCGGTTCCCATGCAAAAATATCCGCATAAGCCAGTAAGAGTTCATGAGATTTGTCAGAAGAGGTTAGTGAGACTGAACCGATCTTCACAGATCTTGTCCGGCTTTCAAGGATCAATTCGACCTCTCTTAGTTCCTCGGCAGAATCACCATCTGGTTGTAACTACTTTCGGTAAAAGGCTCGATCTCAATTGTCATCGCCGCTTTTGTTTGTCGACCCCCACTCCCGGAGGAAATAATGACATTCCAGTAGCATCGTCGGGCTAGATCCAAGTCCCCGCCACCTCTCCTACCTCCATGAGCCGTAGGGAACTTGATTTTGAAATGAGGGATGGAGGTCACAGCTTGGAGAAGCGTTAAAGTAGGTCTTCCCAAAGATAGCGTTGTAAAAGTGAATCAGCGTGCACAACATAGAATTTACACACTACTTCGACTTCTTTGGGGTCAGCCGTGCGAAGACAACCGGAGTTCAATAGTGCTCGCGAACTTTGACGGGATCATTCTTCAAGCCAGTATAAAGGAGCTTTCCCGCCTGACCTCCATTTCTCGCGGTCGATGTGCATCCTCCGATAGGTATGGGCATCTGGGATATCCAATCAAGATCCATTATCTATCATCATGCGCTTCATGTCCACCGTGCCCACTTTGTTGTGATCACCAAGGCCCCTCATGCGGCTCGATGGGCTCGAGAAGGATAGTCGGCGTCGGTGAATGATATGACGATCCGGGGAATGGTCTATCTCGTTTCTGGGGAGCATCTGTCACGATCATGACCAAATTCGTAAGCCCTCTCTTCCTCCCTATCAACTTCCCAGCGGACCCACCGGTTATCACATCGATAACATGCCTTGGCGGCAGATGGAGCCCTTGAACTGCCCTCGAATAAAGACGGTTAACGTTCACGATTATTTACTACCACACATCGCACCAACAAGCCGTCTTTAATCTTCCTCTCCATAAAGTCTTTCAAATTGCAACACTCGTTAGTGTCATGGCCGTAATGACTTTGATGATATACAATACTTACGAGAGTTACCACGCCCGATTCGGTAATTATCACGGGGTGGCTCAAAGAAAGGTTGGTTTCGATTTGATCCAAAATTATCGATCTATCGATTGTTTAGTTTGGTGTAGATCTTATTCACCTTGGGCCGGAACGGAGGGATGACCGCTTCTTGCCGCCAGAATTATTGTACTTTTTTCGAAGCGCCTCGTCGATCATTATACCCCCCGTTCTCCTCTCATTCAACTTGGGCTTAGGAGCCACCGACTCTTTCCCCGACCCGAAAGAGGATGTTTCAGGCTATTCATAGCTTCTTCCACAACGATGTAGCCTTCGCTTTGTCAAAGGCTTGGCCAAGCTCTTCGGATGATTGAACATCAACTTCTTCACCAATTTTTTGGACTTTACGAGATCCAATCCATTCGAACAAACCTACGACTGAGAGATCATTAAGATCGGACACCGACCGATCGCTTCTCGAACCTCTTTACATATCGCCCAAAGATTCACGCCAGTAAGCCGCCGGATTCGTGCCAAAGAACCCGTAAGCTTTTCTCTTCTTCTTGATTTGCTCAAAGCAGGCATGGAACTTATCACAAAGTTCGGTCCATGAGGATATGGAATCAAGGCAAAGTTCTAACCACCATCTCGCATCTTTTCTTAGTGTCGTAATAAAGGTGTGGCACTTGGCGGCAACACATTGAAGTCGTAATAGTCCATTAGCCAAATTGAACGCTTTGGCTATGGTCATAAGGGTCCCGGTTGCCCATCGTAACTTTCCGTGCGAGGCAATTTTTTAGTGATATCCGCCTTTTCCTTGAGAATATCCGAGGAAAAGGGATGCTTTCTTTCCCGGGCGTCCTTCACTCTTTGGACCTCGGTCGGTTGTTTTCGAGCTCTTTAAGCTCCTTTACTAGAAAATCAACGCTTCAGCCGTGGGGAAACCTCTTTCTCATGAACAACATTATATCTCGAGAGGATCGACCCTCTCCGCCGATCCTACTCGCCTAGAGGACTTCTTGATCCGCTTGATACATAACTTTTTCCTTGTGGTGAGAATGATCACGTTGATAGTCCATTACCCGGACTTGGCACGACCTCCTTCGACCGCCTCCTTTGTTGATAGTCATCTCGATCTTTGAGAGGTAACGGCCATTATCGCCTTCTTCGAGGCCATGGGAGTTCGCTTCTCGATCTCCTCCTACTTGAGAATGATCCTAGAAACACGCGTGGAACGCCGGCTCCTTACCCTTTCGTCGAGTCTCCTCCTTATGCCCACTTCGTCTTTTCAGATTGATCATGGCTAGATGCTTCGTCCTTTGATTCCGCCCACCAAGCATCTGTTCGATTATATATCTTCTCTTTGCTTTAACAGACCGCCATGGCTCTATCTCGCTTCGTCCGCCATCTTTGCCAACTTGGCGACTCTATCCTCCGGGCTACTTCTTATGATAAATCTTGGTTGGCGAGCCTTCCACATCTCGACCATGATCTCGCTCCTCATTCGCATCGAAAACCAATCTTCGTCGCCCCCGCCAGAATCTTGGACGGAGATCCACGAATTATGCTTAGAAGCCGTGGTGCTCGTGAGCACTCTTGGAAGGACCCAGACGATCCTTCATCAAACACGAGCGTTGGCATTTAGCCAATACCATCGCCGCCTTTTCCGGTGTACCATCCTACTCCTCATCATCTTAGAAGTAGGTTAAACGATTGTGATTGAAAATTTTAATGACACTAGAACTCAAAGCGCCCTCCTTTTAGCGCCCAATGTTAACGCCAGGATCTTTTCTCCACGCCCCAATCACGTAAGACGTCCCGATCCGCATGAAAAGAAACACAAATAACACCGAAAGCTTCGATGACTACGGTTCGACGGGGATAACTCAAAGCGTGAGAATTAGTACGTGTTCACAAGGTTAACAATGGAGGAATATATGGTCTAGTGTATTGAGAGAGATAATAATTCTCAGTTGTGTGTGTATGGGAGAATATGAATAATCAATATATGTGAGAACGTACCTCTATCCGATGGCTTCCTTGCTAGGTTATATTACCTTTGCTTGGATTACTGTGCCACCCACTACTACCTGACACCCCCTCTGATCTGATGGGCTCTGCCGACTATATCAGGTTTATCTACCGCTTTTGGCCAACTGTTTTCTCACGGCATTATGATCCCATCCACATTAATGCATGGCAGGAGCCTTGGTCAACTGTCATGCTTTTTCATCATCACAAGTCAAAGTAACAGATATTAAAATATCTAATGGGTCGATCCACTGGACTAATTTTGGGTCCAATAGGATTAAATAAAGTTGACACAATAAATGGGCTCAAAGAGTCCCATGGCTTAATAATAAAAGCCCAACAGATTAAACTGATAAATGGGCCCAATCTACCCGGCCCAAAATAGGAGAAATATTATGACCCAACAAGTCCCAATACTGAATGTCATCCCTATTGAAAATTCTAGATCATCCATGTCATTTTGTACATCAAATTTGTTTGTTTCTCTCATCATTATCATCCTCTGACCATACAATCCTTTCATCTTCTGAGTTATCAAGGTCTTCAGATGAAGAATCAACTTCTATATCTTCTCCTATCCTTGAGCTCTCCCACTTCCTACATCTTCCTAGTCTCTTCTGTTTACTCAAAAACTCATTTAAGATCTCATCATCTACACCATCATTCATATCCCCAGGTTCATTTCTAATATCCTCATGCTCATCCACATTTTCAGAAAACATAACATCGTCACTGCTTTCATCATATGAGCTATCAGAAAAATGTGGCAAGGTAAAGGTTTGGTCTTCATCATTGGATTCATCCCCTTCTGTTTCACAATTATCCTTTTCTTCATCCTCTGTTTGACAATGAATCTTTTCCTCTTTTTCAAAATGCACCTCTTGGACCTCACACTGCCCCTCATTCTTTGTTTCATAATGCCCCCAACCTCTGTTTCATAATGCCCTTCATCCTCTCTTTCAGTTTGGGGCTCTGCATCTGCTTCACATATTAGGAATTGTGGCTTTACTTCATCTACTACATTTGGTATAAGGGGGTCAACAGCTGGTGTATGAAGTAAGTAAACTTCCATCATCCTATTCTTAAGAATCAATGCACACATAACCATCATATCATCATCTGTATCTAATGAAAATAACCCCCTTTCCATATCAGTCTTAGGTATTTTATACTTAAACTCAAAAATACCACCAACATATCCAAATGGTTTAGCAATTGCACACAATTTAATTAGAGACATAAAATCTGGATGACACGTCATAATAATCATATTAACCTCCCAAATAGGCTAGACTTGATTCTTTTATAAATTTCCCACCATGGAAGTATTTAATAGTGAAATACTCATCCACTGCATATGGAAATTTAATAAACATAATCAAACACATTATAAAGGAAAATAGTATCACCATAATCCCAATTAATAGACGATATCAAAAAAGAAGACTCGCATATACAAATACAACTATGAGATATATAAGGAAAAACTAATATTTGTTTACTTCAAACTCATTAATAATTAAAATAAAAGGATTAACTTTTTCAAAATACGAGACTTACCATTAGCAGGGCCCTCCATTGATGTATATGCATCATGATTGACTCTATCTCTAAAAAATTGACACCATATGTAAGACCCCAACTTTTTATAAATAAAATTGAATTTCCTCTATTCATTATTTTGGGGTGGATTCCATTAATGTGGTTAGTTATGGATAAAATATGCAAATTTTGTAAAATAAGCAAATGGTTATAAAATATTCAGAATATTCGTTTGGTCGTGGAATATTCTTATTGTTGGGGAATATTCGTACGACGGGACAGCCATTTGTGGGCCCCATAACGAAAAACGGATGAAGAAAACGACAAGAATGAGTTTTTTTTTATAAATAACGGCGTAGTTGTTACCGTTAACACTGTTGGAATATCTGGTGGTTAAAATGCATTAATACGCGTGGTTGCACAATAACACACGTTATTGCACAATATTCTTAGATTATTGATCCTTACGTAAGAAGGTACTGCTCAATAATTTTTACAGTAATTACTGTTTAATATTTTATTTTATTGATTCAATAATTGCTACGTTGATATTTTATATTATTGTTAATTCAATAATTGTCCGCATGCATGATTTCCATTATCGGATCAATAATTCATATTATTTGAATAATATTATTAGATAACATTATTGGCAATGTCTAAGGAAGTTTCTGTCTACGAAAGGGGTTTGATCACCTAATTGCGCGCCAGTAAGGAGAAATCTTTATCGAAAAGCCCCTTTTTCCTGGGAACGACCTGGTTGTCATTATTGTGATTCTGTAATATTATTTGTGAATAATTAATTATTGATTTATATGATAAGAAAATATTTATTTTATGTGGATATAAATGAAGGAATTAATGCTGAGGTGTTTTATCAGTATTTTGTCGGAATGGAGGTATTAAAAATCATCCGTATGTGGCCAAAGATATTCACCAATTAATCATTCATCTTTGCACTACAGGCCAAAGATATTCAATAATATCATCATTAAAAACTGAGGATGATGAAAAATATTTTAGAGAACGAATCCAATGAGACAGAAGGACAAATATTAGAGATTCGTATAACAGTTTATCCAAGATCAATAATACTTCATAATAACCAATTGAGAAGCAGAATTCAAAAATAAAGATCAAAACATGGATATAATCAAAGATAGTAACCATAATAGACATCTTGGACAAAAATAAAAATTTTATTTTTCGGTGAATAGTGTCGTATTCGTGAATAGTGTTGTATACGTGAATAGTGTCGTATACGTGAATAATAACCCCGACACAAAAAGTTCCAAATTTGATTAAAAAGTTCACCAATATTTCGGCATAATGATATTGAAGAAAATAATATCATTTAAGAAGAAAATAACATCCCTTACCTCAAAGAAACAGTACTTCGGAATGAATGTCGGATATGATGCTGAATGAAACTTGTACTGAATAGTAACTTTCAAAGTATCTAAATACTCATAAAATACGCTCGATAATATAGAGAAAGAAAGAGAGAAAGTTTATGTTTCTGGTGTGATTTTTAATTCTAACGTAGCCCTCTATTTATAGAAAAATGTTAGCACGCCGAAGCAGACTTGACCTGCTACCTGATGGCTTTACTTGCTACTATTGCCACCCACCAAATTTGAAATAAAATTCAGCACATTTCTTTACCAACCACAAGTGGGGCCCACTCAATTCTAGAATTTTCCACCAAAATCATTTATAAACCTAATTTTCGAATCAGTCACCTCTTAAAATTCATAAAAAATCATTCGTTCATTTTTAACGGTTCAAAATTTGTGGACATATACTTAACTTATATATGTACAACATATCCAAAATCATAACGATCCAACGGTCGGATTAAAAATTATAACTTATTTAATATATCGTAAAAATCTCGATTTGATTTTTAATACCTCCATTCCGACTAAAAATATCGATAAAATACCTCAACATTAATTCCTTCAATTATAACCACATAAAATAAATAAATCCATCATTTATATCCGCATCAAATAAATATCTTATCATATAAATCAATAATTAATTATTCACAAATAATATTACGTAATCACAATTATGATAACCAGTAGTTCCTGAGGAAAGAGGGCTTTCAGATAAGGATTTCTCTTCTTCAAGTAGCGCAATTAAGTGACCAAACCTCTCCTTAGACGTAACTTTTAGACATTGCCAATAATGCTATCTAATAATATTATTCAAATAATATGAATTATTGATATGATAATGAGAAATCTTTGTGCGTTGACAATTATTGAAACAACAATAATATAAAATATCAACGCAACAATTATTGAATCAATAAAATAAAATATTGAAAGAATTATCGTAACAATTATTGAGTAAAGGCTCTACTTACGTAAGGATCGATGAATTCAAAAATACATATGCGAATACCGTAGTGCTTCATGTGCAACCAATATATATTATCGTATTTTTAACCACCGGGTATTCCAACAAGTGTTAATTCAGAACAACTACGCCAAGTTATTTATAAAAACTCATACTTTGTCGTTTTCCTTCATCCAACTGCTTTTTCAGTTATGGGCCCCAAAATGGTTGCAATACCATCGCATTTAATATTCCCCGACAACAAGAATATTCCATGACCAAACGAATATTCCCCGAGAGAAATGAATATTCTATAACCACTTGCTTATTTTGCAAAATTTGCACATTTCACCCATAACCAAAGCATTATATCAAATTAACACCTTATTAATTTAGAATAATGAATAGAAAAAATTCAATTTTATTTATAATAAGTTGGGGTCTTACAACCTCCCCTCCTTATAAAATTTCGTCCTCGAAATTGACGTACGTACCTGGTGTTTCAAAAAGATGAGGATACCTCGCTTTCATTTCTGATTCTAACTCCCAAGTCATTTTTTCAATAGCATGGTTCCTCCACAAAACCTTAACTTGTGGTATAACCTTTGTGCGTAGGACATGCCCTTTCCTATCTAAGATCTTGACAGGTACCTCCTCGTACGTTAAATCTTCGGCTATCTCGTCTAGTTCTAACGCAATAATGTGGTTTGGGTCGTCCACATATTTACGTAACATCAATACGTGAAAAACGTTATGAACATGCAACATACTTAGCGTTAAGGCGAGTCTATAGGCCACAGTTCCTACTCGATCGAGGATTTGAAATAAATCAAAGGTTTGAGCTTTCTTCTCTTCATCGACTCTTACTTCTAGAATAACGCCTTCTTGCATTTTCTTCTTTATATTCATCAGCTCCGGTGTGTAGCTTGAGCGATTTTAACTTTATCAATTAAAGTCGATTCTACTCGTATATTTAACATCATAACGTGGGTCCCTAGAGTCTTTAACTCTATCTTTATCATTTGTAAATTATACAAAATAGGTCTTTGTGTTCAACAATATTGCACTCATACTCGCGTACGATCTTCTACTAAACGCGTCAGCTACCATGTTCGCTTTTTCATGATGGTATGGTCAGAACAGGTGCCGAAATAAGTCGCTTCTTGAGCTCTTAGAAATTCTTCTCGCATTCCTCGCTCCATACGAATTTTATATCTTTTCGAGTCACTAAGTTAAGCAGATAGCGATTCGAGAAATCCTTCCACGAATCTCTTTAAAATAAACCACTAAGCTTTAGAAAGCTACGACTTTGGTCACCGACTTGATTCTTTCTCAATCGTGATTCATATCCAAATCTTGGATAGCACGTCACAATGACACCTATCGTTTTACCACCACACAAATATAGAGCCCCCTAAGGAGAGTCTGGCTTTGGTGCATTCCACAAAGGAAGTCACCAGATAGAGGCTCGGGTACCAACTCTTGTACTTGGGTTTTTAACTCCTGAAGTTTAATAGGAGCCATTGTTGCTTGATTTAACAATCAAAGCAAACGTGCAAGTATACACGATCAACAAGTAATATAGTGATAAATTAGAGTGTCGATCCCTCAGAGAATTCTAATTAATAAATTCTAACTACTAGTACTGTATCAATTCAGTTTTATTTAAACAACCCAAAATTTGTGATTATTAAAGCTAAGAAAAATAATTATAAATAAAACAAGTATTTATGCTAAAAGAAAACAAGGTCAAACTAATTTTTTTTTAAATGCAAATGAATGATAATTAAGACTCCAATTTCTCCAATTATGATTACTAAATCAATTATTCAATTATCCCAATTATTATGTCTCTTGAATTGTTAACAGAATTCTCAAATGCCAAAAGCCTCTCTCGAAGTGATCAATTGCCTTCTATTTAACCCAGATTAATTTTGCTATATCTCTATGCAAAACAATTGAATTAAACTCATTATAATCCCAATTTCTTATGTGTTACATATGCAAATAGATATTCTCATTCTATTCACAAACCTACTTATTCATTTGTGCAAATAACTAAGTCACATGTCACCATGCCAGATTCTAACCCTAGAATTTCTTTCTCAATTCCTTCAGAGTAAATACGGTAATTATTGGCCGATAATTAATCGATAAATACAAAGGCATGATGAACAATTCACTTCAACATAAATAATTGGAATAAATTAAATAATCAATCCATCACCATAAAAGGTTCCATTGGAATCTTAATAAAAAGAATTAGTTAATGATAGAAATAAAAACCACAATTAATTGATAAATCATCCTTAAGAAGTTACATAATTTAAAAGAGAAAAGGAGAAGAAAAACTCCAAGTTGTAGCCTTCAGATCTGCTCTTCCTCCTTGCTCCAATCTCCAATTGTGTAGAATTATCCCCAATTCAATAAAAATAAATCAATTTATATTTTTTTGTCCAATTCCAACAATCCCAGTTCAATTAGACTTCCAAAACACACAAAATAAAGTCAACAGCAAGTCAAAGTAAAGTCCCACGCTGCTCCATTACACGCTGCGCGCTCTTTCCCGTCAATCAACAGACGACTAATACCGACGTTTGCTATTTTTTTAAGAAAGCTACTTGACAGGGCCCACATGTGTTGAAGCGAAACTGACTCTTGCCCCCTTTTTTAGCCCAATTGCTCCCAATTGCTCCAACAAGGCACAATCCTGCCACAACACACTAAAACAAGTAAAATAATTCTAAAACGCTTCGAACACACAAAAAATTAAGGTTAAACGTAATTAATTCATGGGTATATTACCCAATCATCAAATACCCTCAAACTTAAATCGTTGCGTGTCCTCGGGCAACAAAATACAAAACACAAAACACGAAACACGATTAACTAAACATCATGCAAATGCAAACTAACTAAAGGATCTTAATTCCAAAGAATTCAATAGTTAACGAATATCCATAAAGCCTCTTAAAAAATCACAAAAACATGTTAATACCTCATGTTAAAAGCAGATCAACAAGATCCCAACAATCAAATCAATCAAAATCAGTTATTACCGAGTATGTGAGTGTGTGTTCAATCAACCACGCCGACTAATGACAATCAAAAAATGAAAGATAATAAAGTTCTTAATAAGATTCATATGATTCAACTCAAGAACGCATCAAATAAACTAGATTCAACTAAAATTAAACAATCACCAAAGTTCAAGATTCAACATGGAATACTTATGTTGTTTTTTGCTAAGCGGGGGCATTTTTCTCTTTTTCCGCTTTTTTTTAAACCATGATCGTACAATGTCTCATTCCATTAGGCTAACAATCATACCCTTGCTTGAAGCTTTCGACCAACGACTCCTGCACCATATAAGACCTTAGGGCGCTTAGGTTTTAAGATACCTTCTTGAGGCATTTACTCAAGTAACAAAGGTCCCAAACAAGACTAGTCACGATAAATATTATTATATTTATGTTTTTTTTTTTCATTAGCTTCAAAGCTTGTATACTCCATATATTTTTCCCAAACTTAAGTTCAAATCTAAATTCAGTCTTCACTAGCTACTTAACTTGTTCCTTCATTTCACTAGCATTCATCCTTTTAGAACTCTACTATCTATCCATTTAAACTATCATAACTAACATGGTCATCTTTCCAAATGTGCTATCCTGAAACATCGATTGTCAAACAGATAGGATTCAAATCATGTCAAGAACATCATATTATCGACTCAACAATCTTTACTAGACTTGTTCATGCAATTTTAAGTTCATCATTGGCCTTCAAATATACTCACTATCAAAAGTTTGGAATTAACATGCAATCCTAACTCGCAACATAAAAAAAACTAAAACAAGTTTACTCATGCAACTAAGAAAAATAAAACTTAACAACCACCCCCAAACTTATCTAGAAAGCAATGTCCACCATGCGAAAGATAAAACAAAATAAAACAGAGGACTCCCCTGATGAGCTTAAGCGTCGACTGGATCATCATCATCCTCGCTCATTTCTAGATCAGACGGGGGAAAAACTGGCAGTACTGGAGCAGATGGAAACTGACTGAGACTAACATTTAGAAATTGTTGGGCATCATCGCATTCTGTGCGGCAAAATGGTCAACCAAATACTTAAAGATAACATCTTGGCGCTCAGACAGGCGGACATTTTGGGCTTCAAGATTGTAGAACCAACCATTGATTTCTCTTTCAACAACTTCGGGAACCACACCTCTATACGCGACAGACGAGGGACCGTATGTAGATGGAGCCTGGGACGGTAGAGCTTGAGATTGTTCAGCTTGGGGAATTATGAAACCCAATCCCCTAGGGTGGTTTGCTCCACCAGTCCATACTTTGTACCGGCTGATCAACTTGTGGTCCAACACTGGCATAGGCTTTTGGATCATCTCGTCGGACTTCCATTTGACGTCGAACTTGTCACATAACATGCAGATGAGAGACGGATGTGGTAATCCTCCAGTGGTACTCCCACGAGATGCTTCTGGAGGATGATTGCAAGATGAGATGGCCCACATCAATTTTAAATCCTTTGATGATTGAGTATAGAAGACCCTTTGACGTTCCCTGGTAACATGACTCACATGGGTGCATGGCATGAGTTTTATGAATGAACGATACCATGCCTTCCCATAGAAAGTTCGAGATTCGTTAATGGGAAAGTCATGTTTCAGCGTTCTGGGACCGGCCCATGCAGTGCCCGTCGACAAAGCTCACCAATTATTTGCTCGTAATCCGCCCATCACTTACAAAGCTAGCATACTCATCTTAAAAACTTCTCATCGGGCAAATTGATAACACTCATTGAAGTCTTCTTCGCCAATTTCCATTTTTTTGCTTCGACGAATCAGATAATATAATGATGTACTCAGCACATTGGCGTAAAATTCTTCACCACCGCAATTACCGTGGATCGGGCAAGCGGTGAGTGTGAACCAATTTCTCTCATTTATCATGACCGCCATGTCGCCATCTTTCTTTGGATCCGGACTCAACCCACGTTCGAACCCAATGGCCGAGTAGCCATTCTGTTGTATCTTTCCCGAAGTGCAAGATCGACAAATCTACGCAACACAAATCTCGTAAGTAAGTCAAGGCGGTCCTCGATCCTTCACCACACCGACGCTTCGATGCCATATAGTGAATCTGTAAGACAAGCATATATATATATATTAGTATGAAGCATTTTAGAATTTCAATAAAGCGATTAATGACTCGACCCCAAACTTTGAAAAATATATGGACATTGAGCACATTTATGGGGTGTTATTTGACACAAGAACACCAGATAGGCACAAGTGTACCGATGGAGTCATAGGCTCATCCGTTTATAGAGTTGGCACATGCAACACAAGAGATGTCCAAAAGAGTGATTATAGAGTGCAGTAAAAGACATGCATAGATCAATATATATACCATCCCCACTCTAATTCACTATGTGTGATGGAAACCAAGAACAAGTGCTACAGTAGATTGAACTCATTGTGGTGGCACATGGGTCTAGAGTGATAGTGCTTAGACATAGTGATAAGTGTGCATGTGGAAAGGATCCTTCACTCAGGTAATCTATCAAACATCTAAGAGGCAATGCATCAATTACTTAGATTTGCACTAAGTTACTGTCAATTCATACCACTTAGTAATCAAAAATATCCCATTGATACAATCTCTGCTTTCAAGTAAGAAATTTATGGCCATTATGCAAGATAGAACAAAAAACTCTTATCTCTAGATGAGATACACATCCAGATATAGAACACTTACCAAATAAATCAATACCCATGCTTGTTGCACAAAAATAGACTTAAAACATTCAACATACCTTGGTAGACGAGAATTGTGTCACTACTGGAGGATTGAACCCTAGAATTTGATAAGAAGCCTTACAATTTTTGGTGTATCCAAGTGAGAGAGAAAGTGATTGTGTAGGAGATGGAGGGGAAGGAGACGTGTGCTAATAAAAGGAAGAAGTGTAACCGTTCAGCAGTTATAACCAAATTAGGACTCTTGGTCGACCTCTAGCGCCGGGGCACTATTTTTGTATGGGGAAACCGCGCCGGGGCACTCATAGGCAGAAGGTTCATTAACGCTTTAGCGGCGGCGCTTATTTTTATTTTACATAAAGCGCGTGAAGGTATTTCTTAGCAAGAGAGTTAGGAGGCCCTTAATAGGGGCACTAAGGGCCTAGGAATACAGCAACACGGGCACTATTAAGGTAATACTCATGAACGCTCTAGCGCCGGGGCGCTTATTTTTTATCGCATAAACAAAGACTGGGCACCTCATAAAGCAGAATCTTCAAGAATTCCTTGTTCACATACATTCACCGCAACAAGAAATTTAATTAACCACCCACCATGAAGAGTAACTCTACTCTCTAATACTAAAAATAGAGATAATTTATGCAAAAGATAAAAAGAATAAGATAAAATACTCCAAGAACTAAAATAAAATAAATGAAAATTGATTGGGTTGCCTCCCAATAAGCGTTTGGTTTCTCCGTCGATTTACCGACTTTTGCTAAGTTGCTCAATTGTTCGCGGGGTCGGAGAGATTTATGACCGTAGTTTGCCTTTCAATAGGTCCACTCTAGTAATGTTTGAGTCGTTGACCGTTAACCTTGAATGGGCTGTTTGAATTTGGTTTCTTTATCTCGATATTACCATGTGGTGCAACAGACACGACTGTAAAAGGGCCTGACCAACGCGATTTCAGTTTTCCTGGAAATAAATGCAATCTCGAGTTGAAAAGCAAGACTTGTTGGCCTGGTTCAAATGTTTTATCGAGAATTTTCTTATCATGCCAAGCTTTGACTTTCTCCTTGTAGAGTTTTGCGTTTTACACGCAGCGTAAAGCGGAATTCATCCATCTCGCTCAACCTGCAGTAACCTTTGCTCACCTTGCCGCTTGTTCATCAAAATTTATCTTCCGAATGGCCCAAGATGCACTTATGTTCTAGCTCATTTGGGAGGTGACGCTTTTTAAGTAAACCATTCGATAAGGTGACATACCGTCGATTCTTATATCTTTATCACGATATGCCCATAAAGCATCATCAAGACGTAACGACCAATCTTTTCGAGACGGATTGACCACCTTTTCCAGAATTCTCTTGACCTCCATATTCGAAACCTCGGCTTGGCCAATGGTTTGGGGATGATACGCAGCTGCGATTTTATGTCGAACCCCATACTGCACCAATAACTTTGTGAACTGCTTGTTGCAAAAATGTGTTCCCTCATCACTTATTATTGCCCGTGGAGTCCCAAATCGCGTGAAAATATTTTTCTTTAAAAATCGCAGGACGACGTTAGCATCGTTTGTGGGCAAAGCTGCGGCTTCTACCCATTTGGAAACATAATCCACTACCAATGTAATATACTGATTATTGAAAGATGAGGGAACGGTCCCATGAAATCAATGCCCCAAACGTTGAACAATTCTACCTCCAAAATAGAGTTGAGTGGCATCTCATTTCGCTTGAGATATTACCAACGCGTTGACATCTCGTCTACACTTTAAAGCACATATAGATACGCATCCTTGAATAACGAAGGCGGTAAAATCCAGATTGTAACACCTTGGTAGCGATTCGATCACCGGAATAATGCCTCCATAGTCGGATGAATGGCAATGACCCAAGATCATCCATCGCTTCACGAGGTATACAACGTCTAAGCATTTGATCCGCGCGGAAGCTTTAAACAAGAACGGTTCATCCCAATAGTATTGCTTCACGTCGTGGAGGAATTTCTTTCGTTGTTGCGAATTCAAACCGGAGGTAATACCTTAGCAACTACATAGTTCACATAATCAAAGCATACCAAGGCAATGTTGTGGTCACTCGTAGAAGTTGTTCGTCCGGAAATTTCTCGTTAATCAATGCATTGTCTTTCCTCTGCACCTCATCATTTTCCAGCCACGAAAGATGATCCGCTATTTGATTTCGGTACCCTTTCTATCCCGGATCTCCAAATCAAACTCCTGAAGCAGTAACACCCAACGGATTAACCTTGGTTTGGCATCCTTCTTTTCGATCAAATATTTGATTGCAGAATGATCCGTGTAGACAATAACCTTGGTTCCGATGAGATATGCTCTGAATTTGTCGAAGGCAAACACAACTATAAGTAGTTGTGGTTGTATAGTTCAACTGAGCATCTGTCAACGTCTTGCTTGAGTAATAGATTGTATGGAAAATTTTGTTGAGACGTTGACCCAAAACTGCTCCCACTACATAGTCGCTGGCGTCGCACATCAATTCGAATGGTAGAGACCAATCGGGCGCCACAATGATTGAAGCAGATACTAGCTTCTTCTTTAAAATCTCGAATGCCTCGATACATGACTGATCTATTTTGAAAGGCACATCTTTCTCTAACAAGGAACACAAGGGTTTTAAGATTTTTAAAAAATCTTTGATGAAACGTCGATAAAAACCCGCATGTCCCAAAAATCTCGGGATTCCCTTCACAGATGATGGAGGTGGTAATTTCTCAATAGTCTCAATCTTTCCACCTCTAGTCCTAATTTGCAGAAACCACATGTTCGAGAATAATCCTTCTTTCACCATAAAGTGACATTTTTCCCAATTAAGAACCAGATTAGTCTCCATGCATCTTTTTAACACCAAGATCAGATTCTTCAAACACAAGTCAAAACTATCACCGAACACGGAGAAGTCATCCATCAATACCTCTAAATTCTGTTCGACCATATCGGA
Source organism: Panax ginseng (assembly GCA_020205605.1). Classification (NCBI taxonomy): domain Eukaryota; kingdom Viridiplantae; phylum Streptophyta; class Magnoliopsida; order Apiales; family Araliaceae; genus Panax; species Panax ginseng. The sequence continues at coordinate 109,117,738 of CM035144.1, read as the reverse complement.
GAAGATTGCCATCATACATCGTTGAAAGGTTGCGGTACAAGCATTACATAAAACCAAAAACACATACGGAATGCAAACGTACCGTATGGACATGTGAATGTGGTCTTTTCTTGATCTTCCGGAGCTATAACAATTTGATTATACCCGGAATATCCATCCAGCAGACAGTAGAATTGATGTCCCGCTAACCTATCCAACATCTGATCAATGAACGGCAAGGGAAAGTGATCCTTGCGTGTGGCTTTATTCAACTTGCGGTAATCCATACATACTCTCCAGCCTGTAATAGTTCTAGTCGGGATGAGCTCATTAGCTTCATTCTTCACCACTGTTATACCCCCTTTTTGATACTTGACCGCATAAGACTTACCCTGAACTATGCGAGATTGGGTAAATAATATCGGCATCCAACCATTTTATAATTTCTTTTTCACCACATCTTTCATAATGGGATTTAACCTTCTTTGCATCTCAATGGTTGGTTTGACCCTCTTCCATTAAAATCTTATGCATCTGTAAAGATGGGCTAATACCTCGAATGTCCGCTTATAGTCCACCCAATCATTGCTTTTGAACTTCATGAACCCATAGCAATTTTTCCTTTTGGGTGTCAGTTAACTCTGTCGAAACAATAACTGGTAGAGTCGAATCTTTCCCCAGATAAGCATACTCAAGATGAGAGGGGAGTGGCTTTAATTCCAACACCGATGGCTTTTCTATCGAGGGTTTGCACTTTTTACCTTCCGTTTCGGGCCTATCAAGGGTGTCGAATGGTTGGTTATTTTTCTGGTAGAATGATGATGTGTCTAGCCATTGATCTGCTCAATGTACTCATCAATATTATAGTCGTCTACTCCGAGCAACATGGATCTATCGGATCCTCTGAGTAATTACCGTAAATCTTGTGATTAACTAACTCATCCATTAAATCCACCCGCAAACACTCACCTTTTTCCTTCGGATAAGACATTGATTTAAACACATTAAAAGTGACCTATTGATCTTCAACTCGCATCGTCAATTCTCCTTTCAAGACGCCGATCAACGCTCTCCTGTTGCTAAGAATGGTCGTCTCGAGAATGATGGAAGTTTCTTTCTCGTTTACAATCCGGGATAACGAAGTTCTGCTGGGAAGATGAATTTATCCACCCTTACTAATACGTCTTCAACGATACTCGTGGATATGTAATCGATCGATCTCGCCAACAATAAATCGATATTTGCTCGGTTTTGGTGCCTTGAGTCGAATCGACTTTAGATCGATAATGGCATCAAATTAATATCGGCCCCAAATCACACAAAGGTTCTCCCCAAAATCGATTACCAATGTCTCATGGAATAGTAAAACTACCGGATCTTTCAACTTTGGAGGCAACTTGTTCTCGGATAATCATTTTGCATTCTTCTGTTAAGTATTCTTATTTCAAAATCACCCGATTTCTTTTCTTTGACAACACATCCTTCATGAACTTAGCGTAGCTAAGCATTTGTTCTAAAGCTTTAAAATGGGATGTTGATATGCAATTTCTTGAAAATATCCAAAATCTTGAAAACTCGCTTATCTAATCTGCCATTAAAAACTTGTTGCTTGATTTAACAATTAAAGCAAGCGTCAAGAAGTATACACGATCAACACGTAATATAGTGATAAATTAGAGTGTCGATCCCTCAGAGAATTCTAATTAATAAATTCCAACTACTAGTACTGTATCAATTCAATTTTATTTAAACAACCCAAAATTTGTGATTATTAAAGCTAAGAAAAATAATTATAAATAAAACAAGTATTTATGCTAAAAAGAAAACAAGGTCAAACTAAATTTTTTTAAATGCAAATGAATGATAATTAAGACTCCAATTTCCCAAATTATGATTACTAAATCAATTATTCAATTATCCCAATTATTATGTCTCTTGAATTGTTATGAGGAATTCTCAAATGCCAAAAGCCCTCTCTCGAGTGATCAATTGCCTTCTATTTAACTTGATTAATTTTGCTATATCTCTATGCAAAACAATTGAATTAAACTCATTATAATCCCAATTCCTTATGTGTTACATGCGGCAAATAGATATTCTCATTCTATTCACAAACCTACTTATTCATCACTGTAAATAACTAAGTCACATGTCACCATGCCCGATTTCTAACCCTAGAATTCCTTTCTCAATTCCTTACAGAAGTAACACGGTAATTATTGGCGGATAATTAATCGATAAATACAAGGCATGATAAACAATTCACTTCAACATAAATAATTAGAATAAATTAAATAATCAATCCATCACCATAAAAGGTTCCATTGGAATCTTAATAAAAAGAATTAGTTAATGATAGAAATAAAAACCACAATTAATTGATAAATCATCCTTAAGAAGTTACACAATTTAAAAAGAGAAAAGGAGAAGAAAAACTCCAAGTTGTAGCCTTCAGATCTGCTCTTCCTCCTTGCTCCAATCTCCAATTGTGTAGAATTATCCCCAATTCAATAAAAATAAATCAATTTATATTTTTTTGTCCAATTCCAACAATCCCAGTTCAATTAGACTTCCAAAACACACAAAATAAAGTCAACAGCAAGTCAAAGTAAAGTCCCATTTTGCTCCACACGCCATCTTTTTTTTCAGGTCAGACGACTAATACCGACAATAAGCTTTTGTAGCCTAAGAATGAGAGCCCCATTTGTTGACCGCTGAAACTCTTGCCCCTTTTTAGCCCAATTGCTCCCTAATTGCTCCAACAAGGCACAATCCTGCCACAACACACTAAAACAAGTAAAATAATTCTAAAACGCTTCGAACACACAACAAATTAAGGTTAAACGTAATTAATTCATGGGTATATTACCCAATCATCAGCCATTCGATATGAGTTTTCAGAAATGGGTTTTGTACTGGGTTCAAAGTCAATACAAAATTCAATATCACACCTTGGGGGTAGGCCAGGAAATTCTTCAGGAAATACGTCAGGAAATTCACTAACAACAGAAATATCATTCAAATCTGACGTATTTTTGTTTAAATCCATGAAATGGGCTAAGAAAGCTTGACATCCATTTTCAATAAACAAATGGCTTAATGGCTTGATATGAAAGCGTTTGACTTCAATGGTTTGGTTTCTTGAATTCGCATAACAGGTTGGTTAGGAATATGAAAACTAACAACCTTACGAAAACAATCAATTTTGGCATGATGAGTATTTAACCAATCAATCCCTAAAATCACGTCAAATGCAAGTATCTTTTTGAGATAAGATCAACAGGTAATGTGATTGTGCCCACTTGGATCAAACAAGATTTTTAAACAGTGGATGTTATAAAAGGTTCTCCTAACGGAGTCTCTACAGATAAGTCAAAGTCTAATTTCTCCAAAGTCAAGTTTAAACGTTGAGCACAAGTAGGAGAAATAAAAGAATGGGTAGAACCGGTATCTAGTAAGGTATATACTTCGCAAGAATTTATAATTAACTAACCCGTGATACCTTCGATCGGGTTCCTCGCGTTTTGGGCAGTCACGACAAACGCTCTTCCAGAAATTGCCGACTTTGTTTTGTCCGTATCTACCTTTGGTGCCACCGTCCCAGCTGGACTTGATTTCGCTACCGGACAAAATCAAGATATGTGACCGTCTTTTCCACAATTGAAACACACCTTGGAAGGCTGTGAACAGTTTAGACTTATGTGTCCTCCTCTCCGCATTTGTAGCATCTAATCGCGGTCGTTTCTCCTCCCTAGAATTTGTTGTTGGTCTTTGGTGTCACGCCTTGTTAACGTCTTCCCGTCCTCGTTAAATCTCCTCTTTCTGAAATTTCCACTTGACTCACCTCTCCTATTATCATGGCCATGATTACCACCCGAGTGGTTACCGCTTTTGTCCGTATTTTTCCCTCCTCGCTGGTTATCATCGCTCCGATGATCACTGCTGTCACCGGTATGACCTTAGTTGTGGTCCCTCGGTTGAGTATACTCATTATCTCGCTCTAATAATTGAGCCCTGTTGACAACATCTGAATACAGAGAAAATTGATGAAAGTTAAGGTATTGACGAATCTCGGGTTTTAGACCTCTCAGAAACATCCGCGTCATACGTTCCTCATTTTCTACCAAATGAGGTCTGAACCTGGATAACTCCGCGAACTTCGCCTCGTCTTTGAGACACCGCCATGTTGTTCATTCGGTCTAATAAACTCTACCTCCTTCATATAGCGAATACTTTCCTAGAAAAGTACTTGTCATTGAGCAGCTTCAAATCTAACCCAAGACATGTTGAGTGCGGGCCGGTTGGGATGCAACTGATTCCCACCAATAATCGCCTCTCCACGGAACATAGAGGTGGCGAATAGAACCTTTCGCTTCCTTCTCATGCATCCCAAGACATTGAATATCTTGGTAATTTGCTTGACCCACGTTTCCGCCTTAATCGGATTGGGCTTTCCCCAAAACAGTGGTCCCAACTCCTCGAACTGTTTTGGTCGTGATAGATCGCGCATTGCCATCGTTTCCACCAGTATTTTATATACATGAAGTCTCCTCAAATCGATTTTGCATGAATCGCAAAAAGCTCCTAAACATTCCATCATTCATCGTTTGCTCTCGGTAGTGTTGTTTACTGGGAGGAATATTGCCTTCTATTGCACTTTTCCTCGGTTTGTGACTAAAGGTTGTTCATTGATCTCATACACTCCATTATTAACATTCTCGTGAGACATTCTTAAATCATGCTTGATGATTGGGTAATATACCCATGAATTAGATATTCTTGAGTTTAGATTTGTGTATTTTGAGTCATTTTAGTATCTCATTTATTGTGTTTATGGCGTGTTTTGCGAGATGTGGAGCGTTTGGGAGTCATTGGACTAAAAGGGCAAGAATTTCACTCATTTTTCAAAGGGGCGGGTTGCTCTAAAAGGCAAAAAGCGGTAGCGATAGCTGGTCTTCTACCGACCTAGACTTGAACGCGCACGCGTGGATCCGGCGTGGGCCACTTTGACTTGCAGTTTGTCTTTGTTTTGGAGTGTTGTGGAAGCCTATTTGGACTAGGATTTGTGGAATTGGGCAAGTAAATATAAATTGATTCTTACATTGAATTGGGACTCTATTCTACACATTTTTTGGAGATTGAACAAGGAGCAAGAACAGATCAGAAGGCTTAAAAACTTGGAGTTCTTCTTCTTCTTCATTATTCTTTTAAATTGTATAACTCAGTAAGGATGATTTATCAATTAATTATGATTTTTATTTCCGTCATGAACTAATTCCTTTTATTAAGATTCCAATGGAACCTTTTATGGTTATGAATTGATTATTTAATTTATTCCAATTATTTATGTTGAAGTGAATTATTCATCATGCTTTGTATTTATTGATTAATTATTTGGCCAATAATTACCGTGTTACTCTAGAAGGAATTGAGAAAGGAATTCTAGAGTTAGAACTGGGCAGGGTGACATGTGACTTAGTTATTTGCACAATGAATAATTAGGTTTTTGAATAGAATGAGAATATCTATTTGCCGCATGTAACACATAAGGAATTGGGTTTGTAACGAGTTTAATTCAATTGTTTTGCATAGAGATATAGCAAAATTAACTGGGTTAAATAGAAGGCAATTGATCACTCGAGAGAGGGCTTTTGGCATTTGAGAATTTCTGTTAACAATTCAGTAGACATAATAATTGGGATAATTGGATAATTGATTTAATAATCATATTTGGGGAAATTGGAGTCTTAATTATCATTCATCTGCATTCAAATAATTCTTAATTTGTTCTTTGTTTTCTTTTAGCATAATTTCTTGTTATATTTACAATTAGTTTTCTTAGTTTTAATAATCACAATTTTTGGTTGTTTAAATAAAATTGAATTGATACAGTACTAGTAGTTGGAATTTATTAATTGGAATTCTCTGAGGGATCGATACTCTAATTTATCACTATATTACTTGTTGATCATGTATACTTGCACGTTTGTTTTGATTGTGAAATCAACCAACAAGTTTTAAGCTAATTCTTGTCGGGAATTCTTTGTTAATATTAATTCCATATTAGTTATAATCAATTCGGTCTTAATTTAAGCGTTACTTATTTTTTCTTGTTTTTGCGAGAATTTTTTGCGAGTGTATGCACACTAGATCAAGGGCAAGAAAGGAACTTTTTCCTTATCTGAGGCGAGATTGAAAGGAAGTTAGGAAAGTGGCAATCGATCACTAGCAAAGATCACCCGAGGAAGAAAAATTGGAGGAACAAGAAATTCCAGTGAACATGGCAGGGAACGATCAGAAATCACTTCGGGACTATGCCATGCCGAATGTCACGGATATACAGTCGAGCATTAGGAGACCGGCAATCAATGCTAACACTTTTGAGATCAAACCAGCAACCATTCAAATGTTTCAGAATCAATGTCAGTTTGGGGGTAGTTCGTTGGATGATCCGAATGAGCATATCTTGAGTTTCTTGAAGTATGCGACACCTTCAAATTCAACAATGTGTCGGAAGATGCTACAAGGTTGAGAATGTTCCCATTTACTTTGAAAGACAAAGCACGAAGTTGGTTATACTCTCGACCTCGACTTCAATCAAGACTTGGGACAACTTAGCTCAAAATTTCTAGCTAAGTTTTTCCCACCAAAGAAAAGTCAAACAAAACTACGGAATGATATTTATACCTTCACACAGTTTGATTCTGAATCGTTGTATGAGGCGTGGGAAAGGTTTAAGGATATGCTCCGCAAGTGCCCACACCATGGAATTCCACAGTGGATGCAATTGGGGATATTTTGTGATGGTTTACAAGCATCCACGAGGCAAGTATTGATGCGGCGGCGGAGGGCGATTATGTCTAAAAATTTAGACGATGCATATCAGTTGTTAGAAACGATGGCCACCAACAACTATCAGTGGCCCATGACTAGGTCTAATCCTCTGAAAACAGCGGGAAAGTATGATGTGGATGCGATAACATCCTTACAAGTACAAGTGACCGCAATGGCTAAGCAGATAGAATTATTGCGTCCACAATCCACTCAGCAAGTAGTGATGGTTTGTGAAATATGTGATGGGGATCATACTACGGATCAATGTGCCATAAATCTTTGAAGAACACACGTTATGTGGGGAGTAATAGTCGATTCTACTCAACCCTATCAGGAACCAAAATACATATAATCCGGGGTGGAGAAATCATCCCAGGTTTTCATGGAGTAACAACCAAGTCGCAGAACAAGCACCAAGAGACCAAAACAATTAGGGTTTCAAAACCCGGACACAACAAACTGTCATGGAAAGCAAGTTGGTAAGAAGCCTTGGAAAGATTTGTTAAGGCAACCGGGAAAAGGAGTGAGGAGAGTGATAAGAGATTTAATCAAATGGGTGAGTATACAAAGTCGGAATGCATCGATCAAAAATCGGAAAATCAAATGGGACAAATGGCACATCGTTGAATAACCGACCACTTGGAACACTTAAGCGACAAGAAAAACTTCGAGGGCAAGAGATGAGCATTGTAAAGCGGTAACTCTCTGAAGTGGAAAAGAACTACAAGAGTCAGTCACGGATAGGGAAAAGGAGGACAAGGCATCAATTGAAACAGAGAAAGTGGTGGAGACCGAAAAGCGTCAAAAGGAGACCTCACAGCAGAAAAATTCAGAACCAACCAGTACAAAGCCCCCTATACTGTATCCGCAGAGATTTCAGAAATCCAAGTTAGATAAGCAGTTCTCACGATTTTTGGATATCTTCAAGAAATTGCATATCAACATCCCCTTTGCCGAAGCCTTAGAACAGATGGCGAGTTATGCGAAGTTTATGAAGGAGGTTTTGTCAAAGAAGAGGAAATTGGGTGAATTCAAGACAGTAACATTGACGGAATAATGTAGTGCTATCATTCAGAATAAGTTACCGCCGAAGCTCAAGGATCCAAGTAGCTTTAATATACCGTATGAGATTGGAAATCGAGTTTTGGGACGAGCATTATGTGATTTGGGGGCGAAGATAAATCTAATGCCATTATCCGTCTCTGACCCAGTTTGGACTTGAGCTCCACGCCCAATCGAATATCGATTTAGCTAAGCGGATAGATCGGTTACATATCCACGAGGTATAGTTGAAGATGTGTTAGTAAAAGTGGATAAATTCATCTTTCATGGATTCTTTATTACGGATTGTGAAGTGGACGGTGAGATTCGATCATTCTTGGGCGACCATTTTTGGCAATGAGGCGAGAACATTGATTGATGTTCAAAAAGGTGAATTGACAATGCGAGTTAAAGATCAACAAGTCACCTTTAACGCTTTTCAAGTCAATGTCGTACCCAAAAGAAAAAGGTGAATGTATGCGGGTTGATATCATGGAGGAATTGGTGAATCATAAATTCAACACAACTTTTTCGGAGGACCCACTTGAATCTATTTTGCTCGGGGCAGACAAATATGGTATTGAAAAGGATATCGAATACGTCAAATGGCTAGACACACTATCAGTTTTTCGGAAAAGCACTCAATCCTTCGACACTATAGAGAGGCCCGAAGCGGAAGGTAAAAAGTTCAAACCATCAATAGAAGAGCCGCCGGTGCTAGAATTAAAGCCATTACCACCCCATCTGCAATATGATTACTTGGGAAAAGATGATACTCTACGGTTATTGTTTTGACGAGAATTGGGTGATATCTGAAAGGAAAAGCGCTACAGGTCTTGCGAGAATTCAAAAGCAAAGAATTGGGTGGACTATAGCGGATATTCGAGGTATTGGCCCGTCGCTTATATGTCATAAAATCTTAATGGAAGAGGGGAAAAACCAACCATCGAGATGCAAAGAAGGCTAAACCCCATCATGAAGGAGGTGGTGAAAAAAGGAGATTATAAAGTGGTTGGATCTTTGGCATTATTTATCCAGATCTCGGATAGTTCATGGGTAAGTCTGCACAACGCGTACCAAAGAAAGGGAGTATGACAGTGGTGAAGAATGAAGCTAATGAGCTCATCCCTACTCGAGCGATTCTGAGGGTGGAGAGTATGCATGGACTATCGCAAGCTAAATAAAGCCACACTTGAGGATCATTTCACTTACCATTCATTGATCGGATGTTGGATAAAGCTAGCGGGACATCGATTCTATTGTCTCTTGGATGGTTATTACGGATATAATCAAATTGCTATAAGACCGGAGGATCAAGAGAAAATGACATTCACATGCCCATACAGACGCGTTTGTATTTCAACGAATGTCTTTTGGTTTTATCTGATGCAAAGAACCTTTTCGGTGATTGCATGATGGCGATCTTCTCCGACATGGTCGAGAAAAATTTGGAGGTATTTATGGACGATTTTTCCGTATTTGGTGATTGCTTTGATCTTTGCTTCCAAAATCTGATGATAGTATTGAAACGATGCGTGGAGACTAATCTGTTTCTGGTGTGATTTTTAATTCTAACTTAGCCCTCTATTTATAGGAAAATGTTAAGACGTTAGAAGCAGACTTGACCGCTACCTAATGGCTTTTACTCTTTGCTTGCCACCACCACATTTGAAATAAAATTCAGCACATTTCTTCACCAACCACAAGTGGGGCCCACTGAATTCTAGAATTTTCCACCAAAATTATTTATAAACCTAATTTCCAAATCAGTCACCTCTTAAAATTCATAACAAATCATTCATTCATTTTTAACGGTTCAAAATTTGTGGACATATACTCAACTTATATATGTATAACATATCCAAAAATCACAACGATCCAACGGTCGGATTAAAAATTATAACTCACTTAATATATCGTAAAAATAATTGATTTGATTTTTAATACCTCCATTCGGCAAAAAATCTTGATAAAACACCTTAACATTAATTCTTTCAATTATAACCACATAAAATAAATAAATCCATCATTTATATTCGCATCAAATAAATATTTTCTTATCATATAAATCAATAATTAATTATTCACAAATAATATTACAGAATCACAATTATGACAACCAGACTAGTTCCAGGAAAGAGGGCTTTCCGATAAGGATTTCTCCTTACTGGCGCACAATTAGGTGACCAAACCTCTCCTTAGACAGAACTTTCTAGACATTGCCAATAATGCTATCTAATAATATTATTCAAATAATATGAATTATTGATATGATAATGAGAAATACTGTGCAGTGACAATTATTGAAACAACAATAATATAAAATATCAACGTAGAAATTATTGAATCAATAAAATAAAATATTGAATAGTAATTACTGTAACAATTATTGAGTAGTGCCTTCTTACGTAAGGATCAATAATTTAAAAATACTGTGCAATACCGTGTGCTACTGTGCAACCACGCATATTATTGTATTTTTAACCACCGGATATTCCAACAGTGTTAACGGTAACAACTACGTTGTTATTTATAAAAACTCATACTTTGTCGTTTTCCTCCATCCAACCGTTTTCCGTTATGGGGCCCATAAATGGTTGCGCCGTCGTACGAATATTCCCCGACAACAAGAATATTCTACGACCAAACAAATATTCCCCGACAAAAATGAATATTCTATAACCACTTGCTTATTTTGCAAAATTTGCACATTTCACCCATAACCAAAGCATTATATCAAATTAACACCTTATTAATTTAGAATAATGAATAGAAAAAAATCAATTTTATTTATAATAAGTTGGGGTCTTACATGGGTGATGTATACCTATTTTGGAGGCGGCACATAAACCACATCATCGAGTCATCTCTACACTACGGGCCAAGATATTCATTAAATTATCAATGGTCAAGACTATACCGAATAATCACTGGTCATAATCATACCAAAAACTGTCCATCAATGCACTACAGGCTACTGAGGACTTTTACCACATCATTTATAACATTAAGGTCATAATTATACTGAATAATCCCTGGTCATAATCATACCAAGTCCATCTACGCACGTAAGCTAAAGATGACTTTCATCACAATATAAGCATGAGGATGATGACAATGACATAATAATTTAATAAAACAAGTTCAAGAATAAATTTTAAAGATTTATAAGTTAATTTATCTTGAAATCAATTACGCCCAAATTGTCAACATGATCTTTGCTTTATGGAGTAAAATTTAAGAATGCTCGGAAGAATATTTCCATGAAAAGATCTGGGATGAAGCCTTGAAATATTCAGGATATTCTACTAATTTCATGGAGTATAGAAGCCAAAACATTAACCAAATGAGTATCATAGAATATATGAACTGCAAATGGATTTTCACCCGTCATGCGGTAATCCACGTAGACAGATCATTTCCACAATTTAATAAGAAATGAATACGAAGGATCATTCACCATGCATGTGATAATCCACATAAACAAAGTTATTCCAACGTAATAATAAAGAATAGAACTGTGTCATACGTAATCCGCATGCAACGGATATTCAATAGAATAATAAAGAATGGAATAACGGAAGAATTCACCATGCACGCGATGTAATAAGCACGCATAAAAGTTATTCAATGAATAATAATAAAGAATGGAACCAGTCTAGCGAAATCCAAATGCATGTGATATTCCAAATGTAATTATAAAGAATGGAATAACAAAGAATTCACCATGCATGCGATAGACCGCATAGGCGAGGTTATTCCAAAAGAATAATAAATAATAGAACCGTGTTACAGCTTAATCATATGCATGTGATATTCCAATGAATAATAAAGAATGGAATAACAAAGAATTCACCACGCATGCGATAGGCCGCATGGGCATGTGTTATTCTAATGTAATAATAAAGAATGGAATCAGTTCATCGTAAATTCGCATGCATGTGATATTCTAACGTAGAATAATAAAGAATGGAATAACACCTTCTTGTTTCTTCAAATCGAATCGTTAGAACACAAAGTGCAGAGTGGACTCAAGTATTCCTTCTTCATCGATTCTTACTTCGGAATCGCACCTTCTTGTACTTTCTTCTTCATACGCATCATTTCTCGGGTTCGTGGCTTCGAGCAACTTTAACTTCATCGATTAAAGTTGGTTCTATCATTATCTTGACATCATCGCACTCGTCTGCATATGATCTTCTACTCAACGCGTCACCTACCACGTTTGCTTTTTCAGGATGGTATTGAATGGTGTGGTCATAATCTTTTAACAGCTCGAGCCAACGTCGTTGCCGCATGTTGAGTTCCTTTTGGGTGAAGAAATATTTGAGGCTTTTATGGTTTGAATATATCTCCACTTTCTCTCCATATAGATAGTGCCTCCAGATCTTTAGCGCGAAAATGACTGCTGCCAACTCTAGATCATGGGTAGGATAATTCCTCTCATACTCTTTAAGTTATCGCGAGGCATAGGCTATGACTTTCCCATGTTGCATGAGAACATATCCTAACCCTTTGCTCAAGCATCGTTGTAGATAACAAATCCATCCGAACCGGATGGTATTGTTAAAACAGTGCGAAATGAGTCTCTCTTAAGCTCTTGAAAACTCTTTTCACATTCCTCGCTCCATTTAAATTTTGTATCTTTCCGAGTCAGCTGAGTTAACGGAGTAGCAATTTGAGAAAATCCTTCCACAAATCACCGATAATAACCATGTTAAGCCCGAAGCTACGCGACTTGATTCTGGGCTTCGATTGCTTCCCAACTTTGTATTGCTTCAATCTTCACGGTCAACAAATACTCCATGTTTGACACCACGAGCCCAAGGAATGCTACTTCCTCAAGCCAGAACTCGCATTTCTTCAACTTAGCATATAACTTATTTTCACGAAGCCTTTGGAGCACCAGCTTCAAATGGTGCTCATGATCTTCATGGCTTTTGGAATATATGAGGATGTCATCAATGAAGACAACAATGAACTGATCCAAATATTCCTTGAATATTTGGTTCATCATATCCATGAAAGCCGCAGGAGCATTAGTTAATCCAAAAGACATAACTAAGAATTCATAATGCCCGTACCGAGTTCTGAAGGCAGTCTTTGGAATATCCTCAGTTCTAATCTTCAGCTGATGATATCCAGAACGAAGATCGATCTTTGAATAGAATTGTGCTCCTTGCAACTGGTCAAACAAGTCATCAATGCGAGGTAGCGGATACCTATTCTTGATGGTGACATGGTTCAATTCCCCGTAGTCAATATAAAGTCGCATACTCCCGTCTTTCTTCTTTACAAATAAAATAGGAGCACCCCAAGGAGATGTACTAGGACGAATGAAACCAATGTCCAACAACTCCTGTAGTTGGACCTTTAACTCCTGAAGTTCAATAGGAGCCATTTAATATGGGGTTTTAGAAATAGGCTTTGTACTAGGTTCAAGATCAATAAAGAATTTAACTTCACGTTCTGGGGGTAGACCGGGAAGTTCTTCAGGAAATACATCAGGAAATTTACTAACAACAGGAATATTATTCAAATCTGACGTCTCTTTATTCAAATCCATAACATGGGCTAAGAAAGCTTGACATACGTTTTTCAATAAATGAATAGCTTTATGACTAGATATGACAGTGATTGATTTTAATGGTTTAGTTGCTTGAATTCATACAACAGGTTGGATAGGAATATGAAAACTAACAACCTTACGAAAACAATCAATTTTGGCATGATGAGTAGTTAACCAATCAATCCCTAAAACCACATCAAAAGCAAGTATCTTTAAAGAGATAAGGTCAACAGGTAATGTGATGGTGCCAACTTGGATCAAACAAGATTTATAAACGATTGGATGTGATGAAAGTTTCTCTAAGCTGAGTCTCCGCGAGATAAATCAAAGTCTAATTTCTCCGGAGTTAAGTTTAAGCGTTGAGCATGTGCGAGAGAGATAAATGAATGGGTAACACCCCAATTATCTAGTAAGGTATAAACTTCGCAAGAATTTATGATTAGCTTACCCATAATCACCTCGTTTGGGTTCCTCGTATTTTGACCAGTCACGACAAACGCTCTTCCAGGAACCGTTGACTTTGACTTTTCTGGGACAGCCTTTTGAGTCACCATCCTCGCTGGACTTGGTTTCGCTATTGTACAATCTCGAGCGATATGTCCTTCCTTTCCATAATTATAACATACCTTGAACTGTTGTGGGCAGTTTGGACTAATATATCCCTCTTTCCCGCATTTATAGCATAGGACCGGTGGTCGCTCTCCTCCCTTAGAACCAGTTGCTACTGGTACTGACGTCTTCGCATTGTCATTATTGAATCTCCTCTTTTTATAATCTCCCCCCGACTCTCTTCTTCTATTCTCATGGCCATGATTACCACCAGAGTGATTGCCGCTTTTGTCCGTATTTTTCTTTCTACGCTGGTTATCGTTGTTTTGATGACTGTTATCTCTGGTATGATCCTGGTTGTGGTCTCTCGGTTGAACGTACTTGTTATCTCGCTCTAATAATTGAGCCATATTGACAACATCTGAATAGAGAGAAAATTTATGAGAAATGAGATATTGACGTATGCCGGGTTTCAAACCTCTCAGAAACATCTGCGTCATATGTTCCTCATTCTCCACCAAATGAGGTGCAAACCTGGATAACTCTGCAAACTTCGCCTTGTACTGGGACACCGTCATGTTGTTTTGTTCCAATCTAATAAACTCCACTTCCTTCATACGAATACTTTTAGGAAATTACTTGTCATTAAACAGTTTCTGAAACGTCTCCCAAGACATCTTGAAATGCAATTTGGATGGGTACGCTTCCTGATTCCCACGATGAATCTGCCTCATTACGGAATATAAAGGTGGCGAATGGAACCTTCTGTTCCTCCGTGCATCCCAAGACATCGAATATCTTGGTAATTTGTTTGACCCACGTTTTTTCCTTAATCGGATCCGGCTTTCCCCAGAATTCTGGTGGTCCCAACTCTTTGAACTACTTGGCTGTGACAAACCGTGCGTTATCATTTCCACCTATATTTTGTGCACGAGTCTCCCTCGTCTGATTTTGCATGAACTGCAAAAAGCTTCTAAACATTCCGTCGTTCATCGTCTGATCAGTGGTGTTGTTTATAGGAGGAACATTATCGGCCTGTTGCACGTTCTCCTCATTGGTGAGTAAATGAGTCTCCACGGTCTCATTTACTCCACTGTTAACATTCTCAGTTGTCATTATCAAATACTGCCATAAAACAAGGGTTAATTTAAGAAATCAACATATCACATAATATCCCTATATACTGACCAACCAACAAATAAGCTTAGGTAAGACACATTAGTGAAGGTTTTAATCGTCTCTCCCCTCCTAGTTTTATTCCCTGATCTTCGTCAGAGATCATATCCCTAAGCTCTGATACCAACTGTGACGCCCCCAAAATAGGCATACAACACCCATTCTGAGTAGCCAAAATACATGGTACAGAAACAACTACAACTTTATTAATACAACATATAAACTGTGATTTTAAATACAAATATTGTCATCTAGACAATATTCACACCCAAATAAGTCCTCATTACAATTATTGATACATTATTTTACAAAAATAGTGAGGATTACTAAGACAACTTTCTAGAACCATCATTCCACAAACTAGCCCAGTAAAGAATATTATGACTAAGATAATATAGAACAAATTATCGTTAGTCTTCAATAGGAAAAAATCTGATAAAATACAATAGACAACAAGTTTCAGATCAATATTCGCAGCGAAAATAATAATTCATAAATGAGTTACGTAGAGAATGAAATCTACTATAATCTATGAATTTAAAAGTCCATCATCAATATTTTATCCACAGTAACATCAATCAATATTCATCTTGAATCAAATATTCATTTGCACTATGTGCCAAAGATATTCATAAGTTAGTCACGTATTCATCTCAACACTGCATACATCTTTGCACTACTACTGAGCGAAAAGATATTCATAGAAAAATCAACCATCTTTTGCACTACTGTGCCAAAGATATTCAAGAATACCATCATTTAGGGTGAGGATGATGAAAAATATTTTAAAGAAAAGCGAATCAAGTGAAACAAAAGAACAAATAATAAGGATTAGTACTTTAAGCAGGTCCAAGTTCAAAAATACTTCATAAATAACCATAGTGAAGTAAAATTCAAGAATGATTAAAACATGGATACAATCAAAGCTAGTATCCATAATAGATATTTTGGACAAAAAATAAAATTTAATTTTTCTTGAATAGTGTATGATATCGTGAATAAAGAACCCCTACAAACACTAAAAGACAAGAATTTCACAAGAAAAATCTTACCAATATTCCAAAGATAATGATATTAGAAGAAATAATATCATTTAAAAAAAATAATATCCCTTACCTCGAAAAGGCGGTGATTTCCGGTGGAATCTTTGGATATAGTGTTCAAGGAACTTGCAACCGTATAACAACACTCAAAGTAACAAAAATACTCACAAGAATACGCTCGATAAAATAGAGAGAGAAAACTTCAGTTTCTGATGTGATTTTCAATTCTAACCTAAGCACCCTATTTATAGAAAAATGCTTAGAACACCAAAGCAGAAAATTTAATAAAATAATAATATAATTAAACAAATTCAAGCCCACCTTAGACCAACTGAATTTAGCACATTTATATCACATGTGGGATTGCAAAAAACGTTTTTCTTAAATAAAATAATTAAAACTTCCAAAAATATATTATTCCGGAACTTCAGAGCTTCAATAATTCATAATAAATAGCTCTTTTATCAGAAAAATTTGAATATTATATCCTTTCCATAGGAAATTCCATTCTCTACAACTTTGTAAGTTTAAGTTTTTCCAAATTTCAAGCAGAAGTTGATCGAAATCTACAAACGGGCGATTTTACTGGTTATAATCCAATTTCAGTCACAAAGTGGGGCCCACGAACATGTTTAACATATTTTGAACATTTTTGGTAACAAAAATACTCTTCCTCCTCATTTATTCATATATCACACATTCATTATAAAATATTACCATTATTATATTATTAAAATATAACAATGAATTATTTTATTGAAAAAGATAAAATTTCAATTTTCAACAATTGTCATATTAAAAATTTTCTCCATCTATATCCACATAAAATGAATATTTTCCTTATCATATAAATCAATAATTAATTATTCACAAATAATATTACAGAATCACAATACTGGCAACCAGGCCATTTCCTGGGAAAGAGGGGCTTTTCAATAAGGATTTCTCCTTACTGGCGCGCAATTAGGTGACCAAACCTCTCCTTAGACAGAACTTTCTAGACATTGCTAATAATGTTATCTAATAATATTATTCAAATAATATGAATTATTGATCCGATAATGGAAAATACTGTGTAATGACAATTATTGAAACAACAATAATATAAAAATATCAATATAGCAATTATTGAATCAATAAAATAAAATATTGAACAGTAATTACTGTAACAATTATTGATTAGTGTCTTCTTACGTAAGAATCAATAATGGTGTACTACCTGTGTCTTCTTGTGTTTTAACCAATTTAGTATTCCAACAAGATTAATTCAGAACAACTACGTTGTTATTTATTAACAACTTATACTTGTCGTTTTCTTCATCCAATCGCTTTTCGTTATGGGGCCCCACAAGGTCGCTTGCTTGTCAGTCGCATTTAATATTCCACAAAGTAAGAATATTCCACGATCAAACGAATATTCCCCGACAACAATGAATATTTTATAACCACTTGCCTATTTAAAATATTTGCGCATTTTACCCATAACTAACCATATTAATCAAATCAACCCTTACTATTTCAAAATCATAAATAGATGAAATTTAATTTTATTTATAATAAGTTGGGGTCTTACAACCTCCCCTCCTTATGAAATTTCATCCTCGAACGAAATTGACGTACGTCCATGGTGTTTCGAAAAGGTGAGGATACCTCGCTTTCATTTCCGTTTCCAACTGCCACGTCATTTCCTCTATAGCATGATTTCTCCACAAAACTTTAACTTGTGGTATAACCTTTGTGCGTAGGACATGCTCATTCCTATCCAAGATCTTGACAGGTACCTCCTCGTACGTTAAGTCTTCGGCTATCTCGTCCAGTTCTAACTCAATAACGTGGCTCGGGTCTTTCACATATTTACGAAGCACAGATATGTGAAAAACATTATGAACACGAGACATGCTTGGAGGTAACGCGAGTCTATAGACCACATTTCCTACTCGGTCAAGAATATGAAATGGACCAATAAATAAATGGATTGAGCTTTTTCTCTTCCCAAATCTTGTAACTCCCTTCCATTGGAGCCACACGCAACAATACATGATCCCCAATACTAAATTCCACGCCCTTTTCGATGAAGATCAGATAACTCTTTTGTCGATCCTGTGCCGCTTTGTATATCGTTGTCGAATCATTTGGATCTTTTCTATAGTCATACGTACCAACTTTCGGGTCCCAATAATGTTGCTTCACCCACCTCATCCCAACATATCGAGAAGCGACACTTTCATCCATATAATGCTTGAATGGAGCCACACCTATACTTCTTTCGATAACTTTGTTGTTGTGGAGAATTCCACCAATGGTAAATACTTATCCCAACTCCCTTTGAAATCTAGGACACAGAGTCTTAATAGATCTTTAAGAGTTTGAATAGTCCTCTCTGATTGTCCGTCTATTTGAGGATGGTATGCTGAACTGAATCGTAATTCTGTGCCCATAGCTTTTTGCAAACTAACCCAAAATCGTGAAGTAAATCTTGGGTCACGATCTGAAACTATGGATACTGTCATGCCATGAAATCTCACAATCTCATTTACATACATATGAGCAAGACATTCAAGGGAATAAGTCTCCCGTATCGGCAAGAAATGAGCAGACTTAGTTAATCTATCAACAATAACCCAAATAGCATTTATGCCTTGAGAAACCGTGGGAAAACCTGCAGAATTTAAATCCATGGTAGTGTGTTCCACTTCCATTTCGTAATCTCAAGTGGTTGCAATGGACCCTTAGGCACTTGATGCTCCGCTTTTTACACGTTGACAAGTTAAACACCTCGAGATAAACTTTGCAATCTCTCTCTTCATATTGTTCCACCAAATGTATGTTGAAGATCACGATACATTTTGGTACTTTTAGGATGGATTGCAAATGGTGTATTGTGTGCCTCCATCATGATCTTGTTCTTTAAAAGCGTAATCGTTAGAACACAAAGTGCAGAGTGGTCTCAAGTATTCCTTCTTCATCGATTCTTACTTCGGAATAACACCTTCTTGTACTTTCTTCTTCATACGCATCCATTTTCAAGATTACGTGGCTTGAGAAACTTTAACTTCATCGATTAAAGTTGGTTCTATCGCGTATACTTGACATCATCGCACTCGTTCCTCGTGATATGATCTTCTACTCAACGCAGCGTCTACCACGCTTGCTTTTTTAGGGATGGTATTGAATGGTGTGGTCATAATCTTTTAACAGTTCGAGCCAACGTCGTTGCCGCATGTTGAGTTCCTTTTGGGTGAAGAAATATTTGAGGCTTTTATGGTCTGAATATAGATAATGCCTCCAGATCTTTAGTGCGAAAACGACTGATGCCAACTCTAGATCATGAGTAGGATAATTCCTCTCATATTCTTTAAGTTATCGCGAGGCATAGGCTATGACTTTCCCATGTTGCATGAGAACACATCCTAACCCTTTGCTCGAAACATCGTTGTAGATAACAAATCCATCCGAACCAGATGGTATTGTCAAAACAAGTGTCAAAATGAGTCTCCTCTTAAGCTCTTGGAAACTCTTCTCGCATTCCTCGCTCCATACGAATTTTGTATCTTTCCGAGTCAGCTGAGTTAACGGGGTAGCGATTCGAGAAAATCCTTCCACGAATCTCCGATAATAACCATTTAGCCCGTAAAAGCTTCACGTGCTTCTTGATCAACGACTTTGGTTGCTCCCAATTTTGTATTGCTTCAATCTTCGCCGGGTCGACAAATACTCCATGTTTTGACACCACGTGCCCAAGGAATGCTACATCCTCAAGCTAGAACTCGCATTTCTTCAACTTGGCATATAGCTTCTTTTCACAAAGCCTTTGGAGTACCAGCTTCAAATGGTGTTCATGATCTTCACGGCTTTTGAAATATATGAGGATGTCATCAATAAAGACAACAACGAACTGATCCAAATAATCCTTGAATACTCGGTTCATCATATCCATGAAAGTCGCAGGAGCATTAGTCAATCCAAAAGACATGACTAAGAATTCATAATGCCCGTACTGAGTTCTGAAGGCAGTCTTTGGAATATCCTCAATTCTAATCTTGGTGATGATATCCGTAAGCGAAGATCGGTCTCGAAAAGAATTGTGCTCCTTAAATGGTCAAAAACAGTCATCAATACGAGGTAGAGGATACCTATTCTTGATGGTGACATGGTTCAATTCCGATAGTAATCCAAAGTCGCATACTCCCGTCTTTCTTCTTTACAAATAAAACAGGAGGACCCCAAGAAGATGTACTAGGATTTAATGAAACCGATGTCCAACAACTCCCCGTAGTTGGACCTTTAACTCACGAAGTTCAATAGGAGCCATTCGATATGGGGTTTTAGAAATGGGCTTTGTACCAAGTTCAAGATCAATAAAGAATTCAACTTCACGTTCTGGGGGTAGACAGGGAAGTTCTTCAGGAAATACATCAAAAAATTTACTAACAACAGGAATATTATTCAAATCCGACGTGTCTTTATTCAAATCCATAACATGGGCTAAGAAAGCTTGACATCCGTTTTTCAATAAACGAATAGCTTTATGACTTGATATGACAGTGATTGGTTTTAATGGTTTAGTCGTTTGAATTCGTACAACAGGTTGGTTAGGAATATGAAAACTAACAACCTTACGAAATCAATCAATTTTGGCATGATGACTGGTTACCAATCAATCCTTAAAATCACATCAAAAGCAAGTATCTTTAAAGAGATAAGGTCAACTGGTAATGTGATGGTGCCAACTTGGATCAAACAAGATTTATAAACAGTGGATGTGATGAAAGTTTCTCCTAATGGAGTCTCCACAGATAAATCAAAGTCTAATTTCTCCGGAGTTAAGTTTAAACGTTGAGCACAAGAAGGAGAGATAATGAATGGGTAGCACCGATATCTAGTAAAGTATAAACTTTGCAATAATTTATGATTAGCTTACCCGTGATCACCTCATTTGGGTTCCTCGCATTTTGACCAGTCACGACAAACGCTCTTCCAGGAACCGTTGACTTTGACTTTTCTGGGATAGCCTTTTGAGTCACCATCCCCACTGGACTTGGTTTTATTCATTGTACAATCTCGAAGCGATATGTCCTTCTTTCCATAATTATAACATACCTTGAACTGTCAGGCGCTTTGTCCGATATTTCCTCTTTCCGCATTTATAGCATATGACCCGTGGTCGCTCTCCTCCCCTCGAACCGATTCTTCTTTGGTCGACGTCTTCGCATTGTCATTGTTGAATCTCCTCTTTTTAAAATCTCCCCAGGCTTCGTTTTTCTATTTTCATGGCCATGGCTACCACCGAGTGGTTCCGCTTTTGTCCGTATTTTTCTACCTCCACTTTGGTTATCGTTGTTCGACGTTGTTGTTGTCCCCAGATGATCCTCTGGTTGTGGTCCCTCGGTTGAGCGTCTTTCGTTATCTCTCTCTAATAATTGAGCCACATTGACAACATCTGAATAGAGTGAAAATTTATGAGAAATGAGATATTGACGTATGTCGGGTTTCAATCCTCTCAGAAACATCTGCGTCATATGTTCCTCATTCTCCACCAAATGAGGTGAAAACCTGGATAACTCTGCAAAATTCGCCTCAACTGGGACACCGTCATGTTGTTTTGTTCTAATCTAATAAACTCTACTTCCTTCATATGATGAATACTTTCAGGAAAGTACTTGTCATTGAACAGCTTCTAAAACGTCTCCCAAGACATGCTGAGTGCGGCTGGATGGGTACGCTTCACAGATTCCCACCAATAATCTGCCTAATTACGGAACATAAAGGTGGTGAATGGAACCTTCTGTTCCTCCGTGCATCCCAAGATATCGAATATCTTGGTAATTTGTTTGACCCACGTTTCTGCCTTAATCGGATCCGGCTTTCCCCATAATTCTGGTGGTCCCAACTCTTTGAACTGCTTGGCTGTGACAAACCGTACGTTGTTATAATTTCCACCTGTATTTTGAACACGAGTCTCCCTCGTCTAATTTTTCATGAACTGCAAAAAGCTTCTAAACATCACGTTGTTCATCATCTGCTCAGTGATGTTGTTCACAGGAATAACATTGCCAGCCTGTTGCACGTTCTCCTCGTTGGTGAGTAAAGGTGTCTCCACGGTCTCATTTACTCCACTGTTAACATTCTCAGTCGACATTCTCAAATACTGCCATAAAACAAGGGTTAATTAAAGAAATCAACATATCACATAATATTCTTATATACTGACCAACCAACAAATAAGCTTAGGTAAGACACATTAGCAAAGGTTTTACTCGTCTCTCCCCTCCTTGTTCTATTCCCCGATCTCCGCCAGAGATCATATCCCTAAGCTCTGATACCAACTGTGATGCCCCAAAAATAGGTATACATCACCCATTTGATTCGTCAATAACATGGTACAGAAACAACTACAACTTTATTAATACACCATATAAACTGTGAGTTTAAATATAAATATTGCCATCTAGACAAAATTCACACCCAAATAAGTCCTCATTATAATTATTGGTACATTATTTTACAAAAATGGTGAGGACTACTAAAACAACTTTCTAGAACCTTCATTCCATACCCCGACTAGTACTCGCTACATTCTCGCGCTCCTAAGAAGAAAAATGGAACAAAAAGGAAAAGGGTGAGCTCAACTAGACCAGTAAAGAATATTATGACTAAGATAATATAGAACAAATTATCGTTAGTCTTCAACAAGGAAAAATCTGATAAAATACAATAGACAACAAGTTTCAGATCAATATTCGCAGCGAAAATAATAATTCATAGATGAGTTACGTAGAGAATGAAATCTACTATAATCTATGAATTTAAAAGTCCATCATCAATATTTTATCCCTATAACATCAATCATTATTCATCATGAATCAAATATTCATCTTTGCACTACAAGCCAAAGATATTCATCAGTCGGTCATGTTCATCTCAACACCTATACATCTTTGCACTACTGGCCAAAGATATTCAGTAATATCATTATTTAGGACTGAGGATGATGAATAATATTTTAAAGAAATATTTTTATCGGAAATAACGGCAGAAGTTTTAATGTTAATACTGTTGAACTACTCGGTAGTAAAAGTACAGTAATACACGTGGTTGCATAGTAGCACATGGTATTGATTATTAATGTTTACGTGAGAAGTCACTCAGTTTTGCTTATTTGATAGACCCCCATTTACCTATTTTTCAAAATAATAGGTAAAAATTATTTAAAGGTGGGGCCCACATGTGGGGCCCATATGTGTTGAAAAACTAATTTTAGAAATGGGGAGTTACATTATGGGGAGGAGTTAATATATATAAGTATTGAATATATATATTATGATATGTATATATATATATATATATATATATATATATATGTGTGTGTGTGAGTGGGAAATGGTGGAAAAGAAGTGAGAATGATGTGTGGATGTGGATGTGTGTGATGTGGATGTGTTGGTGGGAAAGTAAGAAATGTGTATGTGAGTGGTGGAGTGTGTGAATTTATATATATATAATCTAGTATATGATATATATATATATATATATATATATATATATATATATTGAATGAGTGAGTGGATGTTGGTGGGAGGGGAGCACGTGGGGCCCACGGGTGTTGAAAATGAATTTGGAGAAAAGAAATCTAGCAAATTGTTAGGGTGATGGAGTTATTTTTAAAGAGGTGATTGGTATATATATATATATATTTATGTTTAACATGTGGGTTTATATATATATATATATATATATATATATATATATATGTGTGTGTTATGTTTTATCTTGTCTTTGATATTATTGGTTGAAGGTTTGACAATTGCTTTGATGTTATTGGTTGGAGGTTTGAAATTTTGCATGTTGAGTATCAAAGTTTTCAATTGTGGTTTGTATAATTATTGAGTCCGTGAGAAAAAAAAATCCTTACACAGTGCCTCTCCATTTTCCTATAAATAGAAGCTCATTCCTTCATTATTTCTTACGAATTCACTGAAACTCCAGAGAGAGAAATTATAGAGAAACTATAGAAAAGTATTCTGCTACTTCCCTACTCTTATATCCAGTTTCTTTTACGGTAAGGGATATTATTTGTTGTACCCGTAAAGGGTGTTATTCTTTCTTATTCATGAAGAGAACTTTTGTTATTCCATTCCATTTTTATTATTACATTGGAATAACTTTGTATATGTGGCATACCCTATACATAACTTTGTATACATGTCTTTATTGATACATTTGGAATACTTGGTGACATTTTTCTAGACATTATTCGTCTTTGTTATTAATACATTGGAATATCATGTTTGTGTGTTTTTACACGGACACGGTTAAAATCTTTTTATTATACATTGGAATATCACATACGTGTGTTTTACAGGACTGGTTAAATCTTTATTTATTATTACATTTGGAATATCTTATCATGTGCGTTTTATGGGACTGGTTCCAATATTTATTATTCATTGGATTATCCTGTTGGGACATAATTTGTGAATTTGACGACTGGTTCCGTTATTATTATTCCATTGGAATAACTGCATACATCAAAATCACCGTATGCATGGTGATTTCTTTTGTTATTCCATTCTTTATTATACTCGGTTAATTAAAGTTTTGACTTTATACTCCATGAAATTAGTGGAATATCCTTGATATTTGCGCTTCATCGATATTTTTCATGGAAATATTCTTCGAGCATTCTTGAATTTTACTCTACAAAGAAGTATCATGTTGACAATTTGGACGTTATTAGTTCTGAATAAATTAATTCTTGAACTTGTTTTATTGAATTCTTATATCATTGTCATCATCCTCATGTTTATATTTTTTTGAAAGTCATCATGTGGCTGTAGTGCATAGATGGACTTGGTATGATTATGACCGAGGATTGACCGATTGTAATCATGGCCGTAATGTTACAAATGATGTGATAAAAGTCCTCATTGGCAGTAGTGCATTGATGGACGGTTGTTGGCATTATCATGACCATTGATGAATACACGAATATCCTTGGCCCGTAGTGTATGGATAATTTGTGGTCGTGACCCTAATGAATATCCTTGGCAGTAGTGCGGGGATGATGTGGATTATTTAATAAAGTTTGAGTCTCAAATGATAAAAGTGATAAAAACCTTTTAAATCATAAAAGATAGTAGATTTTATTCTCTACTTGACTCTTTTAATGGATTGTTTGTTCATTGCAGATTAAACTTGATGTCTATTGTATTTTATCGGTTTAACATTGTTGAAGATTAATGATAATTTATTACGCATTATCTTAGTCATAATATTTCTTCTTGGGCTAGTTGAGCTCACCCTTTCTTTCCTTTATTCTCTTGAGGAAATGAGAACGTGGTGGGACGAGTCGGGGAGCGGAGTGATGGTCCAGGATGATAGTATTAGCTAGTAGTCCTCACTATTACATTAAATAGTGTGATAATAAATGTAATGAGGACTTATACGAGAGTAGATATTGTCAGAAGACAATATTTGTATTTAAACTCACATGACTCTCTTGTTGTATAATTAAGATTGTATTTTATTTTGTACCATGTATTTGGCGACTTAGAATAGGTGATGTATACCTATTTTGGGGGCGTCTCGTCGTATGAATATTCACGATGACAAGAATATTCCACAACCAAACTAATATTCCCCTACAACAATGAATATTTTATAACCACTTGCTTATTTGAAATATTTACGCATTTTACTCATAACTAACCACATTAATCAAATCAACCCTTACTATTTCAAAATAATAAATAGATAAAATTTAATTTTATTTATAATAAGTTGGGGTTTTACATTATCCAAGATCAGTAATAAGAGTGGGTCCCACCTATAATTTTAATAAAAATCATTTTATTTTCTGAAATTTTAGTAATTCATAGAAAATAGCCCGTTTATCAGAAAAATACGAATTTTATGTCCATTCCACACGAAATCGAATTCTCTACAACTTTGTAGTTTTGAGTTTTTCGAAATTCCAAACAAAAAATATCTGAAATACATAAACGGGTGATTTTTAATAATTTCCTTCCGACAAAAATACTGATAAAACACCTCAGCATTAATTCCTTCATTTATAACCAAATAAAATAAATAAATTCACATCAAATAAATCAATAATTAATTATTCACAAATAATATTACAGAATCACACTTATGACAACCAGGCAGTTCCCAGGAAATAGGGGCTTTCCAATAAGGATTTCTCCTTACTGACGCGCAATTAGGTGACCAAACCTCTCCTTAACAGAACTTTCTAGACATTGCCAATAATGCTATCTAATAATATTATTCAAATAAAATAAATTATTGATATAATAATGAGAAATACTGTGCAGTGACAATTATTGAAACAACAATAATATAAACTATCAACGCAGCAATTATTGAATCAATAAAATAAAATATTGAACAGTAACTACTGTAACAATTATTGAATAGTGTCTTCTTACTTACGAATCAATTATTCAATAATATCAGATATATCATACGCATATTATCGTATTTTAACCACGGGTAACCCAACAAATTGTTAATGGTAACAATTACGTCGTTATTCATAAAAAACTCATACTTTGTCGTTTTCTCCCAACTTTTATGAAAAATGAAAATTTTCTATAAATATCATTTTGAATATTATGGAATAAATTTGATATAATGTTATAGTTGTGGGTAATATTTATAAAATTTTAAAAAAATCATAAAGTTGTTATATAATATTTGATTGGTCGGGGGAATATTAAATGCGATGACACAATCATTGGTGGACCCCTAGCGAAATAAATTATTGTCGGATTGAAAGCGACAAAAATATTTTTATGAAAATAACGGCGGAAGTTTTACCGTTGATCTTTGTTGAACTACTAATGTAGTAAAAAAGAAATGTTGATGTCTGGTATTGTAAAAATGCGATAATGCTTATGTAAGAACACGGTATTGATTATTAATTGTGAAGTCACTCGGTTTGATTGATTATTGTCGATATTTTATGTTATTAAATCGATAATTGAGATGACGAAGTTATTAATATTATTATTTGCATTATTAACGATGTCTAGAAGTTACGCGAGGAGAGGTTTGGTCACACTAATTGCGGCATGATAGGAGAAATCCTTATTGAAAGCCCCTCTTTCACAGGAGCGACACAGTCGATTAATAGTGTGAATAATAATAATGATGATGACGTTTTGTTTTATTAAGTATTATTAACGTAATAAAAAGCAGAAAAACTTTTTATATAAAGCAGAATACTTTTATAAAGTTATTCGTTTTATTAGGCTAATAGTAAAATCTTTTTATATAAAAAGCAGAATACTTTTATAAAGTTATACATTTTATTAAACAATAATTAGAATATATTATATTTTATTATGCATAGTGTTTGCATAGTGCTTGCATAGTGTTTGCATAGTAAAATCTTTTTAAAAGTTATTCGTTTTATTAGATTATAAATAGAATATATTATATTTTATTTAAAAGATTTTGCTTTAAATATGGACCGTCAGATTAAAGTAAATCAATCGGGATAGTTCATGGATTGGATTCTTATTCATTCCATTCTTACATAAATAGAAGCTCATTCCTTCATTATTTCTTACGAATTCTTTGAAACTCTAGAGAGAGAAACTATAGAGAGAAAGAAGAAAAGTATTACGCTTTACTTCCTTCTTCTCAGATATCAAGTTTCTTTTTACGGTAAGGGTATTATTTCTTTTGTATTCATGAAGAGAACTTCTATTATTCCATCTTTATTATTACATTGGAATAACTTTTGTATCTGTGGCTACCTATACTTGGTGAAATTCTTACATATTCCATTCTTTATTATTACATTGGAATATCACATGCATGCATCTTTCTGTGGGACTGGTTTAAATCTTTATTATTACATTGGAATAACATATACATGCTTTCATGAGGACTGGATTTAAAATCTTTATTATTACATTGGAACATCTGTTGGTGTGAATTTCACGATTTGGTTCCCGTCATTTAGTATACATTGGAATAAACATACATGCAATCTGCATGCATGGTGATTTACATTGTATTCCATTCTTTATTATTACATTGGAATATCACAGCCGGTGCGTATTACGCTTTGACACAGTTAGATTATTTATTATTACGATGGAATAACTTTTATCATCTGAAATACCGCATGCATGGTGATTTCTTTTGTTATTCCATTCTTTATTATACTCGGTTGGTTAAAGTTTTGACTTCTACACTCCATGAAATTAGTGGAATATTCTTGATATTTGCGCTTCATTCATCGATATCTTTTCATGGAAATATTCTTACGAGCATTCTTGAATTTTACTTTACAAAGAAGTATCATGTTGACAATTTGGGCGTTATTAGTTCTGAATAAATTAATTCTTGAACTTGTTTTATTGAATTCTTATATCATTGTCATCATCCTCATATTTATATTTTTTTTTGAAAAAGTCATCTGTGGCTTTTGTAGTGCATAGATGGACTTGGTATGATTATGACCGAGGATTATTGGTGTAATCATGGTAGTAATATTACAAATGATGTGGTAAAAGTCCTCGTTGGCCCGAAGTGCATTGATGGGCGAGTTGTTGGCATGATCATGACCATTGATGAATACCACAAATATCCTTGGCCGTAGTGCATGGATAATTTGTGGTCGTGACCTAATGAATATCCTTGGTAGTAGTGCGGGGATGATGTGGATTATTTATTAAAGTGAGTCTCGTGATAAAAGTGATGAAAAACCTTTTAAATCATAAAAGATAGTAGATTTTATTCTCTACTTGACTCTTTTAATGGATTGCATGTTCATTGCTTGATTAAACTTGATGTCTATTGTATTTTATCGGTTTAACAACTTTGTTGAGGACTAATGATAATTTATTACGCATTATCTTAGTCATAATATTTCTTCTTTGGGCTAGTTGAGCTCACCCTTTTCTTTCTTTATTCTCTTGAGGAAATGAGAGCGTGGCGGGACTAGTCGGGGAGCGGGTGATGGTCGAGAGATGGTGTCTTAGTAGTCCTCTTTATTACATTAAATAGTGTGATAATAAATGTAATGAGGA
Organism: Panax ginseng; assembly: GCA_020205605.1. Classification (NCBI taxonomy): domain Eukaryota; kingdom Viridiplantae; phylum Streptophyta; class Magnoliopsida; order Apiales; family Araliaceae; genus Panax; species Panax ginseng. The sequence continues at coordinate 109,088,486 of CM035144.1, read as the reverse complement.
CTAAATTGAGTGTGGATATTGTCTAGATGACAATATTTGTATTAAAACTCACTGACATGTATTTTTGTAAGTATTTTACATTGTTGTATAATCAAGTTGTATTTGAATTTAGTACCATGTATTTGGCGACTCAAGATGGGTGATGTATACCTATTTTGGGGGCGTCACGGTTAGTATCAAAGCTTAGGGATATGATCCTGGTGAGATGTGAGATAAGAACTAGGAGGGAGAGGCGGGGAATTCCTTGTTAGTATGACCTACCTAAGTTTATTTGGTATTTAATTGGTCGGTCGGGAGTATAGGGATAATATGTGATATGTTAATTAACCCTTGTTTTGTGGCGGTATTTGAAAATGGCATCAGAGAATGTTGAGAACATCAATGGAGCACGAGGAGAGGCCGTTGAGTCTCCACAGATCGATAATCGAGGATAATGTGCATCGAGAAGGCGACAATCCTAATCAAACAACAACTTGACCAAATGATGAGCGATGGAATGTTTAGAGGCTTCATGAAATTCATGCGACATCGGTGAGAGCGGCTCATCCAAAATGCGGTGGAAACACTTTGGCAACTCTCGGGACGGTCACCTTGAAGCAGTTCAAGGCTGGGACCACGGAGTTTTTGGAGAGCCAAAACCACTTAAAGGCGGAGGCGTGGATAAAGCGAGATCAACAAGATATTTGATGTCTTTGGGTTGCTCAGAGAGAAAAAGGTTCCTTGCCACTTTCATGTTTGGCGGAGGCGATTCTTGGTGGGAATCGTAAAGCGTACTCGACTGCCTTACTTTGAAGATGTCTTGGGAGAAGTTCGAAGAACTGTTCAGCGACAAGTACTTTCCGAAAGTATTCGTCACATGAAAGAGGTAGAGTTCATTAAAGCTGGAACAAAACAACATGGCCAGTGTCGCGATCTGAAACCAAGTTTTTAGAAATTTGTCGGTTTGCGTCCCATTTGGTTGATAATGAGGAGAGAATGGGCGAATGTTTCTAAGAGGTTTGAAACGAGAGATCGTCGATATCTTATCTCTCATAAAGCGTGTTTGTATTGAGATGTTGTTAATAGGGCTCGATTATTGGAAGCGCGATAATGAGTCAACCAACCAAAGAAGCGGTGCGGCAAAATGATAATACCGGTGATAGCGATCATCGAGCGGTGACAATAAGCGTGGAGGAATCAACATGCGAAATGGTAACCACTTGGTGGTAATCATGGCCAAAACAATAAGAATGGACATTTCAAAAAAGAAGATTCAACAATGATGGAAAGGCGTCGACATCGATTTTTTGTCGTTAAGGAAGGAGAAGCGACCACACTATCATATGCTTCAAATGTGGAGGGGAGGACACATCGGTCAAAGCTATGCGATGCCCTCAAAGCATATTACAATTGTGGAAGAAGGACACTGGCCCGATTTTTGTCGTGCTTAGAAAACAAAGTCCGGTGGGATGGAAGCGAAAAAGTAGTCCCGAGACAAAAAAGCCGGTTGTTCGAGGAGGCGTTTGTCGTGACCTCCCGAAAAAGGAAGGAACGAGCGAGGTCATCACGGGTAAGCTTATCATAAATTCTAGTGAAGTATATACCTTATTTGATCTGGGTTCTACCCATTCTTTTATTTCTCCTACTTTGCTCTCAGCGTTTAAATTTGACTCAGGAGAAATTAGACTTTGACTTATCTGTTGAAACTCAGTTGGGAGAAACCTTCATTACATCCCTTTGTTTATAAGTCTTGTTTGGTTCAAATCGGTACCCTCACATTACATCGACCTTATTTCATTGAAAATACTTGCATTTGGCGTAATTCTAAAGGGATTGATTGGTTAACTACTCATCATGCAAAAATTGATTATTTTTCGTAAGGTTGTTAGCTTTCATATTCTAATCAACCTATTATGCGAATTCAAGCAACCAAACCATTAAAATCAATCTTTGTCATCTCAAGCCATAAAAGCTATTCGTTTATTGAAAAATGGATGTCAAGCTTTCTTAGCTCATATCGCGGATCTAAACAAAAAATCGTCGGTTTTGAATGATATTTCTATTGTTAATGAATTTCTGGCGTATTCCTGAAGAACTTCTGGCCTACCCCAGGCGTGAAATTGAATTTTGTATCGACCTTGAACACGGTACAAAACCTATTTCCAAAGCCCCATATCGAATGGCTCTATTGAACTTGAGGAGTTAAAGACCCAGCTGCGAGGAATTGTTAGACATTGGCTTTATTCGTCACAAGTACTTCTCCTTGGGGTGCTCACATTACATTCGTGAAGAAGAAAGATGGGAGTATCGACTTTTGTATTGATTATCGGGAGTTGAATCATGTCACCATCAAAAATAGGTACCCATTACCCACGTATTGATGACTGTTTGACCCGGTTGCAAAGGTGCCAAATTCTTTTCAAAGATTGATCTTCGTTAGGATATCACCAATTGAAGATTAGAACCGATGACATTCAAAGGCGGCTTTCGGAACTTCGGTATGGGCATTATGAATTCTAGTCATGTCTTTTGGATTGACTAATGCTCTCTTTGCCTTCATGGATATGATGAACCAAGTATTCAAGGAATATTTGGATCACTTTGTGGTCGTCTTTATTGATGACATCCTTATTTATTCAAAAGCCGTGAAGATCATGAAGCAACACTTGAAATTTGATACTCAAAAGCCGTGAATATAAGCTTTATGCCAAGTTGAAGAAATGTGAGTTACGGCTTGAGGAAGTAGCATTCCTTGGGCACGTGGTATCAAGTCATGGAATATCTATTGACCCGGCAAAGATTGAAGCCATTCAAAGCTGGGAGCAACCTAAATCGATGGCCAGAAATCGTAGCTTTTTCTCGAACATTTGGTTATTATCGGAGATTCGTAGAAGGTTTTCTCGAATTGCTACTCCCTTAACTCGGTGACTCGGAAAGATACAAAATTCGGTTGGAGCGAGGAATGTGAGAAGAGTTTTCAAGAACTCAAAAGAAGACTCATTTTATTTTGTTACGACAATACCATCGGCTCGGAGGATTTGTCATCTCTGGTGATGCTTGAGCAAAAGGGTTAGGATGTGTTCTCATGCAACATGGGAAAGTCATAGCCTATGCCTCTCGACAACTCAAAAGAATATGAGAGGAATTATCCTACTCATGATCTAGAGTTGGCGGTTGTTATCTTCGCACTTAAAATTTGGAGGCATTACTTGTATGGGGAGAAAGTGGAGATCTTTACGGATCATAAAAGCCTCAAATATTTCTTCACTCAAAAGGAACTCAACATGCGACAATGACGTTGGCTTGAAGCTATTGAAAGATTATGATCATACCATCCAATACCATCTGGAAAAGCAAGCGTGGTAGGTAGCGCATTGAGTAGAAGATCATATGCGGGTACAAGTCGATATTGTCAACGCAAAGGCCCATCTTGTATGACTTGCAAAGGATGGAGATAGAATTAAAGACTCCGAGGGACCCGTGTGATGATGGCGAATATCTGAGTAGAACCGACTTTAATCGATAAAGTTAAAAAGTTGCTCAAGCTACTGGACACGGGTTGATGCATATGAGGAAGAAAGTACAAGAAGGTGCTATCTTAGGAAGCAAGAATCGATGAAGAAGGAATACTTGAGTCAACTCGGACTTTGTGTTCTAACGACCACGATTTAAAGTATAAAATCATGATGGGGCGCACAACACACCGTTTATAATCCATCTGAGGAGTACCAAAATGTATCGTGATCTTCGTCATACATTTTGGTGGAGCAATATGAAGAGAGATAGTATTTGTTTATCTCAAGGTGTCTAACTTGTCAACGAGTCAAGCAGACATCAAGTACCAAAAGGTCCATTGCAACCACTTGAAATTCTAGGAATGGAAGTGGGAGCACATTACTATGGATTTCGATTCTTGGTCTTCCCAAGGTTTCTCAAGGCATATATGCAATTTGGGTCATTGTTGATAGATTGACCAAGTCTGCTCATTTCTTACCAATCGAGAAACTTATACACTTGAGCGTCTTGCTCGTATATACATAAATGAGATTATAAAGATTGCATGGTATGCAAGTATCCATAGTTTATGATCGAGACCCAAGATTTACTTCACGATTTTGGGTTAGTTTGCAAAAAGCTATGAGCGCAGATTCTGATTTAGTTTGACTTATCATCCTCGAGACAGACGGATAATCGAGAGAGGACTATTCAAACTCTTGAAGATTTATTAAGACTACTGTGTCCTTGACTTCAAGGAAGTTGGGACAAGTTCTTATCATTGGTGGAGTTTTCCTACAACAACGGTTATCAAACAAGTATTGGCATGGCTCCATTGAGGCGTTGTATGGAAGAAAGTGTCGATTCTCGGTATCTTTGGGATGAGGTGGGTGAAAGCAACGTTGTTGGGACCAGGAGTTGAGTACGTATGACTACGGAAAAGATTCAAACGATCAAACAACGTATAAAAACCTCACAAAGGCCAAACAAAAGAGTTATCTTGATCTTCATCGAAAGGGCGTGGAATTCGATATTGGAGATCATGTGTGTTATTACGTGTTGCTCCATGGAAAGGAGTTACGAGATTTGGAAAGAGAGAAAAGCTCAATCCTCGATTCATTGGCCCATTTTAATCCTCGATCGAGTAGGGCTGTAGCCTATAGACTTGCTTTCTACCGCTTAAAGTATGTCTCGTGTTCATAACATTTTTCATATATCCATATTACGTAAATATGTGAAAGACCGAACCATATTATTGAGTTAGAACCAGGACGAAATAGCGGAAGATTTAACGTATGAAGAGGTTCTATTCAAATCTTGGATAAGAAGGAACATATTCTACGCTCCAAGGTTATACCTCAAGTCAAAGTGTTATGGAGGAACCACGATGTTGAGGAAATGACACGGGAGTTAGAATCTAAAATGAAATCAAGGTATCCTTACCTCTTCGATATACAGTGTACCACTAATTTGAGGCTAAATTTCATAAGAAGGGAGATTGTAAGACCCCCAACTTTTATGAATAAAATGAATTTTCTATAAATATCATTTTTGAATATTATGAAATAAATTTGATATAATGTTATAGTTGTGGGTAATATTTATAAATTTTACAAAGTACGCAAGTTGTTATATAATATTCGATTGGTCAGGGAATATTCGTACGACGGAACAATCATTGGTGGACCCCCACAACAAAATTATTGTCGGATTGAGAAAACGACAAAAATATTTTTATGAAAATAACAGAATCATTGGTGCATAGTGCTTGCATAGTGTTTGCATAGTAAAATCTTTTTAAAAGTTATTCGTTTTATTAGATTATAAATAGAATATATTATATTTTATTTAAAAGATTTTACTTTAAATATGGACCGTCCGATTAAAGTAAATCAATCTGGACCGTTCATGGATTGGTTACTATTCATTCCATTCTTCTATAAATAGAAGATTATTCCTTCATTATTTCTTACGAATTCACTGAAACTCTAGAGAGAGAAACTATAGAGAGAAAGAAGAAAAGTATTATGCTATTTCACTACTCCGATATCAAGTTTCTTTTACGGTAAGGGGTATTATTTCTTTTGTATTCATGAAGAGAACTTCTATTATTCCATCTTTATTATTCTGTTGGACTAACCTGTATACGCGGGCTACTCTATACTTGGTGAAATTCTTTTGTATTCCATTCTTTATTATTCGGTTGGAATATCGTATGTTCACATCTTTCTGTAGGACTGGTTAAAATCTTTATTATTACATTGGAATATCCTGTTCATTTCGTTAATTTTTTACGGACCGACTGGTTAAAATCTTTATTATTCTGTTGGAACATCTGTTTGTGTGAATTTCACACGACTGGTTCCGTCATTTAGTATTCATTGGAATAACTTTGTCTCATCGCAAGCACCGCATGCATGGTGGTTTCTGTTGTATTCTATTCTTTATTATTACATTGGAATATCACGCTTCGGTGCGATTATTACTTTGACACGGTTAGATTATTTATTATTACGATGGAATAACTTTGTCTATGCAAAGTACCGCATGCATGGTGATTTCTTTTGTTATTCCATTCTTTATTATACTTAGTTGGTTAAAGTTTTGACTTCTACACTCCATGAAATTAGTGGAATATTCTTGATATTTGCGCTTTCATCCGGTATCTTTTCATGGAAATATTCTTACGAGCATTCTTGAATTTTACTTTACAAAAAGTATCATGTTGACAATTTGGGACGTTATTAGTTCTGAATAAATTAATTCTTGAACTTGTTTTATTAAATTCTTATATCATTGTCATCATCCTTATGTTTATATTATTTTTGAAAGTCATCTGTGGCCTGTAGTGCATAGATGGACTTGGTATGATTATGACTCAGGGATTATTCGGTGTAATCATGACCAGTAATGTTACAAATGATGTGGTAAAAGTCCTCATTGGCCGAAGTGCATTGATGGACGATTGTTGGCATGATCATGACCATTGATGAATACACAAATATCCTTGGCCGTAGTGCATGGATAATTTGTGGTCGTGACCCTAATGAATATCCGTACGTAGTAGTGCGGGGATGATGTGGATTATTTATTAAGCTAAGTCTCAATGATAAAAGTGATGAAAAACCTTTTAAATCATAAAAGATAGTAGATTTTATTCTACTTGACTCTTTTAATGGATTGCATGTTCCATTTCTTGATTAAACTTGATGTCTATTGTATTTTATCGGTTTAACTTTGTTGAGGACTAATGATAATTTATTCTCGCATTATCTTAGTCATAATATTTCTTATTGGGCTAGTTGAGCTCACCCTTTTTTTTCACTATTCTCTTCACTGAAATGAGAAGCGTGGCAAGAGACTAGTCGGGGAAGCGGAGTGATGGTCAGAGATGGTGTCTTAGTAGTCCTCACTATTACATTAAATAGTGTGATAATAAATATAATGAGGACTAAATTGAGTGTGGATATTGTCTAGATGACAATATTTGTATTAAAACTCACAACATTAATTTTGTCGTATTTTACACGACTGTTGTATAATCAAGTTGTATTTGAATTTAGTACTATGTATTTGGCGACTCAAGATGGGTGATGTATACCTATTTTGGGGGCGTCACAATTTCTCCCTATTGGCGTGCAATTAGGTGACCAACCCTCTCCTTGACAGAACTTCTAGGCATCGTTAATATTGCAAATAATAATATTAATAACTTTGTTGTCTCAATTATTGATTTAATAATATATAAAATATCGACAATAATTGAATTAAATAACGTGAGTATTATGCAACAATTACTGTAGCAATAATTGAACAAAACTGAGTGACTTCTCACGTAAACATCAATAATCAATACCATGTCGCTCTTACGCAACCACGCAGTATTCTTGTGCTACTTTTACTACCGAGTAGTAGTTCAACAAAGATAATTGTAAAACTTCCATAATTATTTTCATAAAAATATTTTTGTCGTTTTCTTAATCCAAACAATAATTCCGTTGCTGGGTCCACCCAATGATTCTTGCCGTTATTTAATATTCCCAGGCCAATCGAATATAATACAACAACTTGCATACTTTGCATAATTTATAAATACTACCCACAACTATAACATTATAAAAAATTCACTCCATAATATTCAAAAATGATATTTATAAAAAATTCATTTTTATTCATAAAAGCTGGGGTCTTATAGCAGCACTACAAAAATATACTCTATGAACCAAAAATAAATGCTTTAACTCTCTCTTTTTATAACTATGAAACTGATGGAAAACAGAATACTAAAATGACTAATAATTCTTAATTGCTTGTGAATGAGTGAATGAGAAGACTCCCCCCTCCTATCTATTTATAGGAGAGGTTGGTGACCCTTCGGATGAGTACTTAGCCCTTGAAAAGGCATGAGATGCTACTGAAAAGACATGGTTGGCATCATTCGGTCAAAACGACATAGTTTTGATCATTTACAGAATAGGCGCATCTATTCGGACCCATAAAACGACGTAGTTTACATAACCAAAATCACGTAGTTTTAGGCTTAGTAGAAAAGGCGCGACAAAACGACGTAGTTTTGGGCCGTCCGTTCAGACTGATACCCTTTCAGTAGATACCGCTTCTCAAACAGTTTTGATAATAGAATTAAAAAATTTAATAAATCTTAATTAAAAAATTATATACAAAGACTCACGACCCCGAGCAAAGTCAGGCCAGGCGGCGGCGCATAGGTTTGAACCAAGTCTTGACTAGGTCCTCTCCTTTCCAAAAAAGTGGGATGCCCCTAGGGGCCCAAACTCAAGAGCAATTCTGTTGTATATAAACACATTAAAAGTTTAATTCATAACATATGTGGGACTTAGTTTTTCGACATGTATTTATTATCATTTATCATTTCCAATTGTTATATTTGAGAGTTAATATCTCATTCATTATTCCATGGATTTGAGCTTCCAAATACTTAATTTAATTTACTCATAAAGTAGAACACATTAATATATGGAATCATTAAAAATAATTAATGACACCCACATTAATTTAGACTCAAATTCTAACAAAATCTTTGCTAAGAGAAGAAGAGCTTCAAGAAGGTACAATCCTTTAACCTTAGAATGTTGTCCTCTGTTTTGTTCAACTAGTACATTTCAGTTGGGTAGGGTAGTTATGCATGCTTGGTTGTGGGAGTGGATTCTGAAGTTATAAAGTGGTTTTTATACAGATTATATGTTGATGTGTTAAAATGTGTAACAACTTAAAGTTGAATGCAAAAAATAACATAAAACACCTTACTGAGATAGTCTTAAAAACAGGACAAAAACCTTGGATAAATACAGTGTTTTGTGTTCATGGTTGATGCAGACTATATGTATCGACTGTTGAAACTTATTAACCAATTCTAATAAAACAAATGAAAAATGTTTAACTTTGTCATGGGTATTTTGTTTTGCCAAAACAGTCCAAATTGTCTATCAATCTGCTAACTTAGACTGATATCAGGGGCTTGAGTTACTCGTTACTTATTGGTGCAAAGAGTTTCCGAATCCGTAAGCATAGAGACCAAGCCCATACATTTTGATATAACGTGAGAGATCATAACACACAATTTTAAAACCAAGCCTGCTGTTTCATATCTTCTTTTCAATATTTTGAGTTGGAGGTAGCACTTGGGATTTCTTGGTATCAGCTCTGAGTAAGCAGGACGTTGGATTACAAATCTCACTTTCTTATACTTTATCTTGTCATTTTTCTATTTTTACCGTGCATCTTGATTCAAATGTGATAAATGAGATTTTCTCCCCATGGGGAGGAAGATGTGAAACAAAGTCTCCTTATTGTTTCCTCTTTCCTTCTCATTACCTCCTAAACTACCCACATTTTATACACACACACATATACATACATACATATATATATATATATATATATATATATATATATATATATATATATAATGAGTAGGTTGTTTTTTAAAGGGATAAAAAACATCTAGCCACCTAATATGACCTTTGTCACCAATAATATGAACCAGTCAAATCACATTTTCTTTTCTTGAGCGGTTGAGCCTTTAGCAGCCACTATAGATTTTTCCTCATCCCAACTGTGCAATTGTGTCAAACTGACAATCTAGCTCCAAGTTATCAACTTTCTGTCTCCTTTTTTCCAAACTCTCCCCAAAACATCCATGGCTACAAACAAAACCGAACCATCATGGCCTGAACTTCAAGGAACCAAAAATTGGCAAGGACTTCTTGAACCCTTAGACCTCAACCTCCGGAACCTAATTCTCCGGTGCGGCGACTTCTGCCAAGCCACCTACGATGCCTTCAACAACGACGAAAACTCCAAGTACTGCGGCAGCAGCCGATACGGCAAGAAGGACTTTTTCCAAAAAGTCATGCTCACAAATGCTTCCAACTACCAAGTCTCTTGTTTCCTCTACGCCACAGCAAAAGTCAGCGTCCATAAAGCCTTCCTCCTCCACTCTCGCTCCCGTGAGGCTTGGGACCGGGAATCTAACTGGATTGGATACGTCGCCACCACCACCGACGAAGCCAGTGCTGCACTAGGCCGCCGTGAAATCTACGTGGCTTGGCGAGGAACAAGTCGAAACTACGAGTGGATTGATGTGTTTGATCCAAAGCTTGCTTCTGCCAAGCCATTGCTACGAAAAACGAATGAACAAATCAGTACTACTAGTGGTAGTAGCAGCAACAGCAGCGATGATGAAGATGATGCTTTGCCGAAAATCATGAAAGGCTGGCTCACAATTTACAATTCGGATGACCAGAATTCTCAATTTACAAAACTGAGTGCAAGAGCACAACTGATGACAAAGATAAAACAGTTGGTGGAACAATACAAGGATGAAAAATTAAGCATAACTTTTACAGGGCATAGTCTTGGAGCAAGTCTATCAATTGTATCAGCTTTTGATCTAGCTGAAAATGGTATCACCAACATCCCCATTTCTGCTTTTGTATTCGGTTGCCCACAAGTGGGCAACAAGGCTTTCAATGAGAAGCTGAAGAAATTTTCAAATGTAAAAATCTTGCACATAAGGAACAAGATTGATCTCATTCCTCTTTACCCAAGCCCCTTGTTGGGATATGTGAATTCGGGGATCAATTTAATGATCGATACCCGAAAATCGCCGAGCTTGAAGGATTCGAAGAACCCGAGTGACTGGCATAATTTGCAGGGGATGTTACATACTGTGGATGGTTGGAATGGAGATGAGGGGGAGTTTGAGCTGAAGGTGAAGAGGAGCTTGGCTTTGGTGAATAAGTCCAGTGAGTTTTTGAAAGAAGAGTATTTGATTCCAGGGTCATGGTGGATTGAGAAGAACAAAGGCATGGTGCGTGATGAAAATGGAGAATGGGGTTTGGCACCACAGGCAGAAGAGGACCTACCTGTCCCAGAATATTGACCACTTGTGTAGTGTAGTGGTTAATTTGTTGTATTTTAGTGGTTTCTGGTGCTTTTTCCTGCAATTTTTGCTTGAGTAATGTTACGGATATAAATTATTTTATAAATATTTTATAAATTATTGATCCCATAGTTGATTGACACAAAATGGAGGTATCTTCATGTGATTTATAAAATATTTGTAATAATTAACGTTATTCTATTTTTTGCTTTCTCTAATCTGTGTTGTGCTTTATATGGATTCCCCATAGTTGATTTAATGGAGGTAGTTCATGCTTTTTTAACGATTTTTTTATGATTTATATAGTTTTATTATATATGGTATGAAGTAAATTAAATAAAAGGGAAAAAAAAGGAAATCGAGAGCATAAATGCATTTCAAGATTTAACATTTTACAATTGGAATTGTTGACACCTAATTTTTTTCAAAAAAATAGAATTAACACATCGAAACCAGACGGACATTTGGAGCCAAAAAAGTCAGAAAAACGTGTCCGAAAAAGTTCTTCAAAAATGTATACGAAGTATTTTAAAAGATCCTTGATACTCCTGGATAATTACAAATCAATCGAATCGAAAATTAGAGCAATTTACACCCCAAATGTAAATAGTCAGTAGTCACAGTCAAACAGCGGATCGGGCCCTACCAAAAAAGTTTGCCAGAACGTCGTCCGGGATACACCAAAATGTCCCATAAGGAATTATGGAGCAGACAGCGCGGGAATCGAAATCCAGACAGTAAAGGCTGAACAGTTTTCAATTGATAAAAATCGGTTATGAAAAACGGTAAGTTGATGTCTGATGTCATAGATGTGGGTGAATTCTACATGAATTATTGGAGCCAAGCGTATTATGAGAATTGTAATGTAACCGGATCCCTAAAAAATGTTCAAAAAATTTTGTGAACTTTATTTCAGACATTGTGGTGCAGAGTGTAAATGGTAGTCGAAGAGAACAGTCATTTCACTGGGACGGATCCGTTGAAATTTTGTAACCATTGACTGAACTTTCATACGTAAAGTTAAATGTAGTAGTGTTTATGAATGTATTTTTTTCAAAACATACTCCATGGATTGCAATTGCATAGTTGGATTATAAAGTCACATAAAATAATTTATTGTTGGTGATGAGTCCGTATGGTTTTAAGATAAAATCCATGAGAATGTCTAATTAGGGAGACCCCATGAAGTGACATGCGAACAAACTGGAAGGTGGTATTCAAACAAAGAAAAAGGAATCCTATCCCATTCTATGCTGTAAGAGAGAAGCTCAACCACAAATATGTTATCGTGATAAGTGAAGGATAACGTACGAATTACAATAATGAAAAAGTGGTGATTTTTTTATTATTGAAGAAGATGTCCAATTGGAAAGTAACACTTGTCGTACCTTGTTCGCGCTCAAACTCGATACAGGATTTAGATTTAATTAATTACCATAATTTCCCTACGAAAAGACCAACAACAGCAACAGCCAACAGCCAACACTGGTAATCCCATAATATAGTTTGTCTGGGTTGCTACAACGAGATTATTATTATTATTGTACTAAATCCATAACTTATATATTGAAAGGATCACTACTACCACTAGAACAATAATTAGGTGCTTTTAATTTGAAAGGCTCATTGATGTCTTAACCGTAACCACTCTCACGTTGAAATACATATAAAGATGCTTGAATAATTACTACTATAATAGAGAAATACAGCTTAGAAGTACATACAGTTAGTTGCTTCGGTGACCTCAACATGTAAATAATACTCCCTCCCTTCCATATTATTTATTATTTAATCATTGTTGACTTTTATTGACATATTTTTTTAAAATTTTAATCAATACAATAGTTAACATTATTATAAACTATCTAAAAAATATTACTTATTGCAAGTTTTATTATTTCATTTTAATGAGACATCTTAATTTTAAATTTGAGAGGGGGATGGGGGGAATATCAAATAACCCAGGTTCATAACAACTTCAGGTATGCACCTCCGCAAATTGTTAGCACGCCAATTTCTACTTGGTATATGAAACCAAAACTTAGGTTGTTAATCCTGGGTACTTATTCTAATCTAGCCTCCCATCTAATCTTGACAGAGTTTGAGAGTCACAATACTAAACAAAACATTGTTGGACAAGATTCTGACGCTCCTTTACTAAAGTATATACAAATAGACAACATAACAGAGGCAGAATTCATAGGTCTGCAAGTTACCAAACTAGATGATCAACCCCCTCAAAAGCTGGTGATAGAGGAACCTAAAATTGATTAAGAAGACAGATCCTAAAACAAATATATTCATAAAACATATGAACATGTACATACATGTGTAGATAATCATACACACAAATTCAAAAAAACACATCTTGGAAGAGAACAGATGGAGGAACCGCAACGTTTTTCATTAACCCAATTGAAAATGTTGTTCCACCATCCCTTCTAGTGACAACTGACAAACCCTAATGCCTCTCTCAGAATATACCATGACTGGAAAGTTATGCGCATAGTGTCAAGTTTTGCGCATGTGCAGCAGTGCAGGCGTGTTTATTTAACTAAGCAAACGGAAAAGAGCAATAGAAGTCTGATACTATTTGATCCACTTAAAAGACAAACTCAAGAAGAGTAGTAGCAATTATTTCTTACAAACACAAGTTCTTGCATACACCCTTATGAACTACTAAAAGGACAAACTCACACAGTAGTGATTTTGTACCAAACCTTTCTTACTTCATTTCTTTCCGCGCAATTTCACTCCAAGTGCTCTCTCCAACTTGGAGATAATCTGCTGGTTTGGAATAGCTTTTCCAGATTCATACTCTTGGATTATTTGAGGCTTCTCATTGATCAACTACAGTCAAAAACCTAAGATCAGTATGCAAGTCCACATGTGTATGTAGGTGCATCCACACAAACGAAAGAATAAGTCAGAGAGAGGCAGAAATTACTTGACTGAGCTGTGCTTGTGTAAGTTTCTTATCCATTCGAGCCTGCATAATATTTTTCTTCAATTCAGTGGGTACACGATCATCTGTTGATCAAAGTAGATGACATATACAGCATAAGAGTGATACATACTACAAAGGTAAAAGATGCATTAGCAAATCAAATGTGGGGGTAAAGAAAGCAATAGTTTTGTAGGAGAGGAGGGTTCAGAAATATAGTTCAGCGGCACAGCTTCAAAGGATTCAGGAATTCAACTGAATATGAGCAACGCAGGATCAAGTATCAAATAGAACAAACACTACAGCATATGTATATCTCCAGCAACATTATACAAAGTGAGGATGGAGCAAGAAAAGACTGGCTATGCAGTACTAGTACAGTTTCCAAAAGTTTTAAACTATTAGAAGATTCTCCCTAGTTCCTTTTTAATTGACGTTTTAGGAGAAAATACAAAGATTAAGAAACGTAATTAACGCTTTGTCTGATCGATCAAAATGGTTATAAAATCTCAATGTTACCCTTCTAAAATTCATTGAAAAAGACGAAAAAGAAACAAATTAGTATTTAGTAGGGATAATATGGAAAACTAAGTCATTAATGCTTCCTTAACATCTAAAAATCACAGATAAAAAAGAACCAAGGGAGTACCATGCTGTCATGCACAAAATACAGTGCATGTAATAAACATATGCAAGTCATTATCTCCTTTTCTAATATATTTCGTGTAGGCATAACAAATTTTTTTATACTTTTGCCTAAAATAGTGGCAAATGACATGTTTAAAATTATGATTAAGTTCGTTCAATTTTTCCTATTTAAACTTGTGAAATATTTTATGTTTAACTCCTAGAAAATTGGAAATCAAGCAAAGGAAACAAAGACCCCTTTTCATATTATTCATCATGTAGTCTCGATTCTCGAACTGGCCTGTAATAATGCCATTGTTTACTTCTCCTTCCATAAACTGGCATGGAGAAGGATATAAAGAACACTCTCATCGAATGTGGTGAGCAATCCATAAACTACAGCTTAATTCTCTAAAGTAGACAATATAACTCCGCAGCTTTGTCCACAAAAAAAAAGAAGAAGAAAAATAAGGTTAAAATGCTAAAATTTCATAGATTCATATATAATTTGACTGGATTATTAAATAATGAACAAGATTCCTTTGTAAAAGAATTATTTGAATAGAGGCCCAAGAAATACTTCATTTTTACTATCTTCACAAAATAAATGATAAGGGAAAAAAACAAGATGAAGAACAAGCCACGAGGGATCCAACAGTGCCAGCTAGAAAGTGGTGCAAAGCTCTAGAAAAGCAGATCTCGATAAGTGAATTCTCAAAGCCTTTAATGTCTTTTTCACTTTCAGAAAAAAATGACTTGCACCGACCAACCAACTCTTTCACAAAAAAGGATGATGTGTTTGTTATTCATGCAATGGATCTCAAGTATATAAGCAGTGACGGTTAAGAAAGTTATAATATCGGAAATTTGCCCTTTCTACCGTTAGAAAGAAGAAAAAAATATTTGCCTTCGACAATTATAATCTGCCAAGATTTATTCAACCCTAGCAACCAAACTTACTAAACTCAATATTGCGCAATTCCCGGATTCAATCCATGTGACAGAACACTAGTTAAAAGGCAAAGAAACCATAGAAAGCCTGTTGAAATGATGAAGTCCAGGTAGGTAATAATCCATAAACAAAGCAGCACAGCTGAACTAAATGATGCAGGTATCCTTGGAAAAGCTGATATATGCATTGTTTCGTTCTAAAGATCCTCAATCAGAGGAGGTGGAATGACACCTCTCATAGGAAGTATGAATATCATCCTAAATATATGCTAGATTGCTAAAGGAATTTACTACCTAAGAACTAGATAGGGAAAAAAACTTACACTGAACCTATGTTTGCTTATTCGCAAATAAAAAATATCATGCATAACCTTTAGCGAGGAAGTGGGAACACTTCCACAAGTTCTCTGGTACGTGGCAAACGAGGTGGAATGACACCTCTACACAGTGTGAAATATAAACCTAGATATATGCTATATTGAAAAGATTTATTACCAAAAAAATAAAATACATCTAACCTGTATATGCTTATTCTACAATCAAAAGATCTTTCATAATTTTTTAACCAGTATATGCTTATTCTAAAATCACAAAAGATCTTTCATAATTTTTAGCTATTCTTTATAAGAGGAAGTAAGAACACTTTAAACTCCCGAAGGTCTTAACTCTTTGGTCCATGGAATGAGAGATTTCACAAAAGCAGAAGCTGCTAGCTTCTCACTATGCCAAGCCAACGCTTACTCTTTCTCTTCCTCGCTTAAATCAAATGAGAGACTTGCATAATCAGCACTCTCACTATATACTCTCTCACCCATCCGTTCCAAACATGAAAGAAAAGGAGTGGAAGGAAGACTTTCATTTGATGTGCTCCCTTTCACTGATAGGCTCTCTCATCTCCTCCATTCCAAATTCAATTCAAGCATACCATAAGAAAAATACTGTTAACAATTGAATTGGGGTAATTTACCAAACAAGAGTACACTCCTTGGTAAATTTATAAAAATGAGAAAGTTGTTATGAATTGATGCATCACTTAATATATACCTCTATTTTAGAAATCTGATAATATAACTATAAATGGAGGAGTCAGTAGGAATAATAAGTGTGCCAAATAGTTTATGACCATTCGTGAACTCATCTCACTAGTCACAACGGAGGACTTATAATTATCATATGCCCTATTTCTCTCAGCAGGATTGCCCCATATTCCCTTAAAAAAGCGATTAGTTTGGCATATACTTGCCCCATATTCCTCATACTACTGCTTTTGTATGACAAACATGTTCAAGGAGGAGACAATATCATTGTATATATGATCAAAATTTTAATAAATTCAAATATCAATGAAAATAAACAAAAGGCGGTGGAGGGTGAATCAACTAAAAGATAATCTAGTAATAATAAATGTGAATAACAATCAATGTTCGAAAAAATTAAAAAATTAAGATCGATGCGTTTTTTCTCTAGGCTATGAAGGCGTAAGCCTTGAGGCGGAGCGAGCGGAAGCCTTGATTTAAAGACCTAAAAGTCTCCAAAAAATTATGAAAAATACTAATAAAATCATAAAATAATTCCTCATTACAATTAAGGTCATAGAAGACATAAATAACCAACGTCACAAAGAATGTATCATTACAAAACATCAAAATAACATAATATCATCAAGTACTTATATAGTGATTATCCATCACTATGTAAGTAATGTATCATTTGTATCTAGCGGCTTGAATAATGGATCAAATCCTAGATCATCATCCCCATCACCATCATCACAATCATCACTAAGAGGATAAAAAATCATATACTATAATCTTAATCATATACTAAAAATCCATGCGAGAATCTTTTTACCCATAATCTTAATTCTTTGTAATAATAAAAGCAATTGTTATTGATAGTCTAAAAATCATATACTATTTACACAATAAAAAGCTGTTAATGCTATAATACAATTGTAATTATCATATGTTATATCATATAATTGCTATATGTAAGCACAATCATAAATCGAATTGCTAGAACTATAAACTATAATTCTATTGTAAACTATAACATCCTATTGTAATATAATTGTACATTATACTATATTAAACAACAACAATTAAAACTAAAACAATTTTCAAACATTCCTAGCGATCAGGCATACCCTCGATCGAGCTCAAGAAACGAAAGACGCGACTAAGAGAAACGAAAGTCCCGACTCTCGATCGAAGGAGAAGGAATCGAGAAGTCTCGCCAAGAAGTCTCAACGATCGATCAAGTAGAAGAAGTCTCGCCAAGGAGAAGACGAAAATGTAAGAAATCAAGAAGAAGAAGAAGAAGAAGAGCAGAAGAAGAAGAAAGTGGAGAGCAGTGGTTACCAGCAAATCGATCGACGAGGAGAAAGTCGACCCCAAGAAGCCTCAAGGTCTCAAGCGCCTCGCGATCAAGCCAACTCGATATGAGGTACCCAAATCTACTATTAGGTCTTTTTTACGCGAAAACATAGGCGTCATGACGCCCATTCCGGCTCGCTATGACGCCACGAGGCTTAAACTTACTGCAGATAAAAGGCGTGTTTTGTTTAGTCTGGAAAGGCGCTAAGCCTCAGTGACCTCTTCCTCCGCCTATTTAGGAGAACTTTGAGGCGCCTCGGCGCACGGTTTGAAAAGCGCTTATTTCAACTTCGTAACAATGTCTCAGAATTATAACAATTCTTGCCTTCATCGATTCAATAATGCTACACAAGCTTTTATCCGTGATAATTCTCGTTTATCCTCGATTTTCAAGAAAAGAAGGGAATTGGGTGAAAATGATGATATGATATTCTTTATAATAATAAAAATGTGTATTTGTTAGAAGAGACGAACAAAATGCAATATCATGACAAAAGTAAGACAAGAAGAACCATTAAGTAAGACAATCATGTGAATAAGTCATGCGAGAGTTTAAATATCCACGGTGTAGTTTTAGTGGCATTCATAAATCTACACTCGATACATCAATACATATGTACATTGCCATTTAAATGACATGGTTATTACTGAAATGATTTTAAATGACATGGTTATTACTGAAATAATAATAATAATAATTAATATTTGACAAAGTATAAAAAAGTAAGATTCTAATTCACTCAGTCAAAAGGGTACACGTGCAGGGGTTAATCAGAATCAATGCAATCAAATAAAAACTCTCTAATATACTGACGAGTAAGGTTCTCTGTTTCATCATCCAGTTTCCTTGTGTTTAATGAAGTACTGCTAGAGGCAGCTCTGTTTCCCCCAGCATTAGCTACAAAAATTGATGAAAAACTATAAGAATGGGATCCAAAATGTCTTGCTTAAGCAGTTGATAACTAACCAAAAAATATAAATCAAACTATGAAAGTAAATATTAAATTTCAATAACTTGGCAGTTAAACACTGTTATGGCCTTCTGAAACCAATGGATTGACAAATTATACCACCTTCAAATTATAAAAGACGTACGTCCTTGTTGCTACCAACTATTAAGTAAAAAACATACTTTTCATAATTTAAAAGATGGATATATATTAAAGCCACACATAACAAATTACCACCCACTGAATTATACCCAATTAGGTCAATATATGCTAGTATAAAAAAATCTGAAAACAACAATTCAAAGTAAAAGATTCACTTTTGACAACTGGATATACAGTAAGAGTATAAGATTAACTAGTTTATAAACAAAACATGGTATAACAACTATCCAATCTTAAACAACATAAACACGTATTTTTTTAAAATATATTAAACAACCAAAAAGTAATTTTAGCTGAAAACAAACGAAACGGAGTAGTAGAAAGGAAGTATACATTTTTTGACGGTCTCGATATCAGCACCCGCACGACGGGCAGCGTTGACGGCCTTCTCGTCCTTGCGAGCGGCGGAGGTAGGGGCCTTCTTGCGGAGCACCACCGGTTCCCAGTCCTGCGACAGTGGTCCGACTCCTGCCATTTCTTTCTTCTGCTCTTCTTCTGGTTAGGGTTGAGAGATACTGTTAAAATGCAAATGGTGGTTACTTTTGGGGATGCTATTACATAAAAATCTTACCTTGGATTTTTATGCAAAATACACTTTAGTCCCTAAATATCAAAGTTATTTGTCAATAACTTCCCAAACTTGTTGACTAGTAATGTCAAATGAAAATTATAGGTAACACAAGTTGTTTATTAACAAGTAGGCCTGACAATTTCCCCCTTCGTTCGATTCCGATCGTAATGGAACCAATTTTTAAAATTATAGTGTTAGAGTCGAGTATGAGATACCATCTCACCCCTTCCCGACTTGACTTGATTATATTTATATTTATATATATAGTCCATTTTAAAGACTCACTCCCTTATTTTACATACCATACTCATTCTTTTTATATGGTTGTTTTACTTTTAAGCGACGAACCGAACTGTCTGTCGCTCGATTCGTCGTTAAAGGAGATATGCAAGTTATGTAGGATCAAAGGGAAGCCCATGATCCTTTTCGTGTGATATCTAGTTCACCTTGCTTTCATTAGCTTTAACGTGATTAGATTTGACGATTTGGTCCATCATATATATGTTGTTCATCGCTTAAAAACTAAGACGATAATCTTGTATATAAAGAAAATAAAATAAATCATCTGCACGCTAAAAGGGATAAAAGAAGATGAACTTTTATAAACTTAAGATCCGAACAGATATATATTAATTCGATCAAACATACTTTATTTTACTCACCGTGCTCACCCCACTTTTCATACATAATCCACAAAATCGTCGTTTATTTAAATAAAAACATGGATGAGTAAGATAATGGGTATCTGATTAAATCTTTATATATATATATATATATATATATATGGAAAAAAACCAACAATATTTTACTGTATATATACTTTTTGTAGCCCTTTTATACTTTTTATTTTTATTATTTATCTCAAATATATAGCTACTTTCTCTATCCCACTCTTTTATTTTAAATCATACATGATGAAGTGTGTGTAAATGTAACTAGTAATATAAAAATGGATTGTCAATACACTGAATTAATACTTCATAATATAAATAAAACTGCTTTTGTTTAATTACTTAACAATAATCGTTATATTATATACGATACAAAAGAGAAAGAAAAGGTGTCCAAATCATCTTGAAAAATAGACAATGTCCTACTCTTTTCGTTCAAATTTTCATACATTTTTTCCCCATCTACGTTGTTGAAGTTTTTAATGTTTTTTAGCAATCGTGATTTAATTTTTGTTTTGAGAGCATGTTTTAGTTGTGTAAATACTAAATACACTTTGGTTTTTGGAAACACATTACAAATTATCTTTTGTGGTAAATTGTATCTTCAAACTGCTTATAAGTATTTTTTTTTAATGAAAATAAGCAGAAACATCTAATTTGATATTTTTACTTATAAGCAAAAAGTTTGACAAAGTATATTATTCGTTTACCACTACATACTACTATTATTATATCCTTTAGTTTATTTTATCCTAAAATAAGTGATAAAAATTTAACTAATATCAAAATTATTTTTTTAATTGTTTTTAAATGCTTTATATTAAAAACACAAACTAAGGTTAGCTAATTCGACTTTTTATCCAGTCTGGCACTCACTGGTCAGAGTACCTTACTTATTCGTAAGAGCAATAAACATTTTACTTATTTTTTTAAAACACTCTTTAAATTTATTATTGAGTATTTAATTTAATAATAATAAATTTAAAGATATTATGTTATTTTACTTTATCATTAAGAAAAATAAAAATAAATATTAAAATGAGATTCCAAAGATAGTACTAGTACATATTTAGGCATTCTCGTGAATATGTAAAATTCACGGGGCAAAAGATGAGGTTGGCAACACAGTTCTCTCTTCCGGAACCCAAAAACCAAAAAGGAAGGCGACAATTTTTACGAGATCTTCTCCAATTCTTTTATCTGGGACGATCCTTCTCTAATTCTCTATCCTCATATCAACACTTTCTCTCTCATCCACCGTATACATCTCCCCTTCCCCCTTTCTTTCTCCCTCTCTCTTTCTAAATCTCCATCTAAATATGAGTATCCAAGGTAAACGACTCTTTCTTCTCACTTATTTTGTATACTTCACGCAACATTGTATCTCTCTGTGTACAAATTTTTGTATATTCATACATATTTACTGTGACTTATTATTCAAATTGGACGGAAATTGTAGAAATTCAATTTGATCGATCTGTTAATCAATAAAACCAGTTTCGTGTTTTACTGGGTCATTGTTTTAATAGTATTTCTACTGGAACAGGGGAATTCTCTAATTGCATTAGCTGTTTTGTTATCATTTATATCTTCAATCAATAGTGAAATGGTATGTTGTTGAAAGTGGATGATTTTAATATGGTTTTTTATTTAAACTAATTTATCTAAACTGTGATGTGAAATTAGCACATTTGAATGAAAAAAAGAATAGCTTTAAAGTTCAACGAAAATGCTCCCAATTTGATTTCTTTGGCATAGATTCCTTGCAATGAAACACGACATCTTTTTTAATAAATTTAAGTATGAAATGTGGTGATTTAGCTCAAAGAGTTCTAACAATAATTGATTTAAGTGCAAGGTTTAATATTACTTTTGTTCTAATTCTGTCTACACAGTAGGAGATCGCAAAATCATGTGGAATGGGAAGAACTAACTGCGATGTGGATATACTGTCGTCGTTTTGGTTCACATTATAAGATCCAATTTTTGACCAATTGTATTCTTGATTCACTGCACGAGTCTATGGTTATATTGAAAGGTCTTCTGAGAAGTACAGGACCCTTCTGATTGGAATTTTAGCTTTACCATCAATTTGGTGTGTTGCAAAGGCGTTAAGGATATCTATTTCCTGGGTTAGGTTTGTTGGTATTGTTTTACACCATGCCAGCCATACAGAAGCTTTACAACGCTTGTAAAGGGTCTCTGTCTACCAATGGACCCATTTCTGAAGACGCCATCGAGAAAGTTCGCTCCATGTTAGGTAGCAAATACTCCTTTCCATGCCCCTCATTTTATCTAAAGTTCAGCTTTACAATCCTGAATGTTTATCTAAAGTATATGTGTGTTGAATATTTTGAATGGTTATTCTTTTATCTTGCCAATTTATTATCAAGCTGAGGATTTGCACCCCGTTTTGATTTTTAATATATCCTTGAATTGGATGCTTGATACTTAATATAAACTTTGTTCATGTTTGATATGTATTCGGAACATTTGAATAATGTAGAATGGATGTGTGAAAATGCATGTGGAGTAGGGTTAATGAGTTGCTATCACATATCCTAGTAACTGAGCATATGCAATCATTATTGTGCAATCCAACATTTGTTGCATTATTGTTCCTTTTCAACAAAATCAGTTACTACACTCTCGTCATTATAATTCTCTCACAGTCCCTTTCTACTCGACACATGACAGTAACAAATATAATAAATCAAACTATAATAGTATACAAGTTTTTGGGGGCACAAGGGGCAAGAACAGTTACACATTTAATTATGATACCATTACAAACTGTAGATGAGGTTGCCCTCTTACATGGTTGATTTGCATCGATATTCTTTATTTTATTGATTTTATTTTTCTTATAATAACAGCGATAAAAATGGAATGAAACTAGTTTTTTTAGTGTTCTAAAAATAGTTAAGCGGACCTAGGTGGAGGGGGCACCTAGTGCCAGACATTTTCCTAGGCGAACTAGGCGTTTCCTTAAGCGGTCTCATTTATTTATTTTTCATACTGTACATACGTGTCATACTATACAAAGGATATAGTAGATGTAATTTTTTTAAATAGTACATGAAACATTAATTATTTTTTTTTAAAGCTTAACAAATTCATTTGAAGTATTGTAAAGCTTCAAAGTAGAGGTCTGATTCTGCCTAGGCGGGAGGTTTAGGCGCCCAACCAAATCGAGGCAGTAGAGGGCCGCCTAGCGCCTAGGCGGGGACTAATTGGACCTAGGCTTGGATTTTTAGAACACTATTCCTTTTGACCTAAATATTGTTATTTATGTCCTAAATGTGGCACAGTAAACTATCAAATTCATGACTATTTATGTTACCATTGTCGGTCACTTTGTGCAGTTATGTGCCCTAGCATTGTTCAATCTCCAGCAAAGAAAAGTCTTCATCTTTTTCCACAAAATGTTAACTTATTGACACCTTCTCTTCCTTTATGTTGTTGCTCCCTCTCCCCCTGCTCTTCTTATTATGTTCTTAAGTTCTCTCTGGTCTGTGAAGGATTTCTTATTCTTCTGCTCTTTGACATGCCATTTATGTTTTAGTTTTCTTTTCTTCCCTTTTGAATTTTTTCTTATAAACAGAAAGGAAATTAAAATTAGTACAGATAATAACATCCTAGAATGCAACAAGTTGCTGGAGTCCTAAATATTATATTTGCCAAAAATTGCATGATTCTAGCTCATGTTATAAATGTAGCCGGGGTTTATGTGATAATTTACTTTACAAGTTGTAAGCCTGATTTTAAGTTGTTAGAAATAGCTGGTTTTGATCTCCCTTTTATGCCTTATTCTTCGCATTTTTATTAATGGATACTACTACATAGTCATGTACTATATAGACTTATTGAACACATGCTCTACCTGTTTATGAGGTGTTTAATCTTTACTCTTTATTTTGTACAAGTTCACACAAAATTCTGTTGTTTATTAATTGATACAGTCCTGGAAATTTTATAGCATTCCGTTGAGACTATCAATTTTGTTTCAGATAAAATCAAGCCTTCTGATGTTGGTCTCGAACAGGAGGCACAGTTAGTTCGTGGGTGGACAGGTTCTGTGAATGGACAAAATGGGGGCCATCAATCACTGCCACCAATCAAATATCTGCATATATTTGAGTGTGACAGCTTCACTGTAAGCTTAGCATATGTGATTTATCTGTTTGCTAGTATTATTTTATTATGGCACAGCTTGTATAATGACTGAGATCATTCATTTTGAATTTTCTTGTAGCTGGGAATATTTTGCATGCCACCTTCCTCTATCATTCCTCTTCATAATCATCCTGGAATGACTGTGTTAAGCAAGCTCTTATATGGTTCATTACAAGTAAAGTCATATGATTGGCTTGACGTGCCTGGTCCTTCTGATCAATCGCAAGGTGTGCCTTTTCAGCCAATTGTCCGAGAACTTTTTTATTTGCTAAACTTTTGATACTTGATTAAGAACATTGAGTTAGTCTCTTGGTTGCCTCTGGTATTTTAAAGTAGTGCAGTATCTTTTTAAGGTTCTGTCCACTGATAGGAGCTTCCATTTCCCTCCTGTAACATGATGGTTGCCAATCAAGGTTAGGGACATAACTTAAATTTGTTTCCAATAATTTATGGCTGCTTATGTAATGGCAATAGTAGAAATAAAGTCTAGAGGCTCATTAGTTTCTTAAGAAGAATGGTTACTACCTTTTTTTCTTAGTCTACAAATTTGCTCCGTCTTTAAGTTTGCTTTGTCCAAGATAGTTCAGTAGCTCATTCTAGTAGGTTCTACCTAGTAGTATAAATCTTAGTAGCGGTTTTCATTTTAGTTAGGATTTGATTGAAATATTGAATCCAGAGAATCTCTCCCTTATCCTCTTCCTCACCTCAATTTCTCTTTTTTTGCCAATTTTTTCTCCCTCCAATTCTGTTTCAAAAATCTATTTTTGGTTTAGAATAATATTTAGAGAAGACTAATTAGCTGTAAATTAATTGAAAACTGTGAATAGGGTGAAACTCTGAATTCCACTAACCCTAGGATATTCAACCAGAAAAGAGTAAATTGATCGTAATCAATAATTTGTGTTGATAATAATTTTGAATTTGGTGATTACATCCATTTATATAAAGAACAAAATCCTAATTAGACTTGGGCCAGTAACATAACTAAAGACTAAAATATGCCTAATTTTTTTCTAATTACTAATAATTAAATAAATCTAAAATAATAATATAACATAATCATAAATCATTCACCATGACGACTTAGGGATCGATTACTATATCATCATTTTTCCTCGGTTGAGAAGAATTCACCTCCGCAAACATAGTCATTTTCACGGCATACGGTGAGACACGGCCGGTGAGATTGACCGCCAGGATGCCTAAGCGATAAAGGCGCCCTGCCATGGCGTCCATATGGCGATAAGTCGTTCATAGGGTGCAATTTATACATTATTTATTCTACTTCAAAATTACATTGTAGTTGCATGAGATTTTATGATTTATGTGGTCAAAATTATAACTTGTATGGTTTATATGGTCAAAATTATAACTTTCAAGGGTTATTGTACATGCAATAAAATTAAGTTGCAACTAATAATTCATGGAGAAAGAGAGGATTAGTTTTTGAAATAACAAAGAATTAATTTACTACTTTTTTATGAAAGTTTTTTTTTTAATTATTATTTAGTTAAAAAACATTTATTTTGTTAATAACAATTAATCATGTCTAGCATGTAGAACCAACACTTGGAGCACAACTATTTTGTTTTTGTTAGAGGGCAATGAATCAACACAAAATCTTTAGTGGATGACAACTATAATCAAATAAAAAAAAAGAGAACAAAAAGTATAGTTGGTGACACCTAGCAACCAAGAAGTCAAAAGTCTCTTTATTCTATCTTCTTCTGCCAATCTCTTACTCTTTTTCTTTTACTTTTACGTCTTCATCTTCTTTGTATTTTTCCTTTTTCTCTTTTTCCTTTTGATTTTCGAATCAAAGATTTCATAAATGAATATGCTATGTAAAAAGCCCCAAGCATCGTCGCATGTTGCTAAATGTGGGTCAGCAAATCTGAAGTGGATAGAAGTTTTAGTGCTTTCTTCAATTCGACCTAGTTGCCAAGGCGAAGCGCGCTTTAATGATTCCTCAATGTAATGTCGATTTGCTATTTACTCTTGACCTTTGGATGCCGCTTAAAGCGACTCGTGACAACTATGATGACAAAGTGAAAATTCTCATAAGCGCTCCAAAAGAACTAGATCAAGACGATGAAACTCCTTAACAATAATCCATGTACTAGGCCACTTGACCAAAAACTATCGATTACCATTATAGTTGACACAACCCTATGATATAAGACATCCTCAATAACTTCGGATGTAGGATGTAATGAAACAAGAGGAGGTGCACTTGGAACACGTAATGAAGAAACAAATACATACTAAATAAGGTTAGTAGATAATAATGAATAAAGAAACATAAAAGGGGGTAAAATCATTAGAAGACCCATGATAAGGAGTGAGGTTTTCCACATTAAATACAAGACTGATACCTATATTACTAGGAAGATCCAACTTATATGTATTAACACTAATCAAACTCAAAAATGACCCATCCTCTTTGCATGCACTTTCTTTCATGTGCAAGTGGTAGCCTCTCAATATTAAACTCTTTATACCTGCGATGAACATTTGTAGAGACTTATTTTTTCCATTGCTTACATTAATTTTCTTTTTAAACTATTCAAGTCAACATGCAAATCATGAATGTGATAGGCTAGAATTATATAAAGGGAGGATAAATAAAATCAATAGGTTTCTTAAGCAGATAATCAGTGTAAGGTCTCAATTGGAATGATTAATTGAACTAATATACATAAAAATTCGGCCATAGGAAAGACTTTATCCAATGTTAACGGATCACCTACAAGATATCGTATCAAATCACCAAGACTCATTAATCTTAGACTGTTATTAATGACCTCATGCTGACCATAAGTTTGCAGGTTATAAATGGTGAAAAACTTGAGCGTTGTATTAAGTTTCTTTCAGAGAGTTCTCCAAAAATAACTCATAAATTTCACATCTATATGGAAAACTGTAGACATAAAAACCATGTAATCGAACAAACTCAATAAAGAAAATGGATGTAATATGAACAATTTTGTTGCAAAGGATAAATATGCCATTTTAGAAAATTGATTCAATACAACAAAAACTAAATAATGACCCCAAGACAAATTCAGGATAAAATCCTCTTAAGGTGCATGGGAACCGTTTGTGGAGTGTACAAACTCATGTTTTATTTCTTACCTTTAGCAATTTGACATGTGCGACACTTGGTAACAACACGAGCTACATCTTCTCGAGACTAGGTTAAAAGAATCTATCCTCAACAATAACAATGGTCTTATCTCGATCAAAATGACCAGCTAATCCTCCAACATGTAACTCCCACGCTTGCAACGAAGTACTAAAAATACACAATCGGGCGCCCTTGAAAAGATTTCCATCATGGATAGGGTGGTGAATTGGGATCCTATAGAACTGCATAAACCTCTTTTAAGAAGAGTATTTATATAGGCTTAAATCCAACAACCTTTGCTCACAAAGTGTTAAGAAAGATGGACATTCTATTCATTGCATCGACGATCTAATTCTCTATCCCATTGTAATGCTCAAGGACAACAAAGTACTCATGAGTTAACTCAACCCACCTAGCGAGTCAATGACTCAATTTCTTGTTAGAGTTGAGATATGAAGCGTCTGATGATCAAAGTATAACACAAACTCCTCAGGCAACAAGTAATGACGCCAATAACTAAATGCTTGAACTTCAATAGAGAACTCCCAATCAAAGATAGAGTACTTTTGTTGGGTTTCATTCAACTTCCTCGCTAGAGAAAGCAATTTGGTGACCCTCTTGACTAAACACTCCCCCTATCTCTACGCCTGAAGTATCACATGCTATCTCAAAATCTGGTGGCACAAGGACAAGTGCTTGTATTAACCTATCCTTATCTTCACAAAGGCTTTGGCGGCGATTTAGATCAAACAAACCCCCTTTTATTCAAATTGTTAGTAATGAGCAATAAATCCCCTAATGAACCTTCTATAAAAAGTAGCTAGAACATGAAAGCTTTGTACTTCTTGAATGTTAGAAGGTTCAAGCCATTCCTTGATGGCCTTTACTTTTGTGGGATTAGCATCAACCCCATCCTTGGATACCACAAACTGAATTTAACCAACTCCTGCACAAAAAAGAACACTTCTTCATGTTAACATAGTGCTTCTCATGTTGGAGAGTTGTTAAAAACTGGCATAAATGAAGTGCTTGCTCTTCTCGGGTTCAACTATAGATCAGGAGGTCATCAAAAGAGACCACTACAAACCTGTCAATAAAAGGACACTACATTTGATTCATAACTCTCATAAACGTGCTATGTGCATTGTTTAGGCCAAAAGACATGACTAACTACTCACAGAGGGATGTTGTCCCTTGTTTTAAAGGCTTTGTTCCACTCATATTGTTCACGGATATGAATTTGGTGGTATCCACTCCTGGATTCTATTTTAGTGAAAACATGAGCACTTGTCAACATATTTGTCATCAAGCCTAGGTTTGAGAAACCTATACTTTTTGGGAATCTCACAACACATCCCCAAACTACCATCAGCCTTAGGGGTGAACAAGACTGAATAGCATAAGGACTAATGTTACGTTTGGATTGATGGAATATAATGGAGAGTGGAATGATTCATTTCATTCTAGTTGGAATGAGTTATTCCATCCTCTCCTTTCTCTAAGGAATAAAATTCATAAATTTTGGAGGAATAAGAATGGTTTAATCCCAACCAAACACAATTTTTTTCATTCCATTGGAATGAGTCATTCCATTCACACCTTCATTACTCCAATCCAAACGTAAGACTCTCTCGCACAAGATCCTTACTTGACAATTCACCTACCCTATCATCTTATCTCCAGCTGCTTTGTGGGGTTCATCCTATAATATGGCTAATTAGGTAACAAAAAGCCCGACACTAGATCAATAGCATATTGTATTTCCCTAAGTGGTGGTAATCTTTGTGGGTTGGAGGTACATAATACTAATAGTGTTTAAAAAAAAACAAAAAAAAATAAAATTCAAGACATAATTGAAATGCAATTGATTCTTGAGCTCGTGTTTATTGTGAAAATTATTGGTGTTGGTTTGGAAATTTGGATATCCTCCCTAGTATTCTCGTAGTCTTACAAATGACACCCATCTCTGTTGTACTTCCTGTACAGATTAATCTGACAGCTCAAATTAGCTTGAGTTTGAAGTTTGATTGTGCTAGATTCATGAGACAATAAAGGGCCACTTAATTAATGCTTCTGGAGGGGGCATATATATGTATATTGTTACTTTGTTAGTATATTTTCAAATTATCAGTGTTTTGGTGAATGGTTCAAAAATGGTAATTGATTGAACAGGAAACTTCATTTGATCATCAATTAACCAGAAGTACAAGGTCATACATAAAATCTTAGAAGCGCATAACTGAATATGGTAATTGCTTGGTTCAATGGCAATCATTCATGCTTCTGCATTAATTGAATATATAATCCATACTATGAATTGCTTCATAATTTCTTGTAATCTTAGCTTATAACTGGATGAACCAAAGTACCACAATTGTCAACATCAAGGTCATGAAATTAGCTGCAACATAATACAAATATGCTTCACCTTCAATCTTAACCTAGTTCACATTATAGCATTAAACTTACCTCTAGTTGCTGGCTTTTGTTCAAAATGTTAGAATTTGTGCGAGAGGAAAGCAATGTAGTTGGAAACACCTGATTCTGGCTTTTTCCAATGGAAAAGCTTACCGAATGTAATTTGATTTATTTATTTTTTAATAAAAAGGTTTCCTATAGTTAAATTAACTGTTGTCAGATTTGTTAATTTCTTCTATAGCTGTTGGACTTCACATCTCCGTATCCATCTTTTTAAGCTTGTATTATTGAATAGTTGTGAATGGTTTAATAGTAGAGAGACCGGCAAAGCTTGTTAGAGATGATGTGATGACTGCACCTTGCGGAACAACAGTTCTGTATCCAACTAGTGGAGGCAACATACATTGTTTCAGAGCGTTAACTCCTTGTGCTATCTTTGACATTCTGTCTCCACCTTACTCATCTGAGGATGGTCGGCACTGCACTTATTTTCGCAGATCTCCAGGAGGGGATCTACCAGGTAATTAAACTTGATCTTCGTTTTTTATCTTTTGTCAAAATCATCGTTATCACCATTGCAATTAGCCTATTATCACTATTTGATTGTTTTATTAATAGTGAAATTACTCTTTATCCTTTCCAAACGAAGAGATAAAACCAATGATTTTTAAGTTTTTTCTTTCTCCTCTTTGTAGGTGATCTTGAAGTGGACGGAGTGACCGTCTCTGAGGTGACTTGGTTAGAAGAGTTTCAACCTCCTGATGACTTTGTGATTCGAAGAGGGCAGTACAAGGGCCGTACTTTTAAAGCGTGAGGGTTCTTCCACGAGTTTCTTTTGCATTTAAATGAACTGAAGCGCTTCATTTTAGGCAGTATTGAGCTAAACTCTAGTAATGGGTTTCAACAATTGTGAAAATAATTATTTTTGTTGGGCATCGTAACTTAGGCATTTGAGCTGTACATATTAATATAGATTATATTCCTTCAATTTACCAAACAGTGACCTCGCATAAGCAAGTGGAACACTGAACTTATTTGACATGTCTTGCTGAATATTGCCCCAATTGGAATTTGCTTGTTTACTTTAGGCCTGTTTGGTGATTGCTCGTTCCTTGCCCTTTGATTACATCTTTCTCCATGATTAAATGATATGTCAGGGAGCGAGTCATAGGATGTTAGTTGAAAATTATTCTGGCCCAATTTGAGGTTATTAGGCTGTAGGCCACTGCCAAACAGTTTTTCTATTTTGTTCCACCGCAAGTTCTTCTCAAAGTTCATTTTTAGTGTGAGCTAAAGCAAGGCTAATCCGCCTACCTAGAGGGAAGTTAGTTCTGCAAATTCATGAGCTTGAATTGACAATCTTAAACGGTTGCAACCAATCGGTTCAATCCAGGCGTGAGACTTGAGACCAGGAGGAAGAAGAAATTAACCTCGAGAAAAGTTGGTTTTGAGGTCCTTGGTGCTGCTCCCTACTAGCAGTATAGCATACGAGTGTTCAAAGTTACTCAAACTGTCTATTTGGTTTGGCTGGAATGGAATGAACATTCCAAAAAGAAGTGAATGCTCATTCTTATGTTTTATTCTTATCAGGAGAGAATGATGATTGATATTTATTCCATCAGGAATAAAATTGATCATTTCATTCCATCTCAATTGACAAATCGATCGAAAAAAATCTCATGTAGCTTCTCTTTTTTTTTCTGGCCAAACATGGGAATAGAAAAATGCCCATTCCCAATTCCAATGTTGTAACCAAACAGATGATAAAATCTATCAAAGTGAGGGGTTGAACAAAGTCATTTATTAAAACATCCACAATGATAAACGTGAACAAAAAACAAGTCTCTCTTTGATCATTGTCAAAAGGAAGAAATACTAGATCAAGCTGAAGTGTTTGGTCATTGGTGAAACATGGGCATGCTCTACTAGATGGAGCTGAAGTACGATACTATTATAAGCGTCAAACATGGGCATGTTTGTTTGTTTAGTGAGCTTAATTACTCTGTTGGAGACTCTTTACGTATATATTATCTTAGTCGGGTCTGGGGTTTATAGATCGCATTTGATGCCTCTGTTTATCTGACTCTTATACCAATATATATATATATATATATATATATATATATATATATATATATATATATATATAGAATGTATCCTCACGCACGGAAAATCAACAAGACATGTTATTAATTAAAATTATCAAGACTGTTATGTGGACCCATTCATTAAAAATATAAAAACAAAGTGAGTATACGGCTAGGGTCCCAACATCCAGATGGGTAGGCTATATATAACAATTCCTTCTTCCAACACATTCTGCGCCATCTCTCTATCATAGCTTAAGGAATAGTAGTAACTGACCATGCATGACCTTGAAGAAGAGCATTTAATGTCTTTGAATATGCTTTGAGAATCAAATCTCAATACTACATTGTGGTTTGTAGGTACAAAAGTTAGTCAAATTGTTCTAATTAATATTAATTAATATATATGCTAAAATTTGGTTCAATCGGCCTTCAATAACATTCTAACACATCACAAACTCATTTATGATTTTTTTTTAAATATTCTTAATATATAATAGGATTAAAATAAACATGATATGTACGTAGTCTAATTTAACCCATGTATTTTGAAATTAATTTTTTGGGTCCAAAACAGATTATTTTTTTTTGGAATTGTTGTCTTGAGTATTGTGAGGGGTCGAGTTTTCATGCATTAGAGATACACGTATATTATATATTCTGTTGAAAAATTGACAATTCTTAACATAACCGGACGTGCATGTGGTCCTAATTAATTAGTGGAAAGTTTCTACAATTATTTGTCAAATTATGTTGAAAACATGGTCCTACCTATCTTCATCTACCAAATGTTAATTTCCTCTCCCCAACATCTTCCGACAGAAAAAGATAACATTAAGAAAATTCCATTTAAAATTTTCTTAATTCGGCTTCTTAGTTAAAATGTCACCGGTCAATTTTGTGATATTTCCTTATAATACATTAGTAAGTGATGCAGGAGGATTTTAATTCGAAAATTCTGAGTGGTCGGATAGTACGATGATAATATTCAAGGATTAAAAGTTAAGGATCAGTGTAATAGTATCGGTTGATTTCGGGGTCAGGCATTTGCTTTATGTCTTCGGGATCGGAGTTCGGCTTCGAATAATGTCATGACTTCGTGTGGGTTAGTTTCTTGAATGGCATCATGACTTCGAAAAGTCGATTAACTAACTTTATTATTATTATTATTATTATTATTATTATTATTATTATTATTTAGTTCTTTTACAGTAATGGTATTTTATTAAGTAGTAAATCTTTTATAATAAGTTGTTACTTGTTAAGATTTTATTTTCGTATTTTTAGGAAGTTTGTTAGAATTTTTGCTTCCATATCTCTAGGAGGATTTTGTTTCTGTATCTCTAAAAAGATTCTAGAGTGACTTGGAGAGAAATTTTTTGTTAGCTATAAAACCCGGCTTGTGGGTTGAATGGAAGATAACTTTGATTTTGATAAAATATAATTTACACACATTAGGGAGTTTTCTTTGTATTTTTGGCGAATCTCTTGTTCCTTTGCTTGTGAATTTCTTATTAACGTAGCCCGTAGTCGCTATCTCGCCCGGCGTCAATTGATATCAAAACTCAACATCTTTTTGGGAATAGACTTCATCATTTGAATGGTCGTGGTCGGTCGAGAGAGGCGACACGACCGAGGAAGTCCAAAGATCTTGTGATCGTAACATCTAGGACGAGATGATTGAGGATTTACAGAGACAAGTTATAAAGTTAACCTGGCGTCTCAAGGCGCAAAATCTGGGTCGACGTGGACATGTTCTGAATGAGGAAGTTCTGCACTTTTGTGACGCCCCCAAAATAGGTATACATCACCCATCTTGAGTCACCAAATACATGGCACAAAATTCAAATACAACTTAATTATACAACAATCGTGTAAAATACAACAAAACATAATCTAAGAGTTTTAATAAGAATATTGTCATCTAGACAATATCCACACTCAATGGAGTCCTCATTATATTTATTGTCACACTATTTAACAGAATAATGATGACTACTAATCTTTATCATCTGGACCATCACACCGTTCCTCGACTAGTTAAGCATCACGTTCTCATTTTTCAAGAGCGGTGAAAGAAAGGTGAGCTCAACTAGCCCAAGAAGAAATATTATGACTAAGATAATGCGAGAATAAATTATCATTAGTCTTCAACAATGTTAAACCGATAAAATACAATAGACATCAAGTTTAAGCTGCGCATGGAATAAGCAATCCATTAGAAGAGTCAGTAGAGCATGATATCTACTATCTTCTATGATTTAAAATATTTTCATCAATTTTTATCGCTAGACTCAACTTAATAAATAAACCACATCATCGAGTCATCCCTGCACTACGGGCCAAGAATATTCATTAAATCATCAATGGTTAGGACTATACCGAATAATCCCTGGTTATAATCATATCAAAAACTGTCCATCAATGCACTACAGGCTATTGAGGACTTTTACCACATCATTTATAACATTACAGGTCATGATTATTGTAAGCCCCCAACTTTTATGAATAAAGATGATTTTTCTATAATTATCATTTTTGAATATTATGGAATGAATTTGTTATAATGTTATAGTTGTGGGTAGTATTTATAAATTCTGCAAAGTATGCAAGTTGTTATATTATATTCGATTGGTGGGAGAATATTCGTTTTAAAGAGGAAATATTAAATGATAATATAATCATTGGTGGACCTGGCGATAATGTAATTATCGGATCGAGAAAGCGACAAAAATATATTTATGTAAATAACGACGGAAGTTTTCACAGATTATCATCTTGAAACTACTCGGTAGTAAAAATATAATAATATGGCGTGGTTGTATAAGTAGCATACGGTATTGATTATTGATGCTTACGTGAGAAGTCACTCGATTATACTCAATTATTACTACAGAATTGGCTGATCATATCTCTCATATTATTGATTCGATTATGTCACAAAGATCATCTCGTATAATATGTTATTTTATTAAATCAATAATGGAGACGGCAAAGTTATTCATATTATTAAATTACAATATTTACAATGTCTAGAAGTTACGTCGAGGAGGTTTGGTCACCTAATTGCGTGTCTTAATAAGGAGAAACTTATTGAAAGCCCCCTCTTTCCCAGAGCGAATTCGATTGATAAATATTGTGAGTTATAATATTAATGATGAATGTTATTAAAATTAAAGTTGTGCTCGGAGTTGAATTTGGAGATGCAGACGTGATATTTGAGTCCGGAACGATGAAATTAGTAGAAATAGACTATAAACATAAAAATTTTCGAATTTTACTATTTGGTCAAAAAGTCAACAGTTGACTTTTTCGGGAAAAGTCAAACTTCGAAATTTCAAAATTTATATTTTTGATAAAAATAGTTTCATTGTGTTGGAATTATTTGTGTTAGTGAAAATCGACATTTATGTCGATAATAATTGATGTCTAAAGGTTATATTGACCAATCGGGTATTTAACCGGATAAATGAGCAATTGATTGCTATTATTTCACATGATTATAACTATTTGTTCACATGTGTATACTATTGTTTCACATTCTTGTTACTATTAGGGGAGTTGGTGCAAGATTGATAATACTTGCGTGACTAAGTTAAAAATAGAGGTATATATGGAGGTCTTATACTATAATTCAGATTTTCACATATTCAGAACTATTGATTCACATGATTTACTATTGAATCACATTATTTACTATTAGGGGGAGGTGGTGCAAGTTTGAT
This sequence comes from Panax ginseng, assembly GCA_020205605.1. NCBI lineage: Eukaryota > Viridiplantae > Streptophyta > Magnoliopsida > Apiales > Araliaceae > Panax > Panax ginseng. The sequence goes on along the minus strand of CM035144.1, from coordinate 109,052,805 downwards.
AATACTTGCATGACTAAAATAAAAATAAAGGAAAAGTTGGAGGTATTGTCTTTGTAATTTTTCGAGCCCCAAACGCATAATTATTGAAACTATATTTTCTATAAATAAGCTCATTCTTCCTTCATTTCTCACCAATTCACTAAAGTTTATAGAGCAATTATTATAGAGAGAAATTGTAGAGAGAAAATCAGAAGAGAATATGTTTCGCCACCACCACTACTCCTATATCCAGTTTCTTTCAAAGGTAAGGGCTATTATTTCTTTCTTTCGTCTTCATGAAGAGAACTTCTGTTATTCCATTCTTTATTATTATGTTGGAATAACTCGGTTGTCTGGCAATCTTATACATGGTGAAATTCTTCGTTATTCCATTCTTTATTATTCATTTGGAACATCCCGTCTGGGCTTTACGCCTGGGACTGGTTCCATCTTTATTATTCTCATTGGAACATCCTCGTTCATCAGTTTTTGGGTTTGGGATTGATTCCATCTTTATTATTCGTTGGAATATCATGTATCAGACGTTTTACTTGGGACTGGTTCCGTCTTTTATTATTCATTTGGAATATCCCGTCATGCGCTTTTACTGTGGGACCGTTCCATCTTTTTATTATTCGTTGGAATAACTTTTTGTCTGATCCACCGTGATACTTAGTGATTTCTTTTGTTATTCCATTCCTTATTATACTCAGTTGGTTAAAGTTTTGACTTCTATACTCTATGAAATTAGTAGAATATCCTTGATATTTCAAGCTTCATCCGAAGATCTTTTCATGGAAATATTTTTCTGAGCATTCTTGAATTCTACTCTACAAAGAAGTATCATGTTGATAATTTGGACATTATTAGTTCCTGGATAAATTAATTCGTGAACTTATTTTATTGAATTCTTATATCATTGTCATCATCCTCATGTTTATATTTTTTTGTAAGTCATTTGTGGCCTGTAGTGCATAGATGGACTTGGTATGATTATGACCAGGGATTATTCGGTATAATCATGACCGTAATGTTATAAATGATGTGATAATAGTCCTCATTGGCCCGTTGTGCATTGATGGACAGTTGTTGGCACGATCATAACCATTGATGAATACACTAATGTCCTTGGCCAGTAGTGCATGGATAATTGTGGTCGTGATACTAAAGAATATCCTCGCCAGAAAAGTGTGGGTGATTCGATGATGTGGATTATTTATTGTCGAGTCCTAGAGATAAAAGTCATGAAAACCTTTAAATCATAAAAGATAGTAGATTTTATTCTCTACTTGACTCTTTTAATGGATTGCTTGTTCTATTGCAGATTAAACTTGATGTCTATTATATTTTATCGGTTTAACATTGTTGAAGACTAATGATAATTTATTCTCGCATTATCTTAGTCATAATATTTCATTGGGCTAGTTGAGCTCACCTTTTGCTTTCATTGTTTTCTTTAGGAAATGAGAACGTAAATGGGACTAGTCGGGGAATGGAGTGATGGTCGAGAGGATAGCATTAGTAGTCCCTCACTATTCCGTTAAAATAGTGTGACAATAAATGTAATGAGGACTTATTCTGAGAGTGGATATTGTCTAGAAGACAATATTTGTATTAAAATTCACAGCTCTTTTGTTGTTTATTAAAGATTGTATTTGTATTATGTACCATGTATTTGGCGACTCAGGATAGGTGATGTATACCTATTTTGGGGCCATCACAGTTGGTATCAAAGCTTAGGGATATGATCCCTGGCTAAGATGTGAGACAAGAACTAGGAGGGAGAGACGGGAAATTCTTCGCTAGTATGACCTACCTAAGTTTATTTGGTATTTAATAGGTCGATGGCCGAGTATAAGGATAATATGTGATATGTTAATTAACCCTTGTTTTGTGGCGATTTGAAAATGGCATCCGAGAATGTTGAGAACATCAATGGAGCATGGAGACCGTTGAGTCTCCCAGATCAATAACCGGAGACAATGTGCATCGAAGGCGACAATCCTCATACGCAAACAACAACACCGACCAAATGATGAACGATGGAATGTTAGAGGCTTCATGCAACATCGCAAGTAGGCGGCTCTTGTCCAAAATGCGGTGGAAACTCTTGGCAACTCTCTTGACGATCACCGCCAAAGCAGTTCAAGGAGTGGGACCACCGGGAGTTTTTGGAGAGCCAAAACCTCTTAAAAGTGAGAGCGTGGATAAAATAGATCAACAAGATATTTGATGTCTTGGGTTGCTTCGAGGAGCAAAAGGTTCTCTTCGCCACTTTCATGTTCAAGTGCGGCAGGATGATTACTAGTGGGAATCAAAGCGTACTCTAACCTACCGTGATCAAGATGTCTTAGGAGAAGTTTCAAGAACTGTTCAACGACAAGTAATTTCCCGAAAGTATTCGTCATATGAAAGAGGTAGAGTTCATTAAACTGGAGCAAAACAACATGACCGTGTCACAGTACGAAACCAAGTTTGTCGAGCTGTCCCGATTTGCGTCCCATTTGGTTGATAATGAGGAGAGAATGACGCGAATGTTTCTAAGAGGTTTGAAACCCGAGATACGTCAATATCTTATCTCTCATAAAGCGTGTTTATATTGAGATATTGTTAATAGGGCTCGCTTATTGGAACGCGATAACGAGTAGTAACCAAAAAAAGAAAAATTGACAAAATGATAATGTGGCGCCCCAAAATAGGTATACATCACCCATTCGAGTTAAGTCAATAACATGGTACGAAACAACTACAACTTTATTAATACAACCCATAAATTGTGAGTTTAAATACAAATATTGTCATCTAGACAATATATATACCCAACTAAGTCCTCATTACAATTATTGATACAATACTTTACAAAAGGGTGAGGACTACTAAAACAACTTCCTAGAACCTTCATTCCAGACTTTCGACTAAGTACTTTCGCTACATTCTCGCCTCAGAGAGAAGAAAATGGAACAAAAAAGGAAAAGGGTGAGCTCAACTAGCCCAAGAAAAGAATATTATGACTAAGATAATATAGAATAAATTATCGTTAGTCTTCAACAGGAAAATCGATAGAATACAATAGACAACAAGTTTCAGATCGTTGAAATAATAATTCATAGATGAGATTACGTAGAGAATGAAATCTACTATTATCTATGAAATTAAAAGTCCATCGTCAATATTTTATCCCTCAGAACATCAATCAATATTCATCATGAATCAAATTTTCATCTTTGCACTTCTGGTGCCAAAAATATTCATCATTGGCCATGTTCATCTCAATACACTCGCTCATCTTGCACTACGGGCCAAAGATATTCATTATAAAATCATTTATCTTTGCACTACAGGCCAAAGATATTCAATAATATCATCATTTAGGACTGAGAATGATGAAAAATATTTAAAAAGAAACGAATCTAGTGAAACAAAATAAATATCAAGGATTCGTATTTCAACTATTTCATGTCCAAAAATACCTCATAAATAATCATAGTGAAGTAAAATTCAAGAATGATCAAAACATGGATACAATCAAAGCTAGTATCCATAATAGATATTTTGGACGAAAAGGAAAAAATTTCATTTTTCGATGAATAGTGCCAGATTGGTGAATAAAGGTGATACGTGAATAAAGGCAGTATAACGTGAATAAGAACTCCTCGACACAAAAAGATTCAAATTTGATTAAAAGTTCAGATCAATACTTCGGCATAATGATATTGAAAGAAATAATATCATATACGAAAAAAATAACATCCCTTACCTCAAAAAGACGGTACTCCTAACTAGAATACTAGATATAGTGCTGAAGGGAACTTGCACCGTATAGCAACACTCAAGGTATCAAAATACTCACAAGAATACGCTCAATATATCGAGAGAAAAATAGAGAGAAAACTTCAGTTTCTTGTATGATTTTCAATTCTAACCTAAGCACCCTATTTATAGGAAGATGCTTAGAACACCAAAGCAAAAAATTTAATATAATATTAATATATTTATCAAATGTTCCTTAGCCCACCTCTAGACATCTGATTTCAGCACTTTGCACATGTTAATGATGTCCACAAAATACAAAAAAACGTTTTTTATCAAAAAAATAAATAAAACTTCCAAAAATCAATTATTTCGGAACTTCGGAACTTCAATAATTCATAATAAATAGCCATTTTATCAGAAAAATTCGAACCACATGTCTTTTCCATAGAAAATTTCATTCTCTACAACTTTACAGAAGAAATTTTTTCCAAATTTCAAACAAAAATTGACCGAAATCCACAAACGGACAATTTGACAGGCTATAATCAAATTTCGGTTAAGAATTGGGGTCTACCGACAAACAAAACATGTGTTAATCATTTAATGCAACAAAAATACTCTTCCTCCTTATATACTCATATATCCCACATTTATTGTAAAAATATCACCATTATTATATTATTAAAATAATATATTTAAATGAATTATTTTATCAGAAAAAGATAAAATATTAATTTTCAACAACTGTCACATTAAAAATTTTCTCCATCTATATCCACATAAAATCAAAATTTTCTCATCATATAAATCAATAATTAATTATTCATAAATAATATTCTGTAATCATAATAATCGATAACTAGACAGTTCCTCAAGAAAGAGGGGCTTCCAATAAGGATCTCTCTCCTACTGGCCAAGTAATTAGATGACCAAACCTCTCCTTAGATGTAACTTTCTAGACATTGCCAATAATGTTATCTAATAATATTATTCAGATAATATGAATTATTGTCTCAGATAATAAAAATATCGTGCGATGACAATTATTAAAACAACAAAGAATATAAAATATCAACGCAACAATTATTGAATCAATAAAATAAAATCATCGAGCAAATTAATTATCGTAACAATTATTGAGTAGTGCCTTCACGTAAGAATCAATAATTGGTGTAATAATTGTGTGCTATCATGTATTTTAACCAAGGGTATTCCAAAAGATAATCTGTAATAACTACGCCTGTTATTTATAACCAACTTATTTTTGTCATTTTCTTCATCCAATCGCTTTTCAAGTTATGGGGCCCACACAAGGATGCGTCATTCGTCTAATATTCCCCGCTCTACAATGAATATTTTAAAACCACTTCATTATGCGAAATAATTGCGCATTTTACCCATAACTTATCACATTAATCAAATCAACCTTTACTATTTCAAGATAATAAATAGAGAAAATTTAATTTCATTAAATAATAAGTTGGGGTCTTACAACCTCCTCCTTATGAAATTTCATCCTCGAAATTGACGACGACATTCTGGTATTTCAAAAGGTGAGGATACCTTGCTTTCATTTCGTTTCCAACTCCCGGTGTTTCCTCTATAGCATGGTTTCTCCACAAAACTTTAACTTGTGGTATGACCTTCGTCGTAGGATATGCTCCATCCTATCCAAGATCTCTTGACAGTACCTCCTCGTGACATTAAGTCTTCATTTATCTCGTCCTGGTTCTAACTCAATAACGTGGTTGGGTCTTTCACATATTTATTTAAATACGGATATGTGAAACACATTATGAAAGACGAGACATACCGGAGGTAATGCGAGTCTATAGGCTACATTACCTACTCGGTCAAGAATTTGAAATGGACCAATAAATCATGGATTGAGCTTTCCTCTCTTCCCGAATCTTGTAACTCCCTTCCATGGGGCAACACGCAACAATATATGATCCCCAATACTAAATTCCAAGTCCTTTCGATGAAGATCCGCATAACTCTTTTGTCGATCTTGTGCCATTTGTATACGTTGTTGAATCATTTGGATCTTTTCCGTAGTCATACGTACCAACTCGGGTCCCAACAATGTTGCTTCACCCACCTCGTCCCAACATACTGGAGAGCAACACTTTCGTCCAAACAATGCTTCAAATGGGGCCACACCAATGCTTGTCTGATAACTGTTGTTATAGGAGAATTCCACCAATGGTAAATACTTATCCCAACTCCCTTTGAAGTCTAGGTCACAGAGTCTTAATAAATCTTCAAGAGTTTAAATAGTCCTCTCTGATTGTCCGTCCGTTTGAGGATGGTATGCCGAACTAAATCATAAATCCGTGCCCATAGCTTTTTGCAAGCTAACCCAAAATCTTGAAGTAAATCTTGGGTCACGATCCAAAAATATGGATACTCGCATGCCATGAAATCTCACAATCTTATTTACATACATATGAGCAAGACGTTCAAGGGAATAAGTCTCCTGTATCGGTAAAAAATGAGCAGACTTGGTTAATCTATCAACAATAACCCAAATAGCATCGATGCCTTGAGAAACCGTAGGAAGACCCGTAATAAAAATCCATGGTAATGTGTTCCCACTTCCATTTCGGAATCTCAAGTGGTTGCAATGGACCCTTAGGTACTTGATGCTCCGCCTTTACACGTTGACAAGTTAAACACGCCGAGATAAACTTTGCATCTCTCTCTTCATATTGTTCCACCAAAATGTATGTCAAGATCACGATACATTTTAGTACTTCCGGGATGGATCATAAATGGTGTATTGTGTGCCTCCATCATAATCTTGTACTTCAAATCGAGTCGTTAGGAACACAAAGTGCGGAGTGGACTCAAGTATTCCTTCTTCATCGATTCTCGCTCGAATAGCACCTTCAGACTTTCTTCTTCATATGCATCGCAAACTCCGGCCTGGTGGCTTGAGCAACCTTAACTTTTTATTAAAGTTGGCTCTATGCATATACTTGACATCATCGCACTCATTCCCCAGATATGATCTTCTACTCAACGCACACCGCCACGTTCGTTTTTCCAAGATGGTAATGAATAGTGTGGTCGTAATCTTTCAACAACTCGAGCCAACGTCGTTGCTTGCATGTTGAGTTCCTTTTGAGTGAAGAAATATTTGAGGCTTTTATGGTCCGAATATATCTCCACTTTCTCCCCATATAGATAGTGCCTCCGGATCTTTAACAAGACGATCACTGCCGCCAACTCTAGATCATGAATAGGATAATTCCTCTCATATTCTTTAAGTTATCGCGAGGCATAGGCTATGACTTTCCCACATTGCATGAGAACACATCCTAACCCTTTGCCCGAAGCATCACTGTAGATAACAAATCCATCCGAACCAGATGGTATTGTTAGAACAGGTGCCGAAATAAGTCTCTTCTTAAGTTCTTAGAAACTCTTCTCGCATTCCTTGCTCCAAACGAATTTTGTATCCTTCCGAGTTAGCTGAGTTAATGGAGTAGCGATTCGAGAAAACCCTTCCACGAATCTCCGATAATAACCAGCTTCCCAACTTTGCATTGCTTCAATCTTCGCCGGGTCAACAAATACTCCATGTTTTGACACCACGTACCCAAGGAATGCTACTTCCTCAAGCCAGAACTCGCATTTCTTCAACTTGGCATATAGCTTGTTTTCACGAAGCCTTTGGAGTACCAACTTCAAATGGTGCTCATGATCTTCACGGCTTTTGGAATATATGAGGATGTCATCAATAAAGACAACAACGAACCGATCCAAATAATCCTTGAATACTTCGGTTCATCATATCCATAAAAGCCGCAGGAGCATTAGTCAATCCAAAAGACATGACTAAGAATTCATAATGCCCGCATCAGAGTTCTAAAAGCGTCTTTGAATATCCTCGATTCTAATCTTCAACCGATGATATCCGTAATCTAAGATCGATCTTTGAAAAGAATTGTGCTCCTTTCAACCGGGTCAAACAGTCATCAATACGAGGTAACAGATAATTATTCTTGATGGTAACATGGTTCAATTCCCGATAGTCAATACAAAGTCGCATACTCCCGTCTTTCTTTTTTACGAATAAAATAGGAGCACCCCAAAGAGATGTACTAGGACAAATGAAACCGATGTCCAACAACTCCTGTAGTTGGACCTTTAACTCCTGAAGTTCAATAGGAGCTATTCGATATAGGGTTTTAGAAATGGGCTTTGAACCAGGCTCAAGATCAATAAAGAATTAAACTTCACGTTCTGGGGGTAGACCGTACTCGTTATCTCGCTCTAACAATTGAGCCCTGGTTATAACATCTGAATAGAGAGAAAATTTATTAGAAATGAGATACTGACGTATGCCGGGTTTCAAACCTCTCAGAAACATCCGCGTCATACTTTCCTCATTCTCCACCAAATGAGGTGCAAACCTGGATAACTCTGCAAACTTTGCCTCGTATTGGGACACCGTCATGTTATTTTGTTTCAGTCTAATAAACTCCACTTCCTTCATATGACGAATACTTTCAGAAAAGTACTTGTCATTGAATAGTTTCTGAAACGTCTCCCAAGAAATGCCGAATGGGCCGGATGGGTATGCTTCATGATTCCCACCAAAGAATCACCTCATTACTGGAACATAAAAGTAAGCGAATGGAACCTTCGTTTCTTCCGTGCATCCCAAGACATCGAATATCTTGGTAATTTGTTTGACCCACGTCGCCTTTAATCGGATCCGGCTTTTCCTGCACTCAGTGGTCCCAACTCTTTGAAGCTGCAGCCTTGACAAATCATGCGTTGTTATCATTTCCACTGTATTTTGTGCACGAAGTCTCCTCGCCTAATTTTTGCATGAACTCGCAAAAACTTATAAACATCTCGTCGTTCATCATCCGCCAACCGATTGGCGTTGTTCATGGAGAGGAACATCACACCTTTGCACATTTCTCCTCATCGTGAGTAGACAAGCGTCTCCATGGTCTCAACTCCATTGTTAACATTCTCGATCGACATTCTTAAATACTGCCATAAAATAAGGGTTAATTAAAGAAATCAACATATCACATAATTGTTGGTTTTGCATTTAAACGCATAAATGAAATTAAAATTTTAAAGCAATTTCTGAAACCCTAAAATAGGATCCATGCGAAAATCAATTAATTGAGAGGTTTAGAGATTATACCAGATATAAACAAAAACGAGAATCAAACCGATTCGCCTCAAATCTCCAACGTAATACAAACCGATTACGCTTCTACAAGATTATCATTTAACGCCGCACTTAACCGCAGGTAACGATTCTCGTAATAAAGAAGGACTTCATGACTAGCCACCAAAGGGAATGGATTTTGAAACTGTTTTCTCTCTAGTCTCTCTCTAAGAAGCATTAGGGTTTTCAATTATGATATCTTACCCTAAGTAGTTATATATCATATATATAGTAGTTAAAAGGAATTAATCAAATCAAAACCTAATTTTATAAAATCCGAATTTATATATATATATCTCTTAATTAAGTCTTACTTAATTAATATACATATATACTAATTATCCTTTTAATTTAAATTCGTGATTTAAATACTATTAATCATATTAATATATTTAAATCCTTAAAATTTAAATTAATTCCCTTTTAAATAACGTTCATGTGTGTGACTTATAAGTTATTATTACGTTCAGTAATAATTTTAAAATCATATTATAAAATTATAAACGGTGAGCTGCATCTAGTAATGCATCATCGCTACCCAAGTAATAATAAGATCGATGATTCGATGCAACTTTTCGTGACCAATGTTTCAATGTAATTTAATCCTTTTAACCTTAATATCCTAGATTAAACTCGAAGTCATGGAATGTGTCATACTCTTCATAATTTAATGAAGTTTTCTTGATCAATGAGTAGACTATATGAAACAAATCACTATTTGAGCATGGCCATGCATTTCATAGTCCTACTCAATCAAGAGGCCTATGGATATCACCCATAATATATGGGATGGTTAAATTCCATCTAGATCACTCATATTTCTCACACGATTAATGATGAACCCAATAATCACCTTTATAGTCCACCCTATTAAAGGTGACATTTGATGATATCAAAGTACATAAATTCTCGTGTAGTAATATAGCGATTTCGTGTCGGGAGGACCATTACATCATTGTCCTTTATGAGAATTGCTAATGACACTTCGCATAATGCTCCATATAGAATTCTCATGGTGGGTCCTGTCAAAGACATCGTTTTCAACATGTACTTCGCATGCATTGACTTAATATCTCATATATTTATGACCAATGAGATTTGGTCATCATCGATCCACATACTAGTCTCAATGCATCATTGTTGTCCCATCAACAATGATACTCGACCAGGACATTTTAAGAACACCGATACTAATGGTAATATATAATCTCATGTTCAAGTCACATACTTGAAAACTATATAATTTGTATCACTATTCTAAGGAATTTTATTATGTTAACAATTATATTACGCAATGAAATAAAACCATAATAAAATCATATATTTATTCAATCAAATATAATATCAAAACGTTAAGCAATTATATCAAATAATTGGCCTCAGGCATAAACTCTAACAATAATATCCCTATATATTGATCAACTAACAAATAAGCTTTAGGTAGGACACACAGCAATAAGGATTTACTCGCCTCTCCCTCCTAGTTCTATTCCCGATCTCCGTCTAAAGATTATATCCCTAAGCTCGATACTCAACTGGTGATGCCCCAAAATAGGTATACATCACCCATTCCGAAGTCGTCAATAACATGGTACAAAACAACTACAACTTTATTAATACAAACCCATAAACCGTGAGTTTAAATACAAATATTGTCATCTAGACAATATATATATACCAACTAAGTCCTCATTACAATTATTGATACAATACTTTACACAAAATGGTGAGGACTACTAAAACAACTTTCTAGAACCTTCATTCCGTACTCGACTAAGACTCATTGCTACATTCTCGCCTCCGAGAAGAAAAATGGAACAAAAAGGAAAAGGGTGAGCTCAACTAGCCCAAAGAAGAATATTATGACTAAGATAATATAGAATAAATTATCGTTAGTCTTCAACAGGGAAAAATCTGATAGGATACAATAGACAACAAGTTTCAGATCAGCAGCGAAAATAATAATTCATAGATGAGTTACGTAGAGAATGAAATCTACTATTATCTATGAAATTAAAAGTCCATCGTCAATATTTTATCCTCAGTAACATCAATCAATATTCATCTTGAATCAAATTTTCATCTCTGCACTACGTGCCAAAGATATTCATCGATCAGTTGCCATGTTCATCTCAACACTGCTCATCTTTGCACTACGCCAAAGATATTCATTATAAAATCATTTATCTTTGCACTACGTGCCAAAGATATTCAATAATATCATCATTTAGACCGAGGATGATAAAAATATTTTAAACTAAACGAATCCGGTGAAACAAAATAAATATCAAGGATTCAGATTTCAAATTTATTTCATGTCCAAAAATATCTCATAAATAATCATAAGTGAAGTAAAATTCAAGAATGATCAAAACATGGATACAATCAAAGCTAGTATCCATAATAGATATTTTGGACGAAAAAGAAAAATTTCATTTTTCGATGAATGAATAAAGTCAGATTCGTGAATAAAGGGCGATATCGTGAATAAGAACCTCGACACAAAAAGTTCCAAATTTGATTAAAAGTTCAGATCAATACTTCAAGATAATGATATTGAAAGAAATAATATCATATATGAAAAAATAACATCCCTTACCTCGAAAAGGCTCAGACTCGATTTGGAATACTAGATATGGTCTTTGAAGGGAACTTGCAGACCGTGATAAAGAACACTCAAGGTATCAAAATACTCACAAGAAAATGCTCAATATATCGAGAGAAAAATAGAGAGAAAACTTCAGTTTCGGTGTGATTTTCAATTCTAACCTAAACACCCTATTTATAGGAGGATGCTAGAATAATTCAAAGCGTAAAATTTAATATAATATTAATATATTTATCAAATTTTCCTTAGCCCACCTCTAGACATCTGATTTCAGCACTTTTCACATGTTAATGATGTCCACAAAATACAAAAAACACATTTTTTATCAAAAAAATAAATAAAACTTTCAAAAATCAATTATTTTGGAACTTTAGAACTTCAATAATTCATAATAAATAGCCCTTTTATCAGAAAAATTCGAATCACATGTCTTTTCCATAGAAAATTTCATTCTCTACAACTCTGCAGAAGAAAGTTTTTCCAAATTCCAAACAAAAATTGACCGAAATCCACAAACGGACAATTTTACAGGCTATAATCAAATTTCGATCAAGAATTAGAGTCTACCGACACACAAAACATGTGTTAATCATTTAATGCAACAAAAATACTATTCCTCCTCATATACTCATATATCCAATATTTATTATAAAAATATCGCCATTATTATATTATTAAAATAATATATTTAAATGAATTATTTTATCAGAAAAAGATAAAATATTAATTTTCAACAATTGTCACATTAAAAATTTTCTCCATCTATATCCACATAAAATCAATATTTTCCTCATCATATAAATCAATAATTAATTATTCACAAATAATATTATAGAATCACAATACTGACAACTAGGCAATTCCCAGGAAAGAGGGGGCTTCCCAATAAGGATCTCTCCTTACTGGCGTGCAATTAGATGACCAAACCTCTCCTTAGACATAACTTTCTAGACATTGCCAATAATGTTATCTAATAATATTATTCAGATAATATGAATTATTGCTCCGATAATAAAAAATATTGTGCAATGACAATTATTAAAACAACAGTAATATAAAATATCAACGTAGCAATTATTGAATCAATAAAATAAAATATCGAATAATGCGGTAATTATCAGAATAATTATCGAAAGTGCCTTCACGTAAGAATCAATATTGGTGTAATATCGTGCCATCGTGTTTTAACCACCGGGTATTCCAACAAAGATAATCTGGTGAATAACTACGCCTGCTATTTATAACCAACTTATTCTCGCGTTTTCTTCATCCAATCGCTCGTTATGAGGCCCACACAAGGTCAAAGGGCCGTCGCATTTAATATTCCCCAACAAGTAAAAATATTCCACGACCAAACGAATATTCCCCATCAACAATGAATATTTTAAAACCACTTGCTTGTTTGAAATAATTATGCATTTTACCCATAACTTTCCACATTAATCAAATCAACCCTTACTATTTCAAGATAATAACTAGAGGAAATTTAATTTCATTAAATAATAAGTTGGGGTCTTACAACCTCCCCTCCTTATGAAATTTCGTCATCGAAATTGACGTACGTACCTGGTGTTTCGAAAAGGTGAGAATACTTTGCTTTCATTTCTGTTTCCAACTCCCAGGTCATTTCCTCTATAGCATGGTTTCTCCACAAAACTTTAACTTGTGGTATGACCTTCGTGCGTAGGACATGCTCCTTCCTATCCAAGATCTTGACAGTACCTCCTCGTACATTAAGTCTTCAAATTTATCTCGTCCGGTTCTAACTCAATAACGTGGTTGGGTCTTTCACATATTTATTTAATATGGATATGTGAAACACATTACGAAAGACGAGACATACTTTGAGGTAATGCGAGTCTATAGGCTACATTACCTACTCGATCAAGAATTTGAAATGGACCAATAAATCATGGATTGAACTTCCTCTCTGCTAGAATCTTGTAACTCCCTTCCATGGGGCAACACGCAACAATATATGATCCCCAATACTAAATTCCAAGTCCTTTTCGATGAAGATCCGCATAACTCTTTTGTCGATCTTGTGCCATTTTTATACGTTGTTGAATCATTTGGATCTTTTCCGTAGTCATACGTACCAACTCGGGTCCCAACAATGTTGCTTCACCCACCTCGTCCCAACATACTGGAGAGCAACACTTTCGTCCAAACAATGCTTCAAATGGGGCCACACCAATGCTTGTTCGATAACTGTTGTTATAGGAGAATTCCACCAATGGTAAATACTTATCCCAACTCCCTTTGAAGTCTAGGTCACAGAGTCTTAATAAATCTTCAAGAGTTTGAATAGTCCTCTCCGATTGTCCGTCAGGTTTGAGGATGGTATCAGAACTAAATCATAAATCCGTGCCCATAGCTTTTTTGTAAGCTAACCCAAAATCTTGAAGTAAATCTTGGGTCACGATCCAAACTATGGATCTTGGCATGCCATGAAATCTCACAATCTTATTTACATACATATGAAAGAAGACGTTCAAGTGAATAAGTCTCCGTGATTTGTAAGAAATGAGGAGACTTGGTTAATCTATTAACAATAACTCAATATAAGCATCGATGCCTTCGAGAAACCGTAGGAAGACCCGTAACAAAATCCATGGTAATGTGTTCCACTTCCATTTAGTAATCTCAAGTAGTTGCAATGGACCCTTAGGTACTTGATGCTCGCGCTTTACACGTTGACAAATTAAACACGTAGAGATAAACTTTACAATCTCTCTTCATATTGTTCCACCAAAATGTATGTCAAGATCACGATACATTTTGTTACTTCCGAGATGGATCGCAAATGGTGTATTGTGTGCCTCCATCATAATCTTGTACTTCAAATCGAGTCGTTAGAACACAAAGTCCGGAGTGGACTCAAGTATTCCTTCTTCATCGATTCTCGCTTCGGAATAAAGACCTTCTTGTACTTTCTTTTTCATATGCATCGGCCCGGCCGGTGGCTCGAAAGCAACCTTAACTTTTTTATTAAAGTTGGCTCTGTCGCATATACTTGACATCATCGCACTCATTCATTCCTGATATGATCTTCTACTCAACGCGTACCTACCACGTTCGCTTTTTCAAGATGGTATTGAATAGTGTGGTAGTAATCTTTCAACAACTCGAGCCAACGTCGTTCTGCCGCATGTTGAGTTCCTTTTGAGTGAAGAAATATTTGAGGCTTTTATGGTCCTGAATATATCTCCACTTTCTCCCCATATAGATAAGTGCCTCCAGATCTTTAAAGCCGAAGACGACGGGCCGCTAACTCTAGATCATGAGTAGGATAATTCCTCTCATATTCTTTAAGTTGTCGCGAGGCATAGGCTATGACTTTCCCACGTTGCATGAGAATACATCCTAACCTTTGCCCAGAATCATTTGTGAGATAACAAATCCATCCGAACCGGATGGTATTGTTAACAGTCTTTAAATAAGTCTCTCTTAAGTTCTTAGAAACTCTTCTCGCATTCCTCGCTCCAAACGAATTTTGTATCCTTCCGAGTTAGCTGAGTTAATAGAGTAGCGATTCGAGAAAACCCTTCCACAAATCTCCGATAATAACCAGTTAGGCCCAGAAAGCTATGTACTTCGGTCACCGACTTCGGTTGCTCCCAACTTTGTATTGCTTCAATCTTTGCTGGGTCAACAGATACTCCATATTTTGACACCACGTGCCCAAGGAATGCTACTTCTTCAAGCCAGAACTCGCATTTCTTCAACTTGGCATATAGCTTGTTTTCACGAAGCCTTTGGAGTACCAGCTTCAAATGGTGCTCATGATCTTCACAGCTTTTGGAATATATGAGGATGTCATCAATAAAGACAACAACGAACTGATCCAAATAATCCTTGAATACTCGGTTCATCATATCCATGAAAGTCGCAGGAGCATTAGTCAATCCAAAAGACATGACTAAGAATTCATAATGCCCGTATCGAGTTCTAAAGCGGTCTTTGGAATATCCTCGATTCTAATCTTCAAATCGATGATATCCAAAATGAAGATCGATCTTTGAAAAGAATTGTGCTCCTTGGTATTGGTCAAACAGTCATCAATACGGAGGTAATGGATACCTATTCTTGATGGTAACATGGTTCAATTCCAGATAGTCAATATGAAAGTCGCATACTCCCGCTCTTTCTTTTTACGAATAAAACAGAGCACCCCAAGGAGATGTCTTTAGGATGAATGAAACCGATGTCCAACAACCTCCGTAGTTGGACCTTTAACTCCTCAAGTTCAATAGAGGCATTCGATATGGGGTTTTAGAAATGGGCTTTGTACCAGGCTCAAGATCAATAAAGAATTCAACTTCACGTTCTGGGGGTAGACCGATCTTCATTCTGGATATCAAGATGATAGCTTTCTTAGCTTGAAATATCATTCAAAAGAAGATTATATGCAGGAACGAGTGCTATTCTCTATGAGCTACTACCCTTGTCGCACTCGTAGTGCATGGATAATTGTGGTCGTGATACTAAAGAATATCCTTGGCTATAGTGCAGGGGTGATTCAATGATGTGGATTATTTATTGTCGAGTCCCAACCGATAAAAGTCATGAAAACCTTTTAAATCATAAAAGATAGTAGATTTTATTCTATACTTGACTTTTTTAATGGATTGCTTGTTCCGCTGCAGTTAAACTTGATGTCTATTGTATTTTATCAGTTTAACATTATTGAAGACTAATGATAATTTATTATGCATTATCTTAGTCATAATATTTTTTACTGGGCTAGTTGAGCTCACCCTTTTGCTTTCATTGTTCTCTTCAGGAAATGAGAACGTAGCAGGGACTAGTCAGGGAACGGAGTGATGGTCTAGAGGATAGCATTAGTATGATCTAGAAGACATTCCTGCATATGATCTTCTTTTAAATGAATCGCAACTGATGATAGCCATTCGATACGGATGTCAAGCTTTCTTAGCTCATGGCATCGCGCAGTTTGGACTAATGTGTCCCTCCCCTCCACATTTGAAGCATATAATAGGTGGTCATTCTCCTTCCTTCACAACAGGTGCTAGTGCTGACGTCTTTCCATCATTGTTGAATCTCTTCTTCTTGAAATGTCCATTCTTATTGTTTTGCCCCGATTACCATCAAGTGGTTACCATTTATGGCATCTTTGATTCCTCCACGCTTGTTGTCACCACTTCGATGATCGCTTCTTCATTGGTATTATCATTTTATTGGTTTCGCCTCTCTTTTGTCAAGTTAACTCGTTATCGCGTCCAATAATCGAGCCCTATTAACAACATCTGAATACAAACACGGTTTATGAGAGATAAGATATTGACGTATCTCGAAGTTTCAAACCTCTTAGAAACATCGGCGTCATTCTCTCATCATTATCAACCAAATGGGACGCATAAACCGACAATTTAAGCAAACTTGGCTTCGTCGCGATACGCTTATGTTGTTTTGCTCCGATTTAATGAACTCGCTTATTTTATATGACAAATACTTTCGGAAAGTACTTGTCGTTGAATAGTTTCTTGAAACTTCCCAAGACATCTTCAAGACGGCGAGGTTGGTACGCTTTACTGATTCCCACCAAGCCTCTTGCATAACATGAAGGTGGCGAGGAACCTTTGCTCTCGGAGCAACCCAAGACATCAAATCTCTTGTTGATCTGTTTTATCCACGCCTCTCCACTTAAGAGGTTTTTGGCTCTCCAAAAAAACTCCGGTGGTCCCAAATTTCCTTGAACTGTTTGGCGGTGATCGTCCGAGAGTTGCCCAAGTGTTTCCACCGCATTTTGGATGAGAGCCGTCACTTCGATGTTGCATAAATTGCATGAAGCCTCGGAACATTCCATCGTTCATCATTTGGTCAGTGTTGTTATTTGCATGAGGATTGTCATCTTCCTGATGCACATTGTCCTAGTTATTGATCTGTGGAGACTCAACGGTCTCCTGTGCTCCATTGATGTTCTCAACATTCTCGGATGCCATTTTCAAATACTGCCACAAAACAAGGGTTAATTAACATATCACATATTATCCCTATACTCTGACCGACCTATTAAATACCAAATAAACTTAGGTAGGTCATACAAGCGAAGGAATTTCCCATCTCTCCCCTCCTAGTTCTTGTCTCACATCTTAGCCAGGGATCATAACCCTAAGCTTTGATACCAACTGTGACACCCCCAAAATAGGTATACATCACCTATCCTAAGTCGCCAAATACATGGTACAGAATACAAATACAATCTTTAATATACAACAAAAGAGCTGTGAGTTTTAATACAAATATTGTCTTCTAGACAATATCCAGAACGAGTGCGACAAGGGTAGTAGCTCATGCTTTCTTAGCTCATGTCACGGATCTAATGAATCGCAACTGATAATAGCTCATGAGTTTTATTTAGTCACAATTGATGATAGCCATTCGATACGGAAGTCAAGCTTTCTTAGCTCATGTCACGGATCTAAATAAAAATACGTCAATTTTGAATGATATTTCTATTGTTAATGAATTTCCTGACGTATTCCCTGAAGAACTTCCTGGCCTACCCAAGAGCGTGAAATTAAATTTCGTATCGACCTTGAACCCGGTACAAAACCTATTTCCAAAGCCCCATATCGAATGGCTCTTATTGAACTTCAAGAGTTAAAGACCCAACTGCAGGAATTGTTAGACGTCGATTTCATTCGTCCCCAAGACGCCTCTCGGGGTGCTCTCATTCTATTCATGAAAAGAAAGATGGGAGTATGCGACTTTGTATTGATTATCGGGAGTTGAACCATGTCACCATCAAAAATAAGTACCCATTGCCACGTATTGATTACTGTTTGACCCGCCACAAGGAGCCAAATTCTTTTCAAAGATTGATCTTCGTTAGGTTATCACCAATTGAAGATTAGAATCGATGACATTCCAAAGACGGCCGTAACTCCTAAGACGGGCATTATGAATTCTAGTCATGTCTTTTGGATTGACTAATGCTCTCACGCCTTCATGGATATGATGAACCGAGTATTCAAGGAATATTTGGATCACTTTGTGGTCTTCTTCATTAATGACATCCTTATTTATTCCAAAAAGCGTGAAGATCATGAAAGCAACACTTGAGGTCGATACTCCAAAAGCTTCGTGAATATAAGCTTTATGCCAAGTTGAAGAAATGCGAGTTCTAGCTTGAGGAAGTAGCATTCCTTGGGCGCGTGGTGTCAAGTCATGGAATATTTGTTGACCCAAAGAAAGATTGAAGCTATTCAAAGTGGGAGCAACCTAAATCAATGATCAAGACGTGAAGTTTTCTCTGGCCACCGGCATTGGTTATTATCGGAGATTCGTAGAAGGGTTTTCTCGAATCGCTACTCCCTTAACTCAGCTAACTTGGAAAGATACAAAATTCGGTTGGAGCGAGGAATGTGAGAAGAGTTTTCAAGAACTCAAGAGGAGACTCATTTCAGCACCTGTTCTGATAATACCATCTGGATCGGAGGGATTTGTCATCTACAGTGATGCTTCGGACAAAGGGTTAGGTTGTGTTCTCATGCAACATGGGAAAGTCATAGCCTATGCCTCACGACAACTCAAAGAATATTAGAGAAATTATCCTACTCATGATCTAGAGTTAGCAGGAGTCGTTTTTGCACTAAAGATTTGGAGGCATTATTTGTATGGGGAGAAAGTGGAGATCTTTACGGATCATAAAAGCCTCAAATATTTCTTCACTCAAAAGGAACTCAACATGCGATAACGACATTGGCTTGAATGTTGAAAGATTATGATCATACCATCCAATATCATCCTGGAAAAGTGAACGTGGTAGCTGACGCATTAAGTAGAAGATCATATGCAGGTACGAGTGAGATATTATCAATGCAAAGGCCCATTTTGTATGACTTGCAAAGGATGGAGATAGAGATAAAGACTCTTGGGACCCACGTGATGATGGCGAATATATGAGTAGAACCGACTTTAATCGATAAGGTTAAAGTCTGCCAAGCTACTGCACTGAGGTGCAAGGCGTATGAGAAATAAAGTGCAAGAAGGCTTTATACGCCGAAAGCAAGAATCGATGATGAAGGAATACTTTGAGTCAACTCCGGACTTTGTGTTCTAACGACCACGAAGTTAAAGTATAAAATCATGATGGAGGCGCACAACACACCGTTTGCAATCCATCCTGGGAGTACCAAAATGTATCGTGATCTTCGACATACATTTTGGTGGAGCAATATGAAGAGAGAGATAACGAGGTTTATCTCAAGGTGTCTAACTTGTCAACGAGTCAAGGCGGAGCATCAAGTGCCAAAAGGTCCATTGCAACCACTTGAAATTCTAGAATGGAAGTGGGAGCACATTACCATGGATTTCGTTACTGGTCTTCCCAAGGTTTCTCAAGGCATAGATGCGATTTGGGTCATTGTTGATAGATTGACCAAGTCTGCTCATTTCTTACCGATACAAGAAACTTATACACTTGAACGTCTTGCTAGTATGTATATAAATGAGATTATAAGATTGCATGGTATGCCAAAGATCCATAGTTTTCGATCGAGACCCAAGATTCACTTCAAGATTTTGGGTTAGTTTGCAAAAAGCTATGGGCGCATGATTTACGATTTAGTTTAAGATATCATCCTCAAACGGATGGACAATCAGAGATGACTATTCAAACTCTTGAAGATTTATTAAGACTCCGTGTCCTTGACTTCAAGGGAAGTTGGGACAAGTTCTTACCATTGGTGGAGTTTTCCTACAACAACATTTATCAAACAAGTATTGGCATGGCTCCATTCGAGGCGTTGTATGGAAGAAAGTGTCGTTCTCCAGTATATTGGGATGAGATGGGTGAAGCAACGTTGTTGGGACCGGATTTGGTACGTATAACTACGGAAAAGATTCAAACAATCCGACAACGTATAAAAACCTCACAAGATCGACAAAAGAGTTATGTTGATCTTCATCGAAAGGACGTGGAATTCGATATTGGAGATCATGTGTTGTTACGTGTTGCTCCATGGAAAGGAGTTATGAGATTTGGAAAGAGATGAAAGCTCAATCCTCGATTCATTGGCCCATTTTTAATCCTCGGTCGAGTAGGAACTGTGGCGTATAGACTCGCTTTATCTCCAAGTATGTCTCGTGTTCATAACATTTTTCACATATCCATGTTACGTAAATATGTGGAAGACCCAAACCACATTATTGAATTAGAACCAGACGTGATAGAGGAAGATTTAACGTATGAAGAGTTACCTATTAAAATCTTGGATAAGAAGGATCATATTCTACGCTCCAAGGTTATACCTCAAGTCAAAGTTTTGTGGAGAAACCACGACGTGGAAGAAATGACTCGGGAGTTAGAATCTGAGATGAAGTCAAGATATGCTCACCTATTCGACATACTAGGTACGTACCCTAATTTCGAGGGCGAAATTTCATAAGAAGGGGAGGTTGTAAAACCCCAACTTTTATGAATAAAGATGATTTTTCTATAATTATCATTTTTGAATATTATGGAATGAATTTGTTATAATGTTATAGTTGTGGGTAGTATTTATAAATTCTGCAAAGTATGTAAAGTTGTTATATTATATTCGATTGGTCGGAGAATATTCGCTTTTAGCGGGGAATATTCATACAATGACGCGCATAATCATTGGTGGACCCCCACAATGAAATTATTGCCTGATCGAGAAAACAACAAAAATATATTTATGAAAATAACGACGGAAGTTTTACCGCTCATACCGTTGAACTACTTAAGTAGTAAAAGAAAGAATGTCTGGCGTGGTTGTATATAAGTACCACACGGTATTGATTATTGATCTTACGTGAAAAGTCACTCATTATACTCAATTATTGCTACGAAGAATTCACGCATCATATCTCTCATATTATTGATTCGATTATTGTCACAAAGATCATCTCGCATAATATGTTATTTTATTAAATCAATAATGGAGCTCGCAGTTATTCATATTATTAAATTGCAATATTTACAATGTCTAGAAGTTCTGTCAATGAGAGGTTTGGTCACCTAATTGCGTGCCAATAGGGAGAAATCCTTATTGGAAATTCCAAACTTTCTTGAGAACGACCTGGTTTATAAATATTGTGAGTTATAATATTTATGATGAATGTTATTAAAATTGAAGTTGTGCTCGGAGTTGAATTTGGAGACGCGGACGTGATATTTGAGTCCGGAACGATGAAATTAGTAAAAATAGACTATAAACACAAAATTTTTCGAATTTTACTATTTGGTCAAAAAGTCAACAATTGACTTTTTCAGAAAAAGTCAAACTTCGAAATTTCAAAATTTATATTTTTGATAAAAATAGATTCATTGTGTTGGAATTATTTGTGTTAGTGAAAATTGACATTTATGTCGATAATAATTGATGTCTGGAGGTTATATTGACCAATGAATTATTTAACTTGGGATAAATGAGCAATTGATTGCTATTATTTCACATGATTTTAACTATTTGTTCACATGTGTATACTATTGTTTCACATTCTTGTTACTATTAGGGAGTTGGTGCAAGATTGATAATACTTGCATGGACTAAGTTAAAAATAGAGGTATAGATGGAGGTACTATACTATAATTCAGATTTTCACATGTCAGTAACTATTGATTCACATGATTTACTATTGAATCACATTATTTACTATTGGGGAGGTGGTGCAAGTTTGATAATACTTGTAATGACTAAATAAAAATAAAGAAAAAGTTGGAGGTATTCAGATTGTAATTTTTGAGCCCCAAAACGTGCAATTATTGAAACTATATTTTCTATAAATAGAAGCTCATTCTTCCTTCATTTCTCACCAATTCACTAAAGCTATAGAAGCAATTATTATAGAGAGAAATTGTAGAGAGAAAATCAGTAGAAGAAGAGAAGTTCGCTACCTCACTACTCCTATATCCAGGTTCTTTCAAAGGTAAAGGGTATTATTTCTTTCTTTCGTCTTCATGAAGAGAACTTCTATTATTCCATTCTTTATTATTATGTTGGAATAACCTGGTTATGCCAAGTACCGCATACATGGTGAAATTCTTCTGTTATTTCATTCTTTATTATTCTATTGGAACATCACCGTCTTCGTCTTTAATGGGACCTTGTTCCATCTTTATTATTCTCATTGGAATATCATGTCTATGCATTTTACTGACGGACTGGTTCCATCTTTATTATTCATTGGAATATCCTATTCATGCGCTTTTCTTTGGGACTGGTTCCGTCTTTATTATTCTATTGGAATAACTCCGCCATCTGATCTACCATCACGATGCTTGGTGATTTCTTTTGTTATTCCATTCCTTATTATACTCAGTTGGTTAAAGTTTTGACTTCTATACTCCAGAAATTAGTAGAATATCCTTGATATTTGCGCTTCATCCCAAGATCTTTTCATGAAAATATTTTTCTGAGCATTCTTGAATTCTACTATACAAAGAAGTATCATGTTGATAATTTGGAAGTTATTAGTTCATGGATAAATTAATTCGTGAACTTATTTTATTGAATTCTTATATCATTGTCATCATCCTCATGTTTATATTTTTTGAAAGTCATCTCGTGGCTTTGAAAGTATAGATGGACTTGGTATGATTATGACTCAGGATTATTCCGGTATAATCATGGACCGTAATGTTATAAATGATGTGATAAAAGTCCTCATTGGCCGTTGTGCATTGATGGACGGTTGTTGGCATGATCATGACCATTGATGAATACACAAATGTCCTTGGGTCAGTAGTGCATGGATAATTGTGGTCGTTATACTAAAGAATATCCTGGCCAGTAGTGCGAGGGGTGATTCGATGATGTGGATTATTTATTGTCGAGTCCCCGATAAAAGTGATGAAAAATCTTTAAATCATAAAAGATAGTAGATTTTATTCTCTACTTGACTCTTTTAATGGATTGCTTATTCACCGCAGTTAAACTTGATGTCTATTGTATTTTATCGCTTAATATTATTCAAGACTAATGATAATTTATTCGCATTATCTTAGTCATAATATTTCTTCTTGGGCTAGTTGAGCTCACCTTTTTGCTTTCATTGTTTCTCTTGTGAAATGAGAACGTAAGCGGGGACTAGTCAGGAACGAGAGTGATGGTTGCAGAGGATAGCATTAGTAGTCCTTACTATTCTGTTAAATAGTGTGACAATAAATGTAATGAGGACTTATTCGAGAGTGGATATTTTCTGAAGACAATATTTGTATTAAAACTCACGACTCTTTTGTTGTATATTAAAGATTGTATTTGTATTACATACCATGTATTTGGCGACTCAAGATAGGTGATGTATACCTATTTTGGGGGCGTCACGATTGGTATCAAAGCTTAGGGATATGATTCCCCGCTAAGATGTGAGAGAAGAACTAGAGGGAGAGGCAGGGAATTCCTTCGTTAGTATGACCTACCTAAGTTTATTTGGTATTTAATAGGTCTGGCCAGGAGTATAGGGATAATATGTGATATGTTAATTAACCCTTGTTTTGTGGCAAGATTTGAAAATGACATTCGAGAATATTGAGAACATCAATGGAGCACGAGAGAGATTTGAGTCTCCATGAGATCAATAACTAGGACAATGTGCATCGTGAAGGTGACAATCCTCATGCAAACAACAACATCGACCAAATGATGAACGATGGAATGTTCCGAGGCTTCATGCAATTCATGCAATAACATCAGTAGGCGCCTCGCCCAAAATGCAGTGGAAACACTGGCAACTCTTTGACTGATTATCGCCAAATGCTTCAGTTCAATTTGGGACCACCGGAGTTTTTTGGAGAGCCAAAACCTCTTAAAGAGACATGGATAAAACAGATCAACTAGATATTTGATGTCTTGGGTTGCTCGAGGAGCAAAGGTTCTCTTCGCCACCTTCATGTTATGTGAGGGCAGACATCTTGGTGGGAATTTGTAAAGCGTAACCAACCTGCCCGCCAGATCAAGATGTCTTGGGAGAAATTTCAAGAAGCGCATTCAATGACAAGTACTTTTCCGAAAGTATTCGCTATATGAAAGAGGTAGAGTTCATTAAACTAGAGCAAAAACAACATGACCGTGTCGCGAGAGATGAAGCCAAGTTTGCCGAAATGTTGTCGGTTTTGCGTCCCATTTGGTTGATAATGATGAGAGAATGACGCGAATATTTCTAAGAGGTTTGAAACTTAGAGATATATCAATATCTTATCTCTCATAAACTGTGTTTGTATTTAGATGTTGTTAATAGGGCTCAGTTATTGGAACGCGATAACGAGTCAACCCAACCAAAAGAGAGCAGCCGACAAAATGATAATACTAGTGAGAGCAATCATTGAAGCGGTGACAACAAGCATGGAGGAATCAAAGATGCGAGAAATGGTAACCACTTCGATGGTAATCGTAATAAAAAACAATAAGAATGGACATTTCAAGAAGAGGAGATTCAACAATGATGGAAAGACGTCAGCACCAACACCAGTTGTGATGGAAGGAGAACGATCACCTATTATATGCTTCAAATGTGGAGGGGAGGGACACATTAGTCCAAACTGCGCGATGCCGTCCAAAGCATGTTATAATTGTGGAAGAGAAGGTCACCTAGCCCGATTTTGTCGTTCACCGAAGATAAGTTCAGCTAGGAAAGAGGCACCAAAGGCCGTCCCAGAAAAGTCAATGCCGGTAGTGCAAGGGAGAGCATTTATTGTGACCTCCCAGAAAGCAAGGAACCCGAACGAGGTCATCACGGGTAAGCTTATCATAAACTCTAGCGAAGTCTATACCTTATTTGATACAGGTTCTACCCATTCTTTTATTTCTCCTACTTACACTCAACGTTTAAATTTGACTCCGGAGAAATTGGACTTTAACTTATTTGTTGAAACTCCATTGGGAGAAACCTTCATTACATCCATTATTTATAAGTCTTGTTTAGTTCAAATCGGTACCCTCAATTACATGTCGATCTTATTTCATTGAAAATACTTGTATTTGATGTGATTCTAGGGATTGATTGGTTAACTACTCATCATGCAAAAATTGATTATTTTCGTAAGGTTGTTAGCTTTCATATTCCTAACCAACCTATTATGCGAATTCAAGCAACCAAACCATTAAAATCAATCACTATCATCTCAAGCCATAAAGCTATTCATTTATTAAAAAACGGATGTCAAGATTTCTTAGCTCATGTCACGGATCTAAATAAAAATACGTCAGTTTTGAATGATATTTCTATTGTTAATGAATTTTCTGACGTATTCCCAAAAGAACTTCCCGGCCTAACCCCAGAGCGTGAAATTGAATTTTTTATCAACCTTGAACCCGGTACAAAACCTATTTCCAAAGCTCCATATCGAATGGCTCCTAATGAACTTCAGGAGTTAAAGACCCAACTGCAGGAATTGTTAGACATCGATTTCATTCGCCCCAAGACGTCTCCTTGGGGTGCTCTGCTCTATTCGTGAAAAAAAAGATGGGAGTATCGCGACTTTGTATTGATTATCGAGAGTTGAACCATGTCACCATCAAAATAAATACCCATCGCCACGTATTGATGACTGTTTGACCCGCCACAAGGAGCCAAATTTTTTTCAAAGATTGATCTTCGTCCCGGTTATCACCAATTGAAGTTTATAACCGATGACATTCCAAAGACGGCTTTAAACTTCGATGCGGGCATTATGAATTCTAGTCATGTCTTTTGGATTGACTAATGCTCTCTTTGCCATTTCATGGATATGATGAATCGAGTATTCAAGGAATATTTGGATCACTTTGTGGTCGCGTCTTCATTAATGACATCCTTATTTATTCCAAAAGCCGTGAAGATCATGAGCAACACTTGAGGGTCGATACTCCAAAAGCTTCGTGAATATAAACTTTATGCCAAGTTGAAGAAATACGAGTTCGGCGAGGAAGTAGCATTCCTTGGGCACGGTGTCAATTCATGGAATATTTGTTGACCCAAAGAAAGATTGAAGCTATTCAAAGTTTGGGAGCAACCTAAATCGATGGATCGAAGATACGTAGCTTTTCGGCTTAGTTGGTTATTATCGGAGATTCGTAGGAAGGTTTTCTCGAATCACTACTCCCTTAACTCAGCTAACTCGGAAAGATACAAAATTTGGTTGGAGCGAGGAATGTGAGAATAGTTTTTAAGAACTCAAGAGGAGACTCATTTCAAAGACTCGCTCAAAATACCATCTAGATCGGAGGGATTTGTCATCTATAGTGATGCTTCGGAAAAGGGTTAGGTTGTGTTCTCATGCAACATGGGAAAGTCATACTTTATGCCTCACGATAACTCGTGAGAATATGAGAGGAATTATCCTACTCATGATCTAGAGTTAGCGTGCAAATCGCTTTTTGCACTAAAGATTTGGAGGAATTATTTGTATGGGGAGAAAGTGGAGATCTTTACGGATCATAAAAAGCCTCAAATATTTCTTCACTCAAAAGGAACTCAACATGCGACAACGACGTTGGCTTGAAATGTTGAAAGATTATGATCATACCATCCAATACCATCCTGGAAAAGCGAACGTGGTAGCTGAAGCATTAAGTAGAAGATCATATGCGGGTACGAGTGCGATATTGTCAACGCAAAGGCCCATTTTGTATGACTTGCAAAGGATGGAGATAGAGATAAAGACTCCAGGGACCCACGTGATGAAGTCAAGATATCCTCACCTATTCGACATGCCAGGTACGTACCCTAATTTTGAGGGTGAAATTTCATAATAAGGGGAGGTTGTTTATTCTTTATTTCGAGAAAATTATTCTTTATTCATAAAAGTCCTTTCCGACTGCCCATCCGTTTGAGGATGGTATGCCGAACTAAATCGTAAATCTGTGCCCATAGCTTTTATAAACTAACCCAAAATCTTGAAGTGAATCTTGGGTGTCGATCAGAAACTATGGATACTGGCATACCATGCAATCTTACGATCTCGTTTATGTACATACTAGCAAGACGTTCAAGTGTAAAATTTTCTTGTATCGGTAAGAAATGAGCAGACTTGGTCAATCTATCAACAATGACCCAAATCTCATCTATGCCTTGAGAAACCTTGGGAAGACCAATAAAGAAATTCATGATAATGTGCTCCCACTTCCATTCTGGAATTTCAAGTGGTTTCAATGGACCTTTTGGCCTTTGATGCTCCGCCTTGACTCGTTGACAAGTTAGACACCTTGAGATAAACCCCGCTATCTCTCTCTTCATATTACTCCACCAAAATGTATGTCGAAGATCACGATACATTTTGGTACTCCCAGGATGGATTACAAACGGTGTGTTGTGCGCCTCCATCATGATTTTATACTTCAAGTCAGAATCGTTAGGAACATAAAGTCTGGAGTTGACTCGAAGTATTCCTTCTTCATCGATTCTTGCTTCTCAAATAGCCTTGCACTTTCTTCTTCACACGCATAAGCTCCAGGTCTGTAGTTTGAGCAGCTTTAACTTTATCGATTAAAGTCGGTTCCACTTGTATATTCGCCGTCATCACATGGGTCCCTGGAGTCTTTAACTCTATTTCCATCCTTTCTAAGTCATACAAAATGGGCATTTGCGTTGACAATATTGCACTCGTACCCGCATATGATCTTCTACTCAATACGTCAGCTACTACGTTCGCTTTTCCAGGATGGTATGATCATAATCTTTCAACAACTTAAGCCATCATCGTTGCCGCATGTTGAGTTCCTTTTGAGTGAAGAAATATTTGAGGCTTTTATGATCCGTATAGATCTCCACCTTCTCTCCATACAGGTAATGCCTCCAAATCTTAAGCGCAAAAACGACTGCTGCCAACTCTAGATCGTGAGTAGGATAATTCCTCTCATATTCTTTGAGTTGTCGAGAGGCATATGCTATGACTTTCCCATGTTGCATGAGAACACATCCTAACCCTTTGCCTAAAGCATCACTGTAGATGCCAAATCCCTCTTAACCAGATGGTATTGTTAGAACAGGTGCTGAAATGAGTCTCCTCTTGAGTTCTTGAAAACTCTTTTCACATTCCTCGCTCTAACCGAATTTGTATCTTTTCGAGTCAGCTGAGTTAATAGAGTAGCGATTCGAGAAAACCCTTCTACGAATCTTCGATAATAACCAGCTAAGCCAAGAAAGCTACGTACTTCGGTCACTGACTTAGGTTGCTCCCAGCTTTGAATTACTTCAATCTTTGTCGGGTCAACAGATATTGCATGATTTGATATCACATGCCCAAGGAATACAACTTCCTCAAGCCAGAACTCGCATTTCTTCAACTTGGCATAAAGGTTGTTTTCACGAAGTTTTTGGAGTATCAGCCTCAAGTGTTGCTCATGGTCTTCGAGGGTTTTGGAGTATATGAGGATGTCATCAATAAAGAGGACCACAAAGTGATCCAAATATTCCTTAAATACTTGGTTCATCATGTCCATGAAGGCAGCAGGAGCATTAATCAATCCAAAAGACATGACTAGAATTCATAATGCCCGCATCGAAGTTCCGAAAGCGCTTTGGAATGTCATCGTTTTAATCTTCAACTCGATGATATCTAATGAAGATCAATCTTTGAAAAGAATTTGGCTCCTCAGAACCGGGTCAAACAGTCAAAGAATGCGAGGCAACGGCGTACCTATTTTTGATGGTGACATGATTCAACTCCCGATAATCAATACAAAGTCGATACTTCCATCTTTCTTCTTCACAAATAACAGAGCACCACAAGGAGACGACTTAGGACAAATGAAAGCGATGTCTAACAATTCCTCAGAAGGGTTTTAACTCCAAGTTCAATAGAGCCATTCGATATGGGCTTTAGAAATGGGTTTTGTACCGGATTCAAGGTCGATACAAAATTCAATTTCATGCTCTAGGGGTAGGCCAGGAAGTTCTTCAGGGAATACGTCAGGAAATTTATTAACAATAGAAATATCATTAAAATCTGACGTATCTATATTTAAATCCATGACATGGGCTAAGAAAGCTTGACATCTGTTTTTCAATAAATGAATAGCTTTATGACTTGATATGACAGTGATTGATTTTAGTGGTTTGGTTGCTTGAATTCGCATAATAGGTTGGTTAGGAATATGAAAGCTAACAACCTTACGAAAACAATCGATTTAGCATGATGAGTAGTTAACCAATCAACCCCTAAAATCACATCAAATGGAAGTATTTTCAAAGAAATAAGATCGACAGGTAACGTGCGGTTACCGATTTGAATCAAACAAGACTTATAAACCGTGGATGTAATGAAGGTTTCTCCCAATAGAGTTTCAACAGATAAGTCAAAGTCTAATTTCTCCTGAGTCGATTTAAACGTTGAGCTTAAAGTAGAGAAATAAAGGAATGGGTAGAACCCCAGATCAAATAAAGTATAAACTTTGCTAGAGTTTATGATTATCTTACCGTGATCACCTCGTTCGGATTCCTCGATTTTTGGGAGGTTACGATAAACGCCTCCTTGAACTACACGCTTTGTCTTGTTCAGGACACCTTTGATGCCTCCATCCCACCGGAATTGAATTTGGTGCACGATAAAATTGGGCTAGGTGACCTTCTTTCCACAATTATAAGACGCTTTGGATCGTGAGATCGCGCGCTTTGACTTATGTGTCCTTCCCCTCCCAGATTTGTAATATCTGACCGGTGGTCGAATTCTCCTTCCTTAACAACAAGTCTTTGGTGCTAACGCCTTTCCATCCTTGTTTAATCTCCTCTTCTTGAAATGTCCACTCTTATTGTAATGGCCATGATTACCACCAAGTGATTATCATTTTTGGCATGTTGATTCCTCCACGCTTGTTGTCACCGCTCACGATGATCGCTACCACCGTATTATCGACTTGCTTCGGTTGCTTCTCTCTTGGTTCATTGACTCATTATCGCTCCAATAATCGAGCCCTATTCACAACATCTCGAATACAAACACAGGTTTGTGAGAAATTAGGTATCGACGTATCTCGTGTTTCAAACCTCTTAGAAACATCCGCCATTCTCTCCTCATTATCAACCAAGTGGGACGCAAACCGAGACAACTCGACAAACTTAGCTTTCAGATCGCGCCATACCATATTGTTTTGCTCAAGCTTGATGAACTCTACCTCCTTCACGTGGACGAATACTTTCGGGAAAGTACTTGTCATTGAATGACTCTTCGAACTTCTCCCAAGACATTTTGAAGCAAAGAAAGTTGAAAGACGCTTTTACGTGATTCCCACAAGTAATCTGCCTCGACAAGAACATGAAGGTGCAAAGGGAACCTTTTGCTTCTCGGAGCATCCCAAGACATCAAATATCTTGTTGATTTGCTTTATCCACGCCTCCGCCTTTTAAGTGGTTTTGGCTTCCAAAACTTTGGTGGTCCCAAATTTCGAATCGCTTAGAAGATGTGATCGTCCGAGAGTTGTCAGTGTTTCAACTTGCATTTTGGATGGGAGCTCGTTACCGATGTTGCATGAATTGCATAAAGCCTCTGAACATCCCATCGTTCATCATTTCATCGGTGTGACGCCCCCAAAATAGGTCCACACGACCCATTCTGAGTCGCCAAATATCATACTATAAAAATCAAATACAAACTTCATTTATACAATCTGTTGAACTGCTGCAAAAAATACGACCACGCTTAAACTGTGAGTTTTAATACAAATGTATGTAACTCTCATGGTGCCTTGACCACAACCTTACAATGATACCTTACATAAAAGTACAGTCCATAACTATTTTAGAAATTAAAATCTTTGGGAAATGCTCAAGAAAACCTTCGTACATAGGAGGCCATGCGTCTAGGTTATGATAGATATCATATGTCCACAGAATTATCCTTGGTTTAGCCAATAATCCCCAAAGAAAAACAAGAAGATTGCTATCATCTTCATTCCAATGGTGAGTCTTCTCTTGACATATAATTATCTCCGTTGTCTCCAAGTGAGAATTATATTTCAAATAAACTCCAAGATTATATAGGTAGTGCTCGTAGATATACTCAGCAAGTGGATGTGCACAACTCTGTCTTATGATAACACGAGGTTGTATGTCATTAGACATCTTGTATGATAGTGGCAAAACACCCTTCCAAAGTTGGGTTCACCTCACCCTATTCGGTTCACCAAAATTAAATATCAAATGACGTATACAATACGACACACTTATCTAAAGTTCTCAATAAAAAAATTTCCATACTATTTAAGGAGAACCTCAACAATTTATAGACCACCGCTCTATTCTCCTGTTACCCCCGCTTCAATTCAAACTACACTCTTATTACCCGAAAGGAATTGTGAAGCAAAAATGGTGAAAGACAACTAAATTTCAAGAAAGAATATCACGACTAAAGATAATTTACATCATCAATAGCCTTCATCAGTAATAAATCAGAGATTTAGAACATATGGTAGATGATAAAACTTTTCAACCATTAGAAATAGACTATAAACACAAAATTTGTTGGGGTTGACTTTTTGGTCAAAAAATTTAATAGTTGACTTTTTTTAAAAAAGTTAAACTTCAAAAATGAAATTTTTGAGAAAAATATTTCCATTGTGTTGCGATTGTTAGTGTTAGTGGAAATCGACATTTATTTCGATAATAATTGATGTCTGGAGGTTATATTGACCAATCGGGTAATTAATCGAATAAATGAGCAAGTAATTGCTATTAATTCACATGATTATAACTATTTGTTCACATGTGTGTACTATTGATTCACATTCATTTACTATTAGGGGAGTTGGTGCAAGATTGATAATACTTGCATGACTAAGTTAAAAATGGAGGTATAGATGAAGGTACTATACTGTAATTCATATTTTCAAATGATTATAACTATTGATTCACATTATTTACTATTAGGGGAGGTGGTGCAAGTTTGATAATACTTGCATGGCTAAATTAAAAATGAAAAAAAGTTGAAGGTATTGTACTATAATATTTTGAGCCCCAAAACGTGCAATTATCGAAACTATATTTTCCTATAAATAGAAGCTCATTCTTCCTTCATTTCTCACCAATTCACTAAAGCTATATAGAGCAATTATTATAAAGAGAAAGAATAAAGAAGTCTGCTACCTCTATTCCAAAGATCCAAATTTTATTCTAAGGTAAGGGTATTATTTCTTTCATTTTTCAAGAGAGCTATTGTTATTCCATTCCTTATTATTATGTTGGAATAACTCTGCCTCATGCCAAGTACCGCATACATGGTGAAATCCTTCGTTATTCCATTCTTTATTATTCTCGTTGGAATATCCTTTCATGCGACACGCATGATTCGGTTCCACTATTTATTATTCTCATTGGAATAACTCGTCTACATGTGAAGTATCGCATCGTGGTGAAATTCTTCCGTTATTCCATTCTTTATTATTCGTTGAATATCACGTCGTGCGCGATTACGCATTTAATTCGGTTCCATTATTTATTATTCATTGGAATAACTGCATGTAATGGCCTATCGCACGCTCGTGAATTCTGTTGTTATTCCATTATTTATTATTCGTTGGAATATCTCCGTCTCGTAAGTGATTTCGCATGACTGGTTCCATTCTTTATTATTCTTTGGGAATAACGTCTCAGGCTTTGCCTATCGCATACATGGTGAATTCTTCATTATTCCATTCTTTATAATTACATTGAATAACCTATCTATGTGGATTACCACATGCATAGTGAATGATCCTTTGTATTCATTCCTTATTAAATTGTGGAAATGATCTGTCTATGTGGATTACCGCATGGCGGGCGAAAATCCATTTGCAGGTTCTTATATTCTATTATACTCAGTTGGTTAAAGTTTTGGCTTCTATACTCCATGAAATTAGTAGTATATCCTGGATATTTGCGCTTCATCCAGTATCTTTTCATGGAAATATTCTTCTGAGCATTCTTGAATTTTACTCCACAAAGCAGTATCATGTTGACAATATGGACATTTTTGAGTTCAGGATAAATTAACTAATAAATCTTTAAAATTTAATTCTTGAACTTGTTTTATTGAATTATTATGTCATTGTCATCATCCTCATGTTTATATTATGTTGAAAGTCATCTGTGACCTGTACTGCATAGATGAACTTGGTATGATTACGACTAGGGATTATTCGGCATAGTCATGACCGTAATGTTACAAATGATGTGGTAAAAGTCCTCATTTGCCCGTAGTGCATTGATGGATTTGTTATTGGCATAATCATGACCATTGATGAAAACACGAAGTATCCTCGCCTGTAGAGTGCATTTGGATAACTTGTGGTCGGATCTTAATGAATATCATTGTCAGTAGTGTAGGGATGACGTGGTTTATTTAATGTTTGAGTCTCGCAATGAATAAAAGTGATGAAAACCTTTTAAATCATAAAAGATAGTAGATTTTATTCTCTACTGACTCTTCTAATGGATTGCTTGTTTCACCGCAGCTTAAACTTGATGTCTATTATATTTTATCGGTTTAACATTGTTGAAGACTAATGATAATTTATTCTGCATTATCTTAGCCATAATATTTCTTACTGGGCTAGTTGAGCTCACCCTTTTGCTTTCATTGTTCTATTTAAGAAATGAGAACGTAGCAGGGACTAGTCGGGGAACGGAGTGACAGTCCAGATGATAACATTAGTAGTCCTCACTATTCTATGAAATAGTGTGATAATAAATGTATTGAGGACTTATTTTGAGTTTGAATACTGTCTAGAAGATAATATTTGTATTAAAACTCACAACTCATGTTGTATATTTAAGATTGTATTTGTATTCTGTACCATGTATTTGACGACTCAGAATAGGTGATGTATACCTATTTTGGGGGCGTCACAAGTTCTGTCAATGATAGGTTTGGTCACCTAATTGCCCGCCAATAAGGAGAAATCCTTATCGGAAAGCCCCTTCTTTCCTGGGAACGACCTGGTTGTTAAATATTGTGAGTTATAATATTAATGATGAATAAGTTCGTGTTGATTAAAGATGAAATTGATAGTTCCATTGTGTTGGAATTATTAGTGTTAGTGGAAATCGACATTTATTTCGATATTAATTGATGTCTGGAAGTTATACTGACCAGTCTAGTAATTAATCAGATAAATGAGCAATTAATTGCTATAAATTCACATGATTATAACTATTTGTTCGCATGTGTGTACTATTAATTCACATTCTTGTATTATTAGGGGAGTTGATGTAAGATTGATAATAGTTGCATGACTAAGTTAAAAATAGAGGTATAAATGGAGGTACTACACTGTAATTCGTATTTTCACATGATTAGAACTATTGAGTTACATGATTTAATATTGATTCACATGATTTACTGTTAGGGGAGGTGGTGCAAGTTTGATAATACTTGCAGGACTAAATTAAAAATGAAGGAAAAGAGGAAGGTATTATACTGTAATATTTTGAGCCCCAAAATGTGCAATTATCGAAACTATATTTTCTTATAAATAGAAGCTCACTCCTTCATTATTTTTCACCAATTCACTAAAGCTATAGAGCAATTATTATAGAGAGAAAGAAGAAGAGAAGTTCACTTTACCTCACTATTCCAAAGATCCAGTTTTTTTCTAAGGTAAGGGTATTATTTCTTTCGTATTCATGAAGAGAGTTATTTTCTTTCAATACTCGTAAAGAGTTGTTATTCCATTCTTTATTATTATGTTGAATAAACTCGCCTACGCCAAGTACCGCATACATAGTGAAATTCTTTTGTTATTCCATTCTTTATTATTCGTTGAATAAATGCATACATCATGATTCATCGTATGCCCGGTGAATTTCGTTGTTATTCCATTCTTTATTATTCTCATTTGGAATATCCCGTGCGTGCGGATTACGCATTGACCGGTTCGCTTTTTTTATTATTATTCGTTGGAATATCCATGCGTCGGCGGATTACGATGACACAGTTCCGTTTCTTTATTATTCTCGTTGGAATATCCGTGCTCATGCGGATTACGCACGACTCGGGTTCCATTCTTTATTATTCTCGTTAGAATAATATGTATGCATCGCGATCTATCGCATGCCCGGTGAATTCTTCTATTATTCCATTCTTTATTATTCTCATTGAAATAACCCGTCTACGTGGATTACTACATGCATGGTGAATGATCCTTCGGGATTCATTCCTTATTAAATTGTGGAAATGATCTGCATCACGTGATTATCGTTGCGTAAGTGATGAAAATCCATTCATAGCTTCATATATTCTATTATACTCGGTTGGTTAAAGTGTTGACTTCTATACTCCATGAAATTAGTAGAATATCCTTGATATTTGCGCTTCATCTAGTATCTTTTTATGGAAATATTATTATGAGTTTTCTTGATAATTATTGATCATTTCATGTCGGAATACTATTCATGAGTTACTATTTACGGGTTACTATTCACCCGATTACTATTCACTCAAATATTATTCACTCGAGTATTCAGGGCACTTTTCATGTCGGAGTACTATTCATGGGTTACTATTCACCTAATTATTATTCACCCGAATATTATTCACTCGGGTATTTGGGGCACTTTTCATGTCGGGGTACTATTCATGAGGTACTATTCCTGAAGTACTATTCATAGGGTACTATTCACGGGTAGTATTTATTTCAAAAATATATTCCTTTTTTGTCCAAATTATTTTTGATACATGAATATTATTCTTGAATTTTACTCCACAAAGCAGTATCATGTTGACAATTTGGATATTTTTAAACTTTGGATAAATTTAAAGTCTTTAAAATTTATCCTTGGTTTCGTTTGATTAATGCTTATATCATTGCCATCATCCTCATGCTTATATTGTGATGAAAGTCATCTTTGGCTTACGTGCATAGATGGACTGTTGATTGGTACGATTATGACCATGGATCATTCTAAGTATAATCGTGACCCATAATGTTACAAATGATGTGGTAAAAGTCCTCGGTGGCATTTGTAGTGCATTGATGGGCCGGTTGTTGGTATGATTATGACCGTGGATTATTCGGTATAGTCACGACCATCGATGATTACATGAATATCCTTGGCCCGTAGTGCGGGGATGATTCGATGATGTGGTTTATTTATTGTCGAGTCTCGCCGATAAAATTGATGAAAAACTTTTTAAATCATAGAAGATAGTAGATATCATGCTCTACTCGACTCTTCTAATTGATCATTGTTCATTCGCAGCTTAAACTTGATGTCTATTGTATTTTATCGGTTTAACATTGTTGAAGGCTAATGATAATTTATCCCGCATTATCTTAGTCATAATATTATTTCATCGGGCTAGTTGAGCTCACCCTTTCTTTCACCGTTCTCTCTTCGTGGAAATAAGAATGTAGCGAAGACTGAGTCGGGGAGCAGTGGAGTGGTCGGATGATAAGATTAGTAGTCCTCACTATTACATTAAATAGTGTGACAATAAATGTAATGAGGACTCCATTGAGTGTGGATATTGTCTAGATGACAATATTCTTATTAAAACTCTTAGATTATATTTTGTCGTATTTTACACGACTATTGTATAATTAAAGCTGTATTTGAATTCTGTACCATGTATTTGGCGACTCAAGATGGGTGATGTATACCTATGTTTAGGGAATCACAAATAGGCTGTAAACCAAAATGTCATAAAAAAAACTAGGATGAACTTCCTCAAATAAGAAGCAAACACAGTATTCATGAGGCTTTGGAAAGTAGATGGGGCATTCGTTAACCCAAAAGGCATTACTTTAAACTCATAGTGGCCAGTATGGGTTCTAAAAGCAGTTTTAGGTATATCAAGAGGGTGAACCCTTATCTGATGATACCCATAACTTAAATCAAGTTTAGAATACCACTTAGCACCATAAAGTTCATCCAACAATTCATCTATGGAAGGTTTGAGAAATTTGTCCTTGATAGTCACATCATTTAGAGCCCTATACTCAATACACATTCTCCATGTGTTATCATGCTTCTTTAAAAATAACACTAGAAAATCAAATGGGCTACTACTGTTTTGAATGACCCCAGACTGAAGTAAATAAGTAACAATCTTCTCTATCTCTGCTTTCTGAACATATGGATATCTATAAGGCCTTAAATTAATAGACAGACTTCCTTCTTTTAAATTGATATGATGATCATGTGCCTTTTCAGGAGGTAGTCCCTTTGGTTTTGCAAAAATATCAGAAAAGGACTCCAACAATCTCAGAAGCTTAGGACACTCAAAATTCTATAAACTGCAATCCTTACACTCTGAAATCCCATACAAATAACCAAAAAAACCCATGTGTTGGAGTCTGCAAAGTCTTTGTAAATTCTCCTGAATCCATAAGTTGGACCATAGGAGTAACATCCATACTTTCTCCTTGCACGGTCACTGATTTCCCTTCTTGATTAAACTGGAACTGCAGCTTATTAAAGTTAAAAGTTACTAGACTTACAGTTTTTAACCACTGAACCACAAGTACTGCATCCACCCCTCCTAATGGTAAAATCCTCATGTCAGTGTGGTACTCTTTTCCTTGCATTTACCACCTAAACTCAGGACAAACTTGGTTTCTTTGTAGTTTAAACCCATCAGCCACAGAGACAACCACTGCCTTAGTAGTATTTTCAATTCTGACCTTAAGTCTTTTTGTTGTTTGTGGATCTAAGAAATTTCCAGTACTTCCACTTTTAATCAAGATACTAACTGGTTTTTGATTCACTAGACCTTGTACCTTAACAGTTCTATCAGTGTTATGACCTGGTAAAGCGTGTAAGGTTATTTGCATATTATTGACCTGATCTTCCTGGACCAGTTTGTATAATTCTCTTTTTCTAAGTGGTTCTGGTTCATACACAATTTGTTCCTCTTGATCCACACCAGTTTCCTCTTCCATAGAAGGCACCATCATAAACAAATGTGGTTGTTTACAAACATGACCCAACCCATAAGGTTCATCACAGGAAAAACATAATCCTTTCCTCCTCTTCTCGATGATCTGTTCCCTAATTAAGTTCCTAATGGGTAGGAGTTTTTTTTATTTCAGGCACATGTTCTTCTGCGTTATTCTCTATCATATGAAAACCACTATTTCCTCCCACATTATAAACCCCATGTGTTGGAGTCTGCAAAGTCTTTGTAAATTCTCCTGAATCCATAAGTTGGACCATAGGAGTAACATCCATACTTTCTCCTTGCACGGTCACTGATTTCCCTTCTTGATTAAACTGGAACTGCAGCTTATTAAAGTCAAAAGTTACTGGACTTATAGTTTTTAACCACTGAACCACAAGTACTGCATCCACCCCTCCTAATGGTAAAATCCTCATGTCAGTGTGGTACTCTTTTCCTTACATTTACCACCTAAATTCAGGACAAACTTGGTTGCTTTGCAGTTTAAACCCATCAGCCACAGAGACGACCACTGCCTTAGTAGTATTTTCAATTCTGACCTTAAGTCTTTTTGCTGCTTGTGGATCTAAGAAATTTCCAGTACTTCCACTATCAATCAAGATACTAACTGGTTTTTGATTCACTAGACCTTGTACCTTAACAGTTCTATCAGTGTTATGACCTGGTAAAGCGTGTAAGGTTATTTGCATATTATTGACCTGATCTTCCTGGACCAATTTGTATAATTCTCTTTTTCTAAGTGGTTATGGTTTATACACAATTTGTTCCTCTTAATCCACACCAGTTTCCTCTTCCATAGAAGGCACCATCATAAACAAATGTGGTTGTTTACAAACATGACCCAACCCATAAGGTTCATCATAGGAAAAACATAATCCTTTCCTCCTCTTCTCGATGATCTATTCCCTAGTTAAGTTCCTAATGGGTAGGAGTTTTTTTATTTCAGGCACATGTTCTTCTGCCTTATTCTCTACCACATGAGAACCACTATTTCCTCCCACATTATAAACCTCTTTCTGCATTCCAGAAACTGCAGAACTGCTCTTATTAATCAAATTTCCAGCAGTAATTTTAAAAGCAGATCTACTCCTTTTAACCCGTGCTTCTAATTTAGCTTCTTCCACTCTTGCCAATCAAATTGCTTCCTTAAGAGTCTTAAACCCCAATTCTTGTATTCCCAACTGAATCTCCTATCTCAAACCACCAACAAAACAATAAATAAATAATTCCTCATTTAGTTGTGGATTTTAATCACAGCCCAAATTTTAAGCTCTTCAAACTTTCCCCTATAATCATCAACAGTACTAGTTTGCTGCAATTTCTTAAGCTCAGCTATAGGATTGATTTTAGCTTCTGGACTAAATCAAGCCAATAACTCCTTAATTAGGTCATTCCAGGTCAAATTAACTATACTTTCTACAAAACATGAATACCAGATCTCAGCTTCTCCTTCAAGATGCATAGTAGCCAAATCACTACAAGAAAAAAGCTTAATTCCGACAGAATATTCCATCGGACCAAACCTATTCAGTCGAAAATATATTATTTCCGACGCAAATATCCGTCAGAAATTCGGTCGTATATATTCGCGTCGAAAATAAGATCAGTCAAGAATTCCATCGGATATTTATTATCTTCGACGAAAGTATTTCCGACGGATTTTTCGTCGAACGTAAACTATCTTCGACATAATATATAGGACGAAACTTTCCGTCGAGTATAATAGACCCTATTTTCGATGGACATATTCCGTCGGCATTATCCTATTTCCGATTAAAAACTAAAATAATCTGGTATTTACTAAAATTGACTAATTATTAACTTCGACGAAATTTGCATCGGAGATACCGTATCTACGACGGATATGTTCCGTCGATGTTAACGTATTTTCGACTGAAAATTAGAATATTTTGACATTTATTAAAAATTGGTTATTTGTTAACTCCGAGGGAAGTTCCGTCGAGAATACCTTATTCAGTCGGAATTAACTTTTTTTTTTAAATACAGAATTTAAAAGTTCAGTTTCTTGGTGTTTAAACCCATTAATGTACTTATAACCTGTCACAAACCAATACACAGTAATATAAACCTGTATCTCACATTCAAATATGCAACGTAGAACTAAAACGTAATCTTCAACTCATTATCATTCACATTCACATTCAAATATCCACCAAAACATATTATAAGCTAACCAATTACAAATATAAGCTAATGTTCCGTAAATGTTAAATAATATAATTTACAATACTTGTACAGAATATACAAAAGTTCTACAATAACATGAATACAATATGTGCTTAGCCACCGGGTCTAGTATACTACAAAAAAATTATAACAATATGTGTTATGTGAATTGTGTTTTGCAATAACTGATAGAAATATTACGAATATATTAACACTTCATCACTTTGGGAAACGACATCCACCTAAGATCTTGTAAAGTAGCACTAACGCACGGACGACCAAAGATACCGAAGGTCGTCCCTGTCGTCGACATTTAGGTGCATCTGTAATAATTGTATTTAACATAGTACTTCAATAATCATTGTAATTAATGTAGCTTGAGATATATTTAAATCCTAGTTAAGATAACTTACTCGCGCCTGAAGAAGATCCTCCATCGTGGCTACCGCCTCCAAAACTGGATCGCCCACCACCTCGGCGACTTCCACCGCTATGTCTAGCTATGAATATCCTACTGCAATTACAAAATTGGTAGATTACGAATATGTAAGGTTTAACAATATGTGGTAAGTACTAATATGAATGCTCATTTTTAATTACGCACGTCATTAAACCCATCAGAATCAATGTGTACATCATTTTCGGATTCGGTATCTTCCTCATCCTCAGTTTCGAGATCAGTTTCGTCATCGTTATCATCCTCAACGACTACATAATCATTCATGTGTACGTTGGCCTCGATAACCTCATCGTTAGGTACGTCAATGACATCAGTACTCATCAGAATCTACGAGCAGTTCCAAAGAAACTACATTTTCTCCCACGCCTTAACCGGTTGCCTTTACACATCCCCCATACACACTGGAGAGATGACTTCCCGTGAGTTGACCAACCACTAACCATCCCAAGAGTAAAAGTTTGGTGATAGTCCATAATAGTACGCCTTCATCATAAAATTCTCGCGATATCGATTTATCATAAATCGAACCCCGCTCTCCCACAACATCTTTGGTTCATCCACTAACGATCGAAGGTACACATTAAGGTCTTTTGTAGGACTTTATCCCGGAATGAGTAAAGTCAAAACAAATATGGACCCTCATGCACATTCGGTGGAAGATTATAAGCGACCATAATGATCGCCAAACCGAAGTGCCTACCGCTAAAATTATTAAAAGGAAAAAGCCATCAAGAGCATTACGCCAAGCCTAACATTCCTAACTTCTTCAAGAAACTCGGGATAATTTACATCAAATCTCTTCCATTCATCTCCATCCATTGGGTGAGTCGGTGACCAGCATGACATCCTTTGTTCGATGCCAACTCATATGTTGAGCCATATGAGATGACATGAATTCACCAAGTCTGCTCAAGCAAGTGGAAAGTACCATAAGATTTTCACAGGAACATGTTTCTCCTTCCCCCACGCTTTGTAACCTTGTAGTAGCGATAAGTCAGATATATCACATCGCCTCATCTATCTCGTTTCTCCCATAAGTATAACATGCAATCCTCGCTTCACAAGCATCGATTTTACGATACCCATATTTAAACCCTCGACCATCTTCTTCACTTCGTAATAATTCGCAGGAAGAGTATGATCCTTCAAAAGAATCGGCCCAATTATAGGAGCAAATCGTTGAAACCTCTCTCACTATACGTGGTTTCATTCTTAAAGTGTAAGAGCTTCACAATGCAGAAGTTTTGTGTGTCAGATTATTTCTTGGATACAACGCGACCCCAGATTTAGATAAAGAATTGTATAAGGCAAAGAATCAGATTCATTTGGCATTTAATTTGACCGCTTGAAGAAGGTTCATATTCAATTGGTCTATAATAAGAAGAGGGAATATAAGATCGACCAACATCTCAATTTGGATCATAGTTTTTGACGTATAAATCCCGTGGAATTGGTTGTTCCACAATATTTTTAATCACTTCTGATTCCCCGTGATGAGTCCATACGAAGTACCTATCCACAAATCCACGAGAAAATAAGTCGAATTTAATTAATTAAATTTAATACACATTGATTTATTTTGTATAATATTATATTATATTTTTAAAAAATTTATTAAATTAAATTAAATTTGATTTATTTTATTCAATTTATTTTATTATTATTTTTTATTTTATATTATATTATATTAAATAATTTTTAACATTTATTTTGTCTAATAAACTAAATTAAATTAAATTTATTTCATTTTATATTAAATTAATTAAATAATACATAAATATATTTGTAGGCCCATAAATTTTTCAATTGCAAATTTCTGACAAATATTTCGTTGGAAATTTCGTGGAAAATATCAAATATCACATTCTTATACACTGATATACATATATGTTACAATCCAAACACTGTAATTGTTATGACCCAAACACTGTAATTACACAAATAAACTGTATACACTAATAGAAATTTTAATTGCACAAAATAAATCATAATTTCAGCAACATGCAACAATTTTTAGAATTGAAGTCAAATAATCCCAATTTGCAAAACAGTTTACATCATGAACAATTTTCGCAAAATCAACAACTTTAGCAAAATAAATTTCATAACAGAAATGAACCCAATTTCAGCAAATTAAAATATAAAACCCAATTTCTGATACAATAAGAACCCCAAAATTATTCTCAAAAGAATACATGAACAACTTTAGCAAAATCAACAACTCAAATCAAGAACTATATTTAATAATCTCAAATCATCATTTATGATTTCTTACTTGAATTAAAGGAGAGAAACGAGGAAGAGAAAGGAAGAAAGCTAGGAGCTACCATGCATGGAGTTGGTGGCAGAGGGTGGAACTAGTGGTAGCAGATGGTAGAAAATTAGCGATGTGGGGGAGGCGAAATCTGGGAGGGGTGAAAAATGGGACTAGGGAAGATGGGTGGCCAAGGGAGATGAGAGGGAGTGGGGGGCACTGGGGTGGGTGGGGTATCGGGACGTAATGGGGTGGGGGACAGGGAGAGGGTGGGGGCACCAAGGCGGGGGGTAGGGGACAGAGGGGGGAGGTGGGGAATGCCAGCACAGTGGGGAGACAGGGGAGGCAAGGGGGGGAAGAGTAAGCAAGGGAGGGAGGGAGGGGAGGAGGAGGGGGACCGGTGGACCTGATGGGTGGGGGGCAGGGGGATGAGAGAGGAAGGAGAGAGAGAGAGAGAGAATGAGAGAGAAATGAAGGAGAGATGTCGAAATGCCTAAAATGAAAAAGTGTGTTCTAAAAGTTTATATTTGTTATATTCGACGGAATGTCCGTCAGTAATAAGTCCTCTGAAATAACTTATATTCGATTTAAACGTCCCTCTAATTAACGTTTGTTCGTCGAAATTACTTTTTTGTGTATGCCAATTTCGCGCTAACTGGAGAGGTCTAAGTTCGACTAATCTCGCTAATTATGTTATTTTCGAGGACTTATATCCGACGTATTATTCCTCGAAGTAATCATATTTAAATTAATTAATCCATATTAAGGATCGTCCATTCGTCGAAAATAGTCGATTTTCTTGTAGTGAATATAATTTCTGATTCTCAGCGACATTATGATGTGAAAACAATTTATTACACTTCCTTATCCACGACCTAGGATCATTTTCATGAAATTTAGGGAATTCAAGTTTAATTGTTCTAAAAATTCCCTCACCATTAGTAACAGGAAGAGTTCCTCCTTCATAAGCACCTAGGATTGATCCAGACATGTTTGTATTAGAAGATGAAGAGTTATTTCCTGAAGATTATCCGTCCTTACCAGAAGAAGAA
Organism: Panax ginseng; assembly: GCA_020205605.1. Taxonomy (NCBI): domain Eukaryota; kingdom Viridiplantae; phylum Streptophyta; class Magnoliopsida; order Apiales; family Araliaceae; genus Panax; species Panax ginseng. The sequence goes on along the minus strand of CM035144.1, from coordinate 109,008,470 downwards.
GTTGATCCTTATTTCTGGCCCTGAGCTGACATTATTGCCTCAAAACCTTTCAACATCTGTTCCAATTTCTCATCAAATCCTTTCTTAAGTAGATCCATCGATGAATGCAGCTGGCTTTGCAATTCCATCAGATTATTCTCAAGGTAATTAGTCAATCTCTAATTGTTCGTTGCCATCACCACAAAATCGTCACTGCTTTGATACCAAATTGTAAGGAACTGAAATCTGGATTCAGTTCTTAGCTCAGTCAATATGCCAAAACAAGAGAAAGAAGAATTATCTAAGAATGAAGAACAACAAGATCAGAAGAAAAAAAAAATGAATATTGGAGAGAGACAAAGAGTAACAATTCCATTCATGCCTTCAACTGATTACAACTAACCCTTTTTATATAAAGGTAAAGGAGCACAACAATAGCCAACTCAATTCAGCCTAACAACCTACATTACTGCTAAACCATTTATTAAAGCAAAAGACTAATATACCCTTAGTGACTATATTAACACACACTACTACAAAACAGTAAATAGACAACGCTTAAAAGACAATATTTTTTATAAAAATATTATGATATTTTTTTTTACAATATTTTTTAATAAAACGTTGTAAATACATATAAAAAAACGTTATATATTTTATAAAGGTAATTTTTAGTTTTAAATAGATAACGTTTTTAAAAATAAAACGTTATCTATCTACAAAAACACGAAGTAAAAATAAAAACATGGAGCTTAAATTTTGAAATCAGAAGAATGACGATAGTTTAGATCTACTTTCTTCTCTCTTGCAGCAGCTCAAATTCACGCTCTTGGAGCAAACCCTATCTCTTCTCGCTCAAACAATCCAACCCTTCGTTTCTTCCTCTTATTTTTCTCTCCCATTTTCTCTCTCCAGTAGCAGCGACTACAAACCTTCCTCCTCTCACTCCTCTTTTCGGCAACCTCATCCCTTCGTCGCTCCCTCGCCAGCGACCTCCTCCTATTCCCCCTCCTTTATCTCTCTCTCTCTTGCTCTCTTACAGTAGATCGATAGTCACCTCGGATTCTGAGACATCAACCTCGTCTGCCAGATCGGTAGCGGCGACATCGGAAAAGTGTACCTCTGCCGTTTCCAGAGCGACGAGAGCTGCTATTACGCCATGAAAGTGGTGAACAAGGAAGTTTTAGCTCTGAAAAGGAAGCTCCAAAGAGCTGAAACAGAGACTCTTCATACTGAATTCGAAGCATCGCACTTTTCCGGCGTTGTAATGGAGTTTTGCCCCGGTGGCGATTTGCATTCTCTCCGCCATAAACAACCGCACAAACGCTTCTCTATCAGATCCTCAAGGTAAAAAATTCTTGTAAAAAGCTGTTAGTTTTTCTTCGGAGTCATATATTGATGGGAACTAGAAACAGAAAAGTAACAAACATCCTGAAATTATGTCATTAGAAAGTAGTTTTCCTTTGGATAGAATTTCCATTTTCTTTTGTTTGTTTCCCTTTATTAGAGGAGGACCACATATATAGTTCTTTACTGTCAATTTCTGTTCTCTTCAAAAAATGAGAAGACCATGATTTTTCTGTCAATATATTTTGTCCACAGTAAAAATTTATCTGAGCTAGCTGCAAATTCCTAACTCCTAAGGAAAGGTTTCCGAATTTTTTCCTTGTTTGGGTAACCATTTATTTTATTATCAGATCTGACTCTCTTTTTTTCCATTGAAATTGGAAGTGGAAATTTGGGTCTGTTTAACTCCTTAGAAAATGAAAGAAAATAGAGAGCCATTTTATAATTGTTAAAGAATATTGTCCTTTTTTTTAATTTCTGAATATTGAGAAGCTCCTCAACTCAGAACACACTGAGAATGCAAATTTATCCCTGACAGCTTGCAGGGCTCTTTCACAAGCAATTCAGTCCTCAGGTATTATTGCTTCATTTTTGTTTAGTTTCTCGTACTTTTACTGTTTGGTAGATGGAGTTCAGGTCAATGTAAGATTTTCTAGGTGACATGTTTTCAACCATTTGAATTTGTTTGATTTGCAGGTCATTATTTTGTGACATTGTTGCCAAAAGTATTAGATTGTCTATCAACAAAGTTTGTGTCATCCAGAAGTCATGAATGCTACATCAAAACAGGTTAGATGTTGCCTTAAGACAAATTTCTCCAAATTGTTCACACTTGTAATCAAATTTACTCAACATAAGGCAGTAATTAGTTTTGTTGCATATTCTTGTATACAACTATTAAATGTTTGTCAAAGCCTATAGAAATCACAGAAAGTCAGGTTGTTATTTGTTTATCTTACCAAGTAGTTTTAGTTTCTACTTTAACTTTTTTTCTTTTTCTCCCCCCCACTTTAGCTCTGAATTACTGCATTAACTGAAGTTTTGTGGTTGTGTTTACTTGTAGTTGCTATCCCTTAAGAGCTTTCATGTAAGACTGATGAGCATTGTGCTGGATGTGGATGTTGAACCTACCACCACTCCATGGGATTCTGCTAAGGAAAAAATTGTATTGCTTCTTTAACCATCTTCTCACAATTGTTTGATTATAATATAAAGACTGGATAGCTTTAGTGCACCTTTTGGTGTGCTTGAGAAAGTGAAACTTATTGCAATTTTTGAAGGGAAATCTTTAACTCGTTTGTTAACCCTTTGAGATTGTGGATGTTTCAATTTCTTTAGGCACATCAAAAGTGTTCAACAATATTTGCTTATTACGTTATGTTGGTTGTGTAATGCTTGATGCTATTTTCTCTGGCGGGTTAAGCTTTCTTAGAAAATTGTTATATCTGTGGGCATAGATCACACTGAGGTTACATTTTGGCACATTGTTTCATATAGTGTTGTCACCACCTCGAAGATAGCTGGAATTGAAATGATCTATAATTTGCCATTCCGATTTAGCCTAAAATGATTATTGTCTAGTGGGAGCACTCCCCCTCTGTGATCATTGGTTGGGGAAATCTTTTATCTTTCTGTGTGCTTATAATAATATTTTATTTTTGTTATGCAAACATATATTTATAAGTTTTTTGCACAGGCTTTTGATGAAGACATTGGGCAAGACAAGCGATAGGGTACTGCTAAGTTACCGTTACTTGAGCTGGAACCTGAGACCACAAAATTGATTCAATTGAGACTGTTATCATCACTTGATATGCTTAAGATAAAGGATAAGAAGGACATGGTAACTCATGTTACGGTTAAGGTACATATCAAAATTATCAAAATTATTTTTAGTCGTCGTCATTAATATATTTTCTCACTAATTGCTCCCTCCCTTTGTTCTTAATTATGTCAGCTTCTGGTGCTGAGGTAACCGTCGCATCTGTTGAGCAGGAGCTGGAGATTGAAGCTTCTCGTGGCACTAGACTTGTTGCTGATACATCCATATTATCATGTTCAGTAACCGTCTCATCTGCTTGATGCAGTCACATTATCATGCTTAGGTAGTAGCTTAATTTTATGGATAGTTTGGTTTATTTTATGGATGCTTGTAATCAAATTTACAATTCAATATAGTAGTAATTTATATTGAAAAGTAAATTTGAGATGCATATATGGATATATTTTGGTATATATTTTGTGGATGTAGTAATTTGAAATTATAAACGAATGGTATTATTGGGATGTATTTTGAATGGTTGATACATTTTGGTTATATATCATGGATTTAGCATATTGCAAGTGAACCACATCCCTTTTTTTTTCTTTTTTCTTTTTTATCTACAACATTTAAAAAATATTGTCTGATATACTAAATAACAACATTTTATCCAAAAAACGTTATGGAATCATACCTTCTACAACGTTTTTAAGCATCTGCTATTTTTTGGAAAACAAATCTACAACGTTTTTTTCTAAAAAATATTGTGTATTGTGTTTAACTACAACATTTTAAAAACGTTGTGTAAAGGTGTCAAATAGATAACACCCTTAACCACAACGTTTTTTTCACGTTGTCTATTTACTGTTTTATAGTAGTGACAATCACTGAACTTTCTAAATGTAAACAACACTTCCTTACGATGTATGATCCCTAATTTTTTTGGATTCGTATGTTTAGGTTCAATCATGTCTTATTTAACAAGGGAATCGATTACATCTGTTCTAATGAAAAAATGTAAGAACTGTTAAAGTAGACTATGAACTCGTCCTCCACATGCAGCAAGTAGGTAAGACACATGCAGATGAGGCCACTACAAATTATCAGGAAGTCATAAGATTATTTCTAAACATGACTTGTTACAGCTAATTATAATATAACCTGCAGTTCCAACAGTATATATATATATATATATATATATATATATATATATATATATATATATATATATATATATATCAGAAATGATCATAAGCGAGGGATCCTTACTTTCTTAAAATGAGGATTTTTTTTTTTTTTTTTTTTTAAAACAACTAAAAAAAAAGTTTAATATTTTATGGAACTGAAATTTTTCATAATATAATGTTTTAGGCGTAATTTGGATACCTATATTAAAAAATGTATGCATGCACGCATGCATCGCATATACCTATTTTACATATATACGTATCCAAATCACATCAAAACATCAGATGATATATAAAAAATTTCAGTTAATAAAATATTAAACTTTTTTAGTTGTTTTAAAAAAAAAGCAAAAAAAGCAAAAAATAAAAGTCCCTCATTTTTAAGAAAGTGAGGATCACTTCATGAATCGATCCTATATATATATATATATATATATATATATATATATATATATATTGTGATGCCTAATTACTTTAGTAATATGGTACATTGTTTGAATGCAGGAAAAAGAACAACTTGCATGATTCAAACTCCGAATTTGAATATTCTAAACCTAAATAAATTACATGATAAGGACTAGGGTTCAGAAGTTTGATTTGCACCGCCCATATACATTGACCTTTAATATTAGTTTACATTAGTTTATTTGTTATGCACATAAATAATTTCAATTTATAAACTTTCATTATCTTCATATATAAAATATTTATTATTAAATTTACATATCAATGTATATATATATATATATATATATATATATATATATTACATGCAACACTTGAACATCTATATGGAACCGGCATGCATGTAATATATATATTTATATACATATATATACATATGGAGAATAATCCATAACAAATATTTGTTATGAATTAAAAATAGGCAAATATCCTCATTAACGTTCAATATAAGAACCAATGACCAAAATTAAAACTAAAAAATTCATGTTCGCTACTATTAGTAGCGGATGACGTACGGGTTATGTTCGCTACTAATTAATAATAGCGGATGACGGATATCGTACACTACTAATAATAACAGATACCGCTGAAAATAGTATGTATCGTCGTCCGCTACTATTAGTAGCGGACATAATCCATCTTCCGCTACTATTAGTTAGCAGTCGTGAATTTTTCAGTTTTACTTGGCTGTTGGTTCTTATATTATATAAACAATAAAGATGATATATATTAATCTCGGCCGTTTGATCCATAGTAAATACATATTATATATCATTATCATATATATATATATATATATATATATATATATATACAGAACCGATCAGGTGAGGGCTCCTTTACTTTGTTAAAATGCGGACTTTTTTTTTTTGCTTTTTTTAAAACAACTAAATTTTTTTTAATATTTTATGGAATCGAAATTTTCCATAATACAATATTTTGAGCGTTGATTTGGATACCTATACCAAAAATGTATGATAGTCTGCGCGATCGCATATACCTATTTTTTTATAATGTATCCAAATCACATCCAAAACACTATATTATGAAAAATTTGGCCCATAAAATATTAAACTTTTTTAGTTGTTTTAAAAAAAAAAAAAAAAAAAAAAAGTCATTTTAACAAAAGGAGAGCTTCTGAACTCTGGACTATATATATATATATATATATATATATATATATATATATATATATATATATATATATATATATATATATATATACATTCAACTCTAAATAATCAAAGAAACCGAACTAAAGTTATAATCGATTATAACGAGGTTTGTCCGTCGCTATATCATATAGCCTATTCGTTTTTAATTAAGCTAGAGCGTTATATATATATATATATATATATATATATATATATATATATATATATATATATATATGATTTTACTTTTCAATGAACCAAAAACTAAACCACTATAACGTATGAATTTGTCCATTGCTATAACATATAATCGATTCGTTTTTAATTCGTTGAAGAGCCGAACGCTATATATATATATATATATATATATATATATATATAGACACACTAATGTAAGCATACGAGAGATTCTTTGGAAGAGTATGTATATAATAATGAAAATGTCAACTCCCATGCACAAATGATGACAAAACATAAAATAAAATGTACATTTGGTAAATAAGAGCTTAAGGAATTCCTTATTTTCTTTCAACACACGAGACCCAATTTTCTTCACTACCATATATACGGTCTCTTTCCCATTAGAAACTTACTTTAATACTTCGAATATATTTGTCTTCTTATATTGATTAATTAATTCACTACTGGAATCTTATATAATCTTTTTTCTCTCTCTACATATATATGTATATAACTATATGAGTATGAACCATAGGAAATGATGCTCTGGAAATCATGTACATAGTTACTATTTCGTATTGTTCAATCTGACGACCAAAAAAACACACCAACGCATGTTGCTGTCGACAAGTCTCCCTATATAACATCATGATGCAGTAGAAGAGTTGTATAATTAAGATCTTATAGTCACTATGCATGTGATATGGATTATTGTCATATACAAACACACAAACACACAAACACACACACAGACACACACACACACACACACACACACACACATATATATATATATATATATATATATATATATATATATATGAGTATGAACCATAGGAAATAATGAATAATGTTACCATGGATATAGTCACTATTTTGTGACGATACATGCAAAGGTAGGTTGCGATAGGCAAGTCTCCTATGTAACACCGTAATGCACTTGAAAAGTTATGTTTATAAATCATGACAATCAAACCTTAAAATGAAACGATGTAAGATATGAGGCCGTATACTTGAGATTTGATACACTATGATATGAATTGTTGTCATATATAAACACACACACACACACACACACACACACACACACACATATATATATATATATACCTACACATGTCACACGCATTTCCAGCTGAGTTTAAATTGTCTTTTAGCCCCTAGCCAAATCCTCGAAGTGATTAATCCTGTTCTTGGGAACCTCTTGTTTTTCTTACACGGTAAATATAAAGAATAGACTCGGTTCACCAAGAGACAAAAAACTCAAATTCTCTCCAATTAAGATGCCTTTGGAAAGTAAATCCTTGGACTGTTGAGAAAAGGATAGAGAGAAGAGAGACAACATGAAGGAATAATTAACTTATATGATCAATTGATTTGATCATCTCTCTAACTTTAATTACTTAATTATATACTCTCTTCGATCTCTTCTTTTTCCACACCTTTCATTGTAATACTTTTCTCTTGTTTAGTTAATATATACGTACATAACGTATGAAGCCTCAACTTGCATGGTTGAACAAAACTGTACTAGAATTCCTTCCATTAATTTTCCAATTAATAATTATTCATCAGTACGTTTCAAAACTATGAGTGATTCAGATAGAGTGTCGCTTCTGATATGATGGTAGGGGTTCACCTAATCAATCAGTATTAATTAAAATTACTTTATTTTTCTTTTGATCACATTACAATTATTGGGAAAGAGAATTAAGAATAATGGGCCTGGCGAGCTAACAAACTTGCCCAGAAAAGTTAAGAGATCCCCAATCACCGAAGGGCAACTCATAATGATTGGACAAAAATAACATTTTTAAATGAATATTATCCTTAGTGGGTAAGCCTCGCGGACTAAGATTCTGGTTAGGTTACTTTAGTTGATAGGCTACAGGGTTTTGCATTGGTAAAATATCCTTATTCCTTAATTAATTTCCAGCTATATGAGGAGTTGTATGATTTTTTATGGTTGTAATCAAATCTTTATTTTTGCTGATCAATTTTTTTTATTTAAAAAAACACCATATGTGAATAATTACTCATATTAGGGTTTAGCTTTTATTATCAGCTAGCGCACCCTATTTGTTCAGCCAAAAACAAAAGAATATTACTAGCATAATGAAATAAAAACACTTGTCTATCATATTGGAGAAACATCTCATTTCTTGTTTTAATACCTCATTTATTTGGAGCAGCTTATAAGTTATTTTAAAAATAAGTTTAAAGTAGTATTTTATAGCTTATTTAAAACTAGCTAGCTATAAGATTAGTACAACAATTTCAATGCACTAAAAATGTATGTTAACTTAAGTTTTTTCCCAACTTATTTAAGTAAATATTTTTAGTCCAAAATAACAGCTTTAAATAAAAGAAGCCGCAAATGTGAGACTTGGACTTATTGAATCAATTGCTTAAATTAACTTAATTAGTAAACAAGTTATATGTAACAGCGCCCACCGTAGCTCGAAAGAATAGTATTGGACAAATTAAAAGTGTGAGCTAACTTGAAAAATCAATAAAAAAAAGTTATATGTAACATACTCCCTCCATTCGTTAATATAAGTCTTTTTAGAGAAATATTTTTGTTCCTTAATATAAGTCGTTTGAGAATTTCAAGTAAGCATTAATTGCTTAGTTTCTAATATTACCCCAAGTATTAAATATAACTTTGGTTCTCTCTCACTATTTTCTGTCCAATAAATAACAATCTCTTATTCTAATACAAGGGCAATATAGACAATTAATATTATAGTTAATGCTATACAATTATTTCTTTAATACTTGTGCACAACTCTAAAACGACCTATATTAATAAACGGAGGGAGTAATAATTAAAACACGACAGTCTATAGCTTTTATTTGTGACTAATTATTTATTAGATTTCAAATATATTAATATTAACTACAATAATAGTAATTCAAAGTGAACGCATTGCCTAGAAGAGTCAACTACGTAATGTCTCTATATATATATATATATATATATATATATATATATATATATATATATATATAAGCCTCGAGAAGTCACATTATATTCAACAGTCCAAGAGAGTGGTCGCATCTGTAATTGTAGAAAATATTACTACTAATTACTACTAATAAAAAAAGATCAGAGAATAAAAAAGGTATCAAGTGGAGCATCCGACCGTCGTCTTCCTTCAGACATATATTATATGCTGTTAATAATTATATTAATTATATAATACTAGTCTAAGAATTTTATGAATAAATGTGTGATGACTAATGTCAATACTATGCTCAATTTCCACAGATTCCTACCAGTAACCAAGAACAATATATAAACTCACCTCCAATCATCCACTTATAATTATAATCCCCCCCCCTCCTCTCTCTCTCTCTCTCCCCTAAATACTCCTAATGCATGCTATGTAATCGATCAGTTATTACATATTATACATATATACATGATATAGATATATCACTTCCTATATATATAGCTAGCTAGTTTGATAGTCATTCTCTTCAATTCCGTATTTGAAGTTAATTTCTTCTTAACATTAATTAATTCTTCTGATTATATATATATATATAGAGAGAGAGAGGGAGAAAGTGAGAGAGATCCTTGTCTTAATATATATAATTTCCAGCAGGGATCGAGATCTGTCGATGATGCCTTGATATGTCTTTTTGTCTAGTTTGATCCCAATTAACTTGTGTAGTTTTTGGATTGTTGGGGGTAATTGAAGCAACCTTATATATGTTTGGAAGCTGTGGTGGGCTAGCTTTCATATGACTAGAATCTTGAGGTAAAGAATTAAGGAAAGACTACGTACTCTTCATCATCCAATTCCATGGTTAATTTGCATATCTATCTATCTATCTATCTATCTATCTATCTATATTAATTCTCTCTCTCTCTGTGTGTCTTTCTCTCTTTTATTCACACTTGTTCTAAGTCTCTTATTTGTGCATTAATTATCCTACAATTGTCTGTTTAATTAATTAATAAATGTTATTTTGTACGAGTTGACTTCCATTTTAGTCTCTCTTTTTATCCTTTTCAGAAATTAAAATAGATCTGTGCTTAATTCATTTTTATTTTTTTCCCTTATCAATAAAATTCTTCAAATTAAGGTTGTTGAAAACAATATCAGAATTAATTCTTGAATCTAACCTAGCTAATCCCGTTAAGTTAAACTGTACGTGCAGGATTAATATTGTATCACCAATTAAAATAGAATTTTGTAAAATGTATATTGAATCAAAATTTTCGTAACCTGGAAATATCAAATTTCAAAATATTCCAAGATTTAGTGTATCTTGTTAATTAGCACAACGCCTCAGTTATATATACGTCTATTACATGCATATAATTCTAGCTCATATTGATCTCATGGCTGTGTTTAGAAAGTTGTCTCAAGTCTTCCTTTGATTTCTGCCATTTTGTTCTAGCCTCTAGCTAGATCAAGCTATCTAGTACTGTACTTTATTTATTAATTATAGAATATATATATATATATATATATATATATATCATTGTAATTTTTCTATTGTTATATACGGTCATATTGCCATGAATTGATCTCCCAATTTGATGTGTGAACATAAACAGAAAGCATTCTAATCAACTTTTCTCATGGGAAAGAAGAATAAATACAAACACTATTGAGATATAAAATTCCACATAGACAACTAAAATTTGGAGACTCAATATAACTTGAGAGGTACTCAATATAGCCTTACTATTAGTTAGAAATTCAGTTTTTGTGATTTTATACTTCCTTTGTTCCTTTTTATTTATCTTTCCAATTAATGAATTGTGAAAGGTAATATTGAGATTTTATACTTGTTTTATATAATCAGATAAAACATTAATTGCATTTTTTAGTTTTCGTGTTTTTTTCTTCTAAAACGTCAATTAAAAAAGAACTGATAGAGGAGTAAAAAATAATGTCAAATTAGGAACATTAGGACACTTTATAGTTCTAAAATAGAAATGTATCTCTAATTTTACAACCAGGGAGTATTAATTAATTTGACAGGTTAGAGATGCAAGTAATTTAGGATCCCTAACTACTTACGGGGTTAAATATGGCAAAGATCTATGTACATCATCTTGGACATAATTTAGGTGCACTTAACATTTCTCTTAGATAATGTTTGAATGTCAAGATCCAAAGGAATTGCAGAGGAAAAATGTAACCTTCCTTCTTTTTTTTTTTTTAATTATTATTATTATTTTAATAGGATTTTGCATTCCCAAAACGAGTACACCCTTACTTTCCATGTATTATAATGCCAGAAAAATATTTATAGCAAAATAAATTTCCTTACTTCTCCTCCTCCTCCTCTTCCTCTTTCCTTTATGTTAGTTTTTCCGATAATTATTTTGCTTGTACAAGAGTAATTTTCCTAGCATTCAAGCATATGGAACAAGTTCTCATAATGCGTGTACTATACACCATAGTAGAATGATCTACTCCCTTGATGCATGCATGCTACGAATTAACATTGATCGACTTCAAATTAACATTCCAATTAATTAACCTGCAGCAATACAACTAATAGTAAGTAAGGCTCAAAAAGTATCGAAATTAATGGAGAAATGATGGAAACAAATACAACAGCTAGTTATGGCTGAGCAGAGAATCGACATTTCTGATGAAGATCATGATCAGAGCCATGGAACTAATGACAATATCCGATCAGCTAATATGGCTTCTGATCAGCTATGTGATCAAAAGTCACGTTCACCCTTCGATTTGAATGAGATAGCTATTGATAATGATGAAAACCAAGATGAAAGTGCAACTGATCAGGTTCCTGATGATGATGATGATGATGCAGCACATTCAAGCAGTAACAACATGACTACTTCGGAGGGGAAAGAGCAAACGAGTAGTAGTACTGGTATAGTTAGGCAATACGTCCGGTCTAAAATGCCTCGGCTCCGTTGGACACCTGACCTCCATCTGGCTTTTGTGCATGCTGTTGAAAGGCTTGGTGGCCAAGAAAGTATGATTTCCTTTTTCATAAAAATCTTAATTTGCTATATATATATATGTGAAGAATATTTCAGATATGTTGTCCCTTAATTTAATCTCTCTCTGTCTCATCCATGTATTAATTAATTAGTGCATGCATGCATGCTTCATTTAAAAACTAACTCTAATAAGTAATTACATTACATTTTTTCAATCATATATATAATATATATGGGACAAGAGATGATGTGACAGAAGATTTATTTAGACTCATATGCGAATTAATAAGAAATTAAACAACTAAGTGAAGTAATTTTTCTTAATTTCCTTAAATTAGCTTTTCGATCCTCTAATGTTATTTTCTTTCTTCTCCTACTAATTAAGTATATATGTTTTTACTTGTGAATGTGTGCAGGAGCAACTCCCAAACTAGTTCTACAGTTGATGAGTGTAAGAGGACTTAGCATTGCTCATGTAAAGAGTCATTTGCAGGTAACAATAAATATATCATGCATATCATGACCATGTGTAATATGATATTTCGGGTGGAATAGCGATTATCCTGCTAGTTAAGATAATTAACAAGACAAAAGAAGTAAGAAAATTATCTTAAACACAGAGAAATCTTGTGTAAATTAATTATATTAATCAAAACAAAACACAACTGATTATAATTCAACCCACAAGTCGGATTTTATAGCTAAAGGTTTCCTTGTCAATTCATAACAGGATTCCTATAATTATGGCCACAAACTTCTAATATAAACAAATAACTAAGGTAATAAAATCCTAATGAGTAACAACTTAATTATAAAAAATTTACTACCTAATAAAATGTTATTACTATAAAGAATAAAATAATAATAATAATAAAGTCAATCCGTTGACTTCCCGAAGTCATGACGTCACGAGCCCCGAAGACATCCAAAACTTCCGAAGTCGAACATTCATTCTGAAGCCGAAACCCCGAATCAACCAACATCGCTACATTGATTTATTAACTCATGGTCGTTCAGTGTTATCCATATGCATGCTATCAAATAGCTTAATATCATCGGGCTCAGATCCTACTGCATCAATCTTACCGTGTTGGAAAGAACTCGTCCTCAAGTTCGACACATATAGAACGGAAAATGTACGAGAGAGTGCTTCGGCAACTGCAATAATTTCCCTTAAATTCGATAGAGTAGCAGCAAGAGTACCAATCAGTTGTATATATATCTCTTTGAGACTCCTCTAGTTATCATAGGTGGTATATTGATAAACTCGATCCAAAGGAAAATATCTATCTAGTGTTGAATGTCCCTCATCAGCGATAGTCCCGATTGAAGTTTTTCGGGCAATTCCCGCACATCGACTGGCACATCAACCAACACTTCAGTGCTTTCATAGAGTACCACTTCATCCTCATATTTGTTATATATAGGTTCTCCATAAAATACTTCTTCATTTGCATATTCATCATATACAGGCTCTCCATACTCCTCCACTTCATCAACTACTCCTCAACCAACTGTTCTTCATCAAAATCGAAATCAAAATTATAAAATTTCTCATCACAATCAAGGTGCGAGAAATACTTCGAGACTTCCTCAGCTGGGGTAGTCTACGAGAGTAATAACCTTCCTCGTCATGATCAAGGTGTGGGACTTCTTTAGCCGGAAACTGTCCACGATAGTGATCAAGGTGCGGGACTTCCTCATTCAGAACCCATCCACGTCGACCTCGATTTTGCGCCTTAAGACGCCAGGTTAATTCTGCAACTTGTCTCTGTAAATCCTCAATCATCGCGTCCTGAATGTTACAATCATGGTGTTGGACTTCCTCAACCGGAACCTGCCATCCACGACCACGACGACCACGACCACCAGCCATTGAAACTGATGAAGTTTATTCCCAGAAAGATGTTGAGCTTTGATATCAACTGACACCGGGCGGGATAGCGATTATCCTACAGGTTAAGGTAACAAAAAATCACAAGGCAAAAGAAGCAAGAAAATTACCCTAAACACAAATAAATCTCTCAATGTGTAAATTATATTAATCAAAGCAAAACTCAACTGATTATAATTCAACCCACAAACCGAGTTTTATAGCTAAAAGTTTGTTTGTCAATTCATAATAGGATTCCTATAATTATGGAAACAAACTTCTAATAGAAACAAATAACTAAGATAACAAATTCCTAATAAGTAACAACTTAATTATAAAAGATTTACTACCTAATAAAATGTTATTACTATAAAGAACTAAATAATAATAATAATAATAATAAATAATAATAATAATAATAATAATAATAATAATAATAATAAAGTCAATCTGTTGACTTCTCGAAGTCATGACCGCACGAGTCCCGAAAAATATCCAAAACTTTCGAAGTCGAATTCCCGAATCAATCAATACTGCTACGCTGATTTATTCTGATTTATTAACTCATGATCTTTCAATGTTATTCATGTGCTATTCAATAACTTAATATCATCGGGCTCAGATCCACTTCCATCACATGAGTTCATGATTTTTTTTCATTTTGTTAACCTTTTTCAAGTCAAAACTGTCCAGCATGCTTACCCGGTACTTCAAGCTTTACCACTTCATAATTTCCAATTCTATGATCAGCTTTGCCCAATAGATTGTGAAAACATGCATGTCAAAGTATTTCTTCCGAACAATACAGCCTCAAGCTTTCGTCTAAACAATAATGCTTATTGTTAGACAAAAATACCCTGTCTTGTATGTTCGAATTTTCCAATTTAACGGCAAATTAATTAAAGGTCTTACATTAATTGCGAAAAAAAATTGGAAGATGGAAGAGCATAGGACTTGTTTGTTGCTTTCTGTGTTTGATCAGACATAAGACTTGTGTGTTTGAACGGCTAATTATAAGCCCCAAACTTACTATACCATCAAAAAGTGAGTTTTTCGACATGTAAAACTGTGTTTGTGACTTAAATACATAGAATTTAAAATAAATTTCTTTTATACAAATAAAATTCGTAAGTGCATTTTCTCTCTAAAATTAAAGCCGGTAAGCAAATATGCATCCACACATGCAAAAAAAATTGGAATATCATGCATGAAACACATTACAAAAGTGAATAAACATTACAAATTGTCTATTTTTATTCTCTAATTAGACATTTTGAAATGCAGATGTACCGAAGCAAGAAGCTGGATGAGTCTGGGCAAGGTAAATGTCAAAATCATTTTATTTTTTTTTGTTTAATAACGCTAAATAGTTGTTGTGGATAGGAACTAGCTAAAGATCAGTATATTGATCATGAACACCAACCTGAAATAAAATGAATTGAGATTAATTAATGAGTACAAGATTATGTGAAGTAAACTTTCTTAATAGTAATGTCAATCATAAACCCAAATTCCCTAGAAAATGATACTCTTAGGTAGGTCAGGTCCATTTTACCTACGCCCTCAGCTACCATCACAGCATCCAATGTTTTTCTATAGGTAGTAACAAATTCTATGTAATTTGAGTCAGGATCTCAATTTTTTTATCTATCACTAAAATATTTAATAACATATCATTTAATTCATTTGAAACTCTTAATACTACTCTTTGAGCAATATTCAATTACGATTAGATACAGAATTCAATTATCACACAGCATGAGGTTACATACAAAAAAAGTAACCCCACATATTCCTTAAGGCCCATTTAATTGGCCATAAATAATTTTTTTTGGAACCAATTAATAAAGGGCAAAATAGGATACAAATTCTGGGAGTTTAATTGTGAAAAAAAGGTAAAAGAGGGAAAATAATTCATAACATATTTGCTTTCTTAATAAAGTAATTAAGATTTAATTATAGCAAAAAGTTTTCTTAATAATTAATAAATGTCAAGAATCACATATAATCATTCTCAGCTGATTTAGGTATACCTTTTGCAGTACTTTCTCAAATAAATCGACTCGTGCATGGAAAAGATCAAATTGTGTACCGAAGATTTAATCCTTATGAACACTTCAGCTTTGATAACAGAAGGCACTTGCTCTCTCCACTTGCCAAAAGCTCGCTCGAATTCAAAGCTAGCTCTTCAAGGTGCTTATCTAACTAGCTCTTTTTCAAAATTATAGATAGATAAATTAGTAATACGACAACAACTTTAAAACAATTTTTTTTAGCATATCCAGCATGCATGATAATACATATTTAATTCACCTGGAATATATTAGAAAATAAGTAATGACAGACAAAGAATTTCAAGTCATTTCTAATTAATTTTGAACGGACTGAAAATGAAAAGGAAAATTTATAGAGATTGGTATTTATATAAAATGGCAGGGCAGCCAAATCACAACTGGCCTGGGAAAACTCAAAGGCCTGTTTCGAATTAATCCCTAATAATTAATTTGATGTGTATATATATATATATATATATATATATATATATATATATATATATATATATATTTCACGATCTCATTGTAGAAATCACGAATGGGCTTTTGGTCATCCATTGGCAAGATCGAGTTCGCTATGGAGCAAAGAATCATCAGGAGCAGTTAGGGACAAATTGATGAGCGCAAACTTATATAATGGAAGAGATGCAATATTAACAGGAAATGAGCCTAGTAGACCTACCCATTTTGTTAAAGACAAGATGTGGCTTGCCGGTGATCAAATGGTTGGAAATCATGGAAGAAGTAGTACTAATGAAAATGACTCGAAAATTTCTTGGGATATTGAAACAAACTCTTCAATTTTATCTACACATAAAAATCCCAAAGCAATGCCAAGTAGTTATTCCAAATTCATCTCCAATAATTATGAAGATAAACTTGAGACCACATATCCATTAAAGGTACGTACGTAACTCTCTCTGATCTCTCTCTCTCTATATATATATATATATATATATATATATATATATATATATATATATATATCTGAAGATCGACCGACTACTTATGATCTTCAGTTCTCGATCGATCGTGGCTGTAACTCCCTCAACTTGAGAATATATCTTGCATTATTTTATAGAACCATGCATCAATAAAAATATGACGTACTTTTTTTTGTGGGATTTACTGTAATTTTTTTACAAACGGAATTTTTTTGTAGAACAGATCTAGTAATCAATAAAGTCTAAGTTTTTGGTACATATATATATATGCAGCTCCAACCCCAAGGGCTTAAAGAAAAGCAAATGCAGCATATGAGTAGTACTGAAGCGGTGTTCCGACAAGACGAGTGTCTGCCAAATTTGCAGTTAAGTTTAAGCCAAGACGGCGAAACAAAGAATCATCATCAGGAGGCGAAAAAAGACATCATCGAAACCAAGCTTTCTCTTTCTTTGTCTAGACAAGTATCAAAGTACTCGAGTGAAGATCAACAGAATGGAATGAGTACAGTACTACATGATGTTAAAAGGTTGGAATTAATGGATTTACAAGAAAATAGAAGCAAGGCCAAGTTGGGGCTGAGTACTTGGGATCTCACCATGTCATATTAAGCATAGGAGTGAGATCTTCTAAGTACTTGCTTTATATTAAGGCCTTTTTAATTAATTATCAACATACATTTAGTAATTTTGATCTTGCTTGCTTTTAATTAATTGTTAATTAACCTCTACTTTCATGTTTCTCGATCTTAATTGGCTACGGATCATTATATGTGTTCATTATTACCATATATATATATATAGGGATCCTTGGTGGCGTCGATTCTTTATGAAGCGTGTGCAACACACCCTTTTTGGATAGTTGATCTATCAAGTAATGACAAGCTCTCTTGGTTTCTATTTAAATAAGAGGGCCCACATTTTAACATATTGTCGTTATAGTTAAACAAAATGAATATTTAATATTAAAATATTAAGTAAATGGGGTACAAGTTGTATATGACTCTCTCTCTCACTTTTACGCATTGATGCTTTATCGGGTTTTAATCAAATATAAAAGATTGCACAAAATATTAAAATATTTAAAAATATATTAAGTAAGTTTAAAGTTATACTAGGCCTACTCTTTTTTTTAACACATTCATGCTTTATCACTTTTTAATCAAAATAAAGAGATTGCACAAAATTTATTTTGACTTACAAATATAATGTTAAAAATAAATATTATTAATATAAAAATACATATAATTATATTATAAATAAATAAATATATAAATATTAATATTATTTTTTAATATTAATATATTAAAAATAAATATAATAAATATATAATTATACAAGATATATAATTATATTATTAATAATTATGCAAGATGTAATAAAGATGTAAATATTATTAATATAAAAATAAATATAATTATATTACATCTTTATATAAATAAATATAATTATATAAATATTAATATTATTATGCAAGATATATAATTATATTATTAATAATTATGCAAGATATATAATTATATTATTATAATTATTTTATTTTTTATTTTATATTAATAATAATTATTAATAGATATATATTTTATATTATAATATATATATCTTATTTTTAATTATATATTTATTATATTTATTTTAATGCAATGTTAATATTAAAATAATATTAATATTTATATATTTATTTATTTATAATATAATTATATTTATTAAAAATATATTTAATATTTATTTTTAACATTATATTTAAGTTAAATATAAAATATGTTAAAATGTGGGTCCTCTTAAATAGGAAACCGATAACTTGTCACTGCTTTAATATTTAAATCTCACCTTCCAATAAGCTTCGATCATTCAAAAATAAAGAAGTGGGATCTCTAATGTAAGACCTCAACTTATTATAAATAAAATTGAATTTTCCTTTATTCATTATTCTAAATTAATAAGGGTTAATTTGATATAATTCTTTGGTTATGGGTGAAATGTGCAAAAGTTTACAAAATAAGCAAGTGGTTATAAAATATTCATTATTGTCCGAGGAGAATATTAGTTTGGTCGTGAAATATTCTTTTTGCTCGGAATCTCCAAATTTGCTGCGTTGATCATTAGTGGGTCCCATCACAGGAAAAGCAGTTGGATGAAGGAAAAGCGACAAAGATTGAGTTTTATAAATAGCGGCGTAAATTATTTACCGATTAACCTTTGTTGGGATTTTGGTGGTTAAAATCTGATGTCTCGCGTGATTTTGGCGATAGCGCACGATATTGCGATATTATTGAATTATTGATCCTTACGTGAAAGAAGGCTTACTCGATAATTATTACGATGAATTCTTGTTCAATATTATATTTTATTGATTCGATAATTCTTTGCGTTGATATTTTGTATTCTTTGTTGTTTCAATAATTGTCATTACTGCGGTATTTTTCATTATCAAATCAATAATTCATATTATTTGAATAATATTATCGAGATAACATTATTGGCAATATCTAGAAAGTTACATGTCGAGGAGAGGTTTGGTCACCTAATTGCGGCTTGTAGGTAGAGAAATCCTTATTGGAAAGCCCTGCTCACAGGGCGGCACTGGTTGTCGATCTTTGTGATTACGTAATATTATTTTTAAATAAGTAATTATTGATTATTATGATAAAGAAAATATTTATTTTATGTGGATATAGATGGAGAAAATTTTTAATGTGACAATTGTTGAAAATTAATATTTTATCTTTTTACGATAAAATAATTCATTTAAATATATTATTTTAATAATATATTACTTGGTGATATTTTTACAATGAATGTGGGATATATGAGTATATGAGGAGGAAGATTATTTTGTGGCATTAAATGTTTAATATATGTTTTGTGTGTGGTGGACACAATTCTTAATGAAAATTGATTATAGGTAATTTGTAAAATCGTCCAGTTTATGAATTTTGGTCAATTTCTGTTTGGAATTTGGAAAAACTTTCTTCTGCAAAAGTTGTAGAGAATGGAATTTCCATGAAAATCGTGAGTTTTGAATTTTTACGATAACCGAGCTATTTTCTATGAATTGTTGAAGTTTGAGAAAAATAAAATAATTTTATTAAATTTATGGGGGACCCACTTTTTGGTTGGTGGAATAAAACATGAGATCAACGATATTTTTTTTTCCAAAGAGGCATGCTAGACTTTTTCAAAGCATGCGTAGAAAATTGTTAAGTAAATAATATTATTTTATTATTTAGTCTCGCTCGAAATTCTAGCATTTTCCTATAAATAGAGGCTAAGTTAGAATTGAAAATCACCGAAACAAGCTTTTCTCTCTTTCTCTCTCTAAATTATCAGCGTATTCTTGTGAGTATACTTTGAGTGTTCTTTATCTGGTCTGCGAGTTTACATCGACCTTATCTGCAAAGAAAATTCGAGGAAGTGCACGGTTATTTTGAGGTAAGGGTATTATTTTCTTCTTAAATGATATTTTTCTTCAATATCATTATGCCAAATATTGGTGAACTTTTTATCAAATTTGGAACTTGTTGTGTATCGAGGTTCTTATTCACGTATCAGCCTTTATTCACGTATCGACCTTATTCACGAATCGGTGACTATTCATAGAAAATAAAAATTTTCTTTTGTCCAAAATATCTATTCGGATACTAGCTTTGATTGTATCCATGTTTTGATCATTCTTGAATTTTACACCAATATGATTATTTTGAAGTATTTTTGGACATGGGTAAAACAAAGTACGAATCCTTAATCCTTAATCCTTGTCATTTTGTTTCAGATCGGATTCGTTTCTTTAAAAATGTTTTCATCATCCTCGAGTCTAAATGGTGATATAAATGAATATCTTTGGGCTGTGGTAGTCTTGAAGATGAGCGATTAATCGATGAATATCTTTGGCGTAGGTGAAGATGAGCAAGTGTTGAGATGAACATGACCAATTGGTGATACAAATGAATATCTTTTGCTTTGTAGTGCGAAGATGATTAAAGATGTATATTGATTGTTATTACGGTGGATAAACTATTGATGATGGACTTTTAAACCTTAGAAGGCAAGTGAGAATTCTTTCACGTGACTCTTCAATGGATTCTTATTTCCATTGCATTTGTTGATCTAAAACTTGTTGTCTATTGTATTCTATTAGATTTTTCCTGTTGAAGACTAACGATAATTTGTTGTATATTATCTTAGTTATAATATTCTTTCTTGGGCTAATTGAGCTCACCCTTTTCCTTTTTGTTCCATTTTTCTTCTCGGAGGTGAGAACATATCGAGGATCGAGTACAAAGGTATGGAGTGATGGTTACAGGAAGATGTTTTAGCATTATCTTCACTATTTCGTAAAATAGTGTATGAATAATTAATGAGGACTTATTTGGGTGTGTATATTATACAGAAGACAATATTTGTATTCAAACTCACGAGTTGTATTGTCGTATTCTGTGACATCTGTATTATCAAAGTTGTAGTTTGCTTTCTATACCATGTATTTTGGCGACTCAAAATAAGTGTTGTATACCTATTTTGGGGACGTCATATATATATATATATATATATATATATATATATATATATATTTGTTCCATCTTCTTTTTACTAGCTATGATGCAGTTTTAATTCATATGACTCTTTTATACGATTCAATGAATTAAGGCACTAGCTATAACATGGAGAAACAACTTGCATTGTTATAAATCGGATCCAAATAAGTGCATAAAAGCAGGCTATGGAATTAACTATCCTTGTGGGGCAAATTGGAATTAACTATCCTTGTGAAGAAATTTTTTTTTTTTTTTTTTGCAAATTGGACTCGTAACGTGCGGAAGGAGTATTATTAATGAAAGAGAAGTGATATTTTTATATAAAAAATTGATATTTTCACATGATTCTTCTCGTATGAATAGTGAATGAGTGTTACCTTCACGTGAGAGAGATTTATATAAAAATATTATTTTAAAATGTGAAAATATCAGTTTTCTTAATGAAATCAACAAGATTATCAATACCTATATATATATATATATATATATATATATATATATATATATATATAAAACAAGGTATTAAGAAATCTTATTACAATAATTTTTTTCAAAACATTTTGGTTGATCATAAGTCAATACTAAGGTTGTGTTTGATAAATTTGGGAATTAAGATCTGAATGATTATGATGTCTTAATAAATTAGATCATCCGAATGATTATGAAGTGCGAATTTAAAAATTGTTTGATAACTAAAAAAAGTAAATTGTCTCTTAATGACACTATTTTACCATTTTAAAGGATAAAATTTTATTTAATAATTTTAAATATTCAATTTAATAAAAATAAGTGCATAATATTGTTGAATATATTTATATATAAAAAAAATTATCAAAAAAAATTCATTAAGAGGTACCTCTTAATTATTAAGATTTTATTTTCTGTCTTACCGATTAAGAGGCATTCAGAGGTAACAAAAAAACAAACAAACAATATTATGCCTCTTAGCAAATAAGAGGCAATCCATTAAAAAGTAATCAGATGTAAACAAACATCACCTAAGTCAATCATTCTAAACTCTTCATTTTTATTTATAATGCATAAACTCTTCGAAATGTATTTCGTAAAATATATATAATGATTATATGTGAGGAACGGGCTATCTTTCTTATTGTAAGTTTGTCCTTTGATGATTATTGACATTAGTGCTTTTTAGGACTTTTCTCTTATTTTATTGTGAGATTCGTACATGCATATATATATAAAATTATATTCATTGAATTTTAACATATATTATTATAATTATATAATTTATATTTAAAAATTATAAATTAATTAATATCCAAAATATCTTTAAAATGACTAACTAAATTAATTTGGATAAGATCTTCCCTTAACTTGTTATATATTGTATCGATATGCATGTATATGAAATAAGTTGAAAATCATTTGTGAAAACTAACGGTCCTTTTAAAAGTTATACACTATTTTTGAATTTATTTATACCTATATAAGTTTTTCCATATAATTATAAATTTAAAGATACAAATTTTATAAGAATTTAATGTCTTGCACGAGTTATTAATTTAATATTATTAATTAAATTACATAAGTGCGTCAAAATTATTAGCCGATGAATTTATATATAACGTACTTAGAAGCCTATATTTATGAAATTAGGATTCTCTCAGTTACCAAACAAAAACTTCTAACTTCTAAATGACTAAATGAGAGTAACGACCCAATAGTTGAGTACTTAGGAACTAGTTGGCTTTGTATACCATAGCCTATAGAACCTCTAGATTAGTATTCAACCTTCCTTCTCAAAATAAAATTTCAAAGTCAAATTCAATTTTTTTTTAAACAAAAATTAAGTTAAAAACTCCCTCTAATCCAACATTTGATATAAAATTTTTCAAAATCTGCGACTTTTACAAAAAAAACCATATTCGCGGCCACCATCACCGCCCTGACAATCACCACCGTGGCCGTGATTGCCTCCACCACCGCCGTCATTAACCAGTGTAGACAGCCATATTATATATTGCCGCCATCATCTTTTTTCTTTTTATGCTTTTCAGATGGGCTACTATTAGACCTGACAATTTAGGTTGAAAACCATATAGTTAATCAAAATCACTTGAATCTATTGAGTTGGTTAACTAGTTTTTAAGTTATAGATTGATTTGATTTTAGATTCATATTATTAATTACAAATATGAATTAGAACTAGTTTAACTAGTTTTGACCCATATATATTCTATAATACTTTATGAAATATGAAAATTTTGACCTATTTGTGTAGATACAATACATTTGTAAATTCAGTATATATATTTTTACTATGAACATAGTTTCATAACATTTTATCTAGGATAATTAAATCACCCCACTCTCCCCCGCCCCTATCCCCACCCCCACCTCCACCTCCACCTCCACCTCCACCTCCACCTCATAAAAATAATATTTATTGATTATATATACACTTCCACGCCGCCCACCCCTCTCCCCCTCCACCCCCCACCCCCACCCCCCACCCCCCAAAAAAAAAAATATTCAGCTCCTTTTTACATGCTTTCATTTGGGAATATATCTTACTCAAAATAGAAAGAGAACAAGTGTAGTGCATTGAGATAAATAATTTTTGAATGAGACTTCAAAAATTAAAATGAGACTCTTTTTAGAGAGAGAAAGTATATTAATTTATTATTTTTGAATGAACACTATATAAATTTTTAGAGAGAAAATATATTAATTTATTTTAGAAAGATAATGTATTAGAAAAATTAGAGAGAGATAACTAATTAAAAGATGGAAAAAGAGAAAGTACATAAATTTTAAAAAATAAAATATGGGTCGACCTATATTAAAACTAACTATTTTGGTTCAACCCATACAAACTATATTAAAAATAGATAATATGATTTTAGTTCTTATTCGGACCGATAATCATTTTATGTAAATCAAAATCAAACTAAACCCATATTTTGCCAGTTCTAGCTACCATCATCATGATCACGATAGAGAATGAAATAAGAATCATACAAACCAAGAATTAAGCTGCGTATCATGATATACTGCGGCCTATAGACAAATAGGAGCTGAAGAAAAATTTTGAGGAATCCTCACCTAAAGACTAAAAATTTAGACTTCAATCTTCGTGTCTGCTCTTTTCTTCCAATAGCCAAATCCAAATTATTCACTTCTGTACAAGTTCCTTGTTACATTTTGTGTTGTAGAAATTTGTTTTTCTAGTAAGATATAGAACAATAATATTTTTGTCTGAATCGAATAGTTGACCACTTTTTCCTTAAAACTATATTCGTCCCTTACTTTTGTTACACAAGGTTACTGCTAATTAATCTCCCAAAATAAAACAGGCCCAGATTTTATTCTGTACTAGAATTTGTTGTGTAGGAACAAATCTAGTGCTAAACTATAGATGAAAGAATAAAAATTATAATAAGGAAGATATTCAGAATGATAATTTTCCTAACTTGAGAAGGATTGAATAACTTGAGAAGGGTTGAAAATTTTGAAGTGTTGAATTTGGTGGATTTCTGACATTTTAAAGTGTTGAATTTGGTGGATTCCTGACCTATTTATAGGTTTGTCGTATCCCAATTTCTGATGGGTCGTATCCCAATTAATTTGGTCGTATCCCAATTTATGGGTCGTATCGTATCCCAATTTATGGGTCGTATCCAATTAATGGAATATGTCGTTCTGTCGTATCCCAACTCCAACTCCAAATATTACCGTTGGCCCAACTCAATTTTGGCGGAAGCCAAATATTACGGATGGCTCCAACTTCCATATTACCGTTGGCTCAACTTCTAATCAACTTCCAATAATGAAAATATCTAACAATCCTCCCCTATTTTCATAATCCTCCAATCCTTTTCCTTTGACATTCTTCTTTCTCTTATTAAATATAGTATACATAAGTAATAGGTGTCTTTCGACTTGAACCTTTACATAGTCTATTTCACAAAATATCTGAATTTTTTTAGTAGCATTAGCTTTGAACTAAAAAATCTTAAAGTGATATCTTGCTCTATAGACATATACTATATTTCTTATAGTTTAAGGAAACTTAACACATTTATGGCCTTGTGTTTACCTCTTGGGTTTCGTAAGTGACTTAGAGATAAGCTTTATATCTCGCAGAAGCGGCCCACTTCCTTCACTTACATAGGTGAATCTAATTAGATGCACTTGTATGACCGGACATAGATTCATTAAAGGTTTACCCTACCCTCTTTGTTCTCCATACAAGCATACACTATCTTTGAGATGGTTTTGAAGAATTTCTTCTTCATACTTGTCTAATGTATAACTGGTTATTACTGTAAGTATTTTTCCATTGAACTAATATACCAGATGTTACTCTAGTATTTAGTTGGGTTCCACTTATAGATTACCTCTCATTTAAAGGCTTTAAACTCATCTCCCTAGAAGTCTTACATATTACATCCTTGCCTAGGCCTTTTGTAAAAGGATCTGCCAAATTTCCCTTTGACTTAACATAGTTAAAGGTAACAACCCCTTTATTGATTTGCTCCCTTACATAACTATGTCTTAAACTTATATGTCTAGACTTTTCGTTATAAACCTTGTTATAAGATCGTGATAATCTTTGCCTCATTATCACAATATATTGAGATAATTTGTCATTGGTTTGGACCAAAGTGGTATCTCAAATAATAAATCCTTAAGTCATTAAACTTCTTTTTAAAGCGATTGATAATGCAACAAACTTCAGATTCCATAGTTGAATGTGTTATCAAGTTTTGTTTCTTGGAACCCCAAGAAATTGCCCTCCTCAAAGTGAATATCCATCCCTTGTAGACTTTATTTCATCCGAATCTGTTATCCGGTTTGCATCATGTACCCTTCTACCACAACGGTGGGTATCACAGTATAGCATAATGCATAGTTCCCCAAAATAGGTATACATCACCCATTACGAGTTGTCAATACATGATACGAAAACAACTACAACTTTATTATTACAATGATAAAAATTGTGAGTTTGAATACAAATATTATCTTACAGACAATATCTATACTCAAATAAATCCTCATCACATTTATTGATACATTATTTTACAAAAATGGTGAGGACTACTAAACAACTCTCTCTCTAGAACCTTCATTCCATACCCAGGCTAGTACTCTTCATTTACATTCCGCCTCACGAGAAGAAAAATGGAACAAAAAGGGAAAAGGGTGAGCTCAACTAGCCCGGTAAAGAATATTATGACTAAGATAATATACAACAAATTATCGTTAGTCTTGACGAGGAAAAATACGAGAGAATACATTAAACAACAAGTTTTAGATCAATATTTGCGGTGGAAAATATTAATTCATAGAAAAGTTACGTAGAGGTGAAATCTACTAATATCTATGAATTTAACAGATCCATCATCATTATTTTATCCTGTAACATCAATCGATATTCATCTTGAATCAAATATTCATCTTTTTACTCTGGGCCAAAGATATTCATCGATTAGTCGTATTCATCTAAACACTGTTCATCTTTTTTCTTCTGAGCCAAAGATATTCATCGAGAAATCATTCATCTTTGCACTTCTGAGGCCAAAGATATTCAATAATATCATCATTTAGGGTGAGGATGATGAAAAATATTTCAAAGAAAAGCGAATCGATTGAAACAAAGAATAAATATTAAGGATTAAGTATTTTAAATTTATTTCATGTCCAAAAATATCTCATAAATAATCATAGTGGTGTAAAATTCAAGAATGATCAAAACATGGATACAATCAAAGCTAGTATCCATAATAGATATTTTGGATGAAAAGAAAAATTTTCATTTTTTGATGAATAGTCTTAAGTGATTAAGTGAATAAGTCTTAGTATCGTGAATAGTCTTAAATATCGTGAATAGTAACCCCGACACTAAAAGTTCCAAATTTGATTAAAAAGTTCGGATCAATACTTGACATAATGATATTAGAAGAAATAATATCATTTAAAAAAAAATATCCACTTACCTCGAAAGATCAGTACTTAGTTGAAACAGGATATAGGCTATGACTTGAACTTGCATAGTATATATAGCAATACTCAAAATATACTCAAAATACTCACAAGAATCGCTCGATATATAGAGAGAAAACTTGGTTTACGGTGTGATTTTCAATTCTAACCTAAGCACCTATTTATAGGAAAATGCTTAGAACACCAAAGTAGAAAATTTAATAAAATATAAATATATATATCAAAATTTCTCGCCACTCTTGAAATCGATTTCAGCTCGATAAGCACATGCCACCTTACAGAAAAAGTAAGAAAAACGTTTTTCTAATTTAAAATAATTTAAACTTCAAAAATCAATTATTTTGAGACTTGAACTTGATAATTCACAATAAATAGCCCTTTTATCGGAAAAATTTGAAACTCATGATTTTTTATAGGAAATTCAATTCTCTACAACTTTACAGAGAAGAAAGTTTTCCAAATTCCAAGCAGAAATTGGTAGAAATCCCAAGCAGGCGATTTTAATTTATAATCAAATTTCGGTCGAGAAATGGGGTCATGCAAACACATAAAACATGCTTTAAATATTTTTGGTAACAAAAATACTCCTCCTCCTCATATACTCATATATCCCACATTCATCGTAAAAATATCATCATTATTATATTATTAAAATATAATAATATATTTAAATGAATTATTTTATCGAGAAAAAGATAAAATTTCAATTTTCAACAATTGTCACATTAAAAATTTTCTCCATCTATATCCACATAAAATCAATATTTTCCTCATCATATGAATCAATAATTAATTATTCATAAATAATATTCTGAGAATCACAATATTGTGATGAGTGCGGTTCAGGGAAGAGGGGCTTTCGATAAAATTTCTCTCTTCTTGGTAGCGCTTGATT
This sequence comes from Panax ginseng, assembly GCA_020205605.1. Lineage (NCBI taxonomy): Eukaryota > Viridiplantae > Streptophyta > Magnoliopsida > Apiales > Araliaceae > Panax > Panax ginseng. The sequence goes on along the minus strand of CM035144.1, from coordinate 108,980,181 downwards.
AGGTGACCAAACCTCTCCTTGAGCGAGAACTTTCTAGACATTGCCAATAATGTTATCTAATAATATTATTAGGATAATATGAATTATTGCCGATAATGAAAAAATCTTGTGTAATGACAATTATTGAAACAATGACAATATAAAATATCAACGACAATTATTAAATCAATAAAATAAAATCTTTGAGCGAGTAATTACTGTAACCATTATTGAGTAGTGCCTTCTTACGTAAGAATCAATAATTGGTGCAATCTGGTGTCTTCTTGTGTGTTAACCCAAGAGTATTTTAACGATATTAGCGGTAACAACTTCTGTATTATTATTTTTAAACAACTTATATTTATCGTTTTCTTCATCGATCGCTTTTTTAGTTATGGGGCCCCCATACATGGGCTGGCCGTAAAACGAATATTCCCAAAGCGATCTGAATATTCCACGATGAACGAATATTCCAAACAACAATGAATATTTTATAACCACTTGCTTATTTTGAAATATTTGCGTATTTTACCCATAACTATCCACATTAATCAAATCAACCCTTACTTATTTCAAAATAATAAATAGAAAATTAAATTTCATTAATAATAAGTTGGGGTCTTCTGACCTCCCTCCTTATGAAATTTCGTCCTCGAAATTGGCGTACGTACACAGTGTTTGAAAAGGTGAGGATACCTCGCTTTCATTTCGTTTCAATTCCGGGTCATTTCCTCTATAGCATGATTCCTCCACAAAACTTTAACTTGTGGTATGACTTTTAATGTCGTGGGACATGCTCCTTCTATCAAGATCTTGGCGGTACCTCCTCATACGTTAAGTCTTGGCTATCTCGTCGGTTCTAACTTCTATAGCGTGGTTCGGGTCTTTCACATATTCTGAAATGCTGAGATATATGAAACACATTATGAACACGAGACATACTCGGAGTGTAGCGAGTCTATAGGCTACATTTCCTACTCGGTCGAGAATTTGAAATGGACCCGATAAATCGTGGATTGAGCTTTCCTCTCTTCCCAAATCTTGTAACTCCCTTCCATGGAGCTACACGCATGACAATCGTGATCCCCGATACTAAATTCCCGTCTTTTCGATGAAGATCGCATAACTCTTTTGTCGATCTTGTGTTGGTTTGTATATCGTTGTCGAATCATTTGGATCTTTTCGGTAGTCATACGTACCAACTTCGGGTCCCAACAATGTTGCTTCACCCACCTCGTCCCAACATATTTGGAAGCGACATTTTCGTCCATATAATGCTTGAATGGAGCCACACCTATACTTGCACGATAGCTTTGTTGTTGTAGGAGAATTCCTGATGGTAAATACTTATCCCAAGCGCCCTTGAAGTCTAGGACACGAGTCTTAATAAATCTTCAAGAGTTTGAATAGTCCTCTCGATTGTCCGTCCAGGTTTGAGGATGGTATGCGAAAGCCAGATAAATAAATCCGTGCCCATAGCTTTTTGCAAAGCTAACCCAAAATCTTGAAGTGAATCTTGGGTCGCGATCAAAACTATGGATCTTGGCATGCCATGCAACCTCACAATCTCATTTACATATATATATACTAGCAAGGCGTTCGAGGAATAAGTCTCCGTATCGGCAAGAAATAAGCGGACTTGGTTAATCTATCAACAATAACCCAAATAGCATTGATGCCTTGAGAAATAGTAGGAAGACCCATAACGTGAAATCCATGGTAATGTGTTCCCACTTCCATTTCGGAATCTCAAGTGGTTCAGCGGACCCTTAGGTACTAGATGCTCGCCTTTACCGTTGACAAGTTAAACACGTTGAGATAAACTTTGCAATCTCTCTCTTCATATTGTTCCACCAAAATGTATGTAGAAGATCACGATACATTTTGGTACTTCGAGATGGATTGCAAATGGTGTATTGTGTGCCTCCATCATAATCTTGTACTTCAAATCGAGTCGTTAGGGACACAAAGTGCAGAGTGGACTCGAAGTATTCCTTCTTCATCGATTCTAAACTTACGGAATAGCACCTTCTTGTACTTTTTCTTCTTCGCATCATTTCAAGATTCGGTGGCTTGAAAGCGACCTTAACTTTTTCTATTAAAGTTGGCTCTGTCGTATACTTGACATCATCGCACTCATTCTGCATATGATCTTCTACTCAGCAGCGTCGGCTACCACGTTAAACTTTTCGAGGATGGTATTGAATAGTGTGGTCGTAGTCTTTCAATAGCTCGAGCCAGCGTCATTTGCCGCGTGTTGAGTTCTTTTTGAGTGAAGAAATATTTAAGGCTTTTATGGTGCGAATATATCTCCACTTTCTCCCCATATAGATAGTGCCTCTCCATATCTTTAGCAGCAGCAATTGCTGCTGTGACTCTAGATCATGAGTAGGATAATTCCTCTCATATTCTTTAAGTTGTCGCGAGGCATAGGCTATGACTTTCCCACGTTGCATGAGAACACATCTAACCCTTTGCGAAGCATCGTTGTAGATAACAAATCCATCGAACCGGATGGTATTGTTAGAGCAGTCTTAGAAATAAGTCTCTCTTAAGCTCTTGGAAACTCTTCTCGCATTCTTCGCTCCAAAGCAATTTTGTATCCTTAGGAGTTAATTTGGAGTTAATGGAGTAGCGATTAGAAAATCCTTCCACGAATCTCGATAATAACCGGTAAGCCCAAAAAGCTTCGTACTTGATCGCCGACTTGGTTGCTCCAACTTTGTATTGCTTGATCTTGGCCGGATCATGAGATACTCCATGTTTTTGACACCGCGTGCCCGAGGAATGCTACTTCCTCAAGCGAGAACTCGCATTTCTTCAACTTGGCATATAAGTTTGTTTTCACGAAGCCTTTGGAGTACCGACGAATGGTGCTCATGATCTTCACGACTTTTGGAATATATGAGGATGTCATCGATAAAAACAACAACGAATTGATCAAATATTCCTTGAATACTCGGTTCATCATATCCATGAAAGCCGCGGGAGCATTAGTCAATCAAAAAGACATGACTAAGAATTCATAATGCCGTCACAGAGTTAAAAGCGGTCTTTGGAATATCCTCGATTCTAATCTTGGTGATGATATCGAGCGAAGATCGATCTTTGAAAAAAAATTGTGCTCCTTACATTTGTAGTCGAAACAAGTCATCAATACGAGGTAGAGGATACCTATTCTTGATGGTGACATGGTTCGATTCAGATAGTCGATACAAAGTCGCATACTCCGTCTTTCTTCTTTACGAATAAAGCAGGAGCACCCCGAGGAGATGTCTTGGGGGATGAATGAAAGCGATGTCCAACAATTCACGTAGTTGGACCTTTAACTCACGAAGTTCAATAGGAGCCATTCGATATGGGGTTTTAGAAATGGGCTTTGTGCGGGTTCAAGATCGATAAAGAATTCAACTTCACGTTACGGGGTAGGCAGGAAGTTCTTGAAAAATCGTCGGAAAGTCGATAACCACAGGAATATTATTCAAATTTGGCGTGTCTTTATTCAAATCCATAACATGGGCTATGAAAGCTTGACATCCGTTTTTCAATAAGCGAATAGCTTTATGATTAGATATAGCGGTGATTGATTTTAATGGTTTAGTTGCTTGAATTTGAACAACGGGTTGTTTAGGAATATGAAAACTAACAACCTTACGAAAACAATCAATTTTGGCATGATGAGTAGTTAACGATCAATCCTAAAATCACATCAAAAGCAAGTATCTTTAAAGAGATAAAATTGACGGGTAAGGTGATGGTGCCAACTTGGATCAAACAAGATTTATAAGCGGTGGATGTGATGAAAGTTTCTCTAGCGGAGTTTCCACGAGATAGGTCAAAGTCTAATTTTTCAGGAGTCAAGTTTAAGCGTTGAGCACAAGTAGGAGAGATAAATGAATGGGTAGCCGGTATCAAGTAAAGTATAAACTTCACGAGAATTTATGATTAGCTTACCGTGATCACCTCGTTTGGGTTCTCGCATTTTGACCCGATCTGACAAAGCGCTCTTCGAGAGGCAGATTGACTTTGACTTTTTGGGACGAGTCTTTTGAGTCATAAATCCCATTGAACTAGGTTTTATTCTGCGTCTGATCTCGGCGATATGTCCTTCCTTTCCACAATTATAGCATACCTTGAGCTGTTGTGGGCGGTTTGGTGATATGTCCCTCTTTCCGCATTTATAGCATATGATGGGGTGGTGATTCTCCTCCCTTAGAACCGATTCTTCTTTGGTCTTTGTCGTTTTCACATTGTCGTTGTTGAATCTCCTCTTTTAAAATCTCCTCCCGATTCGCTTCTTCTATTTTCATGGCCATGATTACCACGAGAGTGGTTACCATTTTGTCCGTCTTTTTCTTTCTCATTTGGTTATCGTTGTTTTGTTATTTGCTTATCTCGGTATTATCACTGGTTGTGGTCCCTCGGTTGGGCCGTACTCGTTATCTCATTTCTCTAATAATTGAGCCCTATTTACAACATCTGAATAGAGAGAAAATTTATGAGAAATGAGATCTTGGCGTATCTTGGGGTTTCAAACCTCTAAGAAACATCCGCGTCATCGTTCCTCATTCTCCATGAATGAGGTCTGAACACGGATAACTCTGCAAACTTTGCCTCGTCTTTGGGACCGTCGTGTTATTACTGCTCTCGGTCTAATAAACTCCACTTCCTTCGTATAATGAACACTTTCGGGAAAGTATTTGTCATTAAATAGTTTCTGAAATGTCTCCCAAAGACATCTTTGGTGCGAATTTGGATGGAGTGCGCTTCACAGACTCCCCCCGATGTCGCCTCATTACGGAACATAAAGGTGGCGAATGGCATATACTGCTCCTCCGTGCATCCCAAGACATCGAATATCTTGGTGATTTGTTTGATTACGTCTCGCCTTAATCGGATCGGCTTTCCCAGAATTACGGTGGTCCCGACTCTTTGAGCTGCTTGCATTTGTGACAACCCGTGAATTGCTATCATTTCCTCTGTATTTTGAACACGAGTCTCCCTAAATGCGATTTTGCATGAGCGCAAAAAGCTTCTAAACATCCCTCGTTCATCATACGCTTTCGATTGTGGTGTTGTTCACGGGAGGAACATGCCCGACTGTTGCCGCGTTCTCCTCGTTGGTGAGTCTGAGCGTCTCCACGGTCTCATTTACTCCTTTGTTAATATTCTCGATCGACATTCTCAAATCTTTGTCATAAAACAAGGGTTAATTAAGAAATCAATATATCACATAATATCCTATATCTTGACCAACTAACAAATAAGCTTAGGTAAGACACCTTTAGCGAAGGATTTACTCGTCTCTCCCCTCACAGTTACATTCCCGATCTCATGGAGATCATATCCTAGCTACGATACCCATTGTGGCGCCCCCAAAATAGGTATACATCACCCATTACGAGTTGTCGATACATGAGTGCGAAGCAACTACAACTTTATTATTACAACGATAAAGCTGTGAGTTTGAATACAAATATTATCTTACAGACAATATCTATACTCAAATAAATCCTCATCACATTTATTGATACATTATTTTACAAAAATGGTGAGGACTACTAAACAACTCTCTCTAGAACCTTCATTCCATTACCCCAAGCTAGTACTTTCATTACATTCTGCGCCTCACGAGAAGAAAAATGGAACAAAAAAAGAAAAGGGTGAGCTCAACTAGCCCGATAAAGAATATTATGACTAAGATAATATACAACAAATTATCGTTAGTCTTGACGAGGAAAAATACGAGAGAATACATTAAGCAACAAGTTTTAGATCAATATTTGCGTGAGGAAAATATTAATTCATAGAAAAGTTACGTAGAGGGTGAAATCTACTAATATCTATGAATTAGCAGGTCCATCATCATTATTTTATCCTGTAACATCAATCGATATTCATCTTGAATCAAATATTCATCTTTGCACTCTGAGCCAAAGATATTCATCGATTAAGTCATGTTCATCTAAAAACACTGTTCATCTTTACTACTGAGCCAAAGATATTCATCAAGAAATCATTCATCTTTTACTCTGGGCCAAAGATATTGATAATATCATCATTTAGGGTGAGGATGATGAAAAATATTTCAAAGAAAAGCGAATCCGGTGAAACAAAAGAATAAATATTAAGGATTAAGTATTTAATTTATTTCATGTCCAAAAATATCTCATAAATAATCATAGTGGTGTAAAATTCAAGAATGATCAAAACATGGATACAATCAAAGCTAGTATCCATAATAGATATTTTAGACGAAAAGGAAAATTTTCATTTTTAGATGAATAGTCTTAAGTATTAAGTGAATAATCTTAGTATCGTGAATAAGTATAGTATCGTGAATAGTAACCAGACACTAAAAGTTCCAAATTTGATTAAAAGTTGAGATCAATACTTGACATAATGATATTAGAAGAAATAATATCATTTAAAAAAATAATATCACTTACCTCGAAAGATCGGTACTTACAGTTGAAAAACAGGATATAGGCTATGACTTGAACTTTGCTTAGTATAGCAATACTCAAAATATACTCAAAATACTCACAAGAATAAACTCGATAATATAGAGAGAAAACTTGAGTTTACGGTGTGATTTTCAATTCTAACCTAAGCACCTATTTATAGGAAAATGCTTAGAACACGAAAGTAGAAAATTTAATAAAATATATATATATATATATCAAAATTCCTCGCCACTCTTGAAATCTGATTTCAGCTCAATAAGCACATGCCACCTTCTAGAAAAAGTAAGAAAAAACGTTTTCTAATTTAAAATAATTTAAACTTCCAAAAATCAATTATTTGAACTTGAACTTCAATAATTCACAATAAATAGCCCTTTTGTCGGAAAATTGAAACTCGCGAATTTTTTATAGGAAATTCAATTCTCTACAACTTTACGAGAAGAAAGTTTTTCCAAATTCCAAGCGAAATTGATAAAATCCACAAGCAGGCGATTTTAATTTATAATCAAATTTCGATCGAGAAATGGGGTCCACTTGAAACACATAAAACATGCTTTAAATATTTTTGGTAACAAAAATACTCCTCCTCCACATATACTCATATATATCCACATTCATCGTAAAAATATCATCATTATTATATTATTAAAATATAATAATATATTTAAATAATTATTTTATCGGAAAAAGATAAAATTTTAATTTTCAACAATTGTCACATTAAAAATTTTCTCCATCTATATCCACATAAAATCAATATTTTCCTCATCATATGAATCAATAATTAATTATTCACAAATAATATACTGAGAATCACAATATTGTGACGGGCGGTTCAGGGAAGAGGGGGCTTTCGATAAGAATTTCTCACTTCTTGGTAGCTTGATTAGGTGACCAAACCTCTCCTTAGAGCGAGAACTTTCTAGACATTGCCAATAATGTTATCTAATAATATTATTGAGATAATATGAATTATGCTTCGATAATGAAAAATTTTGTGTAATGACAATTATTGAAACAACGACAATATAAAATATCAACGCGACAATTATTAAATCAATAAAATAAAATCTTTGAGCGGTAATTTTTTGTAACCATTATTGAGTAGTGCCTTCTTACGTAAGAATCAATAATTGGTGCAATATCTGGTGTATCTTCTTGTGTTTAAACCATAGAGTATTTTAACGATGATTACTTGAGTAACAACTTCTGTAGATTATTTTTAAACAACTTATATTTGTCGTTTTCTTCATCGATCGCTTTTTAGTTATGGGGCCCATACATTGCATTTGCTTGTAAATACGAATATTCCCAAGCGTCTGAATATTCCACGACCAAACGAATATTCCCAAACAACAATGAATATTTTTATAACCACTTGCTTATTTTGAAATATTTGCGTATTTTACCCATAACTATCCACATTAATCAAATCAACCCTTACTATTTCAAAATAATAAATAGAAAATTAAATTTCATTAATAACAAGTTGGGGTCTTATGCCATAGGATTTTTCATCCTTGTTCTTTTACTTCTTCTTCGTTCTATTTCTTCAGTAGATGTAGTAAGTTCAATTTCATCATTTGTTCCATGATGAACAATTTCTTGATCCTCTTTATCAGTGTCTTCTCTTGACCTTTTTCTAAAGAAAGAATTCTCAAAGAACTCAACATCTCTAGATTCCAAAATTATATTTTGGCTAACATAATCTGTGGATTCCATGGATAAGAATTTATAGGCTTTGCTATTTTGTGCATAGCCTATAAAAGCACACTCGATTGCTTTAGCACCAAGTTTAGGCCTTTTAGGATCAGTTAACCTTACTAATGTTCTACATCCCCACACCCTTAAATGGTCAAGAGAGGATTTTCTATTTTTCCACAATTCATAAGGTGTAATATTAGTTTTCTTATGGGGTATACGATTAAGTATATAACAAGCAGTCATTAATGCTTCCCCCCATAAATTTTTAGGCAAACGAGTAAGTAAGTAATGTATTAATCATTTCTCCAAGTGTTCTATTTTTTCGTTCTGCCACTCCATTTTGTTGAGGACTATAAGGGGCTATAGTTTGATGAATTATACCATAATTCTCATAAAAATCATTATAAGAGAAGTATTCCCCTCCTCTATCCGATCTAAGAATTTTAATTCTTTGATCTAATTGATTTTCAACTTCAGCCTTGTAGATTTTAAATTTTTCTAAAGCCTCATCTTTAGTCCTTAACAAATAAACTTGAGTGTATCTAGAACAATCATCTATAAATGTTATAAAATATCTTTTACCTCCCCTAGTTAATATGCCCTCAAATTCACAAATATCGGAATGAATTAATTCTAATAATTGTGAATTTCTTTCTACTTTTTTAAAAGGCTTCTTGGCAATTTTAGATTTAACACATATAACACATTTTTCTAAGTCAGAAAAATTAATCTTAGGAATTAAACTAAGATTACTCATGCTACGCATACTTTTATAATTTACATGTCCTAATCTAGCATGTCAAACATTAAAGTAGAAATCATATAAGCAAAAGATGAATTTTCATTAATAACATTTAGTTTGTACATGCTATTAGATTCATATCCTTTTCTAACATACATACCACCCTTAGACAATACAATACAATTAGCGTCAAATAAGACTTTTATGCCATGTTTGTTTAAAAGACTAACAGATACAAGATTTTTCCTAATTTCTGGAACATGAAGAACATCATTAAGAGTAATTGTCTTCCCGGATGACAACTTGAGAACCACCTTGCCTTTGCCCATCACTTTTGCAGTTGATGAATTTCCCATGAATAGTTCTTGACTTTCCTTCATAGATTCATAGGCTTTAAATATTGCTTTATTCTTGACAATATGCTTGGTTGCTCCAGAATCAATCCACCATTCCATGTCATTTCCAACCATGTTAGTCTCCATGATCATAGCAGCAATATCCTCATTGTCTACCATATTTGCTTGGTCATTCTTTTGTTGCCTTTGTTTCAAGTACAAAGTACATTATTTCTTGAAATGTCCTGGCTTACCACACTTCTAACAAGTACCTTTCGATTTTTTATTTCCAGAAGTGTTATGTTGACCACCACGCTTTCTTTTATTGTTGCCCCTTGGTTTAAATGCATTTTCTATGACAAGAGCTTTAACACTTTTATTTTCTATTTTCAATTTATCCAAGTTTCGAGAATTTTCTTCAACTTGGAGAAATTTAATAAGTTCTTGCATAGTCATTGCATCTTTCTTTTGTTTCAATTCCTTTCGACAATCTTTCCCTGAATATGGTAACTTTGAAATAATTGTCGATACTTGAAACCCTTCGTCAAGGCTATGGCCTTCCGACACAATTTGATTCATAATAATTTGAAGTTCATGTACTTGCATCATAACGGATTTGTTATCTATCATTTGATAATCAAATAATGAACTTGCTAGAAATTTTTTATTTTCGGCGTCCTCAATTTTGTATTTGTTGTCGAGATCTTCCCATAATTCTCTTGTCGTCTTTTCCATGAATTTGGCTTCATACACATCGTACAACGAATTGGATAGTGCATTTAAAATGTACCCTTTACACATAAAGTCATCTTGTTCCCATTTTATTCGATTCTTCATTTCTGCCGGTGTCTCATCTTCTTTTTCTTCAATTTTCTCTTCATTTAGCGCACGAGAGATTTTTAATGTTGTTAAGCAAAAATACATTTTGATTTTCCAACGTCTGAAGAATAATCCATCAAACTTTTCAAGTTTGTTAATTTGATTCAATCTATTTTTTGAATTGTTGTCCTCCATGGTAATATAGTCTTAATATTGTTGTAGAAATTTGTTTTTGTAGTAAGATATAGAACAACAATATTTCTGCCTGAATCGAATGGTTGACCACTCTTTCCTTAAGACTATATTCACCCCTTACTTTTGTTACACAGGGTTACTGCGAATTAGTCTCCCAAGATAAGACAGGCCCAGATTTTACTCTGTACTAGAATTTGTTGTGTAGGAACAAATATAGTGCTAAACTATAGATGAAAGAAGAAAAATTATAATAAGGAAAATATTCAAAATGATAATTTTCCTAACTTGAGAAGGATTGAATAACTTGAGAAGGGTTGAAAATTTTAAAGTGTTGAATTTGGTGGATTCCTGACATTTTGAAGTGTTGAATTTAGTGGATTCCTAACCTATTTATAGGTTTGTAGTATCCCAATTTCTGATGGGTCGTATCCCAATTAATTTAGTCGTATCCCAATTTATGGGTCGTATCGTATCCCAATTTATGGGTCGTATCCAATTAATAGAATATGTCGTTCTGTCGTATCCCAACTCCAACTCCAACTCCAAATATTACCGTTAGCCCAACTCAATTTTGGCGGAAGCCAAATATTACGGATGGCTCCAACTTCCATATTACCGTTGGCTCCAACTTCCAATCAACTTCCAATAATGAAAATATCTAACATTTTGTTTTTTTGAAAACCTATACCACTAATACATTTCAATCCTAGGGGCATAATGGGGAATCCTGCTAATAATCCAGATAACTGATATTTTAATCCCCATGTCCTACTCCACCCAGAGTCCATCACCCTGTGTCTTGAGTTTTTTTCAAGATTAAGACCTTCACATGAAGGGAAATAGAAACTATACACCATCACAATGAAACCATTTGTTAAGGGCAAATAATAGGGAGCTCGCAAGGGGGGAAGGGGAAGATGTTAAAAACAAACTATTCCAAACAAAACGCCCATCATTTTCATAGGATTATTAATATATATCATAACCAAAACATGCACAAGAGAATATTTAGTGGCCTTTATTCAGTACAGAAATACAATGAATTTATGGCCTTTAATAAAATTATTTATTTCACCTTTTAATATCAAAATAGGATATGGACACCAAAAAATTACTTGAAATTCTCGAACCAATGGACTTCCAACCAAAGCACATAAACAAGCTAATGAACCTCAGAATGGCCTTCTGCATGCTAACTCTCTGGTATAGACGTTAACATATCCTGATAGAAAAAGGAAAAAGGAAAAAGTGTGAGGTGCAGCTCAGAAGTTAAAGCAGTAGGCAAGAGAAATGAAAATGATAATTAGTTTAGCTCATAAATCGCACATATTGGCGTTGCTCCTTGGTAGTTTTGACAATTGTTCCCCACTTGGGATCAACAGAGGATGTCTTCAAAGCCTGATTTCCAGGATGAATCCCTGTACCAAAATGTGGTCGCAAAGATGGAGTTCTTGAGGACATGGAAGGCAAAGTACGCCAAAGCCAAGAATCTGATGGAGATTTTGGTAAAGGTGGGGGAATAGGAAAGTAGCTTTCGTTAGATTTTTCTAATTCTTCTGCCTTTGGGGGCTGCTGAGTTTCAAAATCCATGTTGACATTATTACGCACTTTTGATTTTGCAGAGAAAGTAAAATCCTCGGTAATATCTTCATACTGTACAAACCCCTTCTGTATCTTCATTGCTAATACCTGATTAGATTTGTGGTCTAAAGATGGTTCCTTTAGATTTGCAGTAGCCTTTAGATTTGCTTCCTCGTCCTCAACATTTGAATTCTCAGTATCCTTAAATGAAGAATCTAGCGAGGGAATTTCTTCGGTAGCCTTACTTTTTCCCAGATTATTCAAAGCATTTCCCCTTAAGTTGGGTAGCCCCTTCGTATCTGAAGTATATGAATATATACGAGGAGATTCTGCCTTATGTACAACATCTACGTACAGAGTTTTCTCAATCATAGGACTCTCCAAATCTACTTCCCTATTACTGCTCGGATCAGCCAATAGTTCCTGAAAAGTGCTTGAACTTTTTTTATATGTACTGAAACCAGTCACCTCAGCATTTTTTGCTTCTCCAGGAATACTGAGTACTCCCTTTTTTTCAGAAAAGGTAGATCTAGGTAATTCATAATGGTGTGATGGCATGCAAAGTGTGCTGAAACCAGTCGATTCAGTGTTTTTTGCTTCTCCAGGATTGCTGAGAAATCCTTTTTGCTCAGAAAAGGTGGATCGAGGTAATTCATTATGGTGGGGTGGCATGCCACTACCTTGCAAACGCCAGTATAAGGCTGATCCCTCCATCTTCTGAGGATTAAACGGGCAACTAAGTTGGTCTGACTTATTCGAAACACTCTCATCTTCTTGAAGCCCAATTGCCTGGAGGTCATCTACTGATCTTTGCTCATAAACAATAGCCCTGATGTGCTATAGAAAATTAAGAGATTCATTAATCAACAAAAACTTTTATAGAAAAAAAAAATGAATAGAACACCCAATTGAAGATTTAAAATAGTACCCCGTTCTCATTTTCACTACAAGAACCAGCAGATGAAGAGCTACCATGCGTTCTGCTACTAGGAGACATGGGTATTCGTGTCCTCACACTCATTCCCGGTACTGGGTTTAAAAGGCAAAAGGAACTTTTTAAGCAAAATCGAGGTAGTAAACCACAAACTTTATATGGTAATTGTCCATGTTCATCATAATCATCATCACTTTCTTCTTCATCTTTCTCCTGAGCATAATGTGGTACAATATTAGGCCCATACCTAAGAGGAGGTCGTTTATCTCTGCTTCTTACCTTCATCATCTGTCTAGGTTGCTCCCGAACTACAGGCGGTTTCCTGGGGACATATTGAGGTGTTTCTGAAGTCATTGCCTTAGCTGCTGGCAGGAACCGACCCATCATGAAATCCCGAGTTTGTGGATCTGTTGAGAAGTTTCCAGATGTATTTACATCTGAACCATCCAATCCACTTATACCGCTTACACTACAATTCAAGAAGAATGATTCAGACCTTGAAAGTGTATCAAGAGCATCCATATACGCTTCATCACCTTCCCCTGAATCAGAACTCTCCACTTCCATGGTATCTTTGGAGCTGTCTTGCTTAGTTACTTTTTCATTTGAAGCTGAAACACTGTGCGACCTATAAGGGATTTCTCCACGGTGCTTACTGACAACTGGATGTTCAGTATTGATATCAGAATCTTGTTTTCTGGTTTTCAAGATCCTGCCAGGAGGAAGCTTGGGGGCAATGGGAGGTCGCTCAATAACATGATTACGTGGTCTACTTTCATCCTTGGGTCTTCCTGGACTCTTTTCCCAGACGAAAGGAACAGTTCCTGCGTTCCTGATTGGGCCTGATTTCAGCTCTGATCTGTAAGAAGGAAGGGGAGGTATTTTGGGCCAGGAATGATCGATTTGCCTTTTCTCTTCCTTTTCTGAAGGCGCTGTTGACGAGAAGCGCCTCACAGATAGAAGTGGTTGATAAAAATCTAATTGCTTATCTTCCATCAGATTCTTCAGCAACATGAAACCAAGAAACTTCTGTAAATAGCATAAAAAACTATGATGCCTCCAGTAAGAATGAGCTAATAAATGAAGTTATGCAGAACAGGAAAACTACAAGTAACTTAGTTTCCATATCTAGGCTCTGTATCCTGAAAGTTACATCATTGACATATGGCAGCAACCTAAAGCCCCAATCTCCCCCCCACCCCAATTATAAAAAAAAAGGAAAAGATAACAAAGTTAAAAGAATGTTTTTCTCCATAATTTTTTCTAGTAAAAGGGAGGGGAAACAACTAGTAACCAGGGAATGCATTTTTTAATTTCTCCATTATGGCCCAATATGAATTGAGAAATGAAAGAAACTTTTAGGGTTCCTAGACATACTAGATCAGGATATCCAGGGTGAAAATACGGGTTGGAGTCTAAGAATATATAATGTGCAAACAATCCAACTCTCACAGCACACACATTGGCATGGACATGACAATTACTGGGAGAAAGGACTCTCTGGAGTAAGTATACTATATTAAAGTGAAACTGATTTGACTCCAAACCAAGCTAAAAGATTCTGATTGCAACAAAACTAATAAAAGTAACAAATTTCAACCTTCAAAAGCCTGGACAACTTATCACAAATCAACATTTGTTATCCTGCTATACACATATACACACCTTCTTCCCCAAATGAAAACATAATGAAACCCAATTAATCCATAATACACAATCACTAAGTGCTGTCCCTTTCTCATTTCAATTACCAATAAAGACCAACATTTTCCCAACAGAAAGAACGATTACTCCAAGAACTGAAACCAACAACAACCAATAACCCTAAATTACTCATGAAAAATCATATCAGACACCAAATTAAAGTTCAAGTTTAAAGTTTCATCCATAAAACTAACAACCCAATAACTCAAACACTAATAAAAACTACAACTTGCCAGATAAAACCATGAATTACCATAACCAATACCTCAATGATAGACAAAACAAATGTTCATAATAGAGAAGAACAAAATAAAGATAGAGAGAAATAGTACCTTAAAAGATCCTGAACAGAACCGATCTGTTTAGCTGCAGGATTAAGCATAGAAAAGCTGCAACCCACAAAAGAACAAGAACAAAGAGAATAAATGGAGCAGTTTGTACGCTTGTGGGTGGTAATTTTCTTTATACGAGAGTTCGAGAGCTTACCTTAAAACCAGAATATTAAGCAATTTTAAATATTTTCAAGAAAACTTTAGTAGTAGACTAAACTAAACTAGTAGACAACTAGTAAGCATTATGGGGAAATGGAATGGAATCAATAGGTTCCTTAGAATAGTGATGAAGTAACTTTGTAGTAGTCCTTTTGGGTCACTTTGTTTTGGATCATGTGATGACATCTCTTATTTTAAAGATGGGCCCAAAAGTCAATCAGTCACAGTGTGAAATCTGAAAAAGATATACTTCTCACCCCTATATAATAAAATATAAATAATTTTGAATTTTTTGTTTATTTTAATAAATTATTTGGGCCGTCTAAAATTTAAGATAAATTCTATCGTCCATAATACCAGAGGCACAAGACTCTTGCTAGTTTTATAATATGAGTGCTAAAGTTAAACTATACTTTATGCTAACCACTTTGTCAATTTATCATTGTTCTATTGAGTTCAAAATGTAATCATTTTATTTGATTTGTTTCTATTGAGTTCTTTTTAGCAAATGTATTTTATATTTTACTAGTTTCAGCTTATTATTTTAGAAACTAAAACAAAGGTTATATTGGACTACGATCATTAACAGACACCTTGCATATTATAGAGTACTTTTTGTTATCTAAATATTATATAACTTATTTTTTTAATTATGTTCCTGGTACGTTTAATACAAAGGAACAACTTAGGGATATATGGAGAAGAAGGGTAAGAATAAAAGAAAATCTATCATATACATTTTTAACTTTTTCAAACAGTTTTAAATGCTTTTCCAATCCCATTTATATTTGGCTAAATTTTCTAGAAAAATAAAACAGTGCCAATTTTAAATAAATTGTAAAGTTTATACAATTAAAATTATGATTATTCAAAATTAGTTTTCCCAATGTACGATAATAAAAAAAACATGTCATTTTGGCAAAATGTTTTGTACCTCTTTCACAATTAACAAGCAAATATCCCACTGGTATGTGGGCCCATCAATGCTAGAGACTTTTGATTCTATATGTGATGATAATAATAATGCTATTATCTGCAAATGAGTTGTATATGTATCTTGAAAAAGAAAAAGAAAAAGAGAAATAAAATAAAGCGAATGAGTTGTGTTTGCATTATTGTCTCCATTATTTTATTTTATTTTATTTTTCTTTACTCTTACTTTTATTTCCTCTCCATTCTCCAAGCATAAAATTAAACATTTATTTCTTTGGTCTATGGACTCTTTTGCCTGTGAGTTTCCACTAGATTTATGCATGGTCTAATGTCCCATTTAAGGGTTAATTTGTCACTTTATATAGGTTTGGTCTTACTTTGTTTAATAATTTATATTTTTTTCATTATTTTATATCAGTGCATTTGGTATACAATATTTATTTATACAATTATTATTATATGAGGTTAGATTTTTATTTAATTTTTATATTTTTTTTATTATATATTATACCTATGCATAAATCTTGCGTTCGTCTATGTAAATAGTGTCTGTAAATTGTATACTTTTTGCTGTGGTTATCTCTCTTTTTTTCTTTTTTCTTTTTGTGTTTTTTATGGGACCACTACGTAGCCTATCCCTGGTGGATGATTTTACTTTTTAGAACCCAAGTCCAATCTACTCAGGTCTTCTTTATGGGTCCTTTACATAAGTATACAATAAATAAAAAATAATTACAAGAAAAGTGCATCAATTAAATGATTACAAAAAGAATATAATTAGGATTCATATTACAAAAAACTAGTACAATTCACATTAATAAAGAAACTTAAAATCAAGGAAAATAACTGCCATAATTTCAAATTCAAATTCAAACATTTGAGATCTAACAACAAAAATAAAATCAAAAATATAACAATTGATGTGGACATCCATTATCATTTTCTCTCTTCCTCCTCTAGTACCTTCTCTCGCCTCCCGACCTTATTTATCTACTACAACCACGTCCACGTTTATATCAAGTAACCAATAAAAAAATAGAATAATCGCATAGGGAAGAAGAGAGATAAGAGATCGATGTAAAATATAATATTGATAACCAAAAAATTTATACCAAAGGTAACTAAATATACCTTCGACAGATGCAAAGATAAATTTATTTCCATGGTCTAAAAGTTTGGCAACCAATTTCGTGAAGGTAAATAAAAAATAGAATAATGCACAGAAAAAGAGATAAGAGAGTGATGTGTAATGTAATATTGATAATCAAACCTTCGCATAAAGGTACCCAAACATTTATACTAGCAGTAAGCAAACCTTTATACTAAGGTAACCTTTTTTTATGAATATTTGGTTACCCACAAAACTAAAATGGTTACTTCAGATCGAGGCGTCATACCAATCGCACCACATTCAAAATAATTTTATTTTTTAAAAGCATGGCAATATCTTTATACTAACACTAACCCATGAGATCAAGATCGCCTCAACCTCAACCTCATCGCCTCCATCCGCTTCTGGCCTCTCCCAAGCCAAGTCTCATCCCACCTGAGGCTCTGGTTTAATCACCCTAACCCTTCATACTAATGTAACCAAACCTTTCATAATAAGCAGTAACCAAACCTTCATAACAAGGAAACCTTCATATTAAGGTTCGGGTTATTTTGTTATGAAAGTTTGTTACCTTTGTACGCCTATTTAGTTACCAACATATTAAGAGGGAGGAGGAGAAGAAGAGAAGAGGAAGAGGAAGAGGAAGAGGGAGGAGGGGGGGAGGGGGTGGGGGGGTCTTGGGGGTGGAGAAAGGGGGCTGGAGGAGGGGGGATGGCGGTGGGAGGCGGATGGAGGGAGGCGGGGTGGGGAGGAGGGAGGAGGAAGGAGGAAGGAAGGGAAGGGAGGAGGGGGAGGGAGGGAGGGGGTTGGTGGGTGGAGAGGGGGGGGAGGAGGGATGGCGGTGGGAGGTGGTGGGGGCTAGGGGGCGAGGAGGAGGAGGCGGAGGAATGGGAAGGAGAGGTGTAGTGGGAAGTGGGAGGAGGAGAAGTGGCGGTGGGTGTGTTCTTGTCGTGCAGCATGGTCGGGGTGAAGGTAAGGAAGAAAGATCATGATGGTAGAGAGGAAGAAGACGATTTAACCGAATGGAGGTTCATGAGAGAGAGATAAAATTTAAATCCCTACAAACATGGCTATTATCAATAACCGATTAAATCTGGTTAACTAAATAAAAGGATAAGATTGCACTCTTTTTGTAATTAAAATTGCATATGCACTTTTTTTATAATCATTTAGTTTGTACACTTTTTATGTAATTATTTTTTAAAATATAATAAAAAATGTAATTGTTCCCTTCTTTATTCAGGTCCAGTTAGGTTGGGTGCAACTTACTAGTTTGGGCTGAAATACTTGTTGGATCTACCATTTTGGGCTCATTGTTGGAAAGCCCGGACTAATATCAGCCGCCTCAACTTATTTAAAAGGAAAAACATGGTATAGAAAAATACGTAATTTAGAAAAGTAATAGTTTATCTCATTTCAATAATTAATCGATTCATGATTTGATCACGGAATTATATATTTTACAGTCATTTAACGAGGTGTTCAGGTTTTAAAATTTTTCTTAAATAATTTTTTTAACTCATGTATGAAGTTATTGAATAACAATAATATGAAGGAAAATGATATATATTGAGAGTAAGTATTTTTTTCAAAAAAATGTGTAATAAATTGGGTCAACTTGTAATTCCTACAAATTCCATGATTAATAATTTGGTGTAATTGATATTTGTGGTTTGGCTTTCGAAAAAAACAATAACACTCCTTTTGCTCTTGAAAATTAATTTTAAAAAATTTAGACTTTAAATAAACATAAGTTATTTAACTTTGAAAATAATAGATTTTGTAATTAGTTAAACTATCTAGATAATTTTTTTACAATTTTCATATTTATATCGTATAAAATTAAATTAATTCATTAACTTACAAAAATTTAAATTAACTTTAAACAGTCAAATTTATCCTACCTTTTAAAAATAAACATACACACATACGGTTAAACTATTACAACGATTTTTTTAGGCTATGACAACGGTTCAATCGTCGTCATACATACCGTCGTTATTGTTCAAAAAATTAGTCGTCATAGCACGACTATGTACTACACAGCTGTGTATATATATATAACCTTATATTATATATATATATATACGGTCCGGATCTTAAGTTCACCCCTTATCTAACATACCTTGCTCACCTCCTTTAGCGACGGATCGGACGACAATTTGATCCGTCGTTATATATAGAACCGCCATTTTAGCTTTTAGCGACGGAAAACATATAACGACGGACCGAATTGTCGTCCGGTCCGTCGATAAAGGAAGATGAACAAAGTATGTTAAATAAGAGGTGAACTTAAGATGCAAATCATATATATATATATATATATATATATATATATATATATATATATATATATTATGGATAAATCTATGGAAACATCAATTTTACCCTAACTATCCCGATATACTTTGAATTTCCCACGCGCTTTGACAAAATTAAAAGCGGCTTTTTTTAACACTTAGCTAAAACAGAGGATCATCGTGACATTTTTTGGAACAAAACCCCCTTCCTTATTAGATCCATCTCTCTCCTTCCACACACATGAATATGGGTTACCCGTTGTTGATAACTAAATCAAACAAATTGATATACGTATATCAAACATATATATAAATGAGGGAGTAACTTCCTTGAGTCAAAAGGGGCAGCTATAAATCCAGAGTACAAATTTTGGATACCATGTAAGAGGAGAAACATTAAAAAAAAAAAAAAGGGGGAGAGATGTGCACGGTAGAGAAGCGAGGGAGCGTCTATGATGACAGATTGATCGGGTCAGAATTTTTCGTCAATTTATCGACTCGAGTGTCAAGTGTTCAACAAATGATTTCAAGTAATTGGGCTAAAGATTATTTAAGGGAGTACAATTTAAGTGTTATTGGAGTGGCCAATTCAGCAAGTCAATTTAATATAAGCCCAATTTTAATCTTCTTAACAAAGTCAACATATTTTATGTGTAAAGGAGGTTATTTAATCATGTGGGCTGCAAGATTATTTGATTCACGTGGGCCATATTTCTTTCCAAAGGTTATCAGACTTATGAATTCAGGTGGACTTCTCAACAATAATGTTCATGCACGGATTTTAACTTTAGTCCAATAATTGATCAGATTTGCATGTATTTTTATGGGCTACGTATTCTATGTCAACAAGCAAACAAATTTGGAGCATTTTAAGTCCAAGCAAAGACACGGAAAGTCGGCAACGGAATATCGCTTAATTTACAATATTTGTATAAATAAAATGTGACATGGAAAGATCTAGAATTAATTCTAAATTTTATTTCAATTAGAATTTCTTTTCCAATTTGATTTCTATTTCTTATAGAAATTAGGGTTATAGCTTATAAATTCTTATTAGGATTTGGATTGTTTTGAGTAGTATAAATAGAGGTTCAAGTTATGTAATCAAATACATTATACATTATACATTATTATTATTCAATATACTTGTGAGTTTATTCTCTACTTTTGGTTCTTTGAAGAATTCCTAAGTATTTTTCTTAGTTATTTCTTTGAGATTCAATTTGACTTATCATACAACAATTCATAGTCACAGTGTGGCGTCTTCACCGCATCAATCGTCGATTGTATCGAGATTACCGCTTCAATATAAGCGGGGGTTAAGGTGTCGTTGGTGTCCATTCAACGCAGTAATTCTAAACGCTGAGCAATTGTACCAAGATTACCGCTACACATATAGGCGTAGGGTTAAGGTGTGTTAAAGCAATCCATCCAACAACTTTGCTAGTAAACGATCGAAGCATGACCACCTCACGCAAGTGCATCAGTGGAGTCTATCATTTGGTATCAAAGCTAAGCCTTTCTAGCAAGTTACTTATCTTTAATTTTTTTGTCGAAAAATATATACTAAAAAAAAAGAGCAAAAAAAAAAAGAACAAAGAAAAAAAAAATTCATATTCTATTTTTCATTGTGCTAACCAAATTTATAGCACACCATTAAATTATCAAATTCCAACCAAGAGTTCATACCGTTCCATCATCATCAATTCTGAAACGGAGCTACAAATTACAAATCTGAGGTATACAAGAGGAGTATAAGGCAATCGATCGGTGATTTTGTGGTATTTTGATAGTTACACCATCTATAGTTTTGTTTCGTGATAAGTAATTTTTGAATTGATTTGTAAAACCAAGAATTTTGCTAGGGGAATTTAAGAAGAACCTATTAGAGAGAATATTAGAGGTAAAAGGCAAGAGTGTAAGATTATTAGAGGTAAAAGCCAAATTTGAGCGATATACGGGTGATTCATTATTATTCGAGCGAAACACGTAAGTGGAGTGTGTGAGAAAATTGTTTTTATCTACTAACCCTTGTTTTGGCAAAATAAATATGTTGGGCTACAAGAGCCATTGAAAAGAAGACCCATAGTTCATATGAAGTCCAAGGCGTGGATGAGTGGTGGAGATCATGGGAGGAGGATTATGATGTGCATCATAACTATCACGGATTTACGGAAAGAAATTTCATAAACCCATATGAAGCATAGGAGGGATCATTTATTGTCTCAGGAAATAAAAGTTGAAGAAGATCATGCGATTCTTGGAGAGTCATGGGAGACTAGAAAAGCTACAAGTGTGCAAGCTAACGAGGAAGAAACAATGCAACAAAAGAATATGTTTTATACTAGGTTTCTAGTACAAGAAAAGGTATGCATTGTTAAAATTGATTGTGATATTGGTACTAACATTGCTAGACTACAATGGTGGAGAAACTAGGGTTGTCAACAACAGACATCCTCGACCTTTACAAGATGCAAGAGGATCGTCGATTCGTGAGGAGGTAATGGTGACTAGACGAAAGTGTCGATTTCTTTTCGCATTGGTAGTTACGAAGATGAAATATTATGCGATGTAGTTCCAATCCATACTTGTCATTTGTTACATTGGGAGGCCATGGCGACAATAACAATGAGCCAAGAAAGCATAACAACAACAGTATTTAATAAGTATTCATTTAGTACACAATCGAATAAGAGTCAACCTTTGTCCTATGACGTCCGGAAGCAAGTTCGTGATGATCTAATGTATTTACAAAAAGATCGTGATCAAATGCAGGAAGAAATTATAGAATATGCAGTCCAAGGAGAGTTATTGGGTTCGAGTGTTCAAGATGAAATCCATGATCTAAAGCAAGATGGTGAACATCCGGAAAAGAAAGTAATCAAGAAGATGAGTTTCAGAAAAGAAAATACATGTGGAAAAGATCGACAAAAAAGAAATTGTTCAAAAGATTGATAATATAAAAGAAAAATTGAAAAGGGTGAGAATGAAAAGAAAAGAGAGATTGAGAAAAAAGAGAATGAAAAGAGTGAGCTTGAAATCAAACGAGAGAGAAAACATAAACGAGAGGGTGAGCATAAAGAAGAGAGAGAAGAAATACGTGACTATGAAAAAAGATAGTGAGTTGAAAAAAGTGAGTTATATTTTGAAAAGCCAATGAGTGTACATTCGCATAAGACATTTAGGCGCTTTTGAATACTAACACTAATGATTCTTCTTTGTCTAGTTCTATTTTTCTCTCTCAGACAAAGTTCTTGATGAAATACTCCGCACTATTCATTCCGCTGATCATCACCGATAGATTCCGAGGAGACGCACGAGTCTACTTACCAAGGCGGGTTGAAGAGTTGATGAAAGTGGGTATCGTGAGAGAAGACATGAGTTCATGTGTCGATTATGAGATCATAGTATCTAAGGAGGATGAGACAACGAGTTTGTTCGTCGATTTTGAATTGGTAAACAAGTATCGTTATTCTTTTTCTTGTTTGGATAATATGCTTGATAAATTGCATAGTACTTGTGTTTTATCTACATGTGATAATGATCATGTGATGACAATGCCTAATCAATTTAGCACGAGAGATTGTGATAAATGGAAAATTGTTTTAACATGTGAGTCATATAGGTGGTTAGTGATTTCTGTTAGATTAACTGATGCATCTAGTGTTTTCATGAGTTATTTAAAACATGTTTTGCATGCTTCCATTGGATTTGTTGTTAGCTATTTTGAGGGTAAAATCATCTTTATCATGAACTATGGTGGGTATTTGATTTATGTTGAGTTAGTTTATGATCATGATATATATTCTCGTTTTCAATGTTGTTACTTGCATGAAATTCATTCTAGGTTTTCTTATCCATATGTTGAGTTAGGTTTTCTTGCTAATCAATCTTTACATGAATTGTCGTTAGTTGACAATGGTAGTAATCATGTTGTTTCGTTGGAGCAATCTTCATTGCATGATTTGCTATCATATGGTTCTGATTCAAGAAATGTTTATCATCAAGATGGTTTGAGAGATGAGTTATTTGCATGTGTAGTTAGTTCACTTGGATTAGCTAAGGCATTGCATACTTCCATGGAATTGCTTTGAATTATATTTTGCATTTTTTCATGGAATATTTGTTATTCTCATTTTGATGATATTTCGATTTTTGTTAACATTTTGGGACTTTACACTAATATACAACATTTAAAAAGAATTACAAAAATAAAACACGCACAACATAATTACAAAAATAAAACAACACAATATAAAAGTTGCTAAAATCACGATACGCGCCGCCATTTTGACTCTCCTATATGCAACTAACCACTCCTAAAAAGCCGCTTAATCGAACAAAACACGCAACTTTGATAACGAGAAATCCAAATCTTCCATCATGCACGACACACCATCGAGATCGAGAAGACGAAGCTTTTCGTCATGACACACCACCGCAGAAGAATTCTTGCATCTCTAAGAAAAAAATCGTTGTCGCGATTTAATCAGAAGATCGAAAATAAGATACAAAATCAACGCCGCTTTCAAGATCAAGAATCAAAAAACATTGTTGCAGTTGATTGTTGAATACAAAATCAACATCGCCTTCGATTCAAATATCGTGGTATGTAAGTTTAAAACTTATAAGATATAGATACTTATAGTTACTACTTAATTACTAAATTGATTATCTTTCTTAAGTTTTTCAACTTAAATTGTCACAAAGTTTGAAATATCGAATGTTGTGCTTGCAAAATGTATTTGAAAACATGTTTTATATTATGGTTACTAAGGTTATATAAATTGGTTATCGCCTAATGTTGGTTTGGTTATCGATTATTTTTGTATTGTTATCGTGGTAACATTATACCGCCTAATGATGTCTTAGTTATCGACTAATGCTATTTTGGTTAATCGATAATATTACTAATTAATGCCGACTTGGTTATCGATTAATGCCGATTTGGTTACTATGTAATATTATATCGTTACATCGATAAATGTCGATTTGTTTATCGTGGTAACACTATAATGGTTATCGATTAATTTCAATTCGTTATCGATAAAATTATTATAATGTCGATTTTGTTATCGTGTGTAAAAATATTATTTAAATGACTCATGCCGACTTTTGTTATCGAATAATGCAAACTTAATTATCGCAGTTGATTAATCGTTATCAGATATGGTTGTCAAGCATATTAATGTACACTTCTACTTATGTTTTTTATATTAATGGTTACTTGTTAGCCAAATTGGTTACATTCTTACAAAAGTCCGCTTTTTAGTTGGTAACAAATAAATTATATCGTTGTTTTTTATTGTAAAACGCAAGGAAAACCCTATTTTTACCGGGTTGTTTTTGGTTACCGATTAACGCCGATTCTACATCGTGGTAACATTATATGGTTACCGAATATTGCCGACGAGTTGTCAGGTAAAATTATAATGGTTATCGACTAATATCGACCGGATACTCGCTTTTACATTATATTGGTTATCGCCTAATGTCGATCGTTACTATGTAAAATTATAATGGTTACTCAATAAAGGTCGATTGTTACATCGGTAAAATTATAATGTTATATTCTTTTGTAATTGTTTCATTTATATCGATGTTACTTATCGACTACATCAGTATTGGTTACATGGACTAATAAGAACCAATACACCAAATTTGATGTTTGACTAATAAGAACCAATACACCTTTTAAGACATATCGATATTTTTTATATTATTTTTTTTTACCGTAAAATGTCACAAATATGTTTTATGTTATGGATACTAAGTAAATATATGTCAAGTTACCGCCTAACTGGATTTCGTTAGTTTATAATGTCGATTTGTTTATCGTGTAATATTACCATGGTTACTACATAATATTACCGTGTTTTATACCGATTTTTTATATCGATGGTTACCGATTAACTACATGGTTACCTTTATACACCGTTAGTCTTTAATTTGTAACAAAGTCATTATCGATTATTTTGGTTGTAAAATGAATGTAAAAATATTTTTTATAATTCGCTACTAATTACATATATCTTCGTTATCGATAATATGTATTTAGATATCGAAAGGTGTTTATTTGGTTACTCTATAATGTTATTGAAGTTTTATAATTGTTTATTTTATATTGGTAGTTACTTATCGACTACATTGGTTACCTTCATACAATCGTTAAATATTGGTTGTTGTATACTATTTAATTGGTTAAGATAATGTTTATTTGTCATGCAAAGTGACAATTTGGCAATTTTCCGTCAAGTTTGGAGTGTTGATTTTAGCGCTTTTCAGAGCCTAATTTCATTGGAAACGGGTCAACGATCAAAAGTCACCAGCTTTGCTGGTGAACTGCATGGTTTTTTGGTCGAATTCCATCATTTAGGCCTTCAAATTTGCATGTAAAAATTTGGTTTATTTTTTGGTTACTAATATTATGTAATTTGTTATCGCTAATATTGATTTGGTTACTTTATAATGTTTATTCAAATTGTTAGACAATGGAGACCGATAAAGAACCAATACAACAAATCTAATTGTTTACAGAATATATAATTGGTTAACGTTAAGAACCATTAACCACATGGTTGGTAACATTTTTGATGGTGTACAAGTAACCAAAATTGATGTTGATTAATATTTTTATTTTTGATTCCATCATGAGTTATCAATATAAAGTAAACATATACAAGCTTTTTATAATGCCTTTGATACAAGTTTTTATAACAGCTTTTGATACAAGTTTTATAATTATCTCGTTACTAACAAGCTAAGAATTATCTATGATAATTATTCGTTACTAACAAGTTTGTAGATAAACAGACACTCACACATGTACATTTAACAATTAATGTTTGTCCCGACACAAGTTTAGAATTATCTCGTTACTAATAACAAAGAACTATAATGTAACATAATAAAACAAAGAACTATATAATTATACGATAAGAACTGTAACATGTTTTAATGGTAAGCCAAAATGTAAACATCATGTAATGAAACTCGCTTTAAGCAATCCATGTATACTATAACCATAATGTAACATAATAAAACAAGAACTATATAATTATACGATAAGAACTATAAACAGTTTTAATGGTAACCCAAAATGTAAACATCATGTAATGAAACCCAGCTTTAGTAATCCATGATACTAAACAATTACATATTAACCGTAATAAAAAAATAAAAGTATCTCAAATCCCACATTGAGGACACAATAATAAGAGCCAAACCATAAGGTAACAAAGAATCAAAACATAATAAAGAAGTAACCAAATAGTTATACGAAAGAACTGTAACATGTAAGATGTGTTTGTGGAAATGGAAGTAGAAATATAATAAGATAAACCTTGTAGAATATATTCAAGGAATTTACAAAAATAATACATCAATGTATACCAAGAAATACATGGTTTATTATGACTTGGGTTTATTATTTACAAAAATAATACATCCACAAACTAATGATGCCTTAAACTTCTTCAACTGCCTTGGGTTCAATTTCGTAATAATGTTCTGGGACTTCCATGTCACACCAATATATAACTTTTCCAATGAATTTTCTATTGCATTCCCATATAAGAAAGATTCCATAACCGCAAATAAAAAAAATCGATTTACACAAATATTAAGAATCAGATATAAACAATATTTATATCATAAATAAATTTATCAAACAAATACATCAGAACAAAAACAATATATAAAAGTAACCAAAATCTCAATCGAGGGAAAAAAGAATGGTATCCAAATCATAAGCTAACAAAGAATAAAAAATATACTAATGAAGTAACCAAACAAGCTTATATGTTAAGAATCAAAACATATATTAATGGTAACCAATACATAAACAAATATATAGATCAAACAAAGTTTAGTCAACCCATATATTAAGCAAATATATTATCAGAACCGTAACAACAAAAAAAAAGAAGCAAAATCCCAACTCAAGGAAACAAAAATGGAATCCAAATCGTAAACTAATAAAGAACTAAAAAACATACTAAATAAGTAATCAAATATTTATATGATAAGAACTAAAACATGTTTTAATGGTAACCAATACATAAACAACATGTACACCAAAATCGCTTTAGTCAACCATGTATACTAAGCAAATAAATGGTAACCATAACAACATAAAAAAGTAACCAAAATACCAAATCAAGGTAACAAACATGGTATCCCGAATCTCAAGCTAACAAAGAATCAAAAAAACATAATGCGTAATAACCAAACAAGCTTATACGATAAGATTTATTTTTTATCGCTCGACGAAGCTACAACGTAAAGATTACATCAAGCCCCCATAAATTAGTCTAAGATACTAAACAACATGTAGTCCAAACTCGCTTTAGTCAATCAATGTATACTAAGAAATACATTGTAACCAAAACAACATATAAAAGTAACCAAAATCCCAATTGAGAGGAAAAAGAATGGTATCCAAATCATAAGCTAACAAAGAATAAAAAATATACTAATGCAAAGAACTCAAACAGCTTATATGTTAAGAATCAAAAATAATGTACATGTGAGGGTACATAATGTACATGTTAGAATAAAAATAATAAAGAACTCAAAATCCCACATCGAGGGCAATAATAATAAGAGCCAAACCATAAGGTAACAAAGAATTAAAACAAAATAAAGAAGTAACCAAATAGTAATATGAAAAGTAACAGTAATATGTTTTAATGGTAACCAAAAATGTAAACAACTCAGATATCCAATTCAGCTTTAGGTAACCCATGTATACTCTCACACGTACATTTAACATTTGATATATGTCCCGATACAAGCTTGTAAATATCCGTTACTACAAAAAATAAAATGGTTACCCTTCTATGCATGTTTGGTTACCAATCGCACCTTTCAAACAATGTATTAGAAACAACTTAATATTTAACCAACAAATAATGTCAATTATACAATCAAATATGTAATTCCATTTACATAAGCTCCAATAAACATTACATACTCACTAACCATAACAAATGGTTATGTTTCAAGACTTTACAAAAATAATACATCAATGTATACCAAGACATGATTTATTATGACTGGGTTTTTATTTAAAAATAATACATCCACACAATGTATACTAAATTTCGTAAAATACATGATTTATTATGAATGGATTTTTATTTATCTATATCATAAATATTTACAGAACTGTAAATAGGATTATCTATAAAAATTTACAAAGATACTAACCAAAACATAATATAACAATTACATAAAGAGTCAAAACAGACTATAACAAATAACCAACGCCCCAAATCGATCAGATAATAATAGTTATCATATCATAATATAACATTAACCATACCATAATAAAACAAGAACCAAAAAGTTATATTATATAATCTAATGATAACCAAAATATAAACAACATGTAGTACAAACCATTTTATGTAGTAAACAAAACATGTATACCAAAAAATATACTAAAGAAGTAATCAAACAGCTTATACGCTAAGAATCAAACCATGTTTTAATGGTAACCAACACATAAACAACATGTAGATCTAAACCCAGCTTTAGTCAACCAATGTATACTAAGAAATACATCAGAACTCAAACCAATATATAAAAGTAACCAAAATCCCAATCGAGAGAAAAGAATGGTATCCAAATCATAAGGTAACAAAGAATAAAAAAATATACTAATGAAAAAACCAACAAGCTTATATGTTAAGAATCAAAACATATATTAATAAGAATCAATACATAAACAACATGTACATTAAAAACTCAGTTTTTAGTCAACCATGTATACTAAGCAAATACATGGTAACCATAACAACATAAAAAGTAACCAAAATACCAAATCAAGGTAAAAAAAATGATATCCTAATCACAAATTAACAAAGAATCAAAACATAATGCGTAATAACTAAACAAATTATACGACAAGAATACTAACAAAATTTAAATTAACACACCTTTAAAAATTATATGATAATGTAACAATACGTATGCTTTTCGATCCAAAACCTTTTTTTCACTAAAATGAACAACCCGTGAATCAACAAGTGCAACAAAAGTAAATTAAAAAATAATTAACTAATTAATTTACGCCACCAAAAAAAGAAGACTAATCAAGAGAAAAAATGAAATATTAGTAGAAATATCAAGACAAAAAGAAAAAAAAAAATAAAATAAAAATATCACCTCTAATTAATAGAAAAAAAAAAGAAGACTAATTAATTAATGATGAAGATGAAGAAAAGAAGAAATACCAAAGAGAAATACCAATACAAAAAGAAGAAGAAATATCAAGAGATGAAGAAATATTAGATGAAAAAATATCAAGAGATGAAGAAATACCAAGAGATGAAGAAAGAGGACGACGATTTAGTCCGAGAGACTGGTGTCATGCCATGCATGCATTACATGCAAGGAAGGAAGATTTACGACGAGTGGATTTAGATGAGAGAGAGAGAGAAGTAGAAGGAGAGAGAAGAAGTAAGGAGTAAGAGAGAGAAATATTAATGGAGAAATAGAGAGATCAAGGAAGATGGAAACTAATTTGTCATGTCAACCAAATAATATTAACTCCTTAAATTAAGGACTCCTAATATAATTAGTATTGTAAATATATATGGTAAATTGTCATATTTTTGTAATTATTTTATAATCTGTATGATTTTTGTAATTACTTTTATAAATGTACTATAATATGTAAATGTTCCCGCATGGCGTGGCGTGGAGTCTATCAGTCTACATCCTAACGCTCACCGGAAACGATGATCACCGCTTGAATCCAACTCTCATCAACTCTGTTTCCGCCGCCCTCCGCCGCATTAGATCTGAAAGCACCACCATACCCGCCGCCGCCCTGTCACCACCGCATAGGGCAAATTCTTCTCCAATGGTTACGATCTCGAATGGGCCGAATCCGACAAAAAATGCTTTCTTCTCATGTCCTCCAAGTTCAAATCATTCATCACCGACCTCATCTCTCTCCCCATGCCCCAAAAAATATCTATGATGCTCATCTGTTTTGGCAAAAGAGTTTAAAAAAAAAAAAAAAGGCAGTCTTAATTTTATCAAAACAACATGAGAAGTTGCGTATCGAGATAGTTGGTGTAGAATTGATGTTTCCATAGATTTATCCATCTATATAATAAATCAGGACTATTTTTGAATCTAAAGCACAGTGACGGTTTAGATTGAATCTCAGTGTTTACAATTTAATCCAATGACTGACCTTTCATTTCACAAAAAAAAAAAATACCGCCCAAATCAACCCCCCTTGCCTCTGCTCCTCATTTCGACTTCTCCTTCCTTTGTACTCTTCTCCACCTCCGAATTCCTTCCAATTACACCGGCGATTGACAGTAAAAAAACAACCCATCTTCCCCCGTCGATTCCTCTCCTCCCCACACAATAAACTTTTTGTTGCCGGTTTCTCTCTCCCGTCGATTCCCCGCCGATTATATTGTTTATTTATGAACTTTTCTTTGAATATCTCTATATTCTAATTTAGATTATGCTTTGTGATTTGTTGATATGTTAATTCACAGGTTTGTCATGGTCAGTGGACGAGAAATCATTGAAGGATGCTTTTTCTTCCTTTGGGGAGGTGACTGAAGGTACAATACTTTACCCCCTCTTTTATAAAATGTCAGACTCATTACAATTTCTTTAATCAAAATTCTTGAAGCAAATTTAATGAAAGAATTCTTGAAGTAGTTCCAAAAAGAGCCAAACTGTGTGATTTGGCATTTGGGTCTGTTGTGATTTGGCATTTGGGTCTGTTGTGATTTGGCATTTTTATTTTATTTCTGGTGGGTTTACATTTGATTAGTGTTTTGTTTCCGTCAGAGTTTGCTAAATCCCAACTTACCCAAAGTTAATTTTTTTCAGAGCCATGGAGTTGAATCAGAGAAATTTGGGATTTGGGTTTTCGTTTTTTTTGAACTGGGTCACTTTTATTTTGAGAGCCATGGAGTCCAAGAAATGCTCAAGTCAGATTTCCAAAACCCTAACATTTGCTTTTTGTTTTTTGTTTTCCTCTTTTATTGCAGTTGATGAGCCACTCAAGATCACATTTGAGGTATTTATATGTGTTTTATATAGTTCATAGTTTCTTTTTTAGCATTGAGAAATCCTGCAAGCAAAATTACAGTTATCCTCATTTATGCAAGTATTATTGAAAATGGTAAAATAAAGTGATCCTCATTTATGCTGAATGGTAAAGTTTCTTAGTGTATCAACCATGGATTATCATAATTTATTGATTCCATTATCTGTTGTCTTCTATTTTTGTCTACTCTATATGTGAATTTGTGTGAATTAAGCGTGACAGAGGCTGGCGAACATTCAAAAGACCTGGCGTTGATGCCTTCTTGGGACATCTAGCCCAATTTTATGAGATCATAGTGTATTCTGACCAGCTGAGTATGGTATGTTGTCATGTTGATCATTCTATTTAATCTTAGTTATTGCCATGCTGTATTACCATTTTCTGGTTTAAGTGTTACTGACAGTATATGCCTATATGGCCATGTTGGGCATCTGCAGTATGTAGATCCTTCTGTTGATAGATTGGACCCTAAGCATTGCATAAGGTATAGGCTATCAAGAGCTGCAACTAAATATCAAGACCAGAAGCATTATCGAGTATGTTGACTTGCTATGGTATTACTTATCTGTTCTTTTAGTATAATTTCCCATTGATACAGCATTCCCTTTCTGTCTATTACTTATCGAGTATGTTGACGTTCTTTTAGTACCCAACTTCTGTTCCTCACTTCTTTTTACCACACTTTTATTCCGTAGTTGTAACCTCATATTGATAGCAAAACTTATAATACTGGAAGTTGGTGCCTGTTGCAAGGAAAAGTACGGTGCACACAGTAATTAATCTTTTTAGTTGAGAATGTTTTGATGCCAGTCAAATGGCCATTTCATTATTTTGTCTGGGTATCGGCTTACTGTATGTACTTAAAAAAATAAAAAATAAAATTGTTACTGTAGTAGTTCTATTGGTTGAAGCTTGCTCACTGGAAATGCTTTTTATATATAACCATTTTCAATAATACTTGCATAAATGAGGATCATGTTTGAAAATGTAATTTTGCTTGCAGGATTTCTCAATGCTGAATAGAGATCCTCAGATTTCCAAAACCCTAACATTTGATCTGTTCTTTTTGTATTTTGTTAGTTAACTTGGTTTACTTTTGGAATTGGACTGCATAAAGTTTGTTCCTTTATTTATTACCCGTTAAAATTTTGACAAAACATGATTGATCTTTATTGGTTTCTATCTGCTTCGAATAACAGAGAATATAAATTATGTTACTGGGCCAGCTTAATTAAGTGATGGCAGTTATTGTGGTTATATGAAAGGAGGATTCCTTTTGCACTCTGCATGTTCTCAATTAGTCAACTTTTCTATGTTATAGATTACAGTTGGTTATCTTATAGTATTACATTTTGTTTGTTTTTTCTATGTAGAAAATCATCCAACATTTTAATACATTCTTAGATGAAAATACAAGAAAAGCCAAATTACATAATAGACTTATGTAATATCCATTAAATAGATGATTTTAAGATACAATTTGGGCCACTGCACACAATATTCACTAGCAACACCGTCTTCATCTCTATATGAGGTGAACATACTTATAGTTACCTGACACGCGTACAATGTATATGAGTGGTAGAACTAAGTAATTGTCGAACTACAGAATACGATAGGAAGCAAATTTTCGTTGACAAGTCTAATGTTTATTGTATGTTAGACCTTAAGGGAGCCATCACAATGAGATAGATTAAATCAGTTCCACAACCAGGTTAATTTTGTTTGTAGAAAAATCAAAGCCTTATGTGCTTACCAATCATCCTTTAACTGTTCAACCTTTATAAACCAGAATTTCTCAAGCTATTTTGACTGCATCTTTTGTGGATTAAGCCAGCCACTAAATTACAAAGAATACTGTTCATGTAAAATGAGATTCAGAACTTCCAGAATCTTAGTCCTAGACTAAAGTTACTGCCATGGAGATGTAGGTTCAAAACCCAGCAACCATACTAAATGAATAATTTTTTAACTTCTCAAAGTAAAAGGACCCAAAATAAGGTTGTCAACTTTTTGATTAAAACATAAACAAGTCTATAAGGTGGTTAGCACATAATAAGATTCACAAGTATAAACTATTACAATTGGAAATAACCTAAACCTGATTTAGGTACGTAAGCATTATTATCTTATAATAATGGTATTGTGAATTGGGTCTGCTGAAATTGTGGTGTTTCCTTTAATCACTCTGTACATTACTAAATTTGATTCTGGTCGGAGTGTCGTGCCATCTTCAAGTTTTTCCCCTTGTTTTTTAAAAATTTTAGTACAAAAAAGTCTGTGTGCATGGGATTTGATAACGGAATTGTACGGAGAACTATCCACTGAAATTTTTTTTTGCTATGTTTTGTTGTCTTTGTCAAAGAAAATTATATTACTACATTATCTTTGTTTTAGTAAAAATATGTTTTGTAATTGTGAAACTTTAATTTTTAGTGATGAATATATATTACGTTAAAAAAATTCTTGCTCCCCCTCAATATCGAATCCTGGCTCCGTCCCTGCTCACCTTTACGACAAAACTTCTTCGTTTTTTCTTTCGGTCTATATATTACAAGAAAGCCTATTCCTACAAAAATCCCCATATGATTAAAAAAAAAATAAGTTCAACCCCATTAGATTGTTTAACTTCTTCTTTTTTTTTGTATTTACATTTTGTTGGGAGAAAAAAATAATTTTATAAACTTAGACGTGAAAAATTAGAAAAATAAGTCAAATGTAACTCTGAAAATTAGATATATGTATGTACAAGTGAAATATAATGTAACTAGATCTAATTAAGTTGTTGAGTAGGTGAGTACATAAAAATTGAAAATTTTGAAGCCACGACATAATTTGAGATGTGGACCATGCATTAATTAATGTAAGAGTTGGCAATCACATACGTAACGTCCATCGGTCCATGGAAGGGAAGGGAAGGGAAGGGAAAAGGATAATCGGACTTTGTAATTAATCAAACACTCGCAAATTAAACTCACACACCATTATACTGTCACCAATACAGATTTATGAGTTAAATCATCAAGCAAATGAACCGTTTGTTGAAATGGTACTAAGAATACTTTAGTTGATTGTAAGTCTACATTCAACCATATCTCTCTCTAAATTCTTACTTATATCAATCTCTCTAAATTCTTACTTATATCAATCTAAATCATTCCTTCCACTACATACAAATGTGTATGCTCATTTGTTTTTTAGATAATTCAGAGTAAAATAAGGGTTCTTATGTTTCGAATTTATTTTGACTCACATATTTCGATAATTTTTATATTTCAAATATTTTCAGGTTTATATTGAAGGATACTTGGTGTAAGCTATAAAGTAATGGGTCTTATGCAGCATGTTTCTCTATTTTCTGTCCATTTGTATTTTTTGTGTTTCGTCTTTTGTAAAGTTACTTAATTATACATGGTTATGATAATTTTTTGGGTATGGAATGATGATTTTTTTGGTGGTTTGGATATGTATTGATGATTGTAAGTTTTGTAGACATGTTTAGAATTTTTCGGATATCTATTTTTAAAGGAAATTTTGTCGAAATTTTGTGAAATTAGTACCAACTAGCTCGATGTTTTGGTGGTTGAATATATATTGATGATTGAATATGTATGTCTTTAAATAATGTAATATTTTTTAAATTTTAATTTAATTTTTCGTTACACCGTACCTTCATGCACGAATTATCGCTAATATATTCGGGGGATGGGCATACGTGCCGCTTTTCTGAATTTGACTCCTTTCAGAAACATTATACTTAAGTAAATAATTCATAATTTTGAATTTGAGGCTACTTTAAACATTATACTTTATGACTTTATGTCGTGAGGCTGAGGATGTGGTTGAGGCTCAGCTAACACAATTACAAACTTGCAATCAATCAATATTTATCAGAGCTACGATGTCTACTTGCTGCTGATGTTGTCTATATTCGAAAGACCAGACCAGACCAGACCAGACCAGAACAGTGTCTATATATGTCCCATCCCCAGTCCCCAGTGGGATGCTTTTTATTATACGTTTAGATTAAATTAAATAAATGGAATACATGAAAAAATTAAATAAAAATAATGTATTTGGAGGATAATTTATAGAATAATAATTATTACGAAATAATAAATACATATTTATTATTATATTAATTAAAATTAAAGAATTCAATTGACTTAAAAAAGTGAATAATAATATTATTATATTGTTCCGTTTCCAATTAATGTTTTATTGTTCCGTTTGGCGTTGTAGTAAATGTTTAAAGCATGGTTACTAGTAGGTGGGTCAAATGAACAACTAATTGAAACGAGGTGATTGACTATTTATAGCCAGTCCGTACCAACCTTTGTGTAGCAAAATTCACAATCTTATTTAACCATCAAAAAGTAAGCAAACAACTTTTATTTCCTGGCCTTTTTCTTTTTCTTTTAATTTTATTTAATTTAATTTAATTTTATTTGTTTAATCGAAAAGAATAGTTTATGATTGGACGTTTGATGGGTGAAAAATTTAAAGGGTTCACGCGTAGAACCAAGGTGTGGATATTAGTAAGCCCACCCTCTTCGCCAGCTGGCTGTCGGAGCCCAGAGGCAAGCTCCCCATTCCCCTCCCTCCTAACCACATGACTCACACCCCCCCCACTCTCTCTCTCCCTCTCTCTCTAAAAATAAAATAAAAAAGAAAAAGAAAAAGAAAATCTCTTAATTTCTCTCTCCTCATCAATTAATAAAATTTAATATCATCAAATTCAATTCAATACAAACATAAACATAACCCAAATATTGAAACCAACCCCCGCCTTCTCTCTCTCTCTCTCTCACATTACTTTGCATCTCTCTCATCACTTTCACAGTTCTCTCTCTAACGTATACGCGCACAGTCATTACTCATCAGTCTATTTTGATTTTCTCTCTCTAAAGTTTTGACGCAGACATGAACCGGTTTTTACGGAAGAGTTAGGAATTTATATGTTATTTATGTTCTGGCGGAGGAAGCAGAGGTGAAGATTCAACTGCTCGGATCTGCTGCCGGTAAGCTCATCTTAATTTCTCTCTATCTTTCTATGTATTTATATGTTTATAATGTTTTGATCACGTTTTGAGTAGAATTTGATTGAAGGAGTGTCTTGAATAGAGAATGCTTGAATTTGAAACTAGAGTTGGAATTGAATTATTGGGAGGTTTAGGTGAATTAATGATCGGATTGTTGTTTAAGAAGGTACGATTGAATTGAGTATTATAGAAGTGATTTTGATTTTAGGTTTTAGTTGCATTAATTGTTTGAGGTGATGATGGTGGGCTTCCGTTCTAATTTGAAGGAGTGTGGTTGAGTACTTGCTATTATGGGTAAAGTTAATTGGAATTGGGATCTATGTTTCTTTCTGGACTTGAGAAGTTGGATGTTGTGGAAGTGGATACATCCGACATCCAAATGCTTTCTTTGTATGCTACCTTTGTTTTCCTTTTTCACCTGGATGTGGACATCACAACTATTTATGTTGATGGTAGCTATAATTAATCATATGGATGCCGTGCATTGCGGATATTTTAGTAATCAAGAGCCCAATTTTGTTAATGCCACCTGGCTGTCCACATTGTTTGATATGTGTAGTCTTTAGCTTTCAGGTAGACAGAAGGCCAATATTTAGAAGCCAAATTCAATTTGCTATTGTTACTCAACTTAACTTGTCAAATGATCTCTAAGGCATACTGAATTGAGCTCCGAAGAGCTGAATCTTTGGTGTGGGAAATTAGTTATGTACACACACACACATATATGTTGTACATTATACTTAGCAACATAATTTCAGCTCATATGAGAACAGTCAACAAGAAATTCCAGTTAAATTAACTTCTACATTTGGATAATAGAGATCAAAATTTGCAAAAAAAATATTAATATAAATAGATAGATTAGAGAGAGAATGTAGTCTAATAAAAATCAGAATGTGGGATCTGGCTGCCAGAGAAAATTCCTGAATTTGATATGGGAAATAAATCACAATATTGTCCGCCATGAAAAAGGCGTAAATTCTCTGAATTTTTTTTAAGGATGATATCTCTGCTCGTGCTAGCTTACCTGGAATTCTTCCATTTGAATGCCTCCATTCTTTTTTCTTTTCCTTTTTTTCCCCAGTACGTATTACCTCTACAAATCTGTAGCTATCTTGCATGAAAATATTTATGTATAAATATTCTTGTAAAGTTACCATAGTTTTATACACTAAGCTCTAGTTTAAGTTGACCAGAATTTGAGCTTACTTTCCTCTTTTAGACCAATCAGCACATCTTACTCTATATTAATCATATGGATATGGAACTCAGGTTTACTCTCTTTTCAGTCTTAAATTGTTTTTTCATATTATTTGAACACTAGCTTTTACTTCATTTGTTATAGGCTGTTTTCGGATGGAGTCTTGGACAAATTAGGTACTTCTTAATTTTCAATTTTTTACACTAAAGTGAAGTATTCAAGTGAAGTATCCAATTTTAGCTTTCGGACACGGGTACTTCAGTTTGTTATAGGGAGGATAAAAAGAAATATTTTAATATTTTGGTTATATCTATTTTGTTTTAGAAGAGGAAATGTTTTTTTGTTGTTGCATTTTTGGTAATACTGAAACTCTGACTAGATTTTCATTAACGTCTTTTACACATCTTTTATAGTTCTGTCTTCAAATGTTTGATTGCCTCTTGCATATTTATATTAAAGTTTTGATTAATATATAATATCTATATATTGCTATATGTACAATTGTTCATATATCAGAATATATATATATACATATATATAATTATTGTAATATGTTTATAAATATTCTGATATTTTATTATAGCCAATGAAGAAAGTTCATATTGCATTTGACTTTGAATCTTTGGGTTTATTACTTTGCAGTTCACATGGCATCCGGCTCAAGGGAGTGTGAAATAAAGAATATTGTTAATCAATGAATCTAAAATAACTTCTGGATTGGAAAGGGATTATATGGGGTAATAAGTGAGTGTGAGATGATATTAACATTGACAAATACAGGGAAATGGAAGACTCACGAGATGAAGCAGGGCCCTCAGAGCAAAGTCCTTCTAATACTAATTGGTGGCCTGCAGATTTCATTGAAAAATTTGGATCTGCTTCTTTGCATTCCAAAGAAGAAACTCTAAATCGTAGAGAATCAATGAGAAACAATGCATTTGATCGATATTCATCTCATACAGCGTCACAGATCCTATGGAGCACTGGAATGCTTTCTGAACCTATTCCAGACGGTTTCTACTCTGTTATTCCAGTGAGAACTAACACTTAATTTGCTGTTAAATTTTGACCCAAATTATGGGGATTGGAACCAGTCCTTGAGGTTCTTCCTCAAGGCCTCTGCCATTATTTCCTACCCCTTGAGATTAATTAACTTGTTATTATTGCTTTTAGATTGTTGCTTTTATGGTTCCTTCTAATTGTATCTCTGACATTATTTGCATCTAGTTTGAACCGTATAAGATTGTAAAAGTAATTTTCATTGATGAAATTCAAAATGCATCAATTTTTGGCACAATAGGTTAGTTACTATACTGCATTCATATTTGATTTGTGTAGTTTGTTACAGTCCCCAACTACATAGCCCCCACGGGGAAGTCAAGGGATATCTGCTTACTGTATGGGCACGTTTATCATTTATATCTAAACAGTGTTAATTATCCCTTCTTCTGGTGTTCGTAATGACATGATAAACATGGAGTTAGCGATTTAGAATTTGTTAGACAAATATTTGGATAAATAAGTGTGGCTTGTTATACATGCAATATTGGTTTTTTTGCTGATAAGGTCCCATTGTAGCTTTAGCATCCTCATATGCCGTGGACTATTTGGAAAGAGAGTAGTAGTTAATGTTTTGAAGACAGAGATATCAATTGTTAGTTCTAGTTCTTGTTTTTGAGTCTTTTTTATTTTATTTATTTTGCCAAAATTAGGTTTATCGTGGATCTACTGTATCCTTGATGAATTATTTTGGAGGATTTTGCTTTGGGGATTAAGATTTTTTATTGCTTGTACCCTTTGGTAGAGTTTATGGATGTATAGGGGCTTGGTCTGCTTGGTTGGGATATGTATCCTTTTGTTTGGACAATGCTCTATTTTTGTTATACATTTTGGCTACACAATGTATAAAGGGTTTCACTAGTATTCTTTTGAGGATCTTAGCTTTTCATTAAAGTTGTGACTTCTATATAGCAAGTGTGCCAGGGATGCGGTTCCACTCGTCTAATATCAATGTAAAGTGCCTTGGAATTGCGCACATACCTTCTTGTATTATTTACTGTTGCTGTAGAAGAAACATGATATAATTTTGATATTGCCGTGCATATAATATTTTCTGTAATTTTCATTTGATTATTTATATTTTATATGAAACTATACTAGTTGTATGAATTTTTTGGATGGTTTGTGATTAGTGTGTCGGTTTCCAATTGATGGCATGTCATTCTGTCCAGGAGAAGAGCCTCAAAGATCTTTTTGACTATGTTCCTACTTTGGATGAGCTCTCTGCTCTAGAGCTTGAGGGTTTACGAGCTGATATAATACTTGTAGATGCAGAGAAAGATAAGAAGCTTTCTATGCTAAAGCAATTGATTGTGACACTGGTTAAAGGTTTAAGCTCAAATCCTGCGGCTATGATAAAAAAAATTGCCGGATTGGTGAGAATATTTTTTTAAACTTCATCTATATTTGGAATTTTAGTATCTTATTAGCAATCCAGTGAAAATGATTTATACGTAGTTATTATTATTATTATTATTATTATTTTTTTTGTGTGTGTGAATTGCAAATAACCTCATAAGGTAATGGCAAGGAAGTGCTTTGTAGGTGGAGAAATTGTGTCGGGTTTGTTTTGAGTCTTGTATCAAAATATTGTCAATGGGGAATATAAGTCTTAAATTAAATCTTCTAGGAGTCGAGAACAGGACACCTTTATCCCTGTTGGGCTTTACGGTAGTGGTTGATGTCTTGATTAGGTGTTTCCCACTATGAAAAACACAACAAAGTTGCGAGATGGCTGACATACTTCTAGAGAATGAATGCTCCTTTCCTCCTTCAAACTCTCTTATCAACATAAAACTTCTCAAAAGATGATGGACAAACCCAATTTTCTCTAATGAATCAAAAAGGTCAGACCAGTAGATGCCAAACTGTTGGGCAAGGTGCAGCCTGCACAAAACATACCAATCTAAACACAAAACCTTATATGGCTCCATACTTGCAGTTTCTATTGGCCTTAA
Source organism: Panax ginseng (assembly GCA_020205605.1). Taxonomy (NCBI): domain Eukaryota; kingdom Viridiplantae; phylum Streptophyta; class Magnoliopsida; order Apiales; family Araliaceae; genus Panax; species Panax ginseng. The sequence continues at coordinate 108,939,538 of CM035144.1, read as the reverse complement.
ACCGAGCCATCCATCTTTTATGATACTTGTGAGTTTTTATTGTAGAGGATTTCTTTGTACACATGCTAAGCAAAATCTTAGATGCCCATTTGAGGGTTTGAACTAAGAAAGGGTATCTACAACAACTGAAGAAAAGCATACTGTGCTCATCTTCGTGTTTTGTAGCATCTGTTTTGCTATAATTTTGTGCACAGTCCACTCCTTGTATTTGTCTGTTAATGTGGATGTGCTACCCTTTACCTTACATGACTAATATTGGTTTGCATAGCCTAGATGAGGTACCAGTTAAGTTTGGTGTCTTATCATAAGTATTTCTGAATCCATTTGTTGATTAGTAATGGAAAGAAAACATTGTTGCCTTGGATTGATAGAGAGAGGTGAGATTTTGAAACTCAAATTGCTTCACTTCAAGTTACTTTAATGTCCTTTCCTTCTTGGATGAAGGAAGGAAGATACTGCCAGCCTGTAAATATCCTATGGTCAATTGATTACTAGCTGTTTTTGTTGCTGATCTTAGGATATACTCTTCTATGTTTTTCTTTTAAGGATTAATATCCTCTTCTATATTAAATTTCTGGTATTTCTTGTTTAGGTGTCTGATTTCTATAAACGCCCAAATTTGGACCTAAGCTCAGCAAAAGCTGCACTAGAGGAAACTTCTCATGTGTCTGTCAATAGAGGTGTTCAGATGCTAGGACAAATAAAGCATGGTTCATGCCGTCCTCGAGCAATATTATTCAAAGTTCTTGCGGATGCTGTAGGTCTTGAAAGTAGGCTAATGGTGGTAAGCTTTACTTATGTTATAGAATGGTTTACTTATTTTTATGTTACTTATTTATCTCTTGCAACATATTTAATTTGTCAGAAAGATTTTTTGACAGATCTAATTAAATGACCTTAAATATGACTGTCATATAGTAATAATAAATAGTTCTGAACCCTATTTGATTCTTCCCTTTCTAAATAAATTTTCATACAGGGGTTTCCTAATGAAGGAGCGTCTGAGTGCATAGACTCATATAAGCATATGTCTGTAATAGTAGTCCTAAATTCTGTAGACCTACTGGTTGATCTTATGCGGTTTCCTGGCCAATTGATACCACGATCTACCAAGGCAATTTTTATGACCCATGTATCTGCAGCTGGGGAGAGTGATTCTGCTGAAAATGATTCTTGTGATTCGCCACTAGAACCGAATAGTCCTTTGTATGGGGTTTCAGATAGGGTTGATCCTGAGAGGTTAGAAACAGATTATAATATCTGTCCATTTGAATTTACATATTTGACTGAAGCATTACTTTTCCCTTGTACTTTACCAGTGATCATCTACATCCAGATAAAGTTTTTGGAGTGTTATTGACTTTTTGAATTTGTTGGAACCTTGGCTGTTGCCTTCTAGATGGTTTATTTTTTCTTTCCTATATTCCGCAGTACTGATAAAGATGACGGCCTACAATACCAGCGGAGACTAGAAGCATCTTTAAATGTTCCCGGGCCTTCTTTGAGGAGTATGATGTTGCGTTCCACATCTATTGACAGAAACTTGAGGTAATTTTGGAGCTCATTTTGACAATCCCTAGTTTTAGTTGGGAAAGAAATGTTGAATGATCTTCTATCCTCTCTACTATTCTTTCTTTTCTTATTCTGTTTCAATAAGATTTAGAACTTTCTTGGAGCATTTTTTTAAGTGGGTTTGGCTCTTACTGTATCTTTTTCACTGTCTCAGTTTATCGCACAGTGAACCCAATATTGCAACCACATTTTGGCGAAGGAGCCGGAGAAAGGTCATTACTGAACCAAGGACTGCAAGTTCAAGGTTACTCTCGATGCTTGAGCATCATGGATTGCCATTAGTATCATATAGATGATTTTTTTGGAATTCAATATTAAGTTTAAAAATGATATTGTAGTTTAGAACTTGACCAAAATTTATGACTAAATGTTTCATGGTTTAAGTCACACTGTAGCTATTGAAAGTCTTCTTCATTTGTGGCTGATAATTATCTTCAACACCTTATTGTTCTAGATCCTGCAAATGTCCAAAATCATTTGTAACCCCAAAAATACAATCATAATTAGCCTAATATTACTTACTTAGCAATTTATGGTGATATTACGAACTATGGGTTTATGAGCTATTTTAATTGCATGTCAGCATACTGCCGTCTTGATAAAACTTTAAATTACTGGTTCTAAGAATCCTGAGCAGGGTTGTCTTACCTGTATTCTTAACACTGGTATCAGCTCTCTCTTCTTGAGCTGTTATCTCTCTAATTCTTGCTTAGATCAATCACCACCATGAACTTCCATTCCTAAATTATGATGCATTATGTGATAGGTGTTATGAGGTATCTGGTATATGATGCTTTACATACTTTACTAAACATTTTTTTTTCTGATATATACCGGCTTATAATCCATGAAGTTTTACTCCTTAACTTCAGTCGGTGAGGACTGGTTAGCCATGCACTTGAAGCATGGATAATAATATGATTTACTCTCTTGTTTAAGATCAGAACAAACATCAAGTGCGGCAGTCAATATAGTTGCCTCTGGTAGTAAGAAATTTTTAGTTTTTTGAAGGTTTATAAGGCATTGAGAAGCCAAAATCTCTCTATTTCAAAGGCTTGAGATAAATTCTTAAAAAGTTGTTACAAGAAGTTAGTTAAACTAAATCACGTGATGCTGTTCGAAAGTTTATCCTCAACAATGTCATGGAGAATTAGGTTGTCTGATTCTTTGTTCGCAAGTATTCGTGTTAATAGGCACATCTATGGATCCAAATGATGCTGTTGATGTAGAATAAGAGCGTGGAGATATAAAAGGTAGTAGAAGAATGCTTTCCCTTGCAAGGGATATGCGAGGCCAGCAAGCGACACGCGCACAACAGAAAGCACATATTTTGTCAAAATCTAATTCTCTTCCATGAATAAAGTCTAGTATTTTATTAACAACCTAAGACTGTATGATCAAGTAAAGTCAAACACCATGTTGACTGTTAAGACTTGGACTTGCAAGACCAAAGATATCAACTAAAACCCAGATCTCAAAGCCTTTTTGGAAGCCCTTTTCAAGAATCTAGAATACGAAGTTACCAAAATACCCATACAATTAATAATCCTCAATGATTCTAAAATTACTGCAATAGAATCACCTTAATGATAAATCTAGTTATATTTATGCACCATAAATTTTCAGACCTCCGTAGGGACTTGGGGGCTAAGATGGGATGTTGTAGTTTTTCCACTTTAGTTGTACATTATCCCAGTTAGTCATATTCTCGTCTTACTGTTTGAACTTCTTCATATATCTATGTCTAAAAGTCACTATTGTACCTTATTATTATATCTTTATTTTATTTGTATTATTTTTGGCTTTTATAGTCCGGAGCATCCTTCATTTCGAGCACGTGGACGCTCCATGCTTAGTGGTGACCGCAAATCATTTAGAGATTATTCTGATGATATTGATACATCAAGGTGCTTCTTACGATGTTTTATCCTTTCTTTTATATGCTTAATTGATGATTACAAGTTTATAAATGATGTGACTGCAAACTTCACCAAAATTATTTGGATTGTTAGCTTGTAGTTGCTTGAATATTAGTGGCGTGTTTAGGGAATATCTTTCTTGTTTTGACATTTTTTTCTAACCTATTCATAATTAAAATTGTAGGCATTGCCCTTTACTTTAAGCACATAATTTTTTGTTTTGCCTTCCTTTGAACAAAGATATGGCTGAGAATATAAAGTCACACGTCAGACAAGTTAAGGCTTGCTATTATATATATATTATATATATATATATTATATATATATATATATATATATAAGTCATGAGCTATTCCACTCCGCGAATAGGTTTTGAGTTGGATGCTTAAACATGATATTAAGTTCTGATTTTTCTTGTATTTGAATCTTCCCGCTTGCATCTGGTTCAATCCATTTTATGTTATTCTGCATTATATGCACTGCAGTTTATCTATTCATGTGCAGGGGAAAGTTAGAACATGAAATACATTGTTGGGCCCATTCGCTAATAGCCTCTGCTTTTAAAGGAATTAGTGACTTGCCACTTTACTCTAACGTGTCATCTTTTAAGTATTTTTTTCCAGTATTTTATGTAAATAATTTGAAGTTTTGACGGATATAGTGGTTCTTGTTTTTATTTTGTTTTGGAGCTTTGTTTATACCAGTTATTACTTGCATTTTCCTTTTCATGGTGGTATGCTTAAACTTCAATGCAAATGCTTTCCAGAACAGTGGAAGTTAACAAGGTGCTGAATATTGATTTTTGTTCCGAAGTAGCTACAGGTCAGAAGGAGTGTCGACATCAGAAACCCGTAGACCAAGAAGAAGAAGCATTAGTATTACTCCAGAGATTGGTGATGACATCGTAAGGTTGATGTTCAACCTATTTGTCATATTATTATATTTGTTTCCTTTACTAATCAGCAAGCCCTTTCTATATTAGATGCTTACCTCATTTTGTTTTATTTCATATGCTAAACTTTTAAACTTCTGTCTTTTATTGAACTTTACGTATCATCATTTCTTAATTTAGAGATATCTGGATTGAAGTTTTACTTAGCAAGTCTAGATAGAATGCACCACCATTAGAATGGCAAGAGTAGGAAGCACAACCCAGGAACACACAAAAAATATCTTACACCAAAATTTGAGTTTTAGTATAAAAGAATAACTATTGGTTTTAAACCCAAGACTGAATAATAATGTCAAATACTTGGATCACTAGTGTCCAAATGACTTCGTTACTTAGTTTCAGTGGTTTCTTGTGGCTGAATTATCTGAAGGTAAAGATCCAAATGATAAAAGACTTGAGTAAAAACCTTCGGAGGGTTGTGAATGTGAATGTGAATGTGAGTGTGCTAATTGAGTGGAAGAAAGATTGTGGCTTAGTTACATGGACTCGAATGTAGTGTTCAGATTTAAGCAAATCAATGTAGTAGTTGAGATTTCATTTAGATGTCCAACATGAGAAATTTAATTCGATCTTTGGAATCTTGACATGCAAAGTAATTCTATATTTAGAGTAAATCAAATCTAAAATATGGATAAATATGTGTTTCGTAAAAATAGAATGGGGTGTTTCATAATTATTAACTAGTTAGGAGAATCTACTATTTTTTTTCTGATAGGTAATTTTGGCCCCAAGTATGGGGATTGGAACTGGGGAGGAGGTTTTTCTTTGAGGCCTCTGCTATTTCTCCCACCCCTAGGGGTTCATTAGGAGAATCTACTACTACTACTACTACTACTATTATTATTATTATTATTATTATTATTATTTGAAATATTAAGAGTCATAAATGTTATGTTGGGGTAGATGGTGCAAAATATGAAGCAGTGTGTAGTCAGGAACTGTATACTTGCATGTCTGTAGTTGGGGAGAGTTAAGTTAAAATTTCAAATCTAATTTTCTAGGTGTACAGAAAATTGGATTCTTGATTTCCATGTTCTTAGACATGGTGGTATGTTTTGTCTTCTTTTTTCCCCCTTTTGCAGCTTGGGGTTTGGAGGAGTGATTCTTTTGGATGTCCAAAGTGATTTGGTGGCCTAGCATCGACTTTTATCATACCATCGGAGCTGCTTTTATAGGATTGAACGATATTGACCTCTATGTTTACATGTTTATAGGTCCAAATCTGGTTCATATATAAAATGTGAAAATATCAGTAATTAAATTCCTGATACTTTTAACCTAATTAGTTTGCGTCTTTTTTATTTTTTATGGAGTGAATATTACAAATTTTGATTTAGGCAATAAAAGACGCATTCAATATAAATTTATAATGTGAAATTTATCAAATATGACATTCTAGTATTCTACAACTCCAAGGGTTGGAGTTAAAATTGAACATGGTGGTATGAGTATAGCAACAACTGTGATTTGAAGAAAAAGTGGCATGATAAACTATTGAGCCTAGTGCTAGGGGATTTAAAAGCCAAATTTCAAATGAATGGAGGTATTAAAGCAAGATTAGTCATAAAGACCATATTATCCCTAGACAGAGCTGATAATAAAATGAGTTGCAAGTTTTAAATATAAACGGATGGTCATGGGACAGAACTGTAAATTTCAAATATATTGGTTGTATTCATGGATGAAAAGAAAACAGGGACCTTAAAGGAAAACCATCGAGAGAGAGTTGATGCTTAGGGAGACTCTTGTCTGACCCTCCTCCCCCACCACTCTGCAGCCGCGATCCTAATTTCTTTCACTGTTAAGATTCCAATTTGTCATCGACTTCATTGATGAGATGCACGTCTTCTTATAGGATCTGATATCTTGATCATGTCCTTGATATTTGCAAGACTACCTTGCAAGGTTCTCTCTCTCCCTCTCTCTCAGCAGAAAAGGAAACATAAATTGAATGCGTAAGTGCAATTTAATTTAGTGGATTCACTCTCGAATTAATTTGAATATATGGTTTCTGTATTTGTATATTCTTATACCTACAACATTTTATATTTACTTGATTTTCTATTTTTATATTTAATGTCATAATATATGTTCCATGTGGACAGTACAAATATTGAAACACACCTCCTCTAAACCTGAAATTCTGCAGCAGCCATATTGCAGAAAAGGTAAATCAATTTTTAAAATCATTTACTAAAATTTATAATTTCGTCAAACAAACATAGTATTTGTGTTGTCTTTAATTTTATGAGTTGGCAAGTATTATTTAAAACATTGTAAGTAAACGCCAAAAGATTATAATGATTTTTAGTAATTGTGTTGTCTTTCCTCATATGAGTTGTTAACTATTAGTTGAATTTAAAACATTGTAAATAAATATTTTTGATCAAAACGTTATATTATAAGCCGCAGTACTCAATCATGTGAGATCTGAACTTGGATGATTACACTAGACTTCCTCAGTTTCTGATCAATTGTACATGCAAAAGCAGTTAAAAAAAAATTGTAGAGGCTCTAGCCTTTTATCTTTGTTAAGGGTTATCCTTCACCTAATATCATTGTCGCAAAATTAGAATTCATCCGAAGCATCCTCTGCTATCTATTAATACATGGATTTCATATGCTTACGTTTCTATTGCTTGTTTAAGATGTAATTGTTAAAAGGGATTCTCTTCTCAACAATAGCCAGTGAGGTGGTTGGTGAACACGATAGCTAAACCAAAAATGTACTTTTTATTAGGGTGGATTTTTGATTGCTTAAGATACTTCAGACGGGGTCTTTTGACTTCATTTTGAGTCTTGTGATATAGATTCGGATGTACATTAAAAGTTATTAAATGTCTTCATAAATTTTATTTTTGGTGATGGCTGTTAGATGGCTCTTTCTAACGTGAAGATAGTTTGACCTTATTTCCATTTGTTTACTATACAACTGGCTTAATATTCTGTTGTAGGGAAATATGGAGCAGAATAATGGGAATACATTCTAAAAATGACTTCTTATACAGCGCCCTAAAAAAAGAGTAGTCTATTAACTTTTCCACCTCTATGAGCGATGATTTATGATTTGAGAAACTCTGGTTTGTACTTATGCTGGGCAGATGACAGATGACATATTGCCTCCTTAATTGTTCCAGAGAGAAGATTGTCATGGTCTCTTTGTCTTTGTACTTCCTAGAAAGCAACTAATTAAACTGATCAATTTACGTGTGAGGATTAGCAACTATTTACCATATTTTCATAACTAATAATGAATCCTAGCAAATGGAACCATAAATAAATTAGGACCAAAGAAGCCCAGGAGACAAAATTATTGTGGAGTTGACTTTTAAAAATGTATCTGTTAATGATCCTTTCAAGTCATATATACAAGGATGCAGGGTCCTTAAAATTCTATAGAAAACAATGTAATTTAAAATCAAAAGAAAAGGCTTTATGAAAGGGTTAGACTTGGAGGAAGTCTTTTGGCAAATGAGAGTTGTGATTCCTCTCATAGTACTAAATTGATGTGCCAATTTTTTTTCATATTCTTTTTCCAAAGGATTTATCTATTCTAATTGATTATGTAGGGCTGTACGAGCAATGAATGAAACATTGAAGCAGAATCGCCTCTTAAGAGAACAAGGGGATAATAGTTCGTATCCTTACTCTTCGGATGACAAAAGCATTGGTCAAGATCTGCAGAAAAATGTATGTTTTTTTTTGTTCTGGCAATTGTCAACTGTGGAACGCCTTAATAATTTTATCACCTTATTTTTCACTGCTGATTTGTGTTTGTGAATATGAATTTGTTGAAATTGAGAATTGTTTTATTTAATTGAATTTTAATTCTCTATTACATAGAGTGGTGATATATATACAAGTATTCCTAACTAAAATTATGGTAATTCCTAAATTACAGTAATATGTACACTCCCCCTCAAGTTGGTGTATAGATGTCTCGCATATTCAATTTGAAACATAGTGGATGAAACATCTTACTACTAAAACATTTAGTCAAAATATCAGCAAGCTGATGTTCTGTTTTGACAAAAGGTAAGAAGATAAGTCCACTAGTTAACTTTTCTTTGATAAAGTGTCTGTCAATCTCAATGTGCTTCGTTCTTTCGTGTTGTACTAAGGTGCTTTTTGTTTACATCTGATTGTCTCTTAATGGACTGCCTCTTATTCGCTAAGAGGCATGATGCTGTTTGTTTTTTTCTTTGTTACCTCTGGATGTCTCTTAATCGGTAAGACATAAAATGAGGTTCCTCTTAATGAATTTTTTTTGATAATTTTTTTATATAAATATATTCAATAATATTATGTACTTATTTTTATTAAATTGAATATTTAAAATTATTAAATAAAATTTTACCCTTTAAAATGGTAAAATAGTGTCATTAAGAGACAATTTACTTTTTAGTTATCAAACAATTTTTTAGATTCAGCCCTCATAACCATTCAGATGATCTAATTTATTAAGACATCATAATCATTCAGATCTTAATTATTTGATTTATCAAACACAACCTAAGTCGTTTGCAATACTAATGGCTGCCTTATTATCACAAAATAACTGCATAGGCCTTTTAGTTGTAACACCCAAATTTTCTAACAAGGTTCGAAGCCACATTAGTTCACATATACCCAAGGCGATAGCTCGATATTCAGCCTCAACACTAGATCTTGCTACCACGAACTGTTTTTTACTACGCCAAGTAACAAGGTTACCTCCAACAATAGTAACCTGATGTAGAACGACAATCCTCTATAGAGCCAACCCAATCTGACTCAGAAAAAGCTTCAACTCTCATATGACCATGTGGTGCGAACAATACACCTTTCCCAGGAGCAGACTTGAGATATCTCAAAATTCTGTAAACAGTTTTCATGTGATAATGTCGAGGATCATGCATATACTGACTTACTATTCTCACAACATAAGATATATCAGGTCTAGTATGAGAGAGGTATATCAATCGTCCTACCAAACGTTGATATCTTTCTCTATCAACTGTAGGTCATGTACTCACCTACTAGATGATGATTAACTTCAATAGGAGAATCAGCAGGCTTACACCCCAACATGCTAGTTTCTGTTAAAAGATCAAGGACATACTTTCTTTGAGAGAGAAAAATCCCATTGGAAGATCTTGCAACTTCAATGTCAAGGAAATATTTTAAAGGACCAATATCTTTAATCTCAAACTCTTTGGCTCGATTCATTTTAAGATTAACTATCTCTTCTCTATGATCCCCTGTCCCCACGATGTCATCAACATAAACGATAAGAATAGTAGTCTTACCTTTTCTCTGTTTAACAAATAGAGTATGATCTGCCCGACTCTGCTTGTACCCAAATCTTATCATCGCTTTGTGAAATCCACCAAACCAGGCTCTGGGAGATTGCTTCAAACCATATAGAGTCTTTCGCAGTTTACACACCTTTCTCTTTAAGCAAAACCAGGGGGAATTTCCATGTATACTTCATCCTCCAAGTCACCATGAAAAAAATGCATTTTTTCGCATTCAATTGCTGAATATCCCACATGAGATTATGATACGAATAGAGTTCGTCTTCGCCACCGGAGCAAATGTCTCCTGGTAATCAATTCTAGGAGTGATCATTCGGTTATAACCGAACCGAATAGGCTATTCGGTTATAACCGAATACCGAATTATCTATAATTCTACTATCCGAAACACTAACTGAAATCTGAAACTAACCGAATTACCTAATTGTACATTCGGGTATTCGGGTAATAATCGAACCTGTGCTCTTTTTAAAATTAAGAATACAACAACAGATTACAAAGTAGCTTAACAGCAACATCCAACATGCAACAAACAACTAGCAACATCCAACATAAAGTTTATGACACAACAGATTAAAAATACAACAGCAACAAGCCAACAATAATTGTCCTTAAGACCTTAACAAAGTTTATGACTTAACAAAGCAGCTAGCACCTATTTTACTAGCAGTTAGCACCCAACAGTTGTGCAACAGCCAACAACAACATGAACGAGCATTTATCCATTGAGTCAACCAACAACATGCAACAGTAACAACAACGAGCAACAACAACATGCAAAACAAGCAAGCAAGAGATATCCCAGTAAGTGCAGTTAGGTAGTAGATGGCAGTTAGGTAGTGAAGAATGGTGTTTGATCTTTAATACAGATGAACAAACAATTAAGCTTCATTTAGAAATTAATTAAATTGATAATAATATATATAACACAAAAGAGATCAGAGCCCCTGATCTTTGAAGTTACATGTATAGGGAGAGCTTAAGTGTACCATAGAGTTAAGACATTATTTAAAACAAGTATTATTGGATCACTTTCAGAAAATTAGGCTTTGACAAGAAGTAACTCCCTGTTTGGAGTAATCCCCAATATAGAATTTCCCATCAGAATTAGCAGCCGAGACATGTGCCAATGCCGGTGGCGATGTATCTTATAACCCTTTAGATCTTTCAATCTATCTCCAAGTCTCCACCCAACTCCCTTTTAAAACGAAGCACTATAACAGAATTTCAGCTCACAAGTTACAACAAGCTTCACTGATATAGTCCTAAATGTTACACTAACAGTTTCACAAGGCTGTTCATCCTTTCTAGTCTCTTCCTTTCCAATGTCCCCTTTTTTACATACCATAATAAGCACATTACTGAGTAGTTTTCACAAACTACTTGCACAAACAAAAAGTCATGATTCAGAACAACTAACTATTATAAAATAAGAAGTTATCAACAAATATAATTTTCATACAAGTATAATTTCACCTAATGACCTAGGGCATCCATCACAAAGTAAAAGATTCCCACCATCTGCACAAATGATGCATAGGTCATCATTGTCTTTAGCAGAATTTTTGTTGTGTTTTAATAATAAAGACAATGAGAATTCATGTAGAGACACCCCATTAGATATGTATATATAGGAATAGCTGCGAAACACATAAAGAAATACAAATTTGAAAAGCAATTAAAGAAATCTATAAAATATGTTTTTAAAAAAATGATCTCATATCAAATAACTATATTTCAGTTGACATATAACATATGGTCATAAAAATTGAATATGAATCGAGAGACGAATTTACCTCATTAATCAAGTTGAGTCACGGAAACATTGGCATCATTAGTAACAAGGCTCAACTTGGATATTGCTGAAAATTGAAAAATATAATTAAACACATTATTTTTATAAATTGTTTTATTTGTTCAATAAAATAAACAAAAACAATAATTATTACCACACTCAAATTTATCGGCAAAGTTGCTATCTTCCTCCACATCAATACGATTCTTCACTTTAATCCAATCTTGAGAACATATGAGAGCTTCCACCATATTAGGAGACAATGAACTCCTAAATGCATCAAGAATCGCCCCCTGTGCTAAATGCTGGACTCAAACAACGATAGAAATGGGAATAGCCAACACATCACGGGCAATACGTGCAAGGATAGGGAATCTTGCACTATTAACTTTCCACTACCCCAAAATATCGAAAGTCTAATCGACTTCTTCCACATCTTCACTTAAATACTTGTCAAATTCAGATATGTCTCCAAGTATAACCCCGGTCCGACGCTTTTAGAACTCTTCTGTAATTCTATTTGTATTTTGGGATTCCATTGAACTAGAACCTTGGGATGACATGTTACTTAAACTTGATTTTCCACTTTCTTGAGTTGAATACTTTTTTCTGTACTCATTAAACAAATCTTCCATTGATCTCTTCACACCATCGGTAATCTCCATCCCAGTGGCCTTATTACTTGATTGATATTCTAAATTCCTATATTCATTATCTATTTCCAAACCCTCCAACGGATTTTCAACTTCAATTTCACCATTTCCATACACCATTTCCATATATTCTTTCTAAACCAAATTGAACAAAACTCAACTTATACCGAGGATCAAGCACAACAGGAATATATAACAACATATTCATTTTTGTAATATTTCTCCAATACTTATCATATTTTATTTTCATTGCCTTGGCCATTTTTTGCAATTCTCTATCATTGCTTCTTTCCCAGTCGTTCAAAATAATATAAGTGTCACATATTTCAAGAAATACATTATTTGATGTGACATAAGATGAGCCCGAAATACGCATAGTGAGATTATAAAAATGTTCTAAGAATCCAACAAACAATTTAGCCCTATTCCAATCCGAGTCTGTTGGAATATTTTTGCCCCCCACCTCTTTTTCAAAGCCACGATCTTCAAACCCAAATTGATCAAAAGCTTCCTTGTATTTTAAGGCCGAACTTAACATCAAGTAAGTTGAGTTCCATCTAGTTGGGCAATCTAGACTTAAGTCAAGAGCAATCCTCAATACAGTCCTTAAATGACTTGACCCTAGCCGGAGATTGTTTTGTATACTTCACTGCATGCCTAATTGTCTCAACAGATTTCTCAATCAACTTCAACCCATCATTCACAACAAGATTAATAATGTGAGTTATACATCTCATGTGAATGAATTTACCACCTAAAACATTGGTTTTCCAGGATGTACATCTATCTCTCAAGTAAGTCGCCGCAGTATCGTTTGAGCTAGTATTATCTACAGTGAGTGTCATAACTTTAGAAAGTCCCTACTCTTTTAGACAAGACTCAACCATTTCCTCAATGTCCTTCCCCTTATGACTTGTGATGGTTCAAAAATTCAAGATTTTCTTATGCAATTTCCAATTTTCATCAATAAAATGAGCAGTAACACATATAATTCAAGTGTTGATTAGAAGTCCAAGAGTCAGTTGTGAGGCTAACACGTTCACAATGTTTTCTAAGGATTATTTTTAACTTACTCTTCTCATTCTCATACAAACGAATACAATCTCTAGCAAATGTAAAACGTGAAGGCAATTGAAACCTAGGACAAGCAACTTGCATAAGTCTTTTAAAACCCTCCTTCTCAACATGTTTGAAAGGAAGTTCATCTACAATAAGATGGTGAACCACGGCTGCCCTAACCGCTTCTTGGTCAAACCCTCACATGCCCCTCCCTTTCCCTCACCCTCTTTAATCCCTACAAGTTGGGGTTGAGCTTTGTCCATGTTGATAGGATTTTTTTTTCAAGTTCTAAAGTGATTTCTTAAAGAAGTAATGCCATTTGAAGATGAATCAGCAGCTAATTCTTTTTCACAATAAGTACACTTACCTTTGATGACATTACCATCCTTATCTTTAACGGGAATGAAGTGCCCCTCAGTCCACACCTTGGATCTAAGTGCCATCCTTTTTCTTTGCATCTTTACACTTTTTGAGTATCCCGTAGTTTTTGTAATTGTCGTGGTTTCTTTTGACCGGGCTCTATATTGGTGGGAACACTGTCATTTGACTCTCTCCCATGTCCAATTGGATCAAGGTCATCAAGGTTAGGCTTGTCCATATCATTCACCATGTGCAAATCATTTAAAACACCTCTTGACATCATCTACAAATGTCAAACAAATCAAATTAGATTAACGAAGATAGTTTGAAAAGGATAAGTTAACAAAAAATTACAAAAGCTAAAAATATTTCATGATTAAAACACAACCTGAAAGATGAGTAACAATTAATAGTTCGAGGCCAGCTACAATAAATAGAAATGGTGAAGAACCTCATGTAAATTTAAATTATTCAGCCATTCCAAAGAAGTTGATTGTCGTCTAGTATACATCAACTAGATCAATATTTAAATTATACTTTCTTAAGAAGAGAGAAGTGTTTAAAGTCAATTCTAGGTTCAATATGAACCCAATAAGCTAGAAATTTTATTATAATTATTATCATACATCAGCAGTTCATCATATATACATACTTCTCAATACTCTATAGCTGGGGTTCATAGTGTAAACAATACTTGTAAACTAAAAAGGCATAAGTCTCTACCCAATGCGATCTACATAAACAATAGCTGCAGGTTTTTAATATTGCTAGATAGAAAATGTAAAGAAGAGAAACTAGTTCCCATGTATCATTCTTTTTCAGGGCATTCATCTCCTCTATCATAGCATGTTTCTAATTCTCATCACTAATTGCTTCTCTCCACCCTGAGGTACAGATATTAAAGACAAGGAAGACACAAAGGAGTGGTAGGATGCAGATAATTTATTATAGGCTAAGAAATTAGAGATAGGATGTTGAGTACAAGCTTTAACTCCTTTTCTAAGAGCAATATAGAATGTCAAGTATCATCAGAAGAACAAATAGGATTGGGGAGTCTCACCATTAGCATTATCGGGACTAGGTTACGGCGAGATCGTGTAGTGGTGCAGAAGTAGTAGCCTTATTCTTGCCTCTTCGAAAGTAGGTTCTCAACTCAAGCTCATTCTCGTTCTACAGCATCCGATGTCAGAATTTGTAACTCCCCCTGTGTAGAAATATCAGAAACAACAACAGGGATAGGAACATGAGAAGATGGTGTAATAGAACTTGTAATGCTAGCTTCAGGGGGAAGCTTCTCATCAATAACATCCTCCCTCTAAGGAGAAGGTGAAGAAGAATAAAAAGGTTCCAATTCCCAAAAGTTACATCCCGAGTGACAAAGACTTTGTGTGAAGGAGGATGATAACATTTATAACCTTTTTGGGTTGGAGAATAACCAATGAAAACACACCGAAGAGACTTGGGATCTAATTTTTTTCGAGTGGGAGATTGATTATGAACATATCACACACAACCAAAAACTCAAAGTGAAGGAGAAGAACTTGTCGTGTGTTGGAGAAAAGAGATTGGACTTTTGTTCCCAAGAATTCTAGAAGGAAGTCGATTTATCAGAAATGCAGCAGTCAGAACAACATCTCCCCATAGAAATTTAGGGGTGCTCATAGTGAACATAAGAGTGTGGGCTACTTTTGGCAAGTGTTGATTTTTTCTTTCCGCTGCTCCATTTTGGGTAGGCACGGTTGTTGTACCAGTGATGAAGTGCTGCATACGGTTAGCTTCAAACATACGACATGCTAGAGACCAAGTTAGATAATTATTTCCATCCAACTTAAATGGGCTGAGAACCAAAGCAGAGTTAAGATGATGATTCCTAATCAACTGCCCTTTATTTGTGTCAGTAGCACCACCGCTATTAATGAAACTAGACTCTGCCATGATAATGTGGTAGGAACAACAAACGTATCCGATGAAATATCAACAAAGATGGTTTAAAAGCTCAAAAAAAAAAACAAGCAGAGCAACATCACAACCAGAGTCCTAGCACCAAAGGAAGCAAAGCATTACAGTAGCCATAGAACACTGTAGATGGCAAAGGAAGAAAACCTTAATAAACCTGGATCAATCCTTACAAGACCATTGTCGATTCCAAGGGAAGAGAAAATCAACCACACTGCAAGAAGTCGCGTCGGAAAACAGCTCACGCGCCAGTAGAAGGCGGCGCATGGCATCGACAGTCGGAGAGTGGGACAGTGCGTGGCGGCGCGTGTGACTATTGGTGGAATATCTGACACTTCCGTCACGGTCGCCTGACACTATAGAACCCTAATATGGCCTCAATTTCTCCAAACAAGCTGATCTTGCAAGATTTCTACTATATTTTATGATCGGCAGTTTAGACAGGAAATGAAAAATAAGAACATGCCTCTTATGAATCTAGGCTTTGAATCTTAATTCTCTATTACATAGAGTGGTGATATATATACACAAGTATCCCTAACTATAATTATGGTAATTTCTAAATTACAGTATTATGTACACACTGATTATGAAAGCTATAATTATGCTAAATCTTTATTATATCTTCTAACAGAATTAATGTTTATTTTGCAGATGTATTGATGTTTATGGTGTTTATAACTTTGTTCATTTTAATTTCCGTTTCAGTCAATGTACCTCTGTTGTCAATTTCTTCCATCTCAGAAAATTTATAATTGAATTTTCTGTTTGGTCTATAACTTGGTTCTGATGTTAACATTAGTTTCGCAAAAAGTCTAAAAATTGTAAGGATTGTACAAATTAAGGAAGGATGATTAATTGAACATAAAGATCTACAACTTAAGGGTGAGGGTGGTGGAAGGGAGGTTTTATTGATAAATGAACAAAGGATAGAAGAAAGCAGGAGAAAATTAGAAGTCCACCCTGGAACAAAGACTATTTTGAAAAATAGAAGGCACTATGAACCACTGAAACGTGGTATGTTTATGTATGCGGTTCAAATATGGGTACGCAGTACGATACATAGCTAAAACACAATATGCTAGGGTATCTTTATATAAGTTCTTATGGTTAGGAATTCTCTTAGAATTTAAATTTAATAAACTTAAATTTTATAGAAGATTTTTAGTTGAATTAACAAGTCTTGTTGATTGTTTTATAAATATTTTAGTACAAATGTAATATTTGAGCATCCAATACTAAGTTATAATATTGATCTTTGTGCAATTATAGTTAAACAACAAAGAAATTTTTCGGCACTCTAAACTTAGTGTACTGGTACGTAAGAGTACTCTATATGCAAGTACCAATACACAGTTTGTAAGGTCTATGACAGAATCTAGTAACTCTGCTATGAACTGAAACTTCTACATGTTTGCACTCTGAATCCTCCTATTGTCTTGTCTATCTTTTGTAATAGGACTGATTATGAGCTTTACTACTAGCTCAATATGTTGTATTGGTCTTTGAATTGTGTTAGATGGAGTCTTAGGTATTGTAGATGTTTAGGGTTATGATTCTATTTCATCATATTATCTAAGAGCAAGGAGTTAATTCTAACAAATAAAATAACTGGTATTTGTTACTACCTTCAATCCAATTTACATGTACCCTTCTTTTGAGAATATGCGTAGTCATATTAAGATGTGCCAAAATCTCATTTGTATAGCACATTTTCACTTAATGATTTTTTAAAATGGATTAAGAAAGTATCATTTACCTAGCGGGATTTTTATTTTAAGTCAATTTTAATATTTTATCTTACATTTATCCAAACGAAACAATAATATAAAGAAAAATAATCTATAATAAAGATAATAAAGGCCTTAGCTTAAAGTTCAAACACATATCCATAGCTAATGTCAAAGGTAAACATGCAATTATTCAAAGTTCAAACATTTTTAACGTATTAGTTTTATTCATAAATAAGTTGCTATTAAATAATAAAATTTAAAATTTCAACAATTTTATTCAATATTAAAACTTAAGAAACTAAACATTAATTTAAGAATTATATTGAATTAAACTAAATATTACAAATGTATCATCATTTATATAATTTGAAGTTGGTACAAGTTCAAAAAATTACTACTATAATAAAATTATCCATTTTGACTTGATATTGTTCACTTCTTATTGTGATTTGATATATTACAACACGTATTATGAATATGGTAAATCATTAGAAAAATAAATATATCAAGATCTGGTTTGGGTAGTTATTAAAATATAAAAAAACTCTCCGCCTAGGCCCCGCCTAATTTTCTGGAGGAATTTTTTTGCCGCCTTGGGCCTAGGTGAGGCGCAGGGGGGCCTAACGCCTATGCGGGGCGCCATGGGGGGGCCTAGCGCCTAAGCGGGGATTTTTAGAACACTGTTTTCACTATATTCTTTTATTTTGATATATATATATATATATATATATATATATATATATATATATATATATATATAGTACTGTATCAACTACAAATATGTAAAGTATAATCTATAAATGTGTATTAGGTATGTCCTAAATTTGTATAAAATAAACCTTAAAAGGGTACAACTAAATTGGGATGGAGGGGTAGGAAAGAAGATTATATATACAATTGGTCGATTTATATTTCTCCAGACTTCCTGCACCAGCAAACTAAACTTTCAGTCGGTTAAAGAGCCTTTGTATCTCTACCAGTGTGAACAGTTTTTGTTCTATGAATAGAACTATATCAAGGAAATGGCAGGTAGGAGTGTATCTCGTGTAACATAAACAAGCTCTCTCCAAAACCCAAAATCTACGTGTTCAACTGGGGGAGCAAACCTCCACTGAAAAATTAAAGTTATACAGACCATATGCGCTAGGAAAGAAGCTACGTCAATGCAAACTCGTCCAAGAAGTCCCAAATTGGTATAAAATTCCCGTCCACCCTTTTCTACACCAAAAGATAATGACATAAGATCAAAGACTTAACACTTTGATATTTTTTTTGTTCCTGATTTTTCTGAACTATGTTTTGTTATCATGTTATGTTAATTGGCTCCTTCTCGTAAGGTCAGCATATTTGCACATTTACTTCTTATTTAGACATGTTTAGAAAATAAAATATACCCAACTAACTCTCTTGAATTTAACAGGATTCTGATTCCTTACTATTCAGTTGATTGTTGTACTGTGGCATGTTCAACTCTTCATTTATGGAGACTGTGTGGTGTTTTTCCCTATTTGATTTCTCTATCATTGTAATTTTTCTGGAACGTTACTTCAGGTATCTGATTTTAACCTTGATGATCGTGATGAAATATCTGGTGGAAGGTCATCTTTGTATGCTTTTCCCAAGGAGCATTTTAGTTCACAGAAGGCAATATCATTACCTTCATCTCCACATGAATATAGGAGCCAGGCATCTGGGAGAAGTGGGGCAAATGATGAAATGGTCACAACGTGGAACAAAATTCTGGAATCACCTATGTTCCAAAATAAGCCTCTGTTACCTTTCCATGAATGGAATATTGACTTCTCGGAAATAACTGTTGGCACTCGTGTTGGGATCGGTGAGCATTATTTTCATAGTATTCTCTGAGGTATTTTCGTCTTCAATTTTTCTGCTCTACTGTGTATTGCCAAAAATTGCATTATTTATTGAACTAGTTATCAAAACCCACCCTCTGATGTAGGTTTTCTACAAGTTACATAAATATGATTAACTTTATAACTGTAGGTTGCTTTACAACCAGTGGAATGAGTAGTTGTTATCGTGTTTCTTTTGAAATTCATGTTTTATGTCATTAGTATCTCTGATAGAGTAACGTTTGGGTGCTATAGTACCACTTAATTATTGCCACTGGAATTTTATATGTTGGCTGACCCACGTGGACCAACCATCATCTTGAAACCAGCGGTGAGGGTTGAGGTTATTGCTGCGACCATTTAACTGATATATTCCCTTCTAGGATATTCTTGTGAATGATTCTACCCTTTGAAGATTGCAAATATAGAATTCTTTGTTCCATCTTCACTTAACTAACAGGGTTCTTAGTATCGAAGCACTTTCTGTGAGTTTTGTTCCAGAATTTTGAAACTAGAATTTCGGTTCTACGAAATTGAGTATCAGCTGTTACGCTGATTAATGCCCCTTGAGTGGAGGCCTCAATTTATTTTTTTTTGTTTTTCAACCATTTACTGAATGTTGTTGGTGTTTTTCAAAAGACCCAAGTATGTCATGCTTTTATGAGGGTAGCCATTCAATCATATCATTGCTCTTTGTGCATCATGTCAAATACGGCGGATTAGAGAAATTTTAGCAAGCCTTTTGTTGTTCCCCCCTCCCCCCCCCCCCCCACACCTACTTACCCACAAAAAAAAATTCCTAACTAGGAGGCTGTGGCCTCCACTCATGCAGTAGGAGATTGTCCTTGAACCTAATGGGTGAATTTAAATTTTGTGATTTAACTATCACCAAATTTACCAGACGAGGGGTTTTGATCATTTTGCTCCGGGAGGAATAACCTCTCTTCTTAATGTTTTTAAACTGCTAGGGCCTATACAAAGGTTTATGCATGGGTAACATTGAAACAGTTCCTTTCCAGTAATATTAAATGGATCTAGGCGCTGTAACATGCCAAACTGATGGACTAGTTTGTTTAAGTATGTGGATTAGATCAGGTCATTTGGATTATATGTTAGTATTCGTCAGATTGAAATAAATTACCAGGTTTGGTTGACATTTACTTTACCCAACAGCCATCATTCCTAGGTTGGCCACAGGTCTATAACTAGGGACGGACCGTTTCATTGAGCATGGCAATGGAGGTGCAGAATTGGGGATGCAATGATTTTGTTAGGATCAACCTTGATCCTAAACTTGATTGAATTCCAAATCAATTAAGTTATTATGGAATGATGCAGAAAAGTGTAACGAAGTAGCATCGAAACATTGGTAGAACAGTGAGATTTAGAGCATTTTAAGAAGAAAATATATGGATTCAATAAAAAGAGAAATTTAACAGAGATAGGATCTTTTTCTTTGCGTCTTAATAGGCCTCAGGCCCTCAGTCATGGGTACTTTAGAGGATATTGTGTTTTAATCTTTTTGTAGATATTGGGAAGCTGCTCTGTTGAGTATTTCTTTTTTTCCACTTAAAGGATGGGTGGACTACTTGTTCCTCCATGCTTGTATTCTCTCTTTTCATTTGATTTCTCTAAAACAAAAAAATAAAGAGCTTAGAGAAGAAAAGGGCTAATGAAGATTTGTGCTTCACACCTCCAATGAATCCACAAAACTTGTCCATTAGTAATGACACGTGGCCTAAAGGGCAAAATTTGACTAATGCAATATACAGCTCTATTGCATCTTAAGGCAATACGCCACACACACACACACACACACGTGTATATATATGCATTGTACACACACACGTACTCACACAAACCACAATGATATGCTCAATTAATGCGACTGAAATACCAAGAAATTACCTGATAAATAATTTGAATAAAAAACCAAAGACATTGAAACATATTACCTATTGAAATTCTTGTCCAAAATTTTAAGAATTACAACCAATTTGTTATGAAGTTTATACATTTCTTGGGAGTGAATCCCAAGTATAATCTTGCTGGTAGTAGGTACATCTTTCCATTATTCAGTTGAATGTTGAACAAAGACTGCTATGATTGTATAGAGAAATATATTATATATGTAGTATATATACATATATGTGTGTGTGTGTGTGTATAGCGAGCAAGGGGGGTGGACTGATCCACATCTGCGTTGGATGTTGACCTTCCCCCACCAACTTATATGCAGCCGCTAAAATACAACCTGAAAAGTCGCAGTTTTAAAAAAGACTTGCCTATTCTTATTAGCAAACAAGAGAAAGCTTAAATTTTGACCCTTTTGCCCCTTTGTGTATATGTAGGCTAGCTGCTACTTATGAAAAGAGAAAATATAGGCTAGTTGCTCATCCTGCAATTTCAGGATAAAAAGAGAATTTCAAGCTTTTGGTTAATGATTGCAAGTCTAGGTATAAACTACGATGCAACATAGTTGTGTTGTTTGTCGTAGTCTTGTTTTGTTATAGTCTCCACCATGTTAAGTGTCACAGGGTGCACAATCTGACACTATTTTTTTGTGTCTGTCTTCCTTGTGATGCACTGGTTCGCCCAACCAGTCAGCAACCTGTCAATCACACAAGCACAGTCTGTATAATCAAGCTACGGACACAAGCCAACACAGTGTTTACAAGACAACGTCCCAACCTTTTATTGCTCACTCAATAACAAGGATTACAATATATGACTAGGGGCCCGCAGGCTACATTTGCTTAGTGATCTCTCTACCTTGCCAAGCCCTGGTGCATATATATATATTATACATTAGATCGCATTGACTTTTAAATCGCTAGGTCATCCAGAACCAATAAGAAACCAACATTTTGAATCAATAACTGCCTGCCAACTGCCCACTAGCAGGTGTATGCGCCCCATGATGTGCAACTGCCCATCAACCGCCCACCACCAAAAGTGTTAGGGCAGAATCGGGTTAGAGACATGTCGGTACGTATGCATGGAGGTCGATCGCCGAATCGCTTAACAATCGCCGCACGGTCGGTTGGGTCATGCTCCAGTCATCCAATCCAAACTGCCCATAGTGTCAACCCACCTTTTTGATGTCCTTCACCCACTAGTGTCAGCCCACATTGTTGTTGTCTCAGCCCACGAAGTAGCCCAATCAAGTTGCCACAAGATGCTGTCTATTTGGCCCACGAATTTCCAACTAGCCCAACACTTGCCCAAGGTGCTGTCCAAGTCTGTTGTGCACGTCCAGCCCAAGCGTCTATCCACATGCATTAGCCTTGTTGCATGCTGGGCTTTGCCCATGCCATGCCTTGACATGCTAGGCGCACGCCTATGCCATCAACTGATGCCACGCTCAGCAATGTTTTTGCTCGTTCATGCCCACCCCAAGAAACAAGTCTTTGATTTGATCCAAGCCAACAATCCGATGTTAGACATTGTTGTAGGGGAGCCCAACAATGTCCCAACGTCCAGCAAGCATCGTCCATGGCACCACCTGCTCATGGTCCCGGGTGACCTTCACGGAGCACCCCCCCTATAGTAGCCTTTGGCTGCCGACTGCTGCCGCACGCATACGCCAAAGGCTTGGCATGGTATCTGGGCGTCCCGCATGCCAAGCCCGTGTCAACCCATTAAAGGGCTAACATTAAGGCACAAGGTGCTTACCCAAACCCAGTTGATGCCACAATGATTTTGCAAATCCAGATGATGCATTTTTTATGTACTCTTGTAGTCTTGTAGAGACAGAAAATTTGTTATAGAGTGAGACAAACCTAGTTGACGTACCAGTGATTATGCAAACTCAGATAATGCATCTTATCCAATGCTCTTATAGAGAGGAGAGCAAACATTATTTAGATAAAGAGAAAGAGAGACGTATTTTATTAGGATGCAAAGACTCCCATCCGCTATTCTTAATAGTGGATAGAATCTTGACTTATATTTACTTCTATTGAAGTAGAGGCATAAAAGGAATTTTGCATGACCATTTTGTCTGCTTTCAAGAATAATGTGTACCAACTCTTTTAAATTGCAAACATTTGCGTTGTATTTTAACGGCAACAAATTAGTTGGTTGGGAAAGGTCCACAGCCAACACCAGCTGTGGATTGATCCCTATGTATGTTATTATATGTTTAGATAATCATTATGATTATTATTATAAGTATGTAATTATATGTTTAGATAATTGTTGTGTTGTTATTATTCATCTCTTGGCCGTTAATTCATAGGATTCTTTGGAGAAGTTTTTCGTGGCATTTGGAATGGAACAGATGTTGCGATTAAAGTTTTTTTGGAGCAAGATCTGACTGCTGAAAACATGGAAGATTTCTGTAATGAAATATCTATCCTGAGGTATGTTACCTTGGACAAAGTGATAGGTGTAGTTTCTCTTAGTTATATGTTTTTCCAACTGTACCATCTTTCTCTTTCTAACTGCACTATCATTCTTGTGCTGTTTCTCTTGTTTTCTACCAGCCGACTTCGACATCCAAACGGTATTTATCCTCATTTTCTTAGTTTAATTTGTATTGTTTCTCTCAGATTTGTCCTATCCATAGATTGCTAGCTGTGAGAGTTTCAAATAAGAAAATCTAGAGTTTCACAAAGAAACATTTCCTCCACTCCACCCTGCCAGCATGGGTTGGGCCAAATTGGTGATGGGAGAAATATATGAATATTTTAAGATGTGAATTGCATGTACAGTTATTTCTCTCATTTAAGAAATAAATTAAGAAAACTAGTTACGTTCAAACTTTATGAGGAAAAAAAAGTAATTACTCATGTTTGACTATACTATCCTCTTTACTGCTTAGTTATATTATTTCTTGGAGCATGCATGAAGCCTCCACGGTTATCAATGGTTACTGAATACATGGAGATGGGATCATTATATTACTTGATCCATTTGAGTGGTCTGAAGAAGAAACTGAACTGGAGGAGAAGACTTAAAATGCTGCGTGATATATGCAGGTTAGCTTATTAAATGTGCATCTTATGATTTTATTGACCATTTTTTTTTTCATTTTTTTTATTAATATTATTCTTATTGAATGTATCATCATTAAACGAGAGTGATGTTCTCATCTGCTTATGGAAATTTATATGCACTTGCAAAAGATTAAATTTTGGCTAGAGTTGTCTTCATTGTGATGTTTACATGTGCATTTCTTTAGATCTCAACTTTTTAAAAACAAGTTCAAGCTCATTCAGTGTTAAATTAATCAAAGCTTAAACTACTATCTCATGCTCACTGCTTAACAAGTCAATCTTGATCAACTCGAAGCTCAGCTTGATAAGCCTCGTGATACAGGGTATAGATGTCCACTGTGATAAAGTTTTTGGATAAAGCTCACATAAACAGCATGGTGAAACACTTCTAACACAATTTCAGTGGAGGCAATGTAGACCAGTTATCATGAAGAAGACACATCAATCATAAATGTTGAAAAACCTTTAGGTTATACTAATTGCTTAACTGGTGTCATAATTTTTTTACCCAATAATTTGAGAGAGGCCTTGTATGAAGCCATTTTTGTGTCAACAGAGATTCAAGTTGCTTCATAAATAAATTGAAACGTAATTATTTAGTTTTACAAGGCCAATGGTTTGTAATTCAAACAAGTTAATCTAGATCCACTTCTGAAAGGTTTCCTCTTTCTTGATATCAGTGTGATTGAAAAAACTGAACAGAAACTATTAGTTTGTTAGAACCTCCACCTTCGTAGCTGACATAAGACTCCCTACATTGCACTTTCTGTGTGGTATTTGATTTTGAGCTAGGGGTAACTGAAGGACTGCTGTGCATGCGTAAATGTGTTGCAATAAGATTTCAAACAATTTAACCGTTCTCTGAAAGCAGCACTAACTAATGTCTGCTTTAACATCAAAGAAACCTTTTTGTTGCCAAGTTTGCTTTGACATCAAAGAAACCCTTTTGTTGCCAAGTCTGCTTTGAAATCAAAGCACCTGCTAGAAGCGTTTGTGTTTATATGCTGAAGGCGATGCAAAACTTTTACAATGAAGCGGTTATATTGACCGACTGCCTAATATTGTTGACATCCTGTTGATGAACTTGATACAATATCGGACTAAATTTATTGCGTAGCTTATTAGCCTACCTATTTTAGGTGGATTTTTTATGTGCCTTGGCATCGTGCGACATTCTTTCCTTGGTTGAAATATTCACCTTTCCCATAGAAAAATTGAAATTTTGTTTTGAATTTGATTTTCTTGCTAAATTTTATTTGTCTTCTTGTCCTCTCATGTATCATGTAGACGCGCATTTATCACGTGGATATGATTATAATGTTCAATTATGTTGGAGCAATATCATATGATAATAATCCTGGTAGATCCGTATAGCAACTTTAAACTGACTTACTGTTCATGTCTGGCAACTAAGAGGGTTGATGTGTATACACCGCATGAAGATAGTTCATCGCGATCTAAAAAGTGCAAATTGCCTTGTGAATAAGCATTGGACGGTTAAGATCTGTGATTTTGGGCTCTCGAGGATGATGATAGAAACACCCATGAAGGATTCCTCATCAGCAGGGACTCCGGAGTGGATGGCTCCAGAACTTATCCGAAACGAACCTTTCACTGAGAAATGTGATATTTTCAGCCTGGGGGTGATAATATGGGAGCTATGCACTCTAAGCAGGCCATGGTATGGTACACCACCAGAGAGGGTAGGCTGACATACATCTATGTTTAGTAGTGTAATGTTACTTTACATCTCTGCTTACCATTTGGTATAAAAGCTACAAGTTGAGATACTGACATTTGTTTCGTCTGCTTAGGTGGTTTATGCAGTTGCGAATGAGGGATCACGATTAGAGATCCCAGAAGGCCCAGTAGGCAGACTAATTGCAGGTGTTCCTTATTAGATTATACTAAATTGAACATTGTTAGGTTGTCTTAGAGAAACTCAAGCCTTAATTTCCTTGATGCAGATTGTTGGGCAGAACCGCACGAACGACCAAGTTGCGAGGATATCCTCACCCGCTTGCTAGACTGCGAGTACTCACTCAGCTAATGCAAGCAATCTGTTGTATAGAAAAACAGCATACTAGAGGTGTTGCAACATGTTTTTCGGCTCAAATTATAGTAAAACTTCTGTATGATTTTGCAGTTCTATAAAAGTACATGTACTGGTTCATTTTTTGCTTCAAACGGCAGAATCCATTATCCCCTCTTTATGCAATCAAAAGTATAATCCAGCATTTTTTAAATTGTTGGATCGATCGTCATGCACTCTCTTTGGAATAAATAAATGAAAATTGAATGTTATAAAATCTGAATCCGGATGACATCTCTCAAAACTCGTACGGTCTTTTCAAACTTGTATTTTTGTTATCTGAAGTTTAGGATTTTCGCCAGTATTTGGTGTCCGTTTGTCTTAGTCAATAATTTGACGTAGGTTGAGTGCATCTTCAAATCGACTGCAGGAATCTGCTCTCATCTCTGTACTCATATCATTCTCTGGGGCTGGGTAGTAATCTTCTCTCAGTTGAACATCCCTCAAGTTCGGGATATTGAGAAGGAACCTCATGAAATGTTCATGAGCAGTCCCATGGATAAAAAGTTTCCTTAGGGTAAGGCACTCTTGGAGCAATCCAGCTGCAGGCAAGGAGAGACTCCTTTGGTTAACATCCCTGTCCTGTGGTGGCCAATAATCAAGCTCACTGAGGCTCAACTTTTGAATTCCAAATAAATAGAATCGTTCCCAGAGGCTCAAATCCATGTGTCCGAATGGTGCAGTATGAGCAAACCCTATCATGTCTCCACAATCCAAATGCATCTTTGACAACTTACGGTATTGATCAAGGAAGCTCAATCCAAATGCGTGCTGTGATGGTTTTGACCAGTCCCTGCAATCTCCTTCAACCTTAATACGTATCTCCTCCAGATTAGGACAATTTTTGAGACCTGCTGTTACCAACGGACTCAAAATCTCACCAACAGAAATCCAGAGTGAAAGATGTTGCAGCCTATTCCATGTTCTACCATAATACCTATTGCCATTTCCATTGCTAGTGCCTTGGACATGATCATGATTACAATCCTGATCATAAGAATACTTGCACTTTTTCTTCTTGTAGCATATTTCTTCACTCGGAGTATTTTCAAAGAAATTTGCAAATTCAGCAGATAAATTGGAACCAGGACTACCATGCAATTTGTTCAAATCAAAATTAAATTCAATTCCATCAAGATTCTCAAATTGTTCAACACTATCCCAAACACAATCAATGTGAAGTCTCTGAATTCGGTCCTGGATTGGCTCCAATGCTTTCAACGACGACATGGCACCCAGATTCTTACAGCAAGAGATCTTGACATCAACCAAACTCTGGTGAAGCAAACAAGCCAAAATCCTCATTCCCCTCACCGTAATCTTCTTACAACCCTGCACTTCAAACTTGGCCAACCTCGAACACCCCCTGGCAATAGCAATTAACCCAAAATCCGTCAAGTCAGCCACGTTTCTGATTGATAAAGATTCAAGCCCGTGACAAAGTGCAATCCCATCCAGCTTCGATTCCACCGGCATACAAATCCCATGTAACTGCCCCAATTTAAGCTTCCTCAATTTGGGACATTTCGAATGAAGAATCTCAAATGCAGGACCACTCTCTCGAACATTATTACAAACATCTAGAGCAAATTCTTCCAGCAATGGAAGACCTGAAAACATCTCAATTAGCGTCGGAACAGTGATTCGGGCATCCTCAGCAGTAATCCCTTCATCATTTGGATCCACTCTGGCATTCAGCAAAGCCGAGGTATCGGAAAGATGTAGCCGTGACAGTTTTTGACAATTGGCAGCTATGGATAACAGAGTTTGATCCCCAACAAAGCCAATGTACCTGGGATCAAACACACAAGCTACAAGAAACTCTTTCAAATTGGGGCAAGCTTTTGTAATATCCTCAAGCTCCCGCGCTTTAAACCCTTCGGAAAATGAAGGGTTTAGCAAATTGAGGGAGGTCAATTTGATTGCGATGCGTGGGTACGATTGAAGCGCCGGAAAAAGATCCTCAGTCCAGCAATAGAAGCTGGACAAATCGAGCTTGTTAAGGGAAGTAAGATTCTCAAACAGAGGGGCAAAATCAGACCCAGATGGTAATTGGGGCCTCTGGTGCCAACGGACTAGTTTGATTTGGTTCAAATTTGGCCAGTGAGGGGCTAGGAGGTGAAGGGTTGATGGGTTTCGAGCGTATACCGTGAGGGATTTGAGAGAAGGGAAAGCTTGTCGGAGGAGATAACAGATGAGGGCGGGGTCGGAGGAGGGGGGGTCGGAGAGGAGCGGGTGGCCCCAAGGAGAGAGGAGAGAGAGGTCGAGGTAGATTACGGATCGGAAGCAGGATGGGAGCATGAAGAGGTCACGGGCGTTGGCGCGGAGAGTGAGGGAAGAGCGGGTGGATCGTTCAAGGTGGAGCCATTTCCGGCAGACGAGGGCGGCGGAGTTGCGGGAGCGGACGTGGGAGACGGTGGCGATTATGTTGAAAAGGATTACATCGGGGAGGTGGTTAATGGTGGTGTGAGCCATGAGTTTTAAGAGAGATTGAAATGGATAGATATATGGGGGAAGAAAGATTGGGTTGGGGTGAGTTAAAGTGGTAAGTAAAGTAGGTGGTGGATTTGGAAAAGGGGAAGGGGGAAGAAAATGTAGATAGATAGATACTAGTACTGGTCACTCCACGACGGAGTGTGAGATTATAAATGGTAAGGTACGGACAAATCTTATCTAATACTAGTACTTGTATTTTAGTAAAAAAAGAAAAATCTTATCTAATTTTTTATATTATATGGCTGGCTGGCTGGCTGGCTGCTGTTTTTCTCTTCTTTTTGTTTCTAAGTGTAGTGGATCAAGTTCCTTTAGCACCAATCGTTGATGGCATGGCATTCTCACTAGCAGTTCAGCTAGGTTCCAACTTCTTCTTTCTACTGCTAAGTTAAGTCAAGTGCTTAAGTGAGAATGGTCAAGTGTAGTAATTATTAACTAAAAGAAGAATAAGAGCATCAACTTGGATGAGATGAGAATGGTATAAAGTAGCAGTAGTAATTATTACACTTATGTTCTATTAATTAATTAAGGAATAAGTAGCATCAACTTGTTTGACTTTCTTTAAAATCCCCTTTTATCTCATTTAATTTCTTCGATTTGGGTATACATGCCCAAATTCCTCCCTCAGATTTCAAATTAAGTGATAATAATTACATACCAAATGGAGTACTACTTTTTATGTACTAGTTTAAGTTTTTTTTACCAATTACCAATTATAAAAAATTATTTTTTATTTTTAAAACGTCGTAGATAAATTTTGGATTCTTGTTCCCCATCTTCTTATCTTAAAGAATAAGGATTCTGTTGGGATTAGGTTTTTCATTGTATTTGGCTGGCCCACAAGGGAAGGGAAGGGAGGAGGAATGGATTATGATTTGATGCAGAATTTTTTATTTGAATAATTCTGCATTTAATCTGGAATGACTAACAAATGCCACGTAACCTTTATGTGGGCCATACTGACTGACAACCCTCCACCATTTCCGTGTCCTCCCTGGGCTTTACTACGGAACCAATTGGCCCACGCAAAATAGACAACCCGTTTAGGCCCACACTCACTTTAAAATGGTATTTTCTTTCCCCCAACTTCTGCAAATCATTAGCTCAAAGAAGAAGAGGAATGGTCCCGCGCCGCGTAGCCAAACGTTTTGCCCACTATTTCTTGTTTTTATGATTTTATGATTACTATAATTAATATAAGAGTATTTCTGTTCGGAATTTGTATCAGAATAATTATTTAAGAATTTTTAAAAGA
The DNA here is from genome assembly GCA_020205605.1 of Panax ginseng. Lineage (NCBI taxonomy): Eukaryota > Viridiplantae > Streptophyta > Magnoliopsida > Apiales > Araliaceae > Panax > Panax ginseng. The sequence continues at coordinate 108,909,549 of CM035144.1, read as the reverse complement.
AACGATATTTTGATTGATCAATTTTTTTCTTCTTCTTTAAATTCTACCTTTTGACTTTAACATTGGATGTGGCCAGTGGCCATGAGGTGAGGAGGTATATATAATCCAAGTGTTTTGGCCGTCCCTATGTCAGCACCGTGGTACTTGCTATAAATAATGGAGTAATATCAATAATTTATCATACCCACTAGATTGCCTCCTCCGCGCGCCACTGTTTACCGGTCGCTTCCAGCGGTTCCATGTAAGCTTCTCCATAAAGGTCACGTTCTGAGAGCTTCGTCGCCGGTTAAGGACGGCGACGCTGTGGCGGGATTATATTGGAAAGGTGTTTTAGAGCATCGTCGTCGTCTGATTTGCCGAAGGCTTCGTCTTCTTCTAAGGAGGTGTATGGTCCGGTTGGGAGGGCAGTATGGTGCTTTTGACGCAACTACTTTGAAGTTTGCAAAAGATTCCATGTGCGACTCCCTGTGTGACTTGGATTTGCAATGTGTATAACTATTTGCAAGACTCCTTGTGTGACTTGGATTCTTGTTGTAATTGTGTGACTTGGATTCTTGTTGTAATGTGTATCACTGTTTGCAGGACTCACGACATTTGCAATACACATGGACTTGGATTTGATTTGTAAAAGGATTTAATATAATAAGCAGACGGAAATAAAACCAAGCTTCATTCGGATAATTATTTTTATCTAGTCCGCTAGTATGATTAGCGGACGACGATATATTTTTTTAAATCACAACCTTTCATTTTTGCATTGGAAGGTTAGGATGATATTTTTCCATTATTGATTCATAGCAAATAGATGCTATGAATTATTGTCCATATATATATATATATATATATATGGGGAGCGATCCATAGCATCTATATGCTATGAGACAAATATTGGTATATAGGCTCTAATCCGTCAGTATTATTGATTAACGGCTGAGATTTATTATGGCAAATTACCGTCCGCTAGAGGACGTGCTGAGTTAAAATTTTTTGTACACAGTCCGCTAAGCATACTAGCGGACGGATATTAACTAACACAGTTGAAAGAAAGGTAACAAAGGTAAAACGTGTACAGAGGTGGTCGTGCGAACTTATTCAAGTGATTTGGGCGAAAACCTTGGAACCCTAACCCTAGAAGCAAATCTGATTGCCAAAACGCCTGCAAGTTCTCGAATTCGCAGCATTTGCAAATCACCCAAATCACCTGCAAGTTCGAACCATTCGCAACATCTGCAAATCACCCAAATCACGTACAATTTCTCGAATTCGCAGTGGCTGCAAATCACCTGCAAGTTCAAGCAACAATCGACATCTGCAAATCACCTGCAAGTTTGTGAAGTGTTCTATGCTTTTTCTCGTTTTTTGAGTTGCAATCTACTTCTGCCAAGTACATTTGATTATCACTTCTTCCCTTTTTTTTTGCATTTAAACATGCCACTATAATTTGAACATTGATTTGGTCTTAAAATTGCATTTGGGGAATTCACATGTAGCTCTGTTATAGTCATGAGATACATATCTTTTGATTCTTAAAATTTTCAATAGAGGAAGAGAACCCAAGAATTTTATCTTGTTTTGATTCTTGGTGTCAATATCAATTTTTTTTACTGTTAAATTTATGTTTATGTGCAACATTACTTGAGTCTTGAAATATGTCAAAGCTTTGTTCCTTCTCTTTACCTCGTTATTGGAATTTTTATAAATTGTTTAATACTTGACATTTTGTTGCATTTTTATGACAGATATGGATATCAATCCAGGACCTTTTGATCCTGTTATCTTATGGGACCAAGAAAATCATGTTTCTTTTGACTTATGGCAAAATATTGTAAGTTTTTTGTCCCATATATCATATTTCTCTTAAAATTTTGTAAAAAACTTTCATATTTTGACAATTTATGTATGTATCCTCTTTTTAACTTGTAGGATAGGGGTGTATTAGAAATCACATCGGATATCCGCAAAATTAATTGAATGAAACTTGACTAAACAACAAGAATATCTCATCAAAGCAGATTAGGTTTCAGATTTTTGTCATCACGATGTAGTGTCAAAGATTGATGCATCTCAGATATCCGCTTTTTGTTGGCGTTGGAGAGTGAAACAAATCGTTTCACATAAAATGTGGAGAGGCTCTGGCATTACTTTGAGGATGTGGATTTATATTCAAGTTACCCATATTAGGAAAGCCTTTGACTTATGAGAACTAGAACATCCCAAAAGCTATTTTATAAGGGTTTTGGGCAACAAGTAGTGATGAGAGGATTGGGAGCAGTCTTGTATAAAAGGGGGGCATAAGTTTGCCTTGGTTAAGACATAGATATGGACAATTACCTAAAGATGCTACTTCGAGATGATGTGGTTATACACTTTAAGGCATACATATCAGATTTGTGTGGCACTATTTTGTTTCCTACGAAGAGTAAAAATATAGTGCATCCTAGATATTTATTGTTATTGGAAAGATTGGAAGACATAATTACATATGCTTGGGGGGGCGCAGTTTTGTGGGCATTTGTATAGGGGGTTTGCATGAGGCTACTCGGAAAATAGCGAAAAAATTTGCAGGATGTGCAACCTTGCTTATGATGTGGGCTCACGAAAGGTTCAACATAGGTCGTCCTACCCCTAGGCCCAATTCTCAGAAGTTGATACCTAGGGCACTATCATGGGCATTCTCTTCTTTTGATCCAAATTCCAAACAATATCAGCGTCGCAAAAATCCACATCACCATCTTGTGTTTTACCGGGAGAGTTTGATGACATGTTGGAAGCAGATTGGGTGTGGCGTCCATATCGATATATTTGACACACGTTTGGGTTGGGACTTTTTGAGGCAAGGTTAGGTGGAGCCATTTCGTTTACCTTTGATTCATTACGACATTGTTGAGTTTCAAATGCCTGACAGATTTATGAGGCAATTTGGATATTTGCAGTCATATCCATCTAATGCTGAAAACATGGTGGAGTTGAGGACAGAACATAAATTGTTTGAGAGAATAAATTATGAAAATCATAGGGCCAGTTATATTAAGTTGTGGGAGGCCTACATGGAGAGTTTAGAAGGGCAAGTGTTGGAGGGTTTGCAGCAGATATCTACAGAGGATTACATGACATGGTACAGAGAAATTACTCGGAGACGATTGTGGAGTTTATGTTGCAAAGTACGTGGATTTCTTTTTGCACCGGATAAACATCATGAAGGAACCGAGGTGGACTCCAAACGAGGCTTACAACTTTAGATTTAAAATAGGACATGATCTTAGGATGTGCAAAGCGAGGGACATTCCTTTAAAATATCTTTGTATCGACCAAACTTTAGATTCGGATGTGGGTGAAGAGTAATGATTGTATATTTGACCGATTCGTTTGTTTGTAGAAGTGATTTTTATTATGTTTAATGGTAGAGATGGTATACTTTCAGTTGAATCTGCTCTATTTGCAATTGCATTTTAATTTTATTATGTTTTATGTTTAATTTTCATTGTAATCATGGTACAATTCCATTGTAGACATAACATTTAGCATTTGTTTTCTCTTTATTTTTGTTTACAAGATTGTGATTCCTAAAGATTGAGGAAATAAAAACTGTGTTCAGAACTGTGTTCAACTGAAGGATGTTGTTTGATATATTTAGCATTCATTGATTAAATAATATGTATTTGTTCATCTGGATGTATTTGATTTATGTGATAGCTATTGATTCATCAGGATGTATTTGATTCATCTGGATGTATTTGACAAAAAAGAAGGAAGAGGACAAGATCAATATTCATTTCTATATCAAGGTTAATTGGACCAAAATATGCTCTATAATTGTATGTATGATATTTTTCGTTAGCAACTAAATTATGTTTTATTTTCCAAGACTCGACATATCAATGACTAAGATTTCTCATCAGAAGGAAGAGAAAAAACCATCAACTGCTTATACTTCACAGTTAAGAAATGGATTTGGTAGTTTTTGTTTTTCTCTTTAATATTGCAATGCCTTTTTTCCCTGATAAGTGTAAGTTTAATCAATGTAGCAGCAGCAGTTGGACAACCAAATGACAGCAGTCACAACATCAACAAATGACAGCATTCACAACTTATGAGTGAGTATGTCTCACAACTTATGAGGGGGTATATTTTATTTCTTGTTTGACAAAGTTTCTTTAGATGTGGACTCGTTTATATTGTTTATTGTTCAGATATAACTTATGCCAACTTGTCATTAGGAAATATTCAACTTCCAGTCATCTCCAATTGTTTCTCAATATCACATCTTTAGTTTTTTTGGACAATTATTCCTGCTCTGATCTCTTCCAATTATCTGCAATCCTAGTGGCAAGCCAGTAACCATTAGTTTGTTTTAAGTTCAACTGTACTCATAGGAAGTCCATTGACTGCACAAAGCAATTGCCTTCTTTAGAAATCTAGCAATTCTATTGCAGATGCTGCAGGGTTTAAACTCAATAGCCCGATGAAGTAACATGTTAATGCTACTAATATTTTACTGCAATATTAGTTCAACCTAATGTCCGAGTACGTGGACATTTGAAATTTTAACATTTTGATGGAAATTATTAGTCAAGATGAACATTAGCATTTTACACAGCTTGATCAATAATGTTGGTCCAAAATTAGACAACAGCTCTTACTCCAAAGCCAGGAATATAGCTGCAGGTACAGTGTCTAATATAAGGACAGTGGCAACATTCTCCACTCAACAACAACTAGTGCAATCCTTCGATCGAGCTTTATCGGAATCTAAGAAAGCATCAGTTAGAAGGTCTACTTGTTGGCATAATGCAGTATAATTCTTGATTCATTCTAATCCATTTTCAACATTCACCATGTCACAGACTAGAGTTTGGGATCCCCTATTCTGTAGCCCACATTTGGTTACACTTGGTAAAAATTCTGAGGTGGTTGATGCTGTGATCTAAGAGATGGATTTCATATGTTAAACCCATAAATTTTCACCTTCATTGCAGCACTGTAAAATTACAGAAAAGAGAGGATATTCAAAAAAAGGAGTAGATATTCAATAAATCTGTCTTTCAAATAGTCAATAAAATATTTTAAAAAGTCAAAATTTTATAGTCACTGAAACAAATATAAAGATAACTTCAAACACCCGGCTTGTCTTGTCTCAAAACTTTGTAGTGGTTCCGCTTATCATGATTGATCATCATATTACATATTGCACACTTTCTCAATTGTTTATGACTTCCAGCCTCTTCGATCCCACTCTTTATTCTTGTAGCTTTTTTGCGCCCCTTTGTTTGGGAACAAATAGGATCCAATAACGGCTCACCTTGAATGGACTCATCATCATCTACTGGAATTTCTGGCACGCCATTTACATTAATTTCATCAGGGTCAAACTTCTCAACGATTGGTTGATTGTCAATGCACAACTGTACGACGTGCTTAAAACCATTAAATGAACATGATCCCGTAGAAGCTAATCGCAAGAGCAGTGTCACCAAATAATTGTACCGCAACGTCTGAGATTCCTCGTAGTTGGACATCTCAGTCAAAATCTTTGGTAGTTCAGCGTTCACTTTGTTACCATCACTACACCAACGGCTAAAATGTATTTATTCGGTATCTGCGTAGTACTTTTTGCAATCATATGTCTTACAATGTGTCTACAAAGCATACCGGAATGTTCAAATTTTTGACAATTACATTGTATATCTCCAGTTTGAAAATTACTGACAACAATAAAGTACCTATTGGATTCTTCGATGGCGTTTATCTTGTACACTGCGTACGACTTCGTATCCGATGTTGTTAGATGTTGAAGTTTCTTCATTATGTACTTGTGGGATTTTACAATCTCAATCTGAAAGCGTCTAAACATCTCCTTTGTATAAACAGCAACTCCATCCGTTTCCAACGGTGATTCAAGAGTCATAGTTCTAGTCCGATGACAGGTTGCGTAATCAGCTTGTCTCTATCTCATTACTTGCTTTTCAATGGCTTTTTCTGAGTTTACGATGAATTCCTTTATACTTGTTGTCGCATTGGCATACTCATCGAATAAACTATTCATCCCCTCACTCCTGGATGTTGTCGTCATTCATTGCAAAAAATTCTTTGTGTGCACGCCATGATCCATTTTGTGCTTTAACCTCATAGAGTGATTGTAACCAATCATGGTCATGCAGTTCGTAATCTGTCATCAGCTTTTCCCATCGCTCCTCAAATTCCAGTTGATCAATGATTTATACACACAGTTAAAATCATGTTTAAATGCGAATGCATTAATAAATACAATGTATGTAATTTCTCTAGAAATTTATTACTAATATGCAGGGGAAGAACCTAGCAATCGCATTGCTTTCGTGGCTTTGTCACGATCGGTAATAATGGTAGCGATGCCTTATTGTTCATTGCATGAAGCCAAGTCTCAAAGACCCATACAAAAAGTATCCTCTGTTTCATCCTCAGACGAGGCAAAACCAAACAAGACGGAATGGTAATGGTGATTTACTCCCGTGAACGGAACAAACGGCATAGAATACTTGTTCGTCCGATAAGTTGTATCAAAAGTCACTACATCCCCAAAATTTTTGTAAGCTATCATTGATCGATAATCTATCCACAAAATGCATGCGATACGATGATCTTCATCTCGTTTATATCGTAAAAAAATAGAGGATTTTCCGCTGAAAGTTTTTTGAGATACTGCAGGGCTGCTTGGGCATCGTTAGAATCTATCGTGTCATGTCTTAAATCTTGCACAACATTCTGAATATCCATATCACTGAAACCAACATTTTCCCTCCCTCCTCCTATTTCACTAAAAACATTCATCATTGTACTTGGCCCAACTCCAGCGCTGTTTAAAGTTTCGATTAAAGTTCGAGCAACAGGAGTTATATTTTTTCGTGTTTGAATGAAAATTTTCTTGCTCGGAGTAACCAAATCATGATTGTGAGTCAACTCAATTTTTGAAACTTTCCATGTATCTTCCTTTTGTAGATGAACAATGATATTCTAGCTTTGCACGTATCATACGACTATTGAATCCTTTTTTTTTTTGACCTTACTACCTTGACTTCATCAACATCCTGTTTCTTTCTTTCGATCGATTTTCTTGCTTTGGTACACGTAAAAAGTCTGTTGGACAAATTGTTGGAGCGGGCATGTTTATGACTTGCCCCAATTTTTATTTCAAAACCACTACTTCTTGATGCATAGTTTACAGTAAAATTCTTTCGCTTCTCTTGGATAGTAGAAAAATCGACCCTCGTATGGACTTTTTGAATCGTTAATATGCGATTGGTTCATGTTATGAGCACCAATATTATCCATGTCAATATTATCACGAAAAGAATTTGAAGAACTAGAATTAAACATATCTTCCGCCATAATTCTAAACTTACCACGACGATTTGAGGTGCGAAGACTTGCTTGATTAATTGTGTGGTTTTCTTCCTTGATGTCAATTGAAGGAGGCTATAAAATTTTGTTTACCTTGATAGGGCTAAAAATTTATGAACTATAATTATGTAGAGGAGTGAATTTCCCCTTAAAAAGGATTGGATTTATTTGATTTGGAATAATTTTAGATGGTGTTTGTATTTGATGTGATCTCTTTTAAAAGTACTTGATATATTTGATTTCCTAGAATTTGGAATTTTATATTGATTTGCTAGAATTTGGAATTTGACATATCTTGATTTGATTTGGATTTCAAATATGATTTAGAAAGATTTGGAAATTGTGATGTATTGGGGATGTGATAACCCTACTAATTGTTGATGTAATGGGTATTGCAGGAATTTGGAAATTGTGATGTATTTGAATTTATGTTGCTGAACAATGGAAAATTGTGATGTAGTTGCAGTGTTTTATTTTAATGGATGCAGGTATGTAATGGGATTTTCAGTACAGGAAGGAAATCTTCCAGTTGGTTTAGAAGTGTTGTAATTGAATTGAAATAGCTACAGCGATTTTCACTTGCGTCTCCAATCTTGTGTAGTGTTGTAATTGAATTGAAATAGCTATATATATTTTTTGTAGCGGCTACAATCTTGTGTAATCTATTTATAACAAGAAGGAAATCGTGTGTACAGGGATTTTCTGTAGCGGACCATGTTGTTTCTGTCTTTGCAGTCGTGTGTAATCTATTTATCACAGGAAGCTATATTATCCATCCGCTAGTAATACTAGCGGACTTTGTTGTTTCTGTCTTTGCAGTCGTGTTGGCTATATTCGCAGTGGCTAATTTCACTCACGAGGGGCTTAATTGTCCGGAAATTTTACTAATTACGTCCGCTAGAATTACTAGCGGACGGGGAGTTGAAACTTTAGATCGTAGCCTTTCATCAATAAAACGGACGGATTAAAGCCTATATGCCACTTTTTATCTCATAACATATAGATGCTATGGATCGCTCCCCTATATATATATATATATATATATATATATATATATATATATGAGTGTCCATCCGTAACAACTAATTATTATGGACATTCTAACAAAAGCTCACATAGTTTATTTTTTCTTTCTATAAATGGAAATGTTCCATAATATATATTTGCTATTAATTATTATAGCATATACATCATTGAAAAAAAGAATGAACGATCAAAATTAAAAAAAAAAAATCGACGTCCGTCTGCTACTTTTAATAGCAAACACTAAAAAAAATCATATCATCCGTTAGCGGATGCTAATCAGGATAAGGTTTGACTTTACCAATAAATATTTAGAGCTAATTATAATTAGAATAAAGGTTTGACATTACTTTTGGATTTATTAATCAGGATTTAGAGTTCGTTAAACAGGGGTAACCCTAATTAATAAACCTTAATTAATAAATCATAAATTCTGTTTAATAAACTTTACACATTTATTGGTAAAGTCAAACTCTTATTCTAATTAGGATCCGCTACTATTAGTAGCTGATGATATGTGATTTTTTTTAACATCCACTAGTATTAATGGCGGACGTCAATTTTTAATTTTTAATTTTGACCATTTTTTTTAATATTATAAATGGCCTATGTTTTATAAAAATATTCATCCAATCTTTTTAGTGCATCTTTGATGAAAGAAAATTGTTAAACATATATATTTTCAAACTTAGACTCTTAGGCTGGTAGCTTTGTGGTTGCCCTCACTTCAATTGGATTTTGATGTGTTTTGGAGGGATTTAGTAGTTCAATGTTGGCCCTGGATAAATATAATACTAATTTAAAAATGAGAGTTATGTTCGTCTGCTTTTATTTACTTCTTAATTTTAAGATTTGTATTTAATACGCTTATACATTTTTTCCCCTGATAATAAGTTTCAATCTTTTAAATTTTATTAATAACAAAAAAATAATTTTAATAAATATGTTTGTGCCCATTCAAATCTTAATATTAAGAAAAAAAAAATCAATAGATGTTGGACTATCATTTATTTTAAACTAATTAAATAAATATACTATTAAATCTAATAATTTTGTTTGACCTTGACCCTGACCCCATAAAAATTAACTTAAGTTCCACCACAGTAAAATTGATTATTAATATCTTATATGGATATCTCTTTTTATCTTTTTGTACCCTTACCCTAGAGTTGTACAAATGGCCTGCGGTCCGATCTACAGACTGCTAACAGACTTCACTTTTTCGGCCTATATCCAGTTTGGCCTGGCCTTCCAAAAAATTTGAACTGGTCTGGCCTTCAGCCTGATCCGCCCTGAAATTTTGACCGACTTGAGGCCTGAACTGGATCGTTAAGGCATGCTGCAAGTGGGCAAGTTACGGACCAATGGGCCAACGCCAATCCACCTGACCCACCTGGATCGTTCGATAATGAGTTGCAGGTTTGAATTTTTTTTAGGTGGCTTAATTTCCTGACTCACTTTAGTGGAGATATGGACAAGTGGGCACCTCTAAATTGTATTATGGGTTAAATACATATTTTAATATATTTTTAAAAATAATTATAATAATGGTGCATCCATAAAATAATTACAAAAGTAATATATTTTCCATATTTATTTATAATATTAGTGCAATTAGGATTCCTTAATTTAGGGAATTAGTATATTAAGATTCCTTAATTTAGGGGATTAGTATTGATTTACTTATTAAATTAAGTAATTAATAAGTAAACCATACAGCAAATCTTCTCTCATCTCAATAAAAGTCACGCTGTTGTCCAATTCTGAACTCTTCCTTTCTCTCTTAGAAACACAAACCCAGTCTCCATTGTTACCAATAAATCCAAGCTCTATCTTTATTCCGTCGTCAAACTCCTCGTTCTCTTACTTCCCACTCTCTCTCCGCCCTCCTCCACCTTCCGCTGTCACGCCGAAATAAATACAAAGATTATGGGTCGGCCCTCCTCCTCCTCCACCCTCCTCATCCACGCTCCGTCTCCTTCCGATGGTCGGTCGGAAAACTCAATCACTTCTCCAACATCCTCCTCACTTCCATCCACGATGATCTCGACGTCCTTGTATGTTACCCTTTTTTCCTTTCTTGTGTTGTTTCTAATTTCTCTCGTTTTTAATCCTACATAACAATTAAGGGAGAATATATTGATCCACCTCCACACCTTTAATTTTTTCATAGTGCAGTGTGTATCCAAACCTTCATACTAAGGTAATCGATTCAGTTTTATTAAGTTACCAATTATTTTGAATGTGATGCAGTTGGTAGTCAAACCTTCATGCAGTTGGTTGCCAACTTTTAGACCAAGGTAACCAATTCATACTGCATGTGTGGAGGTAGATTGGTTACCTTAGTATAAAAGTTTGGTTACCTTTTTAAGAAGATTTGGTTATCAACAGTACATTACACATCACTTTCTTATCTCTCTCTTTTCTATGCAGTGTTCTTATTTTCTTTTGGACATGAAATTGGGTCTCACCAACGAAGGGGAGGAAGAAGATGACATTGCCAAACTTTGAATATTTGAATTTAAATTATTATTTTTGAATTTGAATTTGTTTTTGTTGTTAGATCCAAGATATTTGAATTTGAATTATTAATTATGGCAGTTATTTCTCCTTGATTTTAGGTTTTCTTATTATTATGAATTGAATCCTATACTAATTCCCTAAATTAAGGAATCCTAATTGCACTAATATTGTAAATAAGTATAGAAAAATGTATTATTTTTATAATTATTTTGTGAATGCACTAATAGTGTAATTACTTACTAAATATTGTATATTATTGTAAAGGACCCTATTAAATAAGCTTATGAGGGTATCGGGTATGACCTAAGGCAGTAAGGCCTAAGGGGCGCCAGGCCCAAGGCCAAGTCGACAAGTCCGGAAGTCCTAAGTATGGACCGGTCCAAGTATATAAATTTTTTTTTGAAAAAAATAAGTGTATAAGAACGAATCAGTCTCGACCTGGCCTGGCCTACAACCCTTAACATATCAAATTTTTATGGAAGAAACATGGCCTTTGTCGACATCGGGATTTTTACTGTCCCTTTTTTGTTCTTGTCTTTTAGTGTTCTCATGTTAGGTGAGATTTGTTTGAAAAAAAAAAATTGTGAAAAGGTCCGACATGTATATGTCGACTATTGGACTGTAAGAGTCGCCAGTTAATATTTTTAAATGGTTGCACCAACTTCGGTAGAGAAAAGGTTTACACTCGACTTCGATGATGTGACCTTTGTTTTTAATATGTTTGTGAAAGCAAAGATTCGTTAGGGTCCGGAGACTTGATTATGCGGAGGGAAGGTGTTAGGCACCCCCCGACATCCGTGTTACCACGGTGATCATCACTTTTCAATTAAACTATTATATGAATATGTGTGTGTGTGTGTGTGGATCAATGTGCAATTATTTAGAAGTAGTGATATGCCTCGTTCGCACCTATATACAAAGGGTTTGAATTTTTGTATAAAAATTTAGTTTTAACAAAATATAGCAGTGATGTTTTGTAAAAGAGGTTTTTCAAACCTTTATGCTAAATAGTAATTGAAGCTTTTGATACTTCTATTTTATTATATGTTCGGCTTGATTGCTTTTATTTTTGAGATGTGAAGCATCTTCGAGAAAATAATATACATAGAAGTGTTGAACTCCTTGTGGGCATAAGAGCCGTCTAAGGAAATTCAAACACCGTGAATAATGTACAAGCTGTTTATAGCCGAAAATGTCCATCACGGGAACCGAATCTAGATTCAGGAGATTGAATCTGTGATCACATGATTCCTAGGCTCACATGATATAGTAGTTTGTATGAAAGGCTGTAAACAATTATATATATATATAAGCGTAAATATATATATATATATATATATATATATATATATATATATATATATATCTGAACGGTCAACCACCACCAAGCGAACTTCATGGGGGGGTGAAAATGTAAATATATAAAAGCAAGTAAATATATATATAGAGACACGATCAACCACCACAAAACACTTCCATTGGGGATCGAAAATGTGTAAAAAAAGTAAAATGATCAACCGCCACGAAGTAAACTCGAGGCGAGGACAAAATATAAATAAAGCGGTAAAAATAATCAACCGCCACGTAAGTAAACTCCAAAGGTGGATTAAATATAAATAAAACAGTAAAAGGCCACTAAGTAAACTCCAGGCCTAACAGAAATATAAATGTGTGTGTGTATATAAATATATATATATATATAAGTATTTATATATATAATTATTTATATATATAAAAGCATTAAACGCACCAGATGTAAATCTATACTCATCAAATAGAGTTCGATAACAGTTTATATATAAGTATATATATATATATATATAAAAGTAATAAACGCTCCGGATGTAAATCCAGGCTCATCGAATAGAGTTCGACAACAGTTTATATATAAGTATATATATATATATATATAAAAGCAATAAACACTCCAAACGTGAGTCCAGGCTCAATAGAGGCATAACTCGATAATGTTAGTCCATATATATAAATATATATATATATATATATATATAACGAAATAAAAAGTCACATACTGAAGTCTGGGCATACACACGCAACACGACTCTTAACGTGAAGAACAGTGTGTACAAAATGTGGAGAAAATGCTTTAAGAAAAGTAAGAAGGCTTATAGTGGACTGCTAAAAAAGACTTCAATAGCTTTAAATGGATGAACACTTGGTTCCCACCAGTAAAACATAGCAATATATGAGCTCACAAGTGTTTAAAATGAGAAAACACTCAATTTATAATGTGTACAGAGCAAATTGGACAGGGCTTCCTCGCCATTTTCTCTTACAAAATGGCCAACCCAAGCCCTCTATTTATAGAGAGGGGAGCCGCATGTGCACTGCTGACTTCCGTGGTTCCAAAGTTCTTGAGTCCATTGTTTGAAATGCGCGTAGCGCAACAACGTGATGTCCGCTCGAACTTTCAGAACTTCAATCCGGGCATCCGATCGAGGTGTATAAGACCTTTTTTGGAGTGTTATTATGACGCCCCCAAAATAGGTATACATCACCCATTCTGAGTCGCCAAATACATGATACAGAATACAAATACAAACTTAAATATACAACATGAGCTGTGAGTTTTAATACAAATATTATCTTTTAGACAGTATTCAAACTCAAAATAAGTCTTCAATACATTTATTATCACACTATTTCACAGAATAGTGAGGACTACTAATGCAAACATCTGGACTGTCAATCCATTCCCTAACTAGTCCCAGCTATATTCTCATTTCCTGAAGAGAATAGTGAAAGAAAGGGTGAGCTCAACTAGCCCAATAAGAAATATTATGACTAAGATAATGCAGAATAAATTATCCTTCGCCTTCAACAGTATAATAACTGATAGAATATAATAGACAACAAGTTTTAGATCAACAACTGCAGCGGAATAAACAATCTATTAGAAGAGTCAAGTAGAGCATAAAATCTACTATCTTCTATGATTTAAAAGATTTATCATAAATTTTATCAATGTGACTCAACTTAAAAAATAATCCACATCATCGAATCATCCCTGCACTACGGGCCAAGGATATTCTTTAGTATCACGACCACGAATTATCCATGCACTACGAGCCAAAGATAATCGTGTTTTCATCAACGGTCATGATCATGCCATAAAACAATTCATCTTTGCACCCTTGGCCGAAGAGAATCCATGGCCATAATCATACCAAAAATTGTCCATCAATGCACTACGGGCCAATGAGGACTTTTACTACATCATTTGTAATATTACGGTCATGATTATACCGAATAATCCCTGGTCATAATCATACCAAGTCCATCTATGCACTACGGGCCAAAGATGACTTTCATAACAATATAAGCATGAGGATGATGACAATGACATAATAATTCAATAAAACAAGTTCAAGGATACATTTTTAAGATTTATAATTTAATTTATCCAGAATTCAAAACGCTCAAAATGTCGACATGATATTGCTTTGTGGAGTAAAATTCAAGAATAATATTGTACCAAAAATAATTTGGACTGAAAACGAATCAATTTTTATCATAAATAGTACCCCGGGTGAATAGTACTCTAGTGAATAGTACCCCGTGAATAGTACTTCAGGAATAGTAACCCCGTGAATAGTACTCCGGCATAAAAAAATTAAAACTTATCAAGAATGCTCAGAATTATATTTTCATGAAAAGATAATGGATTAAGCGCAAATATCAATGATGTTCTACTAATTTCATGGAGTTTAGAAGCCAAAACTTTAACAAAACGAGTATAGAATTCAAAATCTGAAATGAAATAATATTACTTACATACTACAGAGTATAGAAGAAAATATTATTTCAAGCGAATATTGAACAAAAATAACATCCCTTACGAATATCGAACGAAAATAATATTCCTTACGAATATTAAACGAAAATAATATTCATTACGAATATTAAACGAAAATAATATTCATTACGAATATTGAACGAAATAAATATTTATTACGAATATTGAACGAAATAAAATTTCTTACGAATACGAAAAATAATATCTCTTCAGAATATGAAATACATAATACCCCTTACCTTAAAAAGAAGAGTATTCCGACTGGTAGGGAGGATATATTCTTGAAGAAAACTTTCACTATTTTCTATACTCAAAGCTTTCTAAAACTCGAAAGAAATACGCTCAATATTATAGAAGACGAATTCTCTGATTCTGGTGTATTTTTCAATTCTAATTAAGCATCCTATTTATAGGAGAATGGAAAGGAAACTATTTGAGCGCACAGTGAAGGGAAAGTCACGGGCGAATTCTTCGACTGATTTCATTGAAAAATTTAATTTTACTATGCATCACTATGCAATAAAATATTCTAATAAAACAAAAACTTTTAAATAAAATATATTATATATATTAAATATATATATATAGCATGTGTCAAAAAAACTCACGAGATACACTCCCGTGTTCAGTTTTTTTTTCTTCCCTCCCATTTTGTCAAAAGTTATATATATATATATATATATATATATATATATATATATATATATATATTACATCCCTCCCGTGACTAAAATCTCCCACCTCCCACATTTCATTTTCCTTCCACGTGGGCTTCACGTGTTCCCCTCCCACCAACATTTCATAATCACAGGTGGGTCCCATAATATTTATACTAAACAACTTTCTACCGATTATTTTAAAAATGGGTAGATGGGGATCCAAATAATAAGCAAAATTTATATTAAATACTTCATAAAAATCCCCTCAATATTTTTAATAACATTTATCATCATTATTATAATTCACAATATTTAACAACCAGGTCGTTCTCAGGAAAAAGGGAACTTTCTAATAAGGATTTCTCCCTATTGGCGCGCAATTAGGTGACCAAACCTCTCCTTGACAGAACTTCTAGAAATCGTCAAAATTGCAAATAATAATATGAATAACTTGTTGTAAGACCCCAACTTTTATAAATAAAGATTAATTTTCTCGAAATATATTTTTGAATATTATGGTATGGATATAACATAATGTTATAGTTGTGAGTAATATTTATAAATTTTGCAAAGTAAGCAAATGGTTATATAATATTCGATTGGTCGGGGAATATTCGTTTTAACAAGGAATATTAAATGCACCAGCTACAATCATTAAGTGGACCCCTGGCGGAAATATTATCGTAGTTAGTTAAGCGATAGAATTATCTTTTTATAAAAATAATGGCGGAAGTTTTTCCGTTAAACCGTTGAACTACCCGGTAGTAAAAAAATGCGATGTCTGGCATTGGTTGCATAGTATCACACACGGTATTGATTATTGATGCTTATGTGAGAAGTCACTCGGTTATACTCAATTATTACTACGATAATTGTTGCATTATATCTCTCATATTATTGATTCGATTATTGTCACAAGATTATCATGCATAATATGGTATATTATTAAATCAATAATTGAGACGACAAAGTTATTTATATTATTAAATTGCAATATTTCTGATATCTAAGAGTTACACAAAGAGAGGTTTGGTCATCTAATTTCGGCCAATAAAGAAAAATCCTTTTCGTAAAGCCCCCACTTTCCTGGGAACGACCTATTTGTTAAATATTGTGAGTTATAATATTAATGACGAATATATTCGTGTTGATTAAAGATGAAATTGATAGTTCTATTGTGTTGAAATTATTAGTGTTAGTGAAAATCGACATTTATTTTGATATTAATTGATGTCTGGAAGTTATACTGACCAGTCGGGTAATTAATCGGATAAATGAGCAATTAATTGCTATTTATTCACATGATTATAACTATTTATTCACATATGTGTACTATTAATTCACATTCTTGAACTATTAGGGGAGTTGGTACAAGATTGATAATACTTACATGACTAAGTTAAAAATGGAGGTATAGATGGAGGTACTATACTGTAATTCGTATTTTTACATGATTATAACTATTGATTCACATGATTGAACTATTGATTCACATTATTTACTATTAGGGGAGGTGGTGCAAGTTTGATAATACTTGCAGGACTAAATTAAAAATGAAGAAAAAGATGAAGGTATTATACTGTAATATTTCGAGCCCCAAAACGTGCAATTATCGAAACTATATTTTTCTATAAATAGAAGCTCATTCTTCCTTCATTTCTCACCAATTCATTAAAGCTTTAGAGCAATTATTATAGAGAGAAATTATAGAGAGAAAGAAGAAGAAGTTCGATACCATTTATTCCAATATCCATTTTCTTCTAAGGTAAGTGGGTATTATTCTTTCGTATTCATAAGAGAGTTATTTTCTTTCAATACTCGTAAGAGTTGTTATTCTATTCTTTATTATTATGTTAGAATAACCTGTATATGCGAAGCACCGCATACGTGGTGAAATTCTTCTATTATTCCATTCTTTATTATTACATTGGAATAACTTTCATGTCGTCTTGATCTATCGCATGCACGGTGAATTCTGTTGTTATTCCATTCTTTATTATTCTGTTGGGATATTTTTGTGCATGCGGATTACGCATGACACGGGTTCCATTCTTTATTATTACGTTAGAACATCCCGTCTGCTCGGATTCTGCGACCTGGTTCCATTCTTTATTATTACGTTGGAACATCACATGCATGCGGATTCGCGTGACGTGAGGATGTGCGGATTACGCATGACACGGTTCCATTCTTTTTTATTTTGTTGGAATATCTCTGCGTGTGGATTACGCATGACTGGTTCCATCCTTTATTATTACATTAGAATATCCCGTCTGCATGCGGATTACGCATGACTGGTTCCATTCTTTATTATTACATTGAGAATAACACATGCGTATGCGATTATCATCGCATGCACAGTGAATTCTTACATTATTCCATTCTTTATTATTACTCGTTGGAATAAACATGCCTATGTGGATTACCACATGCATGGTGAATGATCCTTCGTATCCATTCCTTATTAAATTATGGAAATGATCTCGTCTGCACGTGGATTACTGCATGGTAAGCGAAAATCCATTTACGTTTCATATATTCTATTATACTCGGTTGGTTAAAGTTTTGACTTATATACTCCATGAAATTAGTAGAATATCATGGATATTTGCGCTTCATCCGAAGATCTTTTCATGGAAATATTCTTATGAGCATTCTTGAATTTTACTCCACAAAGCAATATCATGTTGACAATTTGGACATAATTGATTTCAGGATAAATTAACTTATAAATCTTTAAAATTTATTCTTGAACTTGTTTTATTGAATTATTATGTCATTGTCATCATCCTCATGCTTATTTTGTGATGAAAGTCATATTTGACTTACGTGCATAGATGGACTCGGTATGATTATGACTAGGGATCATTCGGTATAATCATGACCTGTAATGTTATAAATGATGTGGTAAAAGTCCTCAATGGCCTGTAGTGTATTGATGGACAATTTTTGGTATGATTATGACCATGGATTATTCGGTATAGTCATGACCATTGATGATTTAATGAATATCCTTGGCCCGTAGTGTAGGGATGACTCGATGATGTGGTTTATTTATTGTCGAAGTGAGTCTCGTGATAAAAATTAGTGAAAACATTTTAAATCATAGAAGATATTAGATATCATGCTCTACTTGAATCTTCTAATGGATTGTTTATTCCATTCATGATTAAACTTGATGTATTGTATTTTATCGGTTTAACATTGTTAAAGACTAATGATAATTTATCCTGCATTATCTTAGTCATAATATTTTTTACTGGGCTAGTTGAGCTCACCCTTTTGCTTTCATTGTTCTCTTTAAGAAATGAGAACGTAGCCGGGACTAGTCGGGGAACGGAGTGATGGTCCGAGATGTTGTATTAGTAGTCCTCACTATTCTATAAAATAGTGTGACAATAAATATAATGAGGACTCTATTTGAGAGTGGATATTGTCTAGAAGGCAACTATGACGCCCCCAAAATAGGTATACATCACCCATTTTGAGTCGTCAATAACATGGCATGAAACAACTACAACTTTATTAATACAACATATAAGCGTGAGTTTAAATACAAATATTGTCATCTAGACAATATTCACACCCAAATAATTCATCGTTACAATTATTGGTATATTATTTTACAAAATGGTGAGGACTACTAAAACAACTTTCTAGAACCTTCATTCCATACCCCCACTAGTACTTCATTACATTCTCGCCTCACGAGAGAAAAAATGGAACAAAGCGGAAAAGGGTGAGCTCAACTAGCCCGGTAAAGAATATTATGACTAAGATAATATCGAACAAATTATCGTTAGTCTTCAACAGGAAAATCGATAAAATACAATAGACAACAAGTTTGAGATCAATATTCGCAATGAAAATAATAATTCATAGATGAGTTACGTGAGAGCGAAATCTACTATAATCTATGAATTTAAAAGTCCATCGTCATTATTTTATCCTGTAACATCAATCAATATTCATCTTGAATCAAATATTCATCTTTGCACTCTGTGCCAAAGATATTCATCGATTAGTCATGTTCATCTCAACACTGTTCATCTTTGCACTACGGGCCAAAGATATTCATCGAAAATCATTAATCTTTGCACTACACGGGCGAAAGATATTGATTAATATCATCATTTAGGATCGAGGATGATGAAAATATTTTTAAAAAGCGAATCGGTGAAACAAAAGTACAAATATTAAGGATTAAGTACTTTAAACAATCGAAGTTCAAAAATACTTCATAAATAATCATAGTGAAGTAAAATTCAAGAATGATCAAAACATGGATACAATCAAAGCTAGTATCCATAATCAATATTTTAGAGAAAAAATGAAAATTTAATTTTTACGTGAATAATGCAAGTATTAAGTGAATAGTGTCGTATCGTGAATAGTTACAGTATCGTGAATAAGTAACTCAAACACACTTAAAGACAAGAATTTCACAAGAAAAATCTTACCAATAATCCCAAGATAATGATATTAGAAGAAATAATATCATTTTTTAAAAAAATAACATCCACTTACCTCGAAAAGAATAGTACTTACATTTGAAATATCAGATATAACGCTGAAGAAACTTTCACCGTATAGCAAAACTCAAAGTATCAAAATACTCACAAGAATACGCTCGATAATATAGAGAGAAAACTTTAGTTTCTGGTGTGATTTTCAATTCTAACCTAAGTACCCTATTTATAGAAAATTACTTAGAACACCAGAGCAGAAAATTCCATTCTCTACAACTTTGTAAGTTTAAGTTTTTCCAAATTCCAAACAGAAGTTGACCGAAATTCATAAACGGGCGATTTTACAAGCTATAATCAAATTTCAGTCAAGAAATGGGGTCCACAAACATGAAAAACATGTTTTAAATATTTATTGTAACAAAAATACTATTCCTCCTCATTTATTCATATATCCCACATTCATTGTAAAAATATCACCATTATTATATTATTAAAATATAATAATATATTTAAATGAATTATTTTATCGAAAAAGATAAAATATCAATTTTCAACAATTGTCACATTAAAAATTTTCTCCATCTATATCCACACAAAATGAATATTTTACTTATCATATAAATCAATAATTAATAATTCACAAATAATATTACAGAATCACAAATCTTTGGCGGTAGAACATTTCCGAAAGAGGGGCTTTCAATAAGGATTTCTCTTTCTTTGGCAGCGCTTGATTAGGTGATCAAACCTCTCCTTAGACAGAACTTTCTAAACATTGACAATAATGTTATCTAATAATATTATTCAAATAATATGAATTATTGCTCCGATAAAGAAAAATACTGTGTAGTGACAATCATTGAAAAAACAATAATATAAAATATCAACGTAGCAATTATTGAATCAATAAAATAAAATATTGAACAGTAATTACTGTAACAATTATTGAGTAGTGCCTTCTTATATAAGAATCAATAATTAGTGCAATACCGTGTGCTACTGTGTTTTTAACCACCGAGTATTTCAACAATATTACCAGTAACAACTACGCTGTTATTTATAAATCACTTATACTTGTCGTTTTCTTCATTCAATCGCTTTCCGTTATGGGGCCCATACAAGGCTGTGCCATCGTACGAATATTCCACGACCAAACGAATATTCCCCAACAACAATGAATATTTTATAACCACTTGCTTATTTGAAATATTTGCGCATTTTACCCATAACTAACCACATTAATCAAATCAACCCTTACTATTTCAAAATAATAAATAGAGGAAATTCAATTTCATTAATAATAAGTTGGGGTCTTACAACCTCCCCTCCTTATGAAATTTCGTCCTCGAAATTGACGTACGTACCTGGTGTTTTGAAAAGGTGAGGATACCTCGCTTTCATTTTCGTTTTTAACTCCCAGGTCATTTCCTCAATAACATTGTTCCTCCACAAAACTTTAACTTGTAGTATGACCTTTGTACGTAAGACATGCTCTTTCCTATCTAAGATCTTGACAGGTACCTCCTCGTACGTTAAGTCTTCGGCTATCTCATCTAGTTCTAACTCAATAACGTGGTTCGGGTCTTTCACATATTTACGAAGCACAGATATATGAAAAACATTATGAACACGAGACATACTTAGAGGTAACGCGAGTCTATAGGCTACATTTCCTACTCGGTCAAGAATCTGAAATGGACCAATAAATCGTGGATTGAGCTTTCCTCTCTTCCCAAATCTTGTAACTCCCTTCCATGGAGCCACACGCATGACAATACATGATCCCAAATCTTTGAATTCCACGTCCTTTCGATGAAGATCCGCATAACTCTTTTGTCGATCTGTGCTAGTTTGTATCGTTGTCGAATCATTTGGATCTTTTACGTAGTAATGTCGTACCAACTACTGGTTCCAACAATGTTGCTTCACCCACCTCATCCCAACATCTTTGAGCGACACTTTCTTCCATACAATGCTTGAATGGAGCTACCCCTATACTTGCCTGATAACTATTGTTGTAGGAGAATTCCACCAATGATAAATACTTATCCCAACTCCCTTTGAAGTCTAGGACATAGAGTCTTAATAGATCTTCAAGAGTTTGAATAGTCCTCTCTGATTGTCCATCTATTTGAGGATGGTATGCCGAACTGAATCGTAAATCCGTGCCCATAGGTTTTTACAAACTAACCCAAAATCGTGAAGTGAATCTTGGGTCACAATCCGAAACTATGGATACTGGCATGCCATGCAATCTCATAATCTTATTTACATACATATGAGCAAGACGTTCAAGGGAATAAGTCTCCTGTATAGACAAGAAATGAGCAGACTTGGTTAATCTATCAACAATAACCCAAATAACATTTATACCTTGAGAAGCCGTGGGAAGACCGTGCTTGAAATCCATGGTAATGTGTTCCCACTTCCATTTTGGAATCTCAAGTGGTTGCAATGGACCCTTAGGCACTTGATGCTCCGCCTTTACACGTTGACAAGTTAAACACCTCGAGATAAACTTCGCAATCTCTCTCTTCATATTGTTTCACCAAAATGTATGTCGAAGATCACGATACATTTTGGTACTTCCAGGATGGATTACAAACGGTGTATTTTGTGCCTCCGTCATGATCTTGTAATTCAAATCAGAGTTGTTAGGAACACAAAGTCTGGAGTGAACTTGAAGTATTCCTTCTTCATCGATTCTCGCTTCCGGAATAGCACTTTCTTGTACTTTCTTCTTCCTACGCATCAGCTCCGGGTCGGTGGCTTGAGCAAATTTAACTTTTTCTATTAAAGTTGGCTCTATGCGTATACTTGACATCATCACATGGGTCCCCGGAGTCTTGAATTCTATCTTCATCTTTTGTAAATCACACAAAATGGGTCTTTGTGTTGACAACATCGCACTTGTTCCCGCATATGATTTTCTACTCAACGCGTCAGCTACCACGTTCGCTTTTCGGGATGGTATTAAATAGTGTGGTCATAATCTTTCAACGACTCGAGCCAACATCGTTCTTTGCGTGTTGAGTTCTTTTTGGGTGAAGAAATATTTGAGGCTTTTATGGTAGTGCGAATATATGTCCACTTTCTCTCCATATAGATAGTGCCTCCGGATCTTTAGTGCAAAAGCATTTCTTTGCTTGACTCTAGATCATGAGTAGGATAATTACTCTCATACTCTTTAAGTTGTCGTGAGGCATAGGCTATGACTTTCCCACGATGCATGAGAACACATCCTAACCCTTTGCCTGAAGCATCGTTGAGATAACAAATCCATCAAGAACCGGATGGAATTGTCGAGAACAAGTCGAAATGAGTCTCTCTTAAGCTCTTGGAAACTCTTTTCGCATTCCTCGCTCCATACGAATTTTGTATCTTTTCGAGTTAGTTGAGTTAACGGGGTAGCGATTCGAGAAAATCCTTCCACGAATCTTCGATAATAACTAGCTAGGCCCAGAAAGCTACGTACTTCGGTCACCGAATTTGGTTGCTCCCAACTTTGTATTGCTTCAATCTTCGTCAGGTCGACAGATACTCCATATTTTGACACCACGTTCCCAAGGAATGCTACTTCCTCAAGCTAGAACTCGCATTTCTTCAACTAGGCATATAGTTTGTTTTCACGAAGCCGTTGGAGTACCAGCTTCAAATGGTGCTTATGATCTTCACGGCTTTTGGAATATATGAGGATGTCATCAATAAAGACAACGATTTAACCGATCCAAATATTCCTTGAATACTTGGCTCATCATATCCATGAAAGTCAGCAGGGAGCATTAGTCAATCCAAAAGACATGACTAAGAATTCATAATGCCCGTACCGAGTTCTGAAGGCAGTCTTTGGAATATCCTCAGTTCTAATCTTCAGCTGATAATATCTAGAACGAATATCGATCTTTGAAATGAATTGTGCTCCTTGCAACTGGTCAAATAGGTCATCAATATGAGGTAGCGGATACCTATTCTTGATAGTGACATGATTTAATTCCCGGTAGTCAATACAAAGTCGCATACTCCCGTCTTTCTTCTTTACAAATAAAATAGGAGCACCCCAAGGAGATGTACTAGGATGAATGAAACCGATGTCCAACAACTCACGTAGTTGGACCTTTAACTCTGAAGTTCAATAGAGCCATTCGATATAGGGTTTTAGAAATGGCCTTTGTGCGAGTTCAAGATCAATAAGAATTCAACTTCACGTTACGGTGGTAGGCGAGAAGTTCTTCTGGAAATATGTCAGGAAATTTACTAACAACAGGAATATTATTCAATTCTGACGTGTCTTTATTCAAATCCATAACATGGGCTAAGAAAGCTTGACATCCGTTTTTCAATAAACGAATAGCTTTATGACTTGATATGATAGTGAATGATTTTAGTGGTTTAGTTGCTTGAATTCGTACAACAGGTTGGTTAGGAATATGAAAACTAATAACCTTACGAAAATAATCAATTTTGGCATGATGAGTAGTTAACCAATCAATCCCTAAAATCACATCAAAAGCAAGTATCTTTAAAGAGATAAGATCAACAGGTAATGTGATGGAGCCAACTTGGATCAAATAATATTTATAAACAGTGGATGTGATGAAAGTTTCTCCTAACAGAGTATCCACAGATAAATCAAAGTCTAATTTCTCCAGAGTTAAGTTTAAACGTTGAGCACAAGCGGAGAGATAAATGAAGGGTAGCAGCCGGTATCTAGTAAGGTATAAACTTCGCAAGAATTTATGATTAACTTCTGGGTGATCACCTCATTGGAGTTCCTCGCATTTTGACGATCCACGACAAACGTTCTTCCGAGAACCGATTGACTTTGACTTTTCTGGGATGACCTTTTGAGTCACCATCCCATTGGACTTGGTTTCATTAACGTCTGATCTCGGCGATATGTCCTTCTTTTCCACAATTATAGCATACCTTGAAGCTGTTGTGGGACGGTTTGATGATATGTCCTCTTTTCCACATTTATAAGCATCTGACCGGTGGTCGTTCTCCTCCCTTAGAACCGGTTGTTGTTGGTGTTGGCGTCTTCACATGGTCATTGTTGAATCTCCTCTTTTAAAATCTCCTCCCAACTCGCTTCTTTTATTCTCATGGCCATGATTACCACCCAGTGGTTACCGCTTTTGTCCAGTATTTTTCTTTCTCCATTTGGTTATCGTTGCTTCGATGATCGCTTTCCCCCAGTATGATCACGGTTGTAGTCCCTCGGTTTGAACGTATTTCGTTATCTCGCATTCTAACAATTGAGCCTGTTGACAACATCCGAATAGAGAGAAAATTTATGAGAAATGATATATTGACGTATGGTGGGTTTCAAACCTCTCACTACTAGAAATTAGACATATAGCGACGAGCTATAGCGACGGTCGGCACGGAACCGTCGTTATAGGCCTCTGAAGGTAGTCTATTGCGAGGGTCAAAAGTTGGCCGTCGGTATAGGGATTTTTTTTTGGGGATTTTAATAAGGGTCATAAGGGAGGCGTAGATAATAACGAGGGTTTCAAGGGTGGGCGTTTTATCAGTCACAAATCTCTGCTGTTCTTTCCCCCAAATCAACATCTCAATCAGTCGATTAACATCTCAGTCACTCGATCAACATCTTCAGCATTCTCACTCCATCTCAGTCACTCTGCATCTGAGTCGCTCTGCATCTCGTGTCCATGGGACTTGCGTCTCACTCCTCCTCTCCGATTCGAACCCAAAAGGATCATATTATTTGGCTATTTGAGCAGGTATAATTTCATTCTTTTGGTTTTCAATTTTATTTACCCCTTAGTTGTTATGCTATTTCTCTCCTCCCTCTAACAAGCCCTAAATACTGTCAAGGCTAACAGTCAATTGAGTCTAGCAATTATTGAACAAAGTTGGAGAGTTTATCATCTCTGCCATATAAAATGGAAATGGTCAACTGGCAAGACTTGCCCTTAATGAATGTCGGTATGTCAAGAAGTGCCTCGAGTTGGGATACTATTGTGCCATCTGTATATTCTTATTATCTCGATTGACACCTCTAATTCAGAATTTGATATATATTTGGTTTTTGAATAAATATGTTTGGTATGTTCCTATTAAAGTATAGATGTGTTTTAAAATTGTTAGTTTATCTTGCAATTGCATATAATTGAGTTAAGGGTGTTTACAAATGATACATAACCTCCCAATTCCTTTATTATTCGTGTTCTTTTTATATTTATATTGTTTGATTGAGGGTTTTAATGAGTTAATTGAGTTAAGGGTGTTCTTTTTATTAATCTTAGGGTTTTTTAATTGAGTTAAGGGAGTTGGCTAGGGAGTTAAGGGTTTTTTAATTTGATGTTGTGGTGATACACCATTGGTTGTTGGTTGGCAGCTTCAAGTGTCCAATATTCATGTTTCTAGAAGTGATCTTGGAAGGGATTCTTGTTCATTCGTGGAGATATTGTCAAAAAGTCAGTTTAGATGCTTGTGTGATATCTCAGTTCTTTATCTGTTGTAAGTGGTCAATAGATCTTTCTCTTGCCGGTTTCTTTCTAACTTCATTTTTTGTGCTAGTAGTATTCTTTGGGTTTATTATTTATTTCTAGATTATATTATTCGCTTTTGTGGATGCGGGTGGTTTGGGTCCTCTGGGAAGAGGTGGGGGAAGAGTCTAAGAGTAGCGTTCTTGATCTGATGAAACATTTTTGAATTCTTTGAATTGTAAGGTGGTTTACTGATATCCATTTCTATTTATGTGCAGGGTTGTCAAATTCTTCGATTTCTAACTTTCTATTCTACTCAGCTTCCTGGTCCAAATTACCATTGTCGTGAGGTACTTAATACCTGCAGATATTTATTACACCATCTTGTATTGTATTGTAGCTCGTGATGTAATGATGTGGTACATTGCTTATGTTTATATACGAGACATTGCAAGTTCAAATGGTATTTCATTTTAATTTGTTGGTATTATAAATCAATAATTTTTAGGTTTCATTCTGCACCATACAGGGTTCAAAGTTTGCCATCTGCCTCGACGAGATAACCTTCTAGAAGTTTTCATAATTAGTGAGTTTTTTCTTTCCTTGCATATTTTTACGGGTGCAAGTACTCGTATTTATTTTGCTTATTTAATTTTCAAAATCTGCGGTTAAATCGGGGTGTGCTATATGGGTGTGGTGATTTGATATTTTCATCTCATATGATCTTACCGCTAGTCTTTGTTCGAACGTATCGAAATATGGCACACGAAGGTAATATTCTAGCTGCATATGGTAGATTTAGTTCTAACAAAATGTACTAGTAATCCTCTATTGATCACATATGAGATATTTGCTTGACTACTTGCTTTCATTATTCACGAGATTTGAGCTATTTGTTTGTTGATGGTTTACGGCTTGTGGTGCTTATCGGTGATGTTGATGAGTATAACCCAATGATTTTTAAGGGGTAAAAGCGGGGCTTGGATGCCAAACACGAGCTCGGAGTTTGTGAAGTCAAGAGTTACGCTCTGTACTTTGTAATTTCTTTTCTCTTTTATTCACACCGCAGGTGTAATTCAATTTATTATCGGAAAAGATAGTTCTTTTTTGTTAAATTCATTTTTTGTAAATGTTTGTGCATTTGAATTGAGATTCTTTAGTGATGGTGACCATATTTAGGTAAGAAAATCTTTTATTGTTTTAAAGATTTTTAAGATAAAGTTTTATTATTTGCTTTATCTTACTTTGTTGCTCTAAAGTCAATCAATTACAAGCCCATTTGTTTTAATCTTTGTATAAGTCCTTTTTTGTTGGAATTAATAACGAAATACCATCAACTCTTTATGATGCGGTTGTTTTTAACTATTCCTTTGATTATATACAATTCAATGAAAATTTTGCTTCTATGATCAATATTTGGTTGCAACTCGAAGCGACTTGTTATCTATTGCATTAATATTTCTAAATTTTTATTTTGACAATTCATTAAATTTTATTTCATGCTATGTTTTTTGGGAATGTTATTCTTCCAAACTTTTGTGATTCAAACATCTATCTCGTGTTATGCTTCAAAGCATTGGTGCTTAAACCTCAACTTGTCCTTTTTCTTATGCCTTTAATGCATTTATTTTTGCAAAGACCAACTAAGCAGCGAACAATGGCTTCATATCACGCCAAAATTTTTGGTGGATTTGAGAATATTAGAACCTCGGTAAGTTGAGATTTTCTTCTTTTGATGTGTTCCTCAGCATTTTCATACTATGTTCTATGGAAATTTCTAACGAATGAGCTTGCCAATTTGCTAGATTTGTGATCTTGTTACCATAGCCAGGCTCTGAATGCGACCATTGTCATTCCAGAGATCCAAGAAAGTACCCATTTGAAAGGCATCGAAGTAAAGCTGTGTGTGTTGCAAACATAATCGGAGATGACCGGTAATTTTCTTCTTTCCTAGTATGCACCAATGTGTGCTTAATTTTCCTTCTCATCAAATCCTATGCGGTTCTAAGTTCAAAGTTTTCATCTCTACAACGAGGAGTATGAATAGCGAGCCTTATAAGTGATGTAATCATTGTCAAGAACTGCCCCCATTGTAATATAGCAACTTGGGTCATTGTATTGGTATTATTCAACTATGATATTGTAATGTTGTAATGTGAATGAATTTAAATGATGTATATAATATTTTTATATTTTATTTTATATTGTATTTGTGTTTGTTGAATAAATTTGTATTATTAATTAATTTTTTTTTAAATATATAAAGGCTATAGCGACGGTCATCGACCGTAGCTATAGCTTTCAGCTACACGATTTTGGCTTGACCTATAGCGACGGTCGGTGACCGTCGCTATAGGCCAAAAGACCGTCGCTAAAAGTTTTACCGACGGCATCTATGGCGACGGTCGGCGACCGTCGCTATAGGCTTTTAGCGACGGTCTTTTGACCTATAGCGACGGTCGCCGACCGTAGCTATAAGTCAATTTTCTAGTAGTGTCTCAGAAACATCCGCATCATATGTTCCTCATTCTCCACCAAATGAGGTGCAAACCTGGAAAACTCTACAAACTTCGCCTCGTACTGGGACACCGTCATGTTGTTTTATTCCAATCTAATAAACTCCACTTCCTTCATATGACGAATGCTTTCAGGAAAGTACTTGTCATTGAACAGTTTCTGAAATGTCTCCCAAGACATGTTGAGTGCGGTTGGATGGGTACGCTTCACAGATTTCCACCAGTAATCTGCCTCATTACGGAATATAAAGGTTGCGAATGGAACCTTCTGTTCCTCCATGCATCCCAAGACATCGAATATCTTGGTAATTTGCTTGACCCACGTTTTTGCCTTAATCGGATCCGGCTTTCCCCAGAATTCTGGTGGTCCCAACCCTTTGAACTGCTTGGCTGTGACAAACCGTGCATTGTTATCATTTCCACCTGTATTTTGAACACGAGTCTCCCTCGTCTGATTTTACATGAACTACAAAAACCTTCTAAACATCCCGTCGTTCATAAATACGCTTTCGATTGGTGTTGTTTCGGGAGGAACATTGCCGACTGTTGCAGACGTTCTCCTCGTTGGTGAGTAAAGGTGTCTCCACGATCTCATTTACTCCACTGTTAACATTCTCAGTCGACATACTCAAATACTGCCATAAAACAAGGGTTAATTAAAGAAATTAACATATCACATAATATTCCTATATTCTGACCAACCAAAAAATAAGCTTAGGTAGGACACACTAGCGAAGGATTTACTTGTCTCTCCCCTCCTAGTTCTATTCCTCGATCTCCGCCAGAGATCATATCCCTAAGCTCTGATACCAGCTGTGACGCCCCCAAAATAGGTATACATCACCCATTTTGAGTCGTTAATAACATGGTACAGAAAAAACTACAACTTTATTAATACAACATATAAACTGTGAGTTTAAATACAAATATTGTCATCTAGACAATATTCACACCCAAATAAGTCCTCATTACAATTATTGGTACATTATTTTACAAAAATGGTGAGGAATACTAAAACAATTTTCTATAACCTTCATTCCATACCCCGACTAGTACTCGCTACATTCTCGCCTGTTGAGAAGAAAAATGGAACAAAAAGGAAAAGGGTGAGCTCAACTATCCCAGTAAAGAATATTATGACTAAGATAATATCGAACAAATTATCGTTAGTTTTCAACAGGGAAAAATATGATAAAATACAATAGACAATAAGTTTCCGATCAATATTCGCAGCGAAAATAATAATTCATAGATGAGTTACGTAGAGAATGAAATTTACTATAATCTATGAATTTAAAAGTCCATCGTCATTATTTTATCCCTGTAACATCAATCAATATTCATCTTGAATCAAATATTCATCTTTGCACTATTTCTGAGCCAAAGATATTCATCGATTGGTCATGTTCATCTCAACACCTGTTCATCTTTGCACTACGGGCCAAAGATATTCATCAGAAAATCATTAATCTTTGCACTACATGCCAAAGATATTTAGTAGGACTGAGGATGATGAAAAATATTTAAAAGAAAACGAATCCAGTGAAACAAAAGTACAAATATTAAGGATTCGTACTTTAAACAATCCGAGTTCAAAAATACTTCATAAATAATCATAGTGAAGTAAAATTCAAGAATAATCGAAACATGAATACAATCAAATCTAGTATCCATAATCGATATTTTAGAGAAAAAAAACGAAAATTTAATTTTTCTGTGAATAGTGTCGTATACGTGAATAGTGCTGTATACGTGAATAGTAACCCCGACACTAAAAGACAAGAATTTCACAAAAAAAATCTTACCAATAATCCGGCATAATGATATTAGAAGAAATAATATCATTTTTAAAAAAAATAACATCCCTTACCTCGAAAAGAATAGTCTTACTTGGGTGAAATATAGATATATTATTTGAAGGAACTTACAATAGTATAAGTAACACTCAAAGTATCAAAATACTCACAAGAATAATTTCGATAATATAGAGAGAAAACTTGGATTTACGGTGTGATTTTCAATTCTAACCTAAGCACCTATTTATAGGAAATTGCTTAGAACACCAAAGCAGAAAATTTAATAAATATTATTATTATTATTCTAAAACTTCCTACGCACACTCTTTTAGTCTAGACATCAGCCAAGCAAGTGCTAACATCACCAAAAACATTTTTCATACTAAAATTATTTAAAACTCCAAAAAAAATAAAAATCAAATAATCTGGAACTTCAATAATTCACAATAAATAGCCCTTTTGTCAGAAAAATTCAAATCTTATGTCTTTTCCATAGGAAATTCCATTCTCTACAACTTTATAAGGTTAAGTTTTTCCAAATTTCAAACAGAAGTTGACCGAAATCCACAAACGGGGGATTTAACAAACTATAATCAAATTTCAGTCAAGAAATGGGGTCCACAAACATGAAAAACATGTTTTAAATATTTATTGCAATAAAAATACTCTTCCTCCTTATTTATTCATATATCCCACATTCATTGTAAAAATATCACCATTATTATATTATTAAAATATAATAATATATTTAAATGAATTATTTTATCGAAAAAGATAAAATATCAATTTTCAACAATTGTCACATTAAAATTTTCTCCATCTATATCCACACAAAATGAATATTTTCCTTATCATATAAATCAATAATTAATTATTCATAAATAATATTACAGAATCACAATCTTGGCAACTGAGTACATTTCCCGAGGAAAGAGGGCTTTCCGATAAGGATTTCTCCTTAACGTGCATGATTAGGTGACCAAACCTCTCCTTAGAGCGAGAACTTTCTAGACATTGCCAATAATGTTATCTAATAATATTATTCAAATAATATGAATTATTGCTCAAATCTGAGGAAAATCTTGTGTAGTGACAATTATTGAAACAACAATAATATAAAATATCAAGCGTAGCAATTATTGAATCATTAAAATAAAATATTGAGCAAAGAATCTTTGTAACAATTATTGAGTAGTGCCTTCTTACGTAAGAATCAATAATTAGTGCAATATCGTAATCTTCTTGTGTTTTTAACCACCGCAAAGTATTTCAACAAGATAATCTGGTAACAACTACATGTTATTTATAAACCACTTATACTTGTCGTTTTCTTCATTCAATTGCTTTTCGTTATGGGGCCCATACAAGGCTGTGCCATCGTACGAATATTCCCCGATAGTAAGAATATTCCACGACCAAACGAATATTCCCCGACAACAATGAATATTTTATAACCACTTGCTTATTTGAAATATTTGCGCATTTTACCCATAACTAACCACATTAATCAAATCAACCATTACTATTTCAAAATAATAAATAGAGGAAATTTAATTTCATTAATAATAAGTTGGGGTCTTACAGAAACATTCCTGTTTAAACTCTCAGCTATGTTTTGTCGTATATTACACGACTGTTGTATAATTAAGTTTGTATTTGTATTATGTACCATGTATTTAGCGACTCAAGATGGGTGATGTATACCTATTTTGGGGGCGTCACAGTTGGTATCAAAGCTTAGGGATATGATCCCTAGCTGAGATGTGAGATAAGAACTAGGAGGGGAGAGACGGGGAATTCCTTCGCTAGTATGACCTACCTAAGTTTATTTGGTATATAATTGGTCGATCAGAGTATAGGGATAATATGTGATATGATAATTAACCCTTATTTTATGGCAGTATTTGAAAATGGCATCCAAAAATATTGAGATAAGTAATGAAGCACATGAGACCGTTGAGTCACCACAAATTAATACCCAGGATAATGTGCAACAGGAAGACAATAATCCTCAGGTAAACAATAATGATCAAATGATGAACGATGGGATGTTCAGAGGTATTATGCAATTCATGCAACATTAGGCGAAGTCGGCTCCTATCCAAAATGCAGGTGGAAACATTGATAACTCTCAGACGGTCACCGCTAAGCAGTTCAAGGAGCTTGGACCACCGGAGTTTTTTGGAGAGCCAAAACCACTTAAGTCGGAGACGTGGATAAAGCAGATCAACAAGATATTTGATGTCTCGAGATGCTCCGAGGAGCAAAAGGTTTCCTTTGCCACCTTCATGTTGCGAGCAAAGGCAGATTACTGGTGGGAATCTGTAAAGCGTACTCAACCTGCCGCACTCAAAATATCTTGGGAGAAGTTCCAAGAGTTGTTCAACGACAAGTACTTTCCTGAAAGTATTCGTCACATGAAGGAGGTAGATTTCATCAAGCTTGAGCAAAACAATATGGCCGTGGTGGCGCGATCTGAAACTAAGTTTGCCGAGTTATCTCGGTTTGCGTCCCACTTAGTTGATAATGAGGAGAGAATGGCGGATGTTTCTAAGAGGTTTAAAAGCAGAGATCGTCAATACCTATATCTCATAAAGCGTGTTTGTATTGGATGTTGTGAATATGGCTCGATTATTGGGTAGCGATAATGAGTTAACCCAACCAAAAGAAGCGGTAGACAAGTCGATAATACCCGGTGGTAGCGATCATCGAAAGCGGTGACAATAAGCGTGGAGGAAATCAACATGCGAGAAATGGTAATCACCGATGGTAATCATGGCCATGACGTGAAGAGTGGAAATTTCAAGAAGAGGAGATTCAATAATGATGAAAAGGCGTCAAGCACCAACTTTTGTTGTTAAGGAAGGAGAGCGACCACCCGGTCGTATGTTACAAACATGGAGGGGAGGAAGGACACATAAATCAAAGCGCATCGATGCGGTCAAAGCATGTTATAATTATGGAAAGAAGGTCACTAGCCCAATTTTTTATGCACCAAAGTCAAGTCCAATTTGGGATGGAGGCATCAAAGGGTGTCTAGACAACAAGACAAAACCGGTAGTTCAAGAGGGAGGCGTTTGTCGTAACCTCCCAAAAAGCGAGGAATCGAACGAGGTGATCACGGGTAAGCTAATCATAAACTCTAGCGAAGTTTATAATTTATTTGATACCGGTTCTACCCATTCCTTTATTTCTCCTACTTGCGCTCAACGTTTAAATTTGACTCCGGAGGAATTAGACTTTGACTTATCTGTTAAAACTCCGTTGGGTGAAACCTTTATTACATCTACGGTTTATAAGTCTTATTTGATTCAAATCGGTAACCGCACGTTACCTGTCGATCTTATTTCTTTGAAAATACTTGCATTTGATGTGATTTTAGGGATTGATTGGTTAACTACTCATCATGCTAAAATCGATTATTTTCGTAAGGTTGTTAGCTTTCATATTCCTAACCAACCTATTATGAGAATTCAAGCAACCAAACCACTAAAATCAGTCACTGTCATATCAAGTCATAAATCTATTCGTTTATTGAAAAATGAATGTCATGCTTTCTTAGCCCATGTCACGGATTTAAATAAAAATACGTCAGATTTGAATGATATTTCTATTGTTAATAAATTTCTGGCGTATTCCACGAAGAACTTTGGCCTACCCCAGGCGTGAAATTGAATTTTGTATCGACCTTGAATTGATACAAAACCCATTTCCAAAGCCCATATCGAATGGCTCTATTGAACTTGGGAGTTAAAAATCCAACTTCTGAGGAATTGTTGAACATCGGTTTCATTCGTCTAGTTCGTCTTCTTGGGGTGCTCTATATTATTCGTAGAAGAAGAAAGATGGAAGTATCTGACTTTGTATTGATTATCGGGAGTTGAATCATGTCACCATAAAAAATAGGTACAGATTGCCTCGCATTGATGACTGTTTGACTAGTTGCA
The DNA here is from genome assembly GCA_020205605.1 of Panax ginseng. Taxonomy (NCBI): domain Eukaryota; kingdom Viridiplantae; phylum Streptophyta; class Magnoliopsida; order Apiales; family Araliaceae; genus Panax; species Panax ginseng. Next base: position 108,874,970 of record CM035144.1, on the reverse strand, counting down.
AGGAGCCAAATTCTTTTCAAAGATTGATCTTCGTTACGGATATCATCGGTTGAAGATTAAAAGCGATGACATTCTAAAGACTACTTTCGAGAACTTCGATGCGGGCATTATGAATTCTAGTCATGTCTTTTGAATTGACTAATGCTCCTGCTTTGCCTTGATGAGCAAGTATTCAAGGAATATTTGGATCACTTTGTGGTCGTCTTTATTGATGACATCCTCATATACTCCAAAACACTTGTGAAGACCATGAAAGCAACACTTGAGGGGCGATACTTTAAAAGCTTCGTGAAAATAAGCTTTATGCAAGTTGAAGAAATGTGAGTTACGGCTTGAGGAAGTTGCATTCCTTGAGCACGTGATATCAAATCATGGAATATCATTGACGCCAAGCAAAGATTGAAGCAATTCAAAGCTAGGAGCTACCTAAGTCGATGGTGAAATCGTAGCTTTCGAAACATTGGTTATTATCGGAGATTCATAGAAGGGTTTTCTCGAATCATTTACTCCATTAACTCGGTGACTCGAAAAGATACAAAATTCGGTTGGGGCGAGGAATGTGAGAAGAGTTTTCAAGAACTCGAGAAGACTCATTTCAAGATTTTGTTACGACAATACCATCGGCTTGGAGGATTTGTCATCTCTGGTGATGCTTGAGGCAAAGGGTTAGGATGTGTTCTCATGCAACATAGGAAAAGTCATAGCCTTTATGCCTCTCGACAACTCAAAGAATATGAGAGGAATTATCCTACTCATGATACAGAGTTAGCGTGATCGTTTTGTGCTTAAGATTTGGAGGCATTAAGTATGTATGGAGAAAGTGGAGATCTATACGGATTATAAAAGCCTCAAATATTTCTTCACTCAAAAGGAACTCAACATGCGGCAGCGATGATGGCTTGAGTTGTTGAAAGATTATGATCATACCATCAATATCATCTTGGAAAAGCGAGCGTAATAGGCGGCGCATTGAGTAGAAGATCATATCACGAATGCTGCGAGTGCAATATTGGCAACGCAAAGACCCATTTTGTATGACTTACGAAGGATGGAGATAGAGTTAAAGACTCCGGGGACCCGTGTGATGATGGCGAATATCTGAGTAGAGCAGAGCTTTAATCGATAAAGTTAAAGCTACTCAAACTACGGACTGGAGGTGATGCGTATGAAGAAGAAAGTGCAAGAAGGTCTTATTTAGGAAGCAAGAATCGATGAAGAAGGAATACTTGAGTCGACTCCAAACTTTGTGTTCTAACGATTACGACTTGAAGTATAAAATCATGATGAGGCACACAACACAGTTTGTAATCCATCACAGGAGTACCAAAATGTATCGTGATCTTGACATACATTTTGGTGGAGCAATATGAAGATAAAGATAGCGAGGATTATCTCAAGGTGTCTAACTTGTCAGCGAGTCAAGGCGGAGCATCAAGTGCCAAAAGGTCCATTACAACCACTTGAAATTCAGAATGGAAATGGGAGCACATTACCATGAATTTAAATTCTTGGTCTTCCCAAGGTTTCTCAAGGCATAGATGCGATTTGGGTCATTGTTGATAGATTGACCAAGTCTGCTCATTTTTCTACAAATCGAGAAACTTATACACTTGAGCGTCTTGCTTAGTATGTATATAGCGAGATTGTAAGATTGCATGGTATGTCGGTATCCATAGTTTACGATCGAGACCCAAGATTCACTTCAAGATTTTGGGTTAGTTTGTAAAAATCTATGGAGCGCAGATTTACGATTTAGTTGACATATCATCCTCAAGCGGATGGGCGATCGGAAAGGACTATTCAAACTCTTGAAGATTTATTAAGACTCTGTGTCCTTGACTTGAGGAAGTTGGGACAAGTTCTTACCATTGGTGGAGTTTTCCTACAACAATAGTTATCAGCAAGTATTGGCATGACTCCATTTGAGGCGTTATATGGAAGAAAGTGTCGTTCTCCAGTATGCTGGGATGAGGTGGGTTAACCAACATTGTTGGGACCAAATTTGGTACGTATGACTACGAAAAAGATTCAAACGATCCGACAACGTATAAAAACCTCACAAGATCGACAAAAGAGTTATGCTGATCTTCATCGAAAAGACGTGGAATTTAATATTGGAGATCATGTGTTGTTACGTGTTTCTCCATGGAAAGGAGTTACGAGATTTGGAAAGAGAGAAAAGTTCAATCATCGATTCATTGGCCCATTTATAATCCTCAAACAAGTAGGAACTGTGGCTTATAGACTCGCCTTACCGCCAAGTATGTCTCGTGTTCATAACGTTTTCCACATATCTATGTTACTTAAATATGTGAAAGACCCGAACCACATTATTGAATTAGAACCAGACGAGATAGAGGAAGATTTAACGTATGAAAAATTACCTGTTAAAATCTTGGATAAAAAGGATCATATTCTACGCTCCAAGGTTATATCTCAAGTCAAAATTTTTGTGGAGAAACCACGATGTGGAAGAAATGACCTGGGAGTTAGAATCTGAGATGAAGTCAAAATATCCTCACCTCTTCGATATACCAGGTACGTACCCTAATTTTGAGGATGAAATTTCATAAGAAGGGGATGTTGTAAGACCCCAACTTTTATGAATAAAGATTAATTTCTCTTGAAATATATTTTTGAATATTATGGTGCGGATATAATATAATGTTATAGTTGTTGGTAATATTTACAAATTTTACAAAGTAAGCAAGTGGTTATATAATATTGATTGGTGGGGAATATTCATTTTAACGGGGAATATTAAATGCAACGGCCACAATCATTAGTGGACCCCTAGCGGAAGTATTGTCGTAGTTAGAAAATAACGAAATTATCTTTTATAAAAATAACAATGAAAGTTTTCTTTGTTAAAATGTTGAACTACGGTAGTAAAAAAATGCGATGTCTGGCGTGGTTGCATAGTAAGCTACGGTATTGATTATTGATGCTTAAATGAGAAGTCACTCAGTTATACTCAATTATTGCTACAGTAATTGTTGCATCATATCTCTCATATTATTGATTCGATTATTGTCACAGTATCATCTGCATAATATGATATATTATTAAATCATTAATTGAGATGACAAGTTATTCATATTATTATATTATAATATTTACAATGTCTAGAAGTTCTGTCAAGGAGAGGTATGGTCATCTAATTACGCACCAATAAGGAGAAATCCTTATCGAAAAGCCCCCTCTTTCCTGGGAACGACCTGGTTGTTAAATATTGTGAGTTATAATATTAATGACGAATATGTTCGTGTTGATTAAAGATGAAATTGATAGTTCCATTATGTTGAAATTATTAGTGTTAGTGGAAATCGACATTTATTTCGATATTAATTGATGTCTGGAAGTTATACTGACCAGTCGGGTAATTAATTGGATAAATGAGCAATTAATTGCTATTTATTCACATGATTATAACTATTTGTTCATATGTGTGTACTATTGATTCATATTCTTGTACTATTAGGGGAGTTGGTGCAAGATTGATAATACTTGCATGACTAAGTTAAAATGGAGGTATAGATGGAGGTACTATATTGTAATTCGTATTTTTACATGATTATAACTATTGATTCACATGATTGAACTATTGATTCACATTATTTACTATTAGGGGGAGGTGGTACAAGTTTGATAATACTTGCAGGACTAAATTAAAAATGAAAAAAAGATGAAGGTATTATCTTTGGAATATTTTGAGCCCCAAAGCGTGCAATTATCGAAACTATATTTTCCTATAAATAGAAGCTCATTCTTCCTTCATTTCTCACCAATTCACTAAAGCTTTAGAGCAATTATTATAGAGAGAAATTATAGAGAAAGAAGAAGAAAGTCGATACCTCTCACTATTCGATATCCGATTCTTCTAAAGTAAATGGTATTATTCTTTCGTATTCATGAAGAGAGTTATTTTCTTCCAATACTCGTAAGAGTTGTTATTCCATTCTTTATTATTATGTTGGAATAACATGTATATGCGAAGTACCACATATATGATAAAATTCTTCTATTATTCTATTCTTTATTATTACATTGGAATAACACATGCATCTTGCCTATCGCGTGCACGGTGAATTTTGTTGTTATTCCATTATTTATTATTACATTAGAACATCATCATCATGCGGATTACGCATGTCACAGTTCCATTCTTTATTATTACATTGAACATCACATACATGCTCACGAATTACGCGTGACACGGTTCCATTCTTTATTATTACATTGGAACATCGTATACATCACGAATTACGCATGACTGGTTCCATTCTTTATTATTACATTGAGAATAACACATGCTGCACGATTCTATCGCATATACGGTGAATTCTACGATTACGGTGTGTTTTCAATTCTAATTAAGCAACCTATTTATAGGAGAATGGAAATGATACTATTTGGAAATAGACAAGATGAAGGGGAAAGTCACAAAGCGAATTCTTCATTGATTTCGTTGAAAAATTTGATTTTACTATGCAAAGACTATGCAATAAAATATTCTAATAAAATAAAAACTTTTAAATATAATATATTATATATATTAAATATATATATAGCATGTGTCAAAAAAACTCACGGGATACACTCCTGTGATCAGTTTTTTTTCTTCCCTCCCATTTTGTCAAAAATATATATATATATATATATATATATATATATATATCCCTCCCGTGACTAAAATCTCCCCCCTCCCACATTTCATTTTCCTTCCACGTGGGCCCCACGTGTTCCCCTCCCACCATCTCATAATCACAGGTGGGTCCTATAATATTTATACTAAACAATTTTCTACCGATTATTTTAAAAATGGGTATATGAGGATCCAAATAATAAGCAAAATTTATATTAAATACTTCATAAAAATTCTCTCAATATTTTTAACAATATTTATCATCATTATTATAATTCGCAATATTTAACAACCAGGTCGTTCCCAGGAAAGAGGGGGCTTTCCAATAAGAATTTCTTCCTATTGGTAGCTTGATTAGGTGACCAAACCTATCCTTGTGAGAACTCTAGACATCGTCGATATTGCAAATAATAATATGAATAACTTTTCATCTCAATTATTGATTTAATAATATATAAAATATCGACAATAATTGAATCAAATAACGTGAGATCTTATCGAATTCTTGTAGCAATAATTGAACAAAACTGAGTGACTTCTCACGTAAGCATCAATAATCAATACCATGTGCTATTATGCAACCACAAGTATTACTGTACTTTTACTACTGGGTAGTTCATCAGTTTTAACGGTAAAACTTCCGCCATTTATTTTCATAAAAAGATATTTCTGTCGTTTTCTCATTCCGACAATAATTTCGTTGTGGGATCCACCAATGATTGTGTCGTCATACGAATATTCCCCGACACAAAGAATATTCCTCGACCAATCAAATATAATATAACAACTTGCATACTTTGCAAAATTTATAAATATTACCCACAACTATAATATTATATCAAATCCACACCATAATACTTAAAAAAAATATTTTGAGAAAATTAATCTTTATTCACAAAATTTGGGGTCTCACGGCTGTTGTCGAGAGCTACACAATGACATGGGATTAGAGGTTGTGCGAAGTCAGGAAGATGGGACCATACCCTTGGTCTTCAAGTCTTTAAATTATATTCGGTGTGTTGTCTTGTGTAGTAGTCACTCGGGATTGGAGCTATTTGGTTCTTGTAGGACACTGCTGTGTAGAATGTATGTTGAAATGTGTTGAGACGGCGTGCATGTGGGATCGAGGTGGCAAAATAACGATTTTTCCCCTCATCGGGGTTATCTCCGGTTTGGGCTGATATAGAAGTCGTTGCTTTCGGGGTTATCTACGAGATTCAGGCTGCTTGCAAGTCTTTGAATGTCCTCGGGGTTATTTTTTGAGGTGTCTTGACCTCCGGAGTTATCTCATGGGTTTGGGACCTGAAGTGCTCGGGGTTATCTCTCCAGAGGTTGAAGCTAATTGCAAAGGTTGAAATGAGCTTTTTCGGGGTTATCTCTGGAACTGCAACTGCACTCTCGGGGTCATCTTCGAGGTTGATGCTGAAACTCTCGGTGTTATTTCCGGGATGAAACTAATTATCCCGGGATTATCTCCGAGATGAAAGAGCTTTCTCCGGTGTTATTTTCGGAACTTGAACTGCATCCCTCGAGGTTATCTTCGAAAGACGATTCTGACCTCCTGCAATGTTAGTTACAAAAGTGTAAAAAAATTTCAAGTGTCTACAACCTTAAAGGCCCAAACTCAAGACCTGACTTGACATCAACGGCCAAAACTTGACAAATTCAGACCGATCTATTGTGCAACTCTAGCCTACCCCTACGCGCTTATCTAGCTATTATATGTACAATGTTTTAAAAATTTCTATCGTCTATAATTTTCAATGTACCAGAACAATTATGTTTATATTAGTATAAATAAATGTAGTGAATCAATATCATATTTATATGTTGTAATGTATAATGCAGCAATTTTTTCTCAAGGCATAAGAGTGCTCTATGTGTGTAGAGTTTAATTTGTGAATTAAAAAAAAAAGAGAAAAAGTTTAGATACTTTATAGGTTTCAATTCATGGGTCGGGTCGGGTCGGGTCGGGTCGGGTGAATAAAGGATTAAAACTAATTAGCTGAGGGGCAGGGATGGGCCGTTACCAGGCCTAAAAATGGAAAATGAGTTATTTATGTTTACATCAAAAGCACTAATTAATTGTGTTGGAGGGGCAACAAAGCACTATCTTAATTTAATTGAATGAATAAGAATAGAGAGGGTGTAATATCTTTTACCCTAAAATGTTTACAATAATTTGATTTAAAAAACAATTAATTCAAGAATAATAATAATTAAGGCATGTGATAAAACTGGAGGATTGAATTAATTTTATTTTTTAGGTTGTTAATGTTACTTCTTCTTCTTTGTTTTTTGAATTCAGAGTACAATTAATTTGATAATCGAATATATTATTATTATTATGTCTTTTTTAATGTTATCATTTACTATGTAAGTGATTCATCAAGTTTTTACTTTCCATGTCAGTAATGGATATAGATTATTAATTATTGTTAAGGAATTTTTTTGCCATTGGACTGAACAGGCCCAAACAACCTAAAAAGTCATATATGAGGCCGACATAAGAGAGTGAATGGAAATTTCTTAGCCCAATACAATAGGCCCAAATGTGCTTATGGTTAGAAACTCCCCCATCCCCATCCCCATCCCCATCCCCATCCCCATATAAAGGAAAATCAGGCAACAAGAAGGGGTGGGTCAGTATCTGTATTGATCTTTGCCAGAGGCCTCGTCTTCACAGTATCTTATCTCTATTTGATTATCTGAATCCGGTTAGCATGGAGTTTATTTTTTGGTAAGTTGGTCAATTGATCAATAGAATCTCACACATGTAGCCTCGCAAATGCAAGACTCGGTATCTATCTAATCAATTAACTTACCTAAAAATAAACTTCATGCTAACCACTTCCTGATTATCTACTTCTTTCAAGTGAAACAAAATTAACCAATAACTTATATTAAGATTTTAAACAAATATCTACACATAATTCTATAATGAATGTTTTTCTTTGTGTATTTATAATCTTTTTTTTATTTTAAAAATACTTTTTATCTAATCTATGTTTTTTTAACGTCCATACTTTGAAGTGATGTGTTTACAATGAATTACATAATAATTTCAATAAATTTTGAATCTCTCAACATTAAATTTAAATATATGATCTTACACTGTGACTGAAAATATAAATTTTACAAAAGTATCATCACCCTACAACTTTATATTTATTACAAATTGATTCCCTCCTTATGCTATCTCGTGACTCCCTCCTATTTCCCTTGTGACTCTCCCCCTCTCCTTTTCCTTCTTCTTCTTCCCGTGACCCCCCTTTTCCTCATTGCCTATATAAGGATTGCTCCTTAAGGAAAAATAAATAAGAAGAATTCTCTAAAGAATTTCTCTTGCTTATTCTCTCTAAATTTATGCAGCAATTATAAGAGTATATTTCTATACTTTGCTAAAGTTTTATAACACGTTATCAGCACGAAGCTCTAACCAACTGAGACGACCATCTTTAATGGATATGGAGGATATATGTTTAGCAGACAGTGCAACAACTCATACAATCCTTCAAAGTGAGAAATATTTTTCATAACTAATCAAAGCTAAGGGAAATGTAGGAACTATCTCTGGCACATCAAATTTAATCGAGGGATTTGGAAAAGCTAGTTTCATGCTACCAAATGAGACACAAGTTTTTTATCAAAAATGCTCTATATTCTAGTAAATCAAGAAGAAATTTGCTAAGTTTTAAAGATATTCGACTAAATGGTTTTCACATTGAAACAACCAATGTGACGTCCCCAAAATAGGTATACATCACCCATTCTGAGTTGTCAATACATGATACAGAAACAACTACAACTTTATTATTACAACAGTAAAACTGTGAGTTTGAATACAAATATTATCTTCTAGACAATATCTATACTCAAATAAATCCTCATCACATTTATTGATACATTATTTTACAAAAATGGTGAGGACTACTAAACAACTCTCTCTAGAACCTTCATTCCATACCCCGACTCGTACTCGCTATATTCTCGCCTCCTGAGAAGAAAAATAGAACAAAAATGAAAAGGGTGAGCTCAACTAGCCCAGTAAAGAATATTATGACTAAGATAATATACAACAAATTATCATTAGTCTTCAACAGGGAAAAAATCTAATAGAATACAATAGACAACAAGTTTTAACTCAATATTCGCAGAGGAAATAATAACTCATTAGAAGAGTTAAGTAGAGAATGCAAACTACTATCTTCTATGTATGAATTTAAAAGTTCATCGCTCATCTTTTATCCTCGTAACATCAATCAATATATATACGGAATCAAATATTCATCTTTGCACTACTGAGCCAAAGATATTCATCGATTGGTCATGTTCATCTAAACACACTGTTTCATCTTTCAGACTCACGGGCCAAAGATATTCATCGAAATCATTCATCTTTGCCACTACGTGCCAAAGATATTCAATAATATCATCATTTAATCATCGAGGATGATGAAAAATATTTTTAAAAAAACGAATCCAGTGAAATAAAATGACAAGGATTAAGGATTCGTACTTTGTTTTATCCACGTCCAAAAATACCTCAAAAATAATCATAGTGGTGTAAAATTCAAGAATGATAAAAATATGGATACAATCAAAGCTAGTATCCAGAATAGATATTTTGGACGAAAAGAAAAATTTTCATTTTTCGACCGAATAGTGTCGTGATTCGTGAATAGTCTTGATATCGTGAATAAGTAACTCCCCAACACTAAAAGTTCCAAATTTGATAAAAACTTCATATCAATATTTCAACGCATAATGATATTGAAGAAATAATATCATTACGAAAAAAAAAAATATCCACTTACCTCGGAAAAGCAGATTTAAGCTGGAATCTTGGATATAGGCTATAACTTGAACTTGCACCGTATAGCAATACTCAAAGTATACTCAAAATACTCACAAGAATAATTTCGATAATATATAGAGAAAACTTCAATTTCTTGTGTGATTTTCAATTCTAACCTAAGCACCTATTTATAGGAAAATGCTTAGAACACCAAAGTAGAAAATTTAATAAATTAATATTAAAATTTTTCCACAACTTCATCACGCACACTAACAATCTGAATTCAGCCTCCTAATCACATGTTAAATGAGTTTCAAAAATGAAAAAAACGTTTTTGTAATTAAAATATTTTAAACTTCCAAAAATCAATTATTTCGGAACTTCGAAACTTTAATAATTCATAATAAATAGCCCTTTTGTCAGAAAATTCAAATCTTGGGAGTTTTTATAGGAAATTCAATTCTCTACAACTTTACGGAAGAAAGTTTTCTAAATTCCAAAAATGAAATTGACCAAAATCCATAAACAGACGATTTTACATTTATAATCAAATTTCAATCAAGAAATGGGGTCCAATTTAAACACATAAAACATGCTTTAAATAATTTTGGTAACAAAAATACTCCTCCTCCACATATACTCATATATCCCATATTCATCGTAAAAATATCATCATTATTATATTATTAAAATATAATAATATATTTAAATGAATTATTTTATCGGAAAAAGATAAAATTTCAATTTTCAACAATTGTCACATTAAAATTTTCTCCATCTATATCCACATAAAATCAATATTTTCCTCATCATATGAATAAATAATTAATTATTCACAAATAATATTACTGAGAATCATAATATTGATGACCAAAAGGTGGTTCCCGCTTTCCAATAAGAATTTCTCCTTCTTCTAGGCCTTGATTAGGTGACCAAACCTCTCCCTTTGTGAACTTTCTAGACATTGCCAATAATGTTATCTAATAATATTATTCGGATAATATGAATTATTGCTTCGATAATGAAAAATCTTGTGTAATGACAATTATTGAAACAACAAAGAATATAAAATATCAACGCAAACAATTATTAAATCAATAAAATCTTGAGCAGTAATTCACGTAACCATTATTGAGTAGTGCCTTCTTACGTAAGAATCAATAATTGGTGCAATACAGGTGTGTTCTTGTATTTTAACCACCGAGTATTTTAACGAGTAATAACTTGCAATAACAACGCCTGTAGTTATTTTTAAACAACTTATTCTTTGTCGTTTTCTTCCTCTAATCGCTTTCCGTTATGGGGCCCACACATGGCTGCGCCGTCGTACGAATATTCCCCGACAGTACGGATATTCCACGACCAAACGAATATTCTCCGACAATAATAAATATTTTATAACCACTTGCTTATTTTGAAATATTTGCGTATTTTACCCATAACTATCCACATTAATCAAATCAACCCTTACCATTTTAAAATAATAAATAGAGAAAATTAAATTTTATTAATAATAAATTGGGGTCTTACAACCTCCCCTCCTTATGAAATTTCGTCTTGAAATTGGACGACGATTCACGGTGTTTGAAAAGGTGAGGATACCTCGCTTTTATTTCCGTTTCAATTCCCGGTCATCTCCTCTATAGCATGATTCCTCCACAAAACTTTAACTTGTGATATGACCTTTGTGCACGGGGACATGCTCCTTCCTATCCAAGATCTTGACAGTACCTCTTAAATACGTTAAGTCTTTGGCTATCTCGTCCGGTTCTAACTTTCTATAGCGTGGTTCGGGTCTTTCACATATTTACTGAAATGCGGATATGTGAAACACATTATGAACACAAGACATACTCGAAGGTAACGCGAGTGTATAGGCTACATTTCCTACTCGGTCAAGAATTTGAAATGGACCAATAAATCGTGGATTGAGCTTTCCTCTCTTCCCAAATCTTGTAACTCCCTTCCATGGAGCAACTCACAACAATACATGATCCCCTATACTAAATTCCACATCTTTTCGATGAAGATCTGCATAACTCTTTTATCGATCCTGTGCCGTTTGTATACGTTGTCGAATCATTTGGATCTTTTTAGTAGTATAAACGCACGTACCAACTTCGGGTCCCAACAATGTTGTTTCACCCACCTCGTCCCAACATATCCGGAGAAGCGACATTTTCGTCCATATAAAGCTTGAATGGAGCCACACCTATACTTTTCTCGATAAGCTCATTATTGTAGGAGAATTCCACCAATGGTAAATACTTATCCCAACCTTGCCCTTGAGTCTAGGACACGAGTCTTAATAAATCTTCAAGAGTTTGAATAGTCCTCTACGATTGTCCGTCGGGTTTAAGGATGGTATGCCGAATCGAATAAATAATCAGGTGCCCATAGCTTTTTACAAGCTAACCCAAAATCTTGAAGTGAATCTTGGATCACGATCCGAAACTATGGATCTTGGCATGCCATGCAACCTCACAATCTCATTTACATATATACTAGAAGGACGTTCAAGGAATAAGTCTCCATATCGGCAAGAAATGAAGCAGCGGACTTGGTTAATCTATCAACAATAACCCAAATAGCATTGATGCCTTGAGAAACCGTAGGAAGACCCATAACAAAATCCATGGTAATGTGTTCCCACTTCCATTTTGGAATCTCAAGTGGTTGCAACGGACCCTTAGGTACTAGATGCTCCGCCTTTACACGTTGAGATAAACTTTGCAATCTCTCTCTTCATATTGTTCCACCAAAATGTATGTCGAAGATCACGATACATTTTAGTACTTCCAGGATGGATTGAAAATGATGTATTGTGTGCCTCCATCATAATCTTGTACTTCAAATCAGAGTCGTTAGGAACACAAAGTCTAGAGTGGACTCGAAGTATTCCTTCTTCATCAATTCTCGCTTCCGGAATAGCACCTTCTTGTACTTTCTTCTTCATACGCATCGACTCCCGGATTGGGCTTGGCAAGCAACCTTAACTTTTTCTATTAAAGTTGGCTCTGTCGTATACCTTGACATCATCGCACTCATTCCTGCATATGATCTTCTACTCGGCGAGTCGGCTACCACGTTCGCTTTTCAGGATGGTATTGAATAGTGTGGTCGTAATCTTTCAACAACTCGCCAACAGCGTCGTTCTTAAGCATGTTGAGTTCCTTTTACGTGAAGAAATATTTGAGGCTTTTATGGTGCGAATATATCTCCACTTTCTCCCCATATAGATAGTGCCTCCAGATCTTTAGCGCGAAAACGACTGCTGCCAACTCTAGATCATGAGTAGGATAATTTCTCTCATACTCTTTAAGTTGTTGCGAGGCATAGGCTATGACTTTCCCACGTTGCATGAGAACACATCCTAATCCTTTGCACGAAGCATCATTTGTAGATAACAAATCCTTCCGTACGGATGGTATTGTTAGAAACAGTGCGAAATGAGTCTCCTCTTGAGCTCTTGGAAACTCTTCTCGCATTCTTCTTCGCTCCAAACGAATTTTGTATCCTTCCGAAGTTATTTGGGTTAATGGAGTAGCGATTCGAGAAAACCCTTCCACGAATCTCGATAATAACCAGTTAAGCCCAAAAACTACGTGACTTGATCATGAGCTTGGTTGCTCCCAACTTTGTATTGCTTCAATCTTCACGGATCAGCAGATACTCCATGTTTCGACACCACATGCCCAAGGAATGCTACTTCCTCAAGCCAGAACTCGCATTTCTTCAATTTGGCATATAGTTTGTTTTCACGAAGCCTTTGGAGTACCAGCTTCAAATGGTGCTCATGATCTTCATGACTTTTGGAATATATGAGGATGTCATCAATAAAAACAACAACAAACTTGTGACGCCCCCAAAATAGGTCCATTCCACCCAACCCATTCTGAGTCGCCAAATACATGGTACAGAAATAACTACAACTTTATTATTACAACATATAAACTGTGAGTTTAAATACAGATATTGCCGTCTAGACAATATCCACAAGCAAATAAATCCCCATCATAATTATTGATACATTATTTTACAAAAATGGTGAGGACTACTAAACAACTCTCTAGAACCTTCATTCCATATACCCGACTAGTACTGCTACATTCTCGCCTCCCGAGAAGAAAAATGGAACAACAAGGAAAGGGTGAGCTCAACTAGCCCGAGTAAAGAATATTATGACTAAGATAATATACAACAAATTATCGTTAGTCTTCAACGAGGAAAAATCGATAAAATATAATAGACAAACAAGTTTTAGATCAACAAATGCAAATGAAAAATGACAATCCATTAGAAGACTCACGTAGAGAATGAATTCTACTGTCTTCTAAGATTTAAAAGTCCATCATCAATATTTCATCCACAAGAATAACAATTAATATACATCTTTAATCATCTTTGCACCTTCTGAGCCAAAGATATTCATTTGTATCACCAGTTGGTCATGTTCATCTCAACACTGTTTATCTTTTGACTACGGGCCAAAGAGATTCATCGATTTAACCATTCATCTTTGCACTACAGCCAAAGATATTCATCAAATATCACCATTAAGGATCGAGGATGATGAGAAACATTTTAAGAAACGAATCTAAGGTGAGATAGAAGGACAAATATTAGGGATTCGTTTAACAGTTTATCCAAGATCGATAATACTTTAAAATAAACAATTCTGAAGTAGAACTCAAAAATAATGATCAAAACATGGATACAATCAAAGATAGTAGCCGAAATAGATATTTTGGACAAAAAGAAGAAATTTCATTTTTCGGGTGAATAGTACTGTATTTATGAATAGTGCCGTATACGTGAATAGTAACCCCTACACAAAAAGATAAAAATTTCACAAAAAAACATCTTCACGCTTCGTGAATAGTACTCGTGAATAGTAACTCGTGAATAGTAACTCATGAATAGTAACTCGTGAATAGTAACTTATGAATAGTAACTCCGACATGAAAAAGTTCCAAATTGATAAAAAGTTCAGAACAATATTTCGGCATAATGATATTGAAGAAGATAATATCATTTAAGAAGAAACAACATCCCTTACCTCAAAATAACCGTACTTCTGACTGAATTTCGGTATAGTGCTGACAGAAACTTGCACCGTATAACAACACTCAAAGTATACTCACAAGAATACACTCGATAATATAGAGAGAGAAAGAGAGAAAACTTTGGCTGGTGTGATTTTCAATTCTAACTTAGCCCTCTATTTATAGGAAAATGCTAGAACGCCAAAGTTGACTAAAATAATAAAATATCATTTTCTTTTCTTATTCCACACCAACCTTCACCAACCAATTTTGAAAGCCATCACCATCTTTGAACAAAAATAGCATTTCACATGTGTATTCCACACCAACCAAAAAGTGGGTCCCACCCATAAATTAATAAAATTATTTTGTTATAAAACTTCAACAATTCATAAAAAATAGCTCGGTTATCGGAAAATTCAAACTCACGACTTTCCATAGAAAATTCCATTATCTACAACTTTCTGTAAGGAAGTTTTCCCAAATTCCAAGCAGTAAATTGACCAAAATTCATAAACTACCGATTTTACGATTACTATAATAAATTTTCGGTCAAGAATTGTGTCCACCGACACACAAAACATGTGTTAAACATTTAATCCAACAAAATACTCTTCCTCCTCATTTATTCATATATCCCACATTCATTGTAAAAATATCACCATTAATATATTATTAAAATAATATATTTAAATAAATTATTTTATCGTAAAAAGATAAAATATTAATTTTTCAACAATTGTCACATTAAAAATTTTCTTTATTTATATCCACATAAAATCAATATTTTTCTCATCATATAAATCAATAATTAATTATTCACAAATAATATTACAGAATCACATTATGTGACAAACGAGTGCGGTTCCTCAGATGTAGGGGCTTCCAATAAGGATTTCTCCTTACTTACAAGTAATTAGGTGACCAAACCTCTCATTGATGAACTTTCTAGACATTGCCAATAATGTTATCTAATAATATTATTCAAATAATATGAATTATTGATCTCGATAATGGAGATCTTTGTGCGGTGACAATTATTGAACAACAATAATATAAAATATCAACGCAGATAATTATTGAATCAATAAAATAAAATATTGAGCGAAAGAATTAGTGTAACAATTATTGAGTAAAGTGCCTTCTTTACGTAAGGATCAATAATTCAACAAATCTTTTATAATATCCAGGTATCTTCTTGTGCGACCACACATATTATCGTATTTTAACCACCGTGTAACCCAACAAATGTTAGCTAGGTGAACAATTTACTGCCAGTTATTTATAAAACTCAATCTTTGTCGTTTTCTTTCATCCATCTTTTTCCGTTATGGGGCCCATAAATGATTGCTTGGCTAAATGCAGACGGAGATTCCCGACAAAAAGAATATTCCACGACCAAACGAATATTCCCAAACAATAATGAATATTTTATAACCACTTGCTTATTTTGTAAACTTTGCACATTTCACCCATAACTAAAGCATTATATCAAATTACCACCTTATTAATCAAGAATAATAATTAGAGGAAATTCGATTTTATTTATAAAAAGTTGGGGTCTTCTGTAACCGATCCAAATATTCCTTGAATACTCGGTTCATCATATCCATGAAAGTCCGCAGGAGCATTAGTCAATCAAGAAAGACATGACTAAGAATTCATAATGCCCGCATCAGGAGTTCAAGGCGTCTTTGGAATATCCTCGGTTCTAATCTTGGTGATGATATCCGTAAGCGAAGATCGATCTTTGAAAAGAATTGTGCTCCTTGCAATTGGTCAAACAGTCATCAATACGAGGTGGAGGATACCTATTCTTGATGGTGACATGGTTCAATTCAGATAGTCAATACAAAAGTCGCATACTACAATCTTTCTTCTTTACGAATAAAGCGGAGCAACCCAAGGAGATGTACTAGACGAATGAAACCGATGTCCAACAACTCCGTAGTTGGACCTTTAACTCCACAAGTTGATAGGAGCCATTCGAGGGGTTTTAGAAATGGGCTTTGTACTAGGTTCAAGATCAATAAAGAATTCAACTTCACGTTCTGGGGGTAGATCGGGAAGTTCTTCAGGAAATACGTCAGAAAAGTCAATAACAACAGAATATTATTCAAATTTGACGTGTCTTTATTCAAATCCATAACATGGGCTAAGAAAGCTTGACATCCAGCTTTTTCAATAAGCGAATAGCTTTATGATTAGATATGACGTTGATTGATTTTAATGGTTTAGTTGTTTGAATTCGCATAATAGGTTGGTTAGGAATATGAAAGCTAACGACTTACGCTTAAAACAATCAATTTTGGCATAATGAGTAGTTAACCAATCAATCCCTAAAATCACTTCAAAAACAAGTATCTTTAAAGAGATAAGGTCAACGGGTAATGTGATGGTGCCAACTTGAATCAAACAAGATTTATAAGCAAAGTGGATGTGATGAAAGTTTCTCCTAACGGAGTTTCACAGAGATAGGTCAAAGTCTAATTTCTCCGAGTCAAGTTTTAAGCGTTGAGCACAATAAGGGAGAGATAAATGAATGGGTAAAGACCAGGTATCAAGTAAGGTATAAACTTCGCAAGAATTTATAAATAGCTTACCGTGATCACCTCGTTTGGGTTCTCGCATTTTAATCGATCACAACAAACGCTTCTTCTAGGAACCGTTGACTTTGACTTTTACGGGATGATCTTTTGAGTCACCGTCCCCCATTGAACTAGGTTTCATTTACCATACAATCTCGAGCGATATATCCTTCCTTTCCACAATTATAGCATACCTTGAACTGTTGTGGGTAGTTTGGACTGATATGTCCCTCTTTTCCATATTTGTAGCATACGACCGGTGGTTGTTCTCCTACCAGTTGCTGCTGGCACTGTCGTCTTCACATGGTCGTTGTTAAATCTACTCTTTTTAAAATCTCCTCCTGACTCGCTTCTTCTATTTTTATGGTCATGATTACCACCAGAGTGGTTACCATTTTTGTCCGTCTTTTTCTTTCTCCGCTGGTTATCGTTGTTTTGTTGTTCGCTATATCTCGATATGATCTGGTTGTGGTCCCTCAATTGACTAGTACTCGTTATCTCGCTCTAATAATTGAGCCTTGTTTACAACATCCGAGTAGAGAAAATTTATGAGAAATGAGATCTTGACGTACGCCGGGTTTCAAACCTCTAAGAAACATCCGCGTCATCGTTTCTCATTCTCCACTAAATGAGGTGCAAAAACACGGATAACTCTACAAACTTTGCCTCGTCTTTGGGACAATAGTCATGTTATTCTGCTCCGCCTAATAAACTCTACTTTCTTCATACGTATGGCGAACACTTTCGGGAAAGTATTTGTCATTAAATAGTTCTGAAATGTCTCCCAAGACATCTTTGAGTCTTGGTGGATGGAGTACGCTTCACGCACTCCCTTTAGTAGATACGCTTCGCCACGGAACATAAAGGTGGCGAATGGAACCTTCTGTTCCTCAGGTGCATCCCAAGACATCGAATATCTTGGTAATTTGCTTGACCCATGTTTCCGCCATGATCGGATCTGGCTTTCTCTTAAATTCGTGGTCCCAACTCTTTGAACTGTTTGGTTTGTGACAACTCGTGAATTCTTATCATTTCTTCTCGTATTTTGAACACGAGTCTCCTCCGTCGATTTTGCATGAAGCGCAAAAAGCTTCTAAACATCCCCTCGTTCATCATCGCTTTCGGTGGTGTTGTTCACGGGAGGAACATTGCCGACTGTTGTTGCGTTCTCTCGTTGGTGAGTACATGCGTCTCCACGGTCTCATTTCAATCATTAATATTCTCGGTCGACATTCTCAAATCATCGTCATAAAACAAGGGTTAATTAAGGAAATTAATATATCACATAATATCCCTATATCTTGACTAACTAACAAATAAGCTTAGGTAGGACACACTAGCGAAGGATTTACTCGTCTCTCCCTCCTAGTTCTATTCCCCGATCTCCGCTGGAGATCATATCCTAAGCTACGATACCAAGCTGTGACGCCCCAAAATAGGTATACATCACCCATTCTCGAGGTTACAATATACGGAATACGAGAAACAACTACAACTTTATTATTACAACAAGTAAAAGCGTGAGTTTGAATACAAATATTATCTTCAGACAATATCTATACTCAAATAAATCCTCATCACATTTATTGATACATTATTTTACAAAATGGTGAGGACTACTAAACAACTCTCTCTCTCTAGAACCTTCATTCCATACCTCGAGCTACGTCACTCGCTTATATTCTCGCCTCACGAGAAGAAAAATGGAACAAAAAAAGGAAAAGGGTGAGCTCAACTAGCCCGAAAGAAGAATATTATGACTAAGATAATATACAACAAATTATCATTAGTCTTCAACAGGAAAAAATCTAATAGAATACAATAGACAACAAGTTTTAAATCAATATTCGCAAATGAAAATAATAATTTATTAGAAGAGTTAAGTAGAGAATGCAAACTACTATCTTCTATGTATGAATTTAAAAGTTCATCGCCTATCTTTTATCCTCGTAACATATATCAATATATATCCGGAATCAAATATTCATCTTTGCAGACCACTGTGCCAAAGATATTCATCGATTAATCATGTTCATC
Organism: Panax ginseng; assembly: GCA_020205605.1. NCBI lineage: Eukaryota > Viridiplantae > Streptophyta > Magnoliopsida > Apiales > Araliaceae > Panax > Panax ginseng. The sequence continues at coordinate 108,855,857 of CM035144.1, read as the reverse complement.
TAAACACATGTTCATCTTTGCACTACGGGCCAAAGATATTCATCGAAATCATTCATCTTTGCACTACGGGCCAAAGATATTCAATAATATCATCATTTAAGACCGAGGATGATGAAAATATTGTTAAAGAAAGCGAATCCAAAGTGAAACAAAATGACAAGGATTAAGGATTCGTACTTTGTTTTATCCACGTCCAAAAATACCTCATAAATAATCATAGTGGTGTAAAATTCAAGAATGATCAAAACATGGATACAATCAAAGCTAGTATCCAGAATAGATATTTTGACTAAAAGAAAATTTTTTTTTCGACGAATAATTAGTCAGTATTCGTGAATAAGATCAATCACGTGAATAAAGGTCGTATACGTGAATAGTAACCCCGACACTAAAATTTCTAAATTTGATAAAAACTTCAGATCAATATTTCAGCATAATGATATTGAAGAAATAATATCATTACGAAAAAAAAAAATATCCCTTACCTCTTGAAAGGACGATCTTTAGCTGGAATCTTTGGATATAAAGCTATAACTTGAACTTGTACCGTATAGCAATACTCAAAGTATACTCAAAATACTCACAAGAATACGCTCGATAATATATAGAGAGAAAACTTCAATTTCTTGTGTGATTTTCAATTCTAACCTAAGCACCCTATTTATAGGAAAATGCTTAGAACACCAAAGTAGAAAATTTAATAAATTAATATTAAAATTTTTCCACAACTTCATACGCACACTAACAATCTGAATTCAGCCTCCTAATCACATGTTAAATGAGTTTCAAAACTGAAAAAAACGTTTTTGTAATTAAAAATATTTTAAACTTCGAAAAATCAATTATTTCGGAACTTCGAAACTTTAATAATTCATAATAAATAGCCCTTTTGTCAGAAAATTCAAATCTTGGGAGTTTTTATAGGAAATTCAATTCTCTACAACTTTGCAGAAGAAAGGTTTTCCAAATTCCAAACAGAAATTGACCAAAATCCATAAACGGGCGATTTTACAAGCTATAATCAAATTTCAGTCAAGAAATGGGGTCCACCGACACATAAAACATGCTTTAAATATTTTTAGTAACAAAAATACTCCTCCTCCATATATACTCATATATCCCATATTCATCGTAAAAATATCATCATTATTATATTATTAAAATATAATAATATATTTAAATAAATTATTTTATCGAAAAAGTTAAAATTTCAATTTTCAACAATTGTCACATTAAATTTTTTTTCCATCTATATCCATATAAAATCAATATTTTCCTCATCATATGAATCAATAATTAATTATTCACAAATAATATTACGTAATCACAATATTGACAACTAAAGCGGTTCTGGGAAGCAGGGGCTTTCAATAAGAATTTCTCCTTCTTGGCGCAGCAATTAGGTGACCAAACCTCTCCTTAGATGTAACTTTTTAGACATTGCCAATAATGTTATCTAATAATATTATTCAGATAATATGAATTATTGCTTCGATAATGAAAATACCGTGTAATGACAATTATTCAAAACAACAAAGAATATAAAATATCAATATGAAGAATTATTAAATCAATAAAATATCGTAATTAATTCTGTGAACTATTATTGAGTAGTGCATTCTTACGTAAGAATCAATAATTGGTGCAATACTGCAGTATCTTCTTGTGTTTTAACCAATTAGAGTATTTTAATAAGATTAATGGTAACAACTACTACTGTTATTTTTAAATAACTTATTCTTGCTGCGTTTTCTTCCTCCAATCGCTTTTAGTTATATGGGCCCACACATGGTTGCACCATCGCATTTAATATTCCTAAACGATTTAATATTCCATGACCAAACGAATATTCTCCAAACAATAATGAATATTTTATAACCACTTGCTTATTTTGAAATATTTATGTATTTTACCCATAACTATCCACATTAATCAAATCAACCCTTACTATTTCAAAATAATAAATAGAGAAAATTAAATTTCATTAATAATAAGTTGGGGTCTTACAACCAATGAGAATGATAATGAATATCTTCTCATTACTTCTACTATTTTTGGAAAAAAGAATATCTTAGAAAAACTTCATTCAATTTCTTACGGATTATATCTATGAAAATAGAAAGAATTGAGTCTCATACTGTTATGATTCCAAAAATCAATGATCCCAAATCCTTTATGCTTTGGCATGAAAGACTCGGTCATCCAGGTACTTCTATGATGCGTCGTATTATTGAAAATTCTACTGGTCATCCTCTCGAAAATAAAAAGATTTTTCCTAGTAGTGAATTTACTTGTGCTGCGTGTTCTCGATGAAAATTAATTGTTCGACCATCACCAGTAAAAGTTTATAAAGAAGCCCTAAAATTCCTAGAGAGAATTCATGGAGACATTTGTGGACCTATTCACCCATTGTCTGGCCCATTTCGATATTTCATGGTTTTAATAGATGCTTCAACTAGATAATCTCATGTTTGTCTTCTTTCTTCTCGAAATTTTGCCTTCTCAAAATTTCTTGCTCAAATAATCAAGTTACGGGCTCAGTTCTCGGATCATCCAATCAAGTCAATTCGACTTGATAACGCACCTGAATTTTCATCAATGACTTTTAATGATTTTTGTATGACTATTGGAATCTCCATTGAGCATTTTGTTCATCATATTCATACACAAAATGGTTTAGCTGAATCTTTAATAAAAAAACTTCAACTAATTGCACGACCATTAATGTTAAGGGCCAACTTAACTACCTCAGTTTGGGGTTATGCAATTCTTCATGCTGCAGCCATCATTCGAGTAAGACCAACGACTCTTCATAAATTTTCTCCTCTACAGTTAGTTCTTGGACAGACACCCAACATATCACACTTTCGAGTTTTTGGAAGTGCGGTATATATTCCAATTGCACCTCCACAAAGAACTAAAATGGGAGCCCAACGAAGAATAGGTATTTATGTTGGTTTTGATTCTCCTTCTATTATTAGATATCTTGAGCCTTTAACTGGAGATGTTTTTACTGCACGTTATGCAGATTGTCATTTTGATGAATTTGTATTTCCACCATTAGGAGGAGGAAATGTTTTAAATAAAAAACCCTCTGAAATATCATGGAATGCATTAGAATTAAATTCACTTGATCCTCGTACAGGACAATGTGAAATTGAAGTTCAAAGAATCATTCATTTACAAAATATTACAAATCAAATGCCAGATGCATTTAATGACGCTAGAAAAGTGATAAAGTCACATACACCTGCAGTGAATACTCCAGCAAGGATAGAAATACCTATTGAAAAATCAATTCTTGGAGAATTGACGAATAAGGTAATAGAAGAATCTAAACCACGCCAGAAGCGTGGAAGACCGGTTGCTGCAAAAGACACTATACCACAAAAATCAAAAGCAAATAAGGAAATCCCAGAAGGAATACCCGCTCCAGAAGTAACACTTATTCCAAGAGTGAAAATAGCCCCAGAAGAGGTACAAGCTACTCCAGAAGTAGCACTTATTCCAAGAGTGAGAATAGCCCCAGAAGAGGTTCAAAATCTCAGTAAAGGGATAAGAGATAAACACCAAGAGATCTCAATAAATTATGTACACGATGAGAAAATATGGGATCGAAGCAAAGTCATAATTGACGATATATTTGTTTTCTCTATAGCATCAGATATTACTTTGATTCCTGACACGGATCCTGAACCACAAAACGTGAAAGAATGTCAGAAAAGAAAAGATTGGCCAAAATGGAAAGATGTTATTCAAATTGAGCTACAATCTCTATTGAAAAGAGAAGTATTTGGACTAGTAGTCCAAACACCGCTGGGTGTAATCCCAGTCGGAAACAAATGGGTATTTGTACGAAAGCGAAATGAGAAAAATGAAATTGTGAGATACAAAGCCCGACTTGTAGCTCAAGGGTTTTCACAAAAACCTGGTATTGATTATCAGGATACATACTCTCCAGTAATGGATGGAGTTACTTTTCGCTTTCTGATAGGTATGACAACTATGGAAGGTTTTGAAAACACGTCTGATGGATGTTGTAACTGTATACCTATATGGCTCACTTGACAGTGAGATTTACATGAGAATCCCTGAATGATTGAAAATGGCCACAAAGGCCCCGTCACATATATTCAATCAAGTTACAATGCTTATTGTATGGGTTGAAACAGTCTGGTCGTATGTGGTATAATCGACTTAGTGATTATTTAATAAAAGATGGATATATAAATGATCAAGTATGTCCATGTGTTTTATTAAGAAATCACAAAGTGGATTTTTCATCATTATCAGATATGTGGATGATTTGAATCTTGTAGGTACTCTCAAGAACTCACAAGAAGCTGCTACTTATTTAAAGGATGAATTTGAAATGAAAGATCTTGGAAAGACAAAATTCTGTTTAGGAATACAAGTGGAGCATTTAACATCTGGAATTTTTGTTCATCAATCCACATACGCTGAAAAGATTCTCAGTCATTTTCATATGGATAAAGCTCATCCTTTGACTACCCCGATATTGGTTGTTCGATCTTTAGAAGTTGATAAAGATCCATTTCGGCCTCTAGAAAGTGGGGAAGAAGTTCTTGGACCTGAAGTTCCATACCTAATTGCAATAGGTGCTCTTATGTATCTTGCAAATTGCACATGACCTGATATTACTTTTGCTGTCAACTTGTTAGCAAGATACAGTTCTTCTCTGACTAAGAGACATTGGGATGGGATCAAACACGTTTTGTGATACCTCCGTGGAAGTATAGATCTTGGGTTATTTTATCTAAGAAATTCAACGTCGCAATTGGTTGGATATGCCGATGCAGGATATTTATCAGATCCACACAATGCAAGATCACAAACAGGTTATGTATTTACATATTGTGACACAGCTATATCCTGGAAATCCACAAAGCAAACCATGACAACTACATCTTCAAATCACTCAGAGATTCTCGCTATACATGAAGCAAGCAGAGAGTGTGTTTGGTTGAGATCAATTATTCAGCATATTCAAAAGTCATGTGGATTACAATCAATCAAAGACATTCCTATAATTCTATATAAGGATAACGCTGCATGCATTGCTCAACTTAGAGGAGGGTACATCAAGGGAGATAGAACAAAGCACATTTCACCTAAATTCTTCTTCACACATGAGCTACAAAAAAAGGGTGATATAGATGTGCATCAAATTCGATCATGTGATAATCTAGCCGACTTATTCACAAAGTCGCTACCATATGCAACGTTTGCAAAACTTCGGAAAAGGATCGGAATGTGTCGACTGAAAGACTTATGATAACATTTCATCAAGGAGTAAAGAATTCCTTTTGAGGGGAAGACTGTACTCTTTTTTCTTAGTCACGGTTTTTATCCCAATGGGTTTTTCCTGACAAGGTTTTAACGAGGCAGTCAATTAAGATATTTATGTAAAAGATATGTACTCTTTTTTCCTTCGTTAAGTTTTTTCCACTGAGTTTTCTTAACAAGGTTTTTAATGAGACATAATCTTCTATCGTAGAAAATCAGGGAAAATATTACAAATTGATTCCCTCCTTATGTTATCCCGTGACTCCCTTATATTTCTCTTGTGACTCTCCCCCTCTCCTTTTCCTTCTTCTTCTTCCCGTGACCCCCCCTTTCCTCATTGCCTATATAAGAATTGCTCCTGAAGGAAAAATTAATAAGAAGGATTCTCTGAAGAATTTCTCTCTCTCTTTTATCTTGCTTATTCTCTCTAAATTTATGCAGCAATTATAAGAGTATATTTTTATACTTTGCTAAAGTTTTATAACAATATTTACATATTATTAGTCAGGCTAAGACATTATTGACAATGAAAATAAAAGATGTTAAAGTAAAATATTTAAAAGTAGGACCCTTAGTCAAGCGAGATGCTCAGGTTCTAGTATAATATTTTACTACATAATAATATATATATATATGGTCCGGATCTTAAGCTCACCCCTTATCTAGTTCACCTTGTTCACCCCTCTTTAGCGACGGATCGGGCGACGATTCGGTCCGTCGCTATATGTTCGATCCGTCGTTATATGTTGTCTGTCGCTATATGTTGTCTGTCGATATAAGCTAATACGACAGTTCTATATATAAATGATAAGAATCTAATCATCGTCCCATTCCGTCGTTAAAGAGGGTAAGCAAGGTGAGCCTAGAGAATGAGTGAAATTTTAAGATCCGAGATCACATATATATATATATATATATATATATATATATATTATAGAGAAAAGGAATATGTGAACTTGTTATATTTAAACTTCTCTATAGATACATTCACTCATGAATGACATTTTTATTTTTCATTAACAAAAATAATAAAAAATGATATACATTTCCATAAATATGTTACGAATAGTATAATAATTTCTTAAAATATAAAATAAAGAAAATAATATACATTTCCACAAATATGTTTCGAAATATACATAATAAATTTTGATGATACAGTTCTTAATTTTTATTTTTATTTTTATTTTTAATTTTATTTTAATCTTATGCCTATGTTCACATAAATTGCATTTATAATTCAATTAAAACTTTGAGAATACATATAGTATAGCATGACTCCAAAACAAATAAAAATCAAACCTTAAACACGATTCCTCTATTAAGAAGTAGTACTAGTGTTCCACGAAACAAAAGGGGGTTTGTATTCCCGGGGGGCAATGTTAATTGGAAAAGGAGAAACATTGAATGATGGGAATAGAATCCCATTACCTTTTTATCTCCCAAATTGTTGATGTAAAAGGATTAGATGTTCCTAATAAAAGGAAAAGCACTAATACAGAAGATAAACCCCATAATTAAAGAGAATTTGATTCCTTCCCACGCCAATTGAATGACTACTTAATTAATTCATTATCACACTTCAAATTTTATTCGAATTGCATATCCTTCTAAATATCCATAAGCACAAGCATAAGCATATTCCAATCCCAATTCCACTTTGATTTTTTTTATATAAAGAAAATCAAAATACCAATATAAAAAGAAAAAAAGTCATGAGAATTTCTCATTCCGTCCTATAAAAATAGTCTAATTTATAAAATTTATATTTTTATACATATATTTTTGTTGCATATTTATATATAAAAAATTAATCATAAGATCATTATTAATTTTAAAAATTAATTTGAGATATTATCAAATTCAAAAGATAAAAATTTATTAAAATTAATAAAATAATTAATCTTATAATAAATAGTATTTTAAGATATTTTTAAATATTTTTTCTTAATGACTAAAATTTTAAAAATGTTAATATTAAATTTTTAAAAAATATAATTAAAAACAAAAGATGTATTTCGTATAAAAATATATGATGGGAACTGTTAAATCCACAACAAAAAATGTTATTTCCACAACAAAAGTGTCGCTATAAATTTTATAGCTACAATTTTCACCGTCGCTATACATCTACAGCGACACTTTTATTGTGAAAATAATAAAAAATATTATAGATTTAACAATTCCCTGTATGATATATGATATATGAGACTGGTTGTTGGTGTACGGAATATTTGCCTAAACCCATTTTTTTAAAAAAAATAAAAATTAGAATGCCAAAAAAAGACATTGAAACATAAATCCGCCCCTTTAAATAAGCGAACATGTGGGATCTTTCAAGAAGACGGAGACTCCCAATTTCACTTTATTAGTCTCTCTCTGTAATATTGTGTTCTTTCTCGTGAAAGAACTTAATTATTTATCTTTCCTGTGTTCATCTTCACCTGGGTATCACGAAATTCATGCTCATTGCATTCCTTTTCTCTGTCTGTGAAAATTTCAGAAATGCACATTATTTTGATCTCAATCCGTCTATGCTTTAGTTCATCTTAAATTTCCATAAACCCAGTTCAATCTGTGAATTGTGGTTGAAATTCAGTCTACTTTTCGTGCCCTTCATAGTTATTTTCGTTGATTAATTGAAAAGTTGCTGTGCCAATTACTAAAGAATTAGAGTGAAGAAAAGAGTGAAAAATGGCAAGTAGAAACTTGGAAAAGATGGCTTCAATTGATGCCCAATTGAGGCTATTGGCACCTCGAAAAGTATCTGAAGATGACAAGTTGGTGGAGTATGATGCTTTGCTGTTGGATCGATTTCTGGATATTCTTCAGTACTTGCATGGAGAGGATATTCGAGAAACGGTATTGAGTTTTATTTTTTAATTTTGTTTTCACTATTTTAAGTATATATGTCTTTATTTAGCTTATGATTGAGTTAATTTATGGGAAACCCAGTTGAGTTATCATTGTTGGAAAATATAGCAATTAACAAGATGAATAATACAGTAAATACACTAAATTGGAACAACTTGACTGAAAAACTGAGGCGTAACGTAGCTACTGTCCTAAAAAGTGATTTCAATCACATGTACAAATGGGCTGCCGGCGGTCACTCTCTAGGATTCAACGGCGAAGTCTCTGATTGTGTGTACTCACAGAAAGAGGCTTTGGACTTGTCTATGTGGATTGTCCAATTAACAATGTATAAGAGCTTAGGATACATAGAGATAATATGGAGAAGAAGAATAAAACTGTTATTGTTGGAAGAAGACGAAGAAGGTTGCAAAGAGTTTTTAAAGGAAACGCTTGGGAGTTACAGAAATAAAAATACCAATTAAATTGGGAATTACATAAATAAATACCAATTAAATTGGGAGTTACATAAATAAATAGCCGATGTGGGACTTTAATAAAACCATAATTTTGAAGCATAACCAACAATCCCCCACATGATTCAAAATGATCAAAGAAAGAAAAATTAAAAGAAAATGAGAAGGACAATGGATTTTAGATACATAACGTCGATACCTTGTGGGTTTGAATCGACACTTAGTGGAACCTATTATCTATAATACAATCAATTTGACTTGCACGCATATCTAAAAATCCTGAATCCACACAAGTCCGCTGATCAGATGCGCGTTTGAAGCCACGTGCGCCATATCCCGATTTTCATAAAGGCTCTGAGAGTTTGCCAAAGACTCATAGAAGCAACTACATTTCCACCTTTATATAGGTGAACCCATCAGTGTATCTTGGACATAAACCACCCTTTAGGGCTATGAGTTTCATTAAGAATCTAAACGATTCATCCTTTTACAATTTGTCAAGAAGCACCACATGCACCTGAAGGGATATAAGTAATTGTAGTCTTTATAATTAAGTAATTACGTGACTTGTTGTTACCCATTGAACCCAATTCATGGGATCTCCAATCACATGGGTGATGAGTTGGGTTTCCATCGCGTATTACTTACTCAAGATGTTGGCAATAGTCCCATCCCTCTGGATGCTTCTTGGACACTCTTTTTAATCAATCCCTTTGTAAGCCTTTTCAAACCTCACAAATTCCATGGAAATAACATCGTTTACTGATCAGTCCTCATTCAATATTATGTCTCAAGCGAATTATGTCTCTGTTTCCCATTATACACATGGTTCATTGCTCGTCCAATAACAACTTGAGAATCACAATGCAGAGATATAGAAGGAATTGGTTTATACCACAACGTTATGTCTACCAATAAATTCCTCAGCCACTCTGCTTTTGTACCTGTCAATTCTAATGCAATAAATTCAGATTTCATAGTAGATTTAGTAATACAGTTTGTTTAGCAGATCTCCAAGAGACAACTCATCCACTTAAAGTAAACACATATCTACTAGTGGAACTTGTTTCATCATTATCAGATACCAATCCCCTTTATGCACACACTAGTCACAAGGTATTCCTAATGGCTCTTCATTAAAGAAATTAAATTTCTTAAGATTCGACTCAATAAAAACAAACCATGTGCATTTTTATTAATTTTCATGCCAAGAATCAAGTTCTTTTTTTTCATGTCAAATTTAGAGAATAAAAATGTTTTAATAGTTTTCACAACTTTCTCATCAGTACCAAATATCAGCAAATCATCCACATAAATAAATAATCACATCACAATTTTCATGCTTTTGTATCTCATGCATATATCACATTTCTCATGCTTCACATTTTATGTATAATTCGAATTTTATACATGCTTCATCTTTCTCATATTGTACATTTATACATGCTTGACATCTGATACATGCTCCATAATGCTCATACTTCGCATTTCTCAAATTATATAGTTCTCATAGACTATTTACAATTATTATCACATTATTGCACGAAGTACACATTAAAACAATTCACAAGAATTTCACATAATGCTGAACATTTGAACATAACAAGTACTGAAAAACTTGCTTTAAAATTATCAATAGACCGGTCAGCTTTTAACTTCTTTTTAAACACCCAATAGATTTACATCTTTTAGGCAAAATAACTAGCTCTCATGTATGATTACTCATAATGGATTCTAGTTCACTATTTATGACATCTTTTCAAAAGATTGCATCAAATGATTCCATTGCTTCTTTATAAGTTTTAGAGTCATCTCCAGTTATCAAAAGTCTATATGCAACACTGTTTGAAACATATTCAGTAAAAAATACAAACCATTGTTTATGTCCAATTTTATTCCTTTTTAAATTATGGTATAGCTACTTTAGCTAGATACCCCCACATTTTAAGATACCCCAAGTTAGGTGCATGTTCCTTCCATAATTGACATGATAAAGAGTCTATCCTTTTATGTGGAACTCTATTAAAAAATTAATTATTTAGAAAAGCAAGCTTCTCCCCACGTTAGAAGCTAATTAACATGACATTCATCATATATTTAAGTGCTCTATTTTTCCTTTCTAACTAATTTTCAGCCTCAGTTTTATTTAATAAACATTTCTTCCGCTTCATCTTTTAAAGGCAATGAGATAAATTTGAATATATCTAGAATTATCATCATTGTTCACCATCTTTGCCACATGAACCAAATTAACATAAAATAATATAACATAAAATGTAAGAAAGACTTCATCAAAGCTTAGAAACACAATTCATATAAATGCTCAATTATTTACCATTAATCTTTCAGCTCATAAGACGTGAATTTAGGTAATAATTCAATTAAATTACTAAAACCTAAATCACCTCACTAGGAACAAGGGTACACGTGTTATTACAACATGATAATTTAATTCCAAGTACCAACAATTAATATTTCAAAAATATTAACAAAGGAATTAAATAACAGCAATATTACTCAATTAATACTCCAAGTATGCTATAAACACATTAAAATACTTCCATAAAATTTACAACAGTATCTTATCATCACCAAAGGTTACTGTAATTTTCTGGAATTTTTCTGAAGATCATGCAAATTATCACAATTAATTAACTATTGCATAATTAAATTAGAGATTAGCTAAAATTATCCAAATATATTAATTTTCCAAAACTTTAGTGAAAATATTAATTTTATGCCAATAATTAATATCTGTTAAATTTCAGAATTTAATAATCACAATAACTATTTATTAATTGATTTCCATGATTAAACAATTAATAAAACATTTTCTGGATTTAAATAAAAATCTGTTAGGCGGGTCAGTCCGTGGGTCACTGGGTCGGGTTTGGGTACATGGGTCAGCCCAGAATTTTCAGAAAACCCATTTCGCGATTCAAACTTTGACAAGCTATATCTCACTCCATATTTATCGATTCATGCATATGTATGTATATATATATATAATCAGGAAATGATGGACTTCAAAATAAAAATAATTTGGTAAAATAAAATTTATCTGGTTAAAAATGGTGCTCCTTGTTTGGCTGATGAGATTCTGACGAAATTGGGAATTCAAATGTCTTTGAATCCATACATAAAAGCTTGCAGATGCTGCAGAAGCATAAATTTCTAAAATAGTAAATAAAACAAACTCAATTTACCCATGTAACTATCACCCATTAAACAAAATGAAATCAAATTTCAATAACTGGGAATCCCACAAATTTATATAGAAACACAAAGATGAAATCTAGTATCTACAGTTTGAATACTTCAAAATCTGGGAACATTTTTTAGAGACTGAGAAAGAATTGAAGAAAAGGGACGAGGAAGGACAATTACAAACAACACATTTGTGTGTACGGACAGATTTTGTAGGCTGCTATTTTTTTTATTTTTATTATTTTTAATGTACAGCGATGCCCCTGAAACCGGTTTCTTCTTTACCGAGCATACTATGGGATGCAAATAAATATTTGTTCATTTTTTTAGGATTTGTATGATCAAGACACTAGGCAGAAACCAGGATTCTAACCAAAATGCAGCTGTACAAACACATTTGCCATAACAAACATGACAAACAGAATCTACATCCTCATCAGAATCAATGTACATAATTAAGCCATTGATCCTTATGTTTTGGTTAAGCAAAAGTAGAGATAAAACTGTGTTGTATGTTAATCTGTACATAATTAAATTTATTGGAAAATAGATTAAAAATCACTTTTTAGATTGTTGAAAAATATAGCAATTAACAAGAAGAATAATACAGTAAATTGGAACAACTTAGCTGAAAAACCGAGACGTAGCGTAGCTACTGTCCTAAAAAGTGATTTCGCCTCCACCGATAACAATCACAGGTACAAATGGGCTGCCGACGGTCACTCTCTAGGATTCAACGGCGAAGTCTCCGATTGTGTGTACTCATAGAAGGAGGCTTTGGACTTGTCTATGTGGATTGCCCAATTAACAGAGTATAAGAGCTTAGGATACATTATTGTTGGAAGAAGACGAAGAAGGTTGCAAAGAGTTTTAAAGGAACGCTTGGGAGTTACAGAAATAAAAATACCAATTAAATTGGGAGTTACATAAATAAATACCAATTAAATTGGGAGTTACATAAATAAATAGCCGATGTGGGACTTTCATAAAACCATAATTTTGAAGCATAACCAACAATCATGAATATTTATTTGTTTGATGAAATTTTAGTTAGTTTTGTATGATGCCCACTCTGTGTGAATGTATACATCTTTTCTTGTTTATTGTCCAAGATTGTATCTTTTTACTTGATTTTGAGTGCGAATTTGTTTTTCTTTTCGGTTTCTAGAGATGTCCGCTTTGCAGTTAGACCAAAATAAAAACTAAAAAGTAAAAAAGGTGTTATATTTTATCCTTTTTTGATGATTATAATTTATGCATTCTTCAGTTAATTTTGATTACTTGTTTGTATATTTTTCTGTTTAGGATTAAATTTACACTTGCTTTACACTTTCACTAATAAAACCACTTCTGATTACTGGTGTAAGATAGTGTTCTTCCATAACATCATAGAAGTTTGGCCTTTTTTTTCTCTATTTTTTTGTTTGATGCTGGTGTCTGAGATAATGGTTCTGCATTGACCTCAAAAGCAACTCTTCATTTGCTTTCCACAATCTAGATTGCATTGTTTTGGTGAAGCCTACTGACTTTATCTTGCTTCATGAATTTCCAACTATAAATACTACTTTTTTCCTTCTCTATTTTTTATAATATTTATTTTTTTTCTTACTGTCAAAACCGACGTTCCCATGGAACTTTAAGCATAAGTGTCTGCTCTTATGTTTTCTTATTTATTTATTACCTTTTTTTGGTGGTTCTATCAACTACTGACTAGGTACAAGACTGTTATGAGCTATCTGCTGAGTATGAAGGTAACAATGACCCCAAAAAATTGGAGGAGCTTGGGAGAATGCTGACGAACTTAGATGCCGGGGATTCTATTGTAGTTGCCAAGTGCTTCTCCCACATGCTTAACTTAGCCAACTTGGCTGAAGAGGTTCAGATAGCTTACAGACGAAGGATCAAGTTGAAGAAGGGTGATTTGGCTGATGAGGCCAATGCAACAACGAATCAGATATTGAAGAGACCTTCAAGAGACTTGTGGGGGAATTGAAGAAGACCCCAGAAGAAGTTTTTGACTCTTTGAAGAACCAGACAGTGGACTTAGTCCTCACGGCACATCCTACACAGTCTGTCCGCAGATCTTTGCTTCAGAAGCATGCAAGGTCTGTTTTCACAGTTCCATCTAGGCAACAGAACTATAGTTATGTTCCTTTACCAAGGTTTCTATTAACACTTGCTTCCTTCATATCTTTTCCAGGATTCGGAATTGTTTGGCTCAGTTGTACGCTAAAGACATCACTCCTGATGATAAACAGGAGCTTGATGAGGCTCTTCAGAGAGAGGTGTGTATTTTAAATGTTGGGTTCCAGTTTTCAGTTTGAGAATTTTGTTTAGACTAGTCATTTAGTGGGAAATATACATATTTACAAATTACTGCTGAACAGATTTATAGTACATTCTGTTGGAGTCTTAGAATTAGTGAGTATAGGAAGCATAGTTTGGCAACCACTATTATCTTATCAGGTATCCTCCCTCTATCTTTACAAAAGTTTGAAATCTGGAATCCATAATGTCTTTAATCCTCATTTCTGATTTTTTAGAGTTCAGCATGAATATGAACATGGTCTTTTTTGGGTGGTGAGGGCGGAGGTTAAAAGAACTGTGATTAATGTATATCCAACCTTGTATGGAAAACAAGTTTTTTATTTAGTAATGTTAGAGGTCTCAATTTTTTAGTCTCAAATGGATCTTAAATGACATGACATTGAATATTTTAATCATAATTTATAGCATAATCAATCACATATGATCTACCAACTTATGGCGACACATCATTTGAGACCACTTTTTGAGACTCTTAGCATCACCTTTTTTTCCACCGCCCTACCATGCAACTTTGAATATATATATATATATATATATATATATATATATATATATATATATATATATAGGAAATGATCCATGGAAAATGTTAGTTCTTGTTTGTTTCAACTAAGCGTTATCCGGTAGTCCAAAATTAGAGTGAATGGCTGAGATGAGGGCCCATCCGCTACTCCCTTTAGCGGCCAACCAAATTCTTTTATGTTGACCGCTACTCCCCTAGCGTAGCGGCCAACATAAAAGAATTTGGCTTAATTACTGATTATCCTTATACATACTACTTATTAATCTATTTATTAATCAATAAAATAAAATAATAAAAATTATAAGGATAATCAAGTAATTATCTTTATACTTATCCTTATACTTATTAATAAAATTAGTATGTATAATGATAATTCTTGATTATCGTCTTATGATTTTTAATTATAAATAGGAAATAGTGATTGAATTTATATTATAAGGATAATTATTTGAGTATGAATATAATATAAATTCAATCACTATTTTCATTTATAATTAAAAATCATAAGATAATCAATTAATTATCCTTATACATACTTATTTTATTAATAAGTATAAGGATAAGTATAAGGATAATTACTAATTATTCTTATAATTTTTTATTATTTTATTTTACTGATTAATAAGTAGTATGTATAAGGATAATCAATAATTAAGCCAAATTCTTTTATGTTGGCGCTGCCTCCTTCAGCCGAACTACCAAAACACACTACCATTGCGTTTTGGTGGCCGATAGAGGAGAGAATGGCCAACATAAAAGAATTTAGTCGGTCATTAGAGGGAGTAGCGGCTAGACCCTCATCTCAGCCATTCACTCTAATTTTGGAGGGCTGGATAACAGTTAGTTGAAACAGTACCCAGAACTAACGTTTTTCATGGATCATTTATATATATATATATATATATATGAAATGAGATGAATATTGCATCATAGTCATTAAACTATTGACACATGTTTAAAGAGGGTTGTTGACAGCTGTGAAAGTTTTTAAGACTAAATTGACGTGTTTTTATAAGAAACAAAATATGCATCTCTCTCTCTCTCTCACACACATTCATTCTTGTTCATAGTGAGGTTTCACCTGACAGTCATTTGCTTCTTGAGAACTACTGATAGTTGGAGCTTAGAGGAGTGTATGGAAATATAAGTGGGCATTACTTGTGTTATAAAAAAATTCCGTCTATTTTGTACTATATACTAGATTTCTAACAGAATTATTAAAGATGACTTTAATGTAGTGCTTGCTTGAGTTTTCCTCATTGCAGTATACAATTAGAACTTTCAGAAAATTCCACCTTGAGCTTGTTACAATCAAACATAACTGGTCTGCGAACTTTTTTGTAAATAAGTTTTCTGCAGTAAATATGTATGAATATAAGAAACAATCCTCGCTTAAATTAGTGTTTTTCTTTTCGCTTTTGTTGACCAAATTCTTTCAATGTTGCTTGTAGATACAAGCTGCATTTTGAACTGATGAAATCAGGAGAACTGCACCAACTCCATAAGATGAGATGCGAGCAGGAATGAGCTACTTCCATGAGACAATTTGGAAGGGAGTGCCTAAATTCTTGCGCCGTGTGGACACTGCTTTAAAGAATATTGGGATAAATGAACGAGTTCCTTACAATGCCCCTCTTATTCAATTCTCTTCTTGGATGGGTGGTGATCGTGATGGTATACCCTTTCAACAAATAATTATTTTATGAACATAGTTTTCTACAAAATTTTCATTTGTCAAGTATGTAAACACCTAGGTGATTTTAATTTTATAGACTAAATAGAGGGTAGAAAATAGTTGAAACTTCTTTGGCAAGACTCAAATATTCTTTGTTTAACTTATGCTTCATTTTTTATGAGGACTCCTTTACCTTATATTATTTGGTACAGCTGGAAGGAATAGAAAGTAGGGGTGGTGAAGAGACCCGGTATTTTGTAATTTTACCATAATACCTGTAAGTATCAGTCCTTGTACACCGACTTTGTATTCAAAAAGGTCTATTTCTACTCTCGTCATACTTATCAGAAAACATTAAACAAATAAAATTGAGTATTATCAAGTATGTCCCCAAGTCAATCTCTTTCCTTCAACTTTATGGTGGAAGAATTTTGTGCGCTGGGAAGGGGAGGGCTGCCCTCGCTTTTACTTCCATTCACCTTTTCCTTTCTAACAAGCAAGAGCAATAACCTATTGACTTCCTCTTTTACCTCCACTCGTCTATGCCCTCCACTTCTACTTCCTACCCACAAGGCTAAATCATTAGTTTCTTAACTAGTCTGTTTCAATAATAGTTTAAGAATGGAGAAACAGTAAAATATTTTGTTTCATGGTGCGAGTTAAACTTAATTTAATCGAAACTTCTTACACTAGAAAATCTTTGCAGCCTTGAAGGACCAAAAAATCTCTAGAAGTTTTGAGAAAACAGTGTTGCGTTATAGGGTTTAAAGATATGCACAATCTTGTATTTTTGAGGGACCTGTATGAATAGTATTTTATCCCCAATACATGAAACATTAGATGCAGTAGTCATGTTCCTGTTATCTTGACTGCAAGTTCAATTGCTAGTCTGAGATCTAACGATATGGACTACAGCTAATCTTAAGCAGGTCTTCAAAGGCTGTGTTTATTTTTCCAATCACGCTTACAAGTCAAAATAATGTCAAAGTTATTTGACCTAGAATAATGCACGTCTCCAAAATTCTTGTCCGTTGCTATACTTAGATTTATTTGATGTGGACTCCAGGAAACCCAAGGGTGACTCCTGAAGTTACTCGGGATGTCTGTTTATTGGCTAGGATGATGGCTGCAAATATGTACTTTTCCCAGATAGAGGATCTTATGTTCGAGGTAACAAAAGGAATCTTATGGTTCTCATAAATGATTATTCATGGAGAAAATTACTGACACAGTGGATTTTTCATGCCCAATGTATCACTTCTCTGTTTCCAAACTATTATCTTCGCAGTTATCAATGTGGCGGTGCAGCGATGAACTTTGTGCTCGTGCAGATGAACTTCATAGGACATCAAAGAGAGATGCAAAACACTATATTGGTATGTACTTTGCAGTTTTGGAATTTGTTTTGAACATCTATTAAAAAGTGATTAAAAATTCAAATGAAAAAGCTTGAAGATCTTGTAAAATTCCCGGAGGCTCCGTTTGGAACCTGGAAAACTTGAGGGGAAAGGAAGGAAAAGGAAAAGAAAATCCAATTCAAGCATTTTGATTCATTTTTACACTATATTTTAACATTGTTCCTTATATTAGATTTCTTAAATTTATAGATTGTTAGATATAACTTTTGTTGAGATAGATTTTTTTCTTTTTTATATTTATTTTTGTTTTCCCTTTCTTTTCTTTTCCTCCGCATTTCCAAGTACCAGACGAAGCCTGAATGTCTCTAGATCTTTGAAAATATTTAATAGTAAGAAGTGGTTTTAAGAATGACTAATGTTTATGTTAAATTTTAGATACCTACTACGAGAGAGCAGCCTGCACAATTTCACAAATAGTTTGTGTTAGTTTGTTTTATGTTTAATTTGGGTGTTGCTCAAATCCGCTTTTTCCTTTTGTGCTGTTGGTATTTTTTGTATACTATATGTGTATGTGGAGTAGGCTGGGTTATAGAAGATATTGCCTGCTTAGATCACAATTGGTCATGGGGAAAAAATCTCAATATTTTTAATTTATAATGCTGAGGTTTATCCTCATCAATCTTTATGTTTCAGAATTCTGGAAACAAATCCCACCAAATGAGCCCTATCGTGTTATTCTTGGTGATGTGAGGGATAAGCTGTATCATACGCGTGAACGTTCTCGTCAAATATTATCCAATGGGATCTCTGATATTCCTGAGGAGGCAACTTTCACTAATGTTGAGCAGGTCAATTCATTCCATAAACTTTATAAAACATGCCAAATATGACTGCAATCCATATCATTTTTTGTGTGTGTGGAGAGAGCAGTATATAATTGGTCTGTTTGTTCTGATTATTATATAAACTGTTTTCATTTGCTTGGTTGAGCAGGTTTGTTTGTTGCTTCTATGTCATTCACTAGTGACCATGTTTAGCTGTTAGGCTATGTGTCATTCGGATCTAGAATATTAGACATTCTGTCTAAATTCCACTGAAATGATACTATAACAAAGAGTATCTACATGTTATGTTGTAGAGTCCGGGCTGTGAAAATGACAAATGGAAGGCAGAATGAGCCAGATTATTCTAAAATTAGAATCTGTACCTCATATAATTGATGAAATGTTTGTTGAAGTGAATTAGGTTCTGAACAATATATATACATTATATATGCTGATTCAGAGCCTATGCTTGTGTTTGTCGGTAAAGTAGTTTATGACTATTTACTTGAGCCTGTACTAGGAGATAAAAAATTGCATAATTCATTATTGATGGGTTAATTACAATATTACATAAATTAACAGCGTGCAATCCAATTTGAGGATCAAAAATTTCAAAATTGTAGTAATTTATTAATGTAAAGTTCCTCTATATATTTAACCATCAAAAATTGGATTGCATGCTGTTACTTTATGTAATATTGTAATTTAACCCATCAATAATGAATTATGTAATTTTTTATCTCCTAGTACAGGCTCAAGTAAATAGTCATAAACTACTTTACCGACAAACATAAGCATAGGCTCTGAATCAGCCTACGGTTCAATTTACAGGTTTACCATAAAAAAAAATTCTGTCATGAGATCAGGGTTTATGTATTACCCTTACTTTGTAGGAGGAAAATATAGTTCCCTTTGACTCTCATATTTATGTGATTATTTTGATTATTTTTCTGTCATGAGATCTCAGGACTTATCTCTTCATATGTGTCTTATCCATCCTGGTTCAGTTTACGGGTTCTTTTGCTGTATTTTGGCATGAATTTTATGAGATACCAAAAACATATTTATGTTTTCAATATATTATTGCATTTTCATTATGTGTTTACATTATATTTTGAATTTTTAAGAACATACTGAAATTTGTTTATGGCATATCTTGAAATCCGTGTCAAAATTCAAACAACAAGATATAGTCATTTAAGGTGGGATGGAGGGAGTAGTACATAAATATGTTGTGCATACACATCTAAATCTGAAGGTATTAATTGTGGATTTATTTTGCCTGTAGTTTCTGGAGCCTCTTGAGCTCTGTTACAGATCACTTTGCTCGTGTGGTGATCGGTCAATTGCTGATGGAAGCCTTCTTGATTTCCTACGGCAAGTTTCTACCTTTGGGCTCTCACTTGTGAGACTTGATATCCGGCAAGAATCAGATAGGCACACGGATGTGATGGATGCTATCACAAAGCACCTGGAGATTGGATCCTACCGAGAATGGCCAGAGGAACGAAGACAGGAATGGCTCTTATCTGAACTCGGCGGCAAACGCCCTCTGTTTGGTCCCGATCTTCCTAAAACTGAAGAAATTGCTGATGTGTTAGACACCTTTCATGTCATTTCCGAACTCCCATCTGACAACTTCGGTGCTTACATAATTTCTATGGCAACTGCTCCATCTGATGTTCTTGCTGTAGAGCTTCTACAACGGGAATGCCATGTCAAGGTTCCACTAAGGGTTGTGCCTTTGTTTGAGAAACTAGCTGATCTTGAGGCTGCACCTGCTGCTGTGGCTTGTCTTTTCTCAATAGATTGGTACCGAAACCGGATCAACGGAAAACAAGAGGTCATGATTGGGTACTCGGATTCAGGCAAGGATGCTGGCCGTCTTTCTGCAGCTTGGCAATTATACAAGGCTCAAGAGGAGCTTATAAAGGTTGCAAAGAAATTCGGGGTAAAGCTTACAATGTTCCATGGACGCGGAGGGACAGTTGGACGAGGTGGGGGTCCAACCCATCTTGCTATACTATCTCAACCACCAGATACGATTCATGGGTCGCTGCGTGTGACCGTTCAAGGTGAAGTTATTGAACAATCATTTGGTGAGGAGCACTTGTGTTTTAGAACACTTCAAAGATTCACGGCAGCTACGCTTGAGCACGGAATGCATCCTCCTATCTCACCAAAGCCAGAATGGCGTGCACTACTGGATGAGATGGCAGTCATTGCTACAAAGGAATATCGTTCCGTAGTCTTCGAAGAACCTCGATTTGTTGAATATTTCCGCCTAGTAAGTTTCCTTCATATCTTTTCATCTCTTATCCTTTTGCTAAAATTGAAATATAGTAACAAAACCTCTTAATATTCAAAACAATTTTCAGTTTTCGCTGACTATCTCCATTCGGTCACTGTTTTGTTAAATCTCTCTGTTGAATAATTTCACTGATAGCTAATTTATTACTGTGTTGCTAATTAGCATTAGTTACCTGTGAAATTTATATTTCTTTCTGGTTCTGAAGTATTCTTGAGGTTCTATTATATTCTATTATCTGCACCATGAAGCATACAAGAAAATTGGTTTATCATTGCATGTCCTTATAATACTCAGGCAACGCCAGAGTTGGAGTATGGTCGCATGAATATTGGTAGTCGTCCATCAAAAAGGAAGCCGAGTGGTGGAATAGAATCTCTTCGAGCAATCCCATGGATTTTTGCATGGACCCAGACGAGGTTTCATCTCCCAGTATGGCTTGGCTTTGGAGCTGCATTTAAGCATGTCATTGAGAAGGATATAAGAAATCTTCAAATGCTCAAGGAGATGTACAATGAATGGCCTTTCTTTAGAGTGACAATTGATTTGATTGAAATGGTGTTTGCCAAGGGAGACCCAGGGATTGCTGCTTTGTATGATAAGCTCCTAGTCTCAGAAGATTTATGGCCATTTGGAGAGCATTTAAGGGCAATTTTCGAAGAAACTAAGTTCCTTCTCCTTCAGGTAATCATTAAGAAAAATTTAGTAGTAGTAGATATATAAGTTTGCCTTTCCTTTTTTCCCCAGCTTGTTCTGATTTGCTTAAGACTATTGAATGCTAAGAAATTTGGAAATGCTGATTGTATACATATTATGAAGGATACAATTTTATTTTATTTTTGAAAAAAAAATCTCAATGCAAAAAAACAGGCTGGCAGAAAAATTACACATACTGTACAAAATGTTTATACCATGATCATGCCATTTTTACGTCTTTATATCCTCCTTACCAATATTAGAGATGCATTTTCATTTTAAGTCCTTTCCAAAATTAGAGTTTTAGACTGAAAAATGACGTCGCTACTAAATTCTAACTGATGTTGCGTTAAAAGTTGTCTTTTTACGAGTGTATCTCTAGTTTTGGAAGGAAGGGACTATAACTAAAGAATGTCTGTTGTCCTCCATTCCTCAACTTGTTCTACCTTTCATTTGAATGAAGCAATTGCAGGTTTTTATGAGAAGTGATTTGTCTTGTAGATTGCTGGGCACAAGGATCTCTTGGAAGGAGATCCATATTTGAAGCAGAGACTCCGACTTCGTGACTCATATATCACAACACTGAACGTTCTCCAAGCCTACACATTGAAGGAAATCATGGAATCGAGCAAACCAGCTGCTGCAGAACTTCTGAAGCTGAACCCTATGAGCGAGTACGCTCCTGGACTGGAAGATACTCTTATCTTGACCATGAAGGGTATCGCAGCTGGGATGCAGAACACTGGCTGAGAGACCTGGTTGTTTGATTCGTATCTGATAATTAATAAGTTTATGAGAAAACAATGATATGACCATATGATGTTTATTTTACTGTGAGCTGTAAATTGGCATCCAAAATCACCCTTTTAGTCTGCTTTTAATACAAAAAATAGGTACCAATAGCTTTTTCATTAAGAGCTCATGCTTACAATTTGTATCATTAGCTATTTCATTAAGTGATCATGCTTACGGGTGTGGGAAAACGAAGATTGGTCAGCCAGAAAAAGAGAAATTAAAAATAAAAAGGGACATGATCCATTGAGATCGGTAGTAATCACATGAGAGAGATGCAACTCCCATTCCGCCTCTCTCGCATCGCATAATGGCTATGTAGAATTAATTTCCACGCTACTCGTTGTGCATGGCATGGTCAACCAATTAAATTTTAAATTATTGTGTGTGTGTGTGTGTATATATATATATATATATATATATATATATATATATATATATTATATATATTATTCAAGAGAGTGTGTCAATCAGTGGTGCCCATAGCTTCTACAGCATTTCAATTGGATTAATTAGTGGCAAATAGAAGCTGCCTAACCTAACCTAGCCATAAATAATTAGAGGAGGAGACATGGAAATAAAGTCGGTGGAGAAGTAGTGTATATATAATTCAATAAAATATAATTAGAATATTTTTTTCATTCTCTATATAATTACAAGTACATCATTTGATCTATCAGCTGCATTTTCAAACCAAATTAAACGTACGTCCTCAGCGTATTCTCATACTCGGATATATATATCATCATGACGGTAAGCTCTCTCTCTCTCTCTCTCTCTCTCTCTCTCTCTCTCCTATACATCTGGAAAACATTATCCAAAATTATGATTTATCCATGGTATATATATGTATGTCTCCCGGCCTCTCACACATACACATACACATATATATGGTCATATACAAATCAGTTATATAAGCATCCGCCATTTAATTAATTTGTTGTTAATTTAGACCACAGAAATGCAAGTGCATATGGATTGCCCTGGATGCCAAGCCAAGATTAGGAAAGCTCTTGAAAAGCTTAAAGGTACCTAATTAAATCTCCTAGCTAGCTAGCTAAGCTACCTACTTTATCAAATTAATTAATTCCTCGATCGGTTGCTACTTCTTAATTACGAGTACTTTCCAAGAATTAATGCCCTTAAATTTATCAATTCATACGTACAGTAGTGGACAATGTAGATATCGACATGGCCATGCAAAAGGTGACGGTCACCGGATGGGCGGACCAGAAAAAGGTTCTCAACACCGTTAGAAAAACCGGCCGGAGAGCTGAAATCTGGCAGTTTCCTTACAACCCCGACCTCCGTAATCATAATTACAATAACAATGGTCCATCCACCTATTTTGCTCCTCAACCAACTGCCTCCTCTTACAACTACTACAAGCATGGTTACACTAATTATAGTCATGGAAGTAGTAGTCATTATCCTTCGCATTCGTCCTCCATTTTCGGACACCAAACTGGTGATGCGTTCAGTGATGAGAATCCTAATGCTTGTTCGATTATGTGATCAATATTGTACTATAATATCTTACAAAATCTCTCTCTCTCTCTCTCTATATATATATATATATGTATATATATATAGCATCCGTTGGTTAGTTAGATATTTCGTACGAGTTGGTATTTGGTAGTAAGTTGACAACCGGTTGCTGCGGATGTTAATTTATATCTAATGGATGATAAGTTAATTTGTGTCTAATGGATGATCTATGTTTATTTGATATCTTATGATTGTTAATTTCCCTAGTTTCAAAAATGATACTTCACTTTCAAAGTCAAAATTTTTACTGACATAAATAATTCGATGTAACAATCAATCATCTGATATTTATTATGTGAGTTCATATATGTTGTTGCTTTCTTCTGATAATTTTTTCTTCTTTTTGTTGATGAATTTTATTTTTTATTCCCAAAATCCCAAATTAATTGAGTTTTCTTTTTAAAATATCAATTTACTTCCAATTTTTATAATTTTAAAATATATTTATAATTAAATTAATTAAACAATGACTTAAAAGATCAAAAGGGCCAGTCTAGAAGATCAGCTGACTCTATAAAATATAAAATTTTAAATTAAAAAAGAAAATTACAATAAGCAAAGGGCCAGTCGAAGTGCTGTTACAACGGTAGTTTCATTTAAATGGGCAAGTTTCAAAAATAATGTAAATTAGCGGATGCTAACAAGTTCAATTATTTGCATAAAGGAAGCTGTAATTTCAATTTTCTACGTACTGACAAGGAAATTAGAATAACTGTAAATGTGAAGCTCAATTTAACAACAAAAGTAATTGAAAAATCTATATGTTATTTTCAATCAAAAGAAACAATAACAGAGGATACATTGCATGAAAATTTCAAAATGCAAATTCGTTCACTACTACTGAGAAAGAAAAACTACAGATCCTTATACTAATTAATAAATTCTGGAAACATATACCACTGGAAGAATATCACCAGAAATCTTCCACTTGCTGATTATCCACCAATGCACAATCAAAACTTATTTATGCTAAAACTATTATGGTTAAAATATTAAGTAAAATGATTCTAAGCATGCAGGATACTTCACGGAGATTTATCAGATTGAATATCACCTTCAAAACAGACTGAAATCTCACACGATTGGTCCAGTGATCACCATGGAAGAAGACGAGCTAAGCTGACCACCAGTTGCACAATCACCACTCTTACCCTTCTCAGTACGGTGATCATCAATCGCTGAAGAATAAGCCGATTCCGTTCCTTCCATTAATGTCGGCACCTTTTTTGCCTTCTTTTTCTTTGGTTGCAAATTAGAATTTGGGGGTTTGAACAAAGTGATAGAGCATTCTTTCCCGTCGAGGTCGAATTGGTCCTTGATTGCCTTTGTTCTCAATTTCCGCTGCTTTTTCCCCGACTCTGATTTCGTCGCAGACGCAATGCTATTGGCAATTTGGAGGTTCATTGAATCGTAGTTCACCGAATTTAGGGTTTTGAACGAAGTGACAGAGCATTCTATCCAGCTGAGGCCGATTAAGTCCTTGATTGCCTCTTCCGGAGTGATGAATGCGCACGAAGATATGTGATCGTCCTTAAGTGTGGACCGAGTCAGATCCATCATCTCAATTGATTCAACCGCATCCATCAGTGCTTTCTGTGATAATACGAAAAAATCAAACAAACAAACACGTACGTAATTCTAGAGAGAGAGAGAGAGAAACGATTAACAATTAGAAAGGAATTTATAGATTTGAATAAAAGCTTGCCTTCTCAGTTTTCAGCTTCTTAAATCCGTGCATCCTGACAATCTGTCACAATTACCAAGTCAAAACTATAAATAAATCAAAAAATTGCAAATTCAATGTTGAACGGAGAAGCTGCGGTCTCTCATGAAAACCGTTCACTGAAGATCAAAGATATTATGGAACATTTTTTGCGGTTCATGAAATCGATCAACCGAAGAAGAACAATTTCAAACATAATTCACTACAATTAGTAAACAGATATTAGAAAATGACGAATCGACAAAACTTCATCATGATCTACGCATGAGGCTAAATCTACACTTAATGTAGAATAGATCTCTGGGCTCATAGATTCTGAATATTGTATTTCAGATGTATATGTGTGGAGAGAGAGAGAGAGAGAGAGAGAGAGAGAGGATAAATTACCTGATTGAGATAATTGATGGTGAGATCCAATTGCTTATGACTGTTAGTGAAATCGAGGTACTTCTGTAGCGTTAGATTGTTCCTCCTCCTCCTCTTGTTTCCTAAATCTGATTCTCCACAGGGAAACTCCATTGCCATTTCGTGATCTCTGTGTGTGTTTTCTGCGCGGTGACGGTGTTAAGTTTTTGGATTCTCTTGGTTCTAATAGTTTATTGTTTAGGATATAAATTTGGCGCGATTGTTTTGAAAATAAGAATGAAAGTTCTGGAATCACGTGAGTTTGCAAGATAGTTTAACTCTTTCATTTTTTATGAACCATATTGACACAAAATACTCGAACTTACTCTAAAATATATATAGGATGAAGGTGAAAGTTTCATTGAAATGAAATGATTAATGGTATCCAAAAAAAATTCCAATATATTATACCCAACTTTGTTTATATTATTGTTAGCACTTGATGGCACATGCGGTAAAGTGTAAATTACATGAGATGGCGTAAATTTTGAGATATAAAATTAGAGGATTGGATGACTAAATAAAAGTTTAAAAAATTTAATTTAATATATAAAGGAAAAAAAATATAAGTGTAAAGAGCAAAAAAATATTATTACTACTATAAATCATTCAAAGACAAGTTATATAAGTTACAAGATATATGACAAGTATACAAAAATTTATTAAAGTCTTTTACTTATTTTATGGAGTCTATAAAAATCATTTTAAAAAAAATCATTAAAATTCATAAACTCTACAAAAGTTTTTAAAAATCTTAATTGAATACACCTCATAAAACTCTATAACTTTGCCGTTTAGTATGACAGTTGGCCAAAATTGGATGAAAATAGGTAGAGAAGAATCAACCAAAATAAATAAATAAAAATGGGCTCCATAAATCACATCTAGCCTCATCTCTACAATTATAAAACTCTCAACACAACAAAAGAAGCAAGTATTATTCCAATAATTAAGCACAACCGCAAACCCAATTGAAGGGTGGTGAACTGAACTAAACATACATACATACATACATACATTAGATGATTTTTCATGGCCGGACCGGAGGAATGAGAAGAGAGTCCAGTCCAGTCCAGTCGGTGTTTGGAGACAACGGCAAAAGCAAGAATGAGTAGTACTACATTTTAGTATCACAGATAAAACTTTGAAAGAATCAGGAGTATGGAGGATAGAGAGAATGAGTTGAGAGAGACAACTCAACTGGCTGATGATCAAATGGGGGCAAAATGAACACAAGTTACTTAATTTAATTAATATCAATCCCCAAAATAAATATAATCAACAAGATAACACCCAAAAATTGTTATCAAGGAGGAAACAATTGAATAATAAATAAATAAATAAATCTGTCATTTAATTCAACTATAAGATGATACTTAGAAGGTTATACATTTGTATCCCAGGGAGATTGAACAAATAACAAAAGTCAATAGAGATAAATAAAACAAGTGATAGAAATTGCCAACTGATAAATTATTACCTTACCTACCAAAGAATGAAATTACTACGGATTTATGTTGCATGAAAAAAACTGCTATTTCCTGCCTAAATTGAGGTAAGATTGGATAGCAGAACTTGAGAGAGTATGAGCTGTATGACAATCAATAACTGCCAAATGAACAACTCCACAACCTGATGGCAAGGGCAGCAGATCATCTCCTTCACCTTGCCACCGACTAGTATATGTTAAAGATTGTGACAATTCTTGTGGCTTCTGCTGGACTCTGCTCTCGATCCACCAGGTGAACATATCACACCATTAACCCTGTCAGAACCAAAAAATGGCCCTGCATCAACCGGCTTCATATTATAAATATCATCCCGACTACATTTTTTAAGTGCATCTTGCGCCCAGGAAAGAGATTCAGCAACCTCACTATCTCTTGGGAGTTCCCTCCTTAAGACTTCATAGTCTCTAACAGCATCTTCCCATCTTTCAAGCTATAACACCCACAAGGGGAAAAAGAGGAAAGAAAGTAAAATACCATCCACAATACAAATTCCCAATAAATTAAGATAGCTGAAAAGAAATATATGAGCCGATTCACCTTCGCATTTGATACAGCCCTCCTGAGAAGAGCTTTTGTGTAATTTGGCTGGATCTTGAGGGCATGATTGCAGTCCTCCACAGACTGCTCCCACAAACCAAGTTTAGACCAACAAACTGCCCTATTGCAATAGAGTATAGAGTTGCACAAATCATATTTAAGACCTTCACCATAAGCAGAGCATGCCTCGGTGAATTTTCCTGCACTGAATAGATCTTTACCCTGGGAACGGGCTCGAGATACCAACTTCACATTATTCAGCAACATTGCAACTTCTATGTTGTTAAAATCAATAAGCCAAGCCTTCTCTGCTGCTGCAGCTGCGTTCTCAAACCTGAAAGAATTTTACCAGTCTCAGTCACACCAGAGCCACAAGCATTTTCCTTATCTGGTGTGTTAAAAAGCTAACCTTCCAAATGCCATGTCCACTTTTGCCCGGACATACAGCACATAAGCTTCAGAGAGTACTCCAAAAAACTTTGTTTGTGAGCAGGAAGCGGGACAAGGTTCTAATTTAGGAATGTCAGATAAACTAGAGTCAGCATCTGCATGTTGCTGGAGCTTCAAAAAGGCCTCCGCTTTACAAGCAACTATCTGTAACATCAACTGTTCAGAAATCCAAATTTTTTCATAAAAATTGGAAATAATAAAAGAATGTATCATGCTTATCTTTACCTGGGGGGAAGACACAGCTCCAGCTACCATGGCTGCATCACATTCCCGTAGTACTCCCTTCCAGTCACCTATCTTTCTAGCATCCGTGCATCGGCTAATATGCTTCTCCAATGAATGCAATTTCTGCAGTTCAGTTCTGTCGGGCTGTTGCCCATGAAAACAAAGGTGACGTCGGGCATTTTCAATCTGTCCTAACCTGTAGACACAAGGTCAAAGCAATTTCAACCATTTGTGGAACTACTCTACAGCTTGACGTGTGAGACAAGACCAAAACAAATCCCATGAACCTAAAATAAGCAAACTAGTAAATTCGTTGGAATAAGAGATGGACCTTTTAAGTAGTAAAACCCAAGACATTTATTGCACTGTAGTGATTCAATGGACTAAGAGATTGACCTTACAATAAGTAAAACCTAGAACATTTATTGAACTGTAGTGAATTGAAAGGTTCCTAAGTAGGTCATCTACATCTTAAAATCCTGCAGCCATCAAAGCAACATCCTGTGATTCTCTGAGTTTGAATCTGAAAAAGGCATAAAACAGATCATAATTCGGAAAGCCAAATTTTGTTCTCGAAAGATTTATAATTAATGAATTTTAAATCAAAATTTGATTTTTAAGTGAATCAATGGTAAAACCCCAATAATTAAAAATCATGAAAAAGAAACCGGGTATACACAAATTACAAAACAACAAAACTTAGCTGCAAAATTCAGTTGAGATCTTAACATGGTTGTAATACATTGGGTGAGGAGTTTGTTTTAACTCTCAAAACAATGATGACAAAACGAACAACAGCTAGGAGTGCTCTTGGTACAGCTATCAACCACCATCTATCGACAGATGCAATCCAAAAATAAAACTAACACATACTTAACCACTTAAAACCAGAAATAAAGAAAAGAAATCCGTGAATATTAATGCACACTGGTAGTCAATTAGAGAATTAGCCTCACAGATATCCAACATCCATTCAAAATTGATTGAACCAGCAAGATATATAATAGAGTGAAAGACAAACTGGTATATATGACTCAACAAACCAATTCAAAACAACAAAGCTAAAGCATTATATGCACAGCAAACTAAACCAATCAATGAAGAGAAAGTCCAAAGAAAAAGAACATTCAATTCACTAATTCCACTATCAAACACAACATAGACCAACAAACACCAATCACATTTCTCTATCAAATTCCTTACATCAACAGCCACAAAAAAAAAATCAAACTAACTGGAAAACCAAGAATTGCATTTAACAATTACTTAAACTGACCTTAGATAAAGAGAGGCCAACCGCTGATGAGCCCTCCCATATCCAGAATCCAACCTCACTGCCTCCTCACATTCCATCACAGCATCTCCCAACCTCCCCAACATAGTCAATGCCGCCGCCCGGTTACTCCTGTAGGCAGCATTTTCTGGCGAAATCCCAATAGCCCGATCATACAACATTGAAGCCTCGAAAAAATTCCCTCTCCTATACAAGTCATTACCCACCTTTTTTACCTCCTCCGGATCAGAACTCATCATTGCCCACTTGACTACCGACCCTGCTTCTCCACCATATTGCACATTTCCACGCCCATTACACTCCAATTTTCCTCCACCCTTCATTATGTTCCCGTGTCCATAATTAACAGTCCCAGAACCCAATTTTTCAGTTCGATTTGAAGTACGGTAACCCATATTAGATTTCAGAATTTTTCCAGATGGGCAAATATTACCAGTTGGATACAAAATACTGTTTGGCGACGAGACTGAACTGACGGTACTAGTATTATTACCGCTACCACCTCCACCGCTGCCACCAGTACTAGTGCTACTGCTAGTACTAGTGCCACTACTATTACTACTATGGTAAAAACTTGGAGCACTGCCTGAATATATTAGTGGGGCACCGGTGGAACTTGATCTCCGGTGGCCCGGCTTCGAATTACGGGTGGTGGCAACGGATCGGACCTTTTCAAGCTCGCCCGAGTGAGTGGTACGAGTTTCATTAGATCTCTTAGGAGAAACTGTGTGACTTGAAATGGAAGTGGTGCTGGGTTTTGTTGCCGAGTGTGAACCCAGATCGAGTTCTTTGAAATCGGGCTTGTTTTGCTCGAATCTCAATGAGTCTTGCAGTCGATGGGTTAAAGAGTCGAGACCCATTTCATGAAAAGGTTTCCCAGAATGCGACATTATATATATGTAGTCTATATATGAAGATAGAATAAGTATCCTTGAGGATTTCTTCCGAATTCTTATCCGTATTTCAAGGATTTTGTACTATAAGGGGGGAAGAAGAAAGGTGGGAGATGAGTATATGAAGAGAGATGTAAAGCCTAAATAAACTGAAAGGGAAAGAAGGGGGGAAAGGTATGGCAATGGGGATCTCGTGATATAAAAGGAAGAAGTAAAGAATGAAAATGAGCTGTTATACGAGAGAGAGATATTTCATTTTTGTAATGTGATTTTTTTTGGGTTTTAGCAGTAAATTCACGAGAGTTAAGTCTTCTCTTTCCGTGTTTAGTCTCTTCCTCTTCTTCTCAACTTGTCTCACCAGCTACTCTTTCTTTCTTTCATTCTCTCTCCCCTATTTCTTGCTGTTTTTCGTCATCTTTGTCACCGTTTACTCCATCTATCTTCCCTTTCCTCTTTTCTCACTATAATCTAGTTACCATTAATAAGTCTTAACTGGTACTGTTAGCCATGACTTATGACTTGAATATTATTCAATATTTCGAAATTTGAGTTTTTCTTTTCTAGTAGTAATGTCAAGGTTTACGGAGTGAATTGATTAGTGTGTTTCTTTTGGTTTGAATGACTGAATCGATAAAATGAATGAGTTCAATGGTTAAGTCAGATTTTTTTAACTGAATGAGCATTTGAATAAAATAAAAAAAAATTAAAAAATTAAAAATATATATTAATTATTATATTAAGTAATATTAAATAAATTTACAATAACTTTAAATTTTTTCAGAGGGGTAAAATAATAAAATTGTGTCATTCAGATGTTTCAGACATGTCAATTATCAAACAATTTTTTTCATTTAGATTCAGATTCAGCTTCAGCTTCATTCAATTTTTATCAAACACCCCCTAAGTATAAACATTTCTACATTAGTACTATTAAGTAATTTCATTAACACTAAATTTTTAAAATTAATATTTTATATTATGTCAAAGTGTATTCTATACAAATCTTTATAAAAAAAATTATAAATAAATAAATAAATCTTTTATTTCCAAACAGATATCATGCAATAATTTTAGGGAGTTATTTTAATATTCCATCTATTTTAAAATTAGATATACAATTTGATTTTAGTCAACATATTAGACTTTAAATTGATGTGAATTTATTTAATTTAAATTGATACAATTATTATAATTGTATAGCATATAAGAAATGTGACGCCCCCAAAATAGGTATACATCACCCCTCTTGAGTCGCCAAATATATGGTACAAAATTCAAATACAACTTAATAATACAGCTGTCGTGTAAAATACGACAAAACATACACTGAGAGTTTTAATAAGAATATTCATCTAGACAATATCCACACTCAAAAGAGTCTTCATTACATTTATTATCACACTATTTAATAGAATAGTGAAGACTACTAATACTATCATCTGGATCATCACTCCGTTCCCCGACTAGTCCCGGCTACGTTCTCATTTCCTGAAGAGAACAGTGAAAGAAAGGGTGAGCTCAACTAGCCCAGTAAGAAATATTATGACTAAGATAATGCAAAATAAATTATCATTAGTTTTTAACAATGTTAAACTAATAAAATACAATAGACATCAAGTTTAACTGTAGCAGAATAAGCAATTCATTAAAAGAGTCAAGTAGAGAATAAAATCTACTATCTTTTATGATTTAAAAGGTTTTTCATAACTTTTATCATTGGGACTCAAACTTAATAAATAATTCACATCATCCTCATGACTACTACCAAGGATATTCATTAAGTATCACAACCACAAATTATCCATGCACTACGGCCAAGGATATTTGTGTATTCATCAATGGTCATGATCATGCCAACAATCATCCATCAATGAACTACGGGCCAATGATGAATTTTACCATATCATTTATAACATTACTGGCCATGATTATACCTAATAATCCCTAATCATAATCATACCAAGTCCATCTATGCACTATGTGCCATGAGATGACTTTTCAACATAATATAAACATGAGGATGATGACAATGATATAAGAATTCAATAAAACAAGTTCAAGAATTAATTTATCCAGAACTAATTACGCCCAAATTGTCAACATGATACTTTTTGTAGAAAGTAAAATTCAAGAATGCTCGAGAAGAATATTTTCATGAAAAGATCTTTGGATGAAGCCGCAAATATCGAGGATATTCCACTAATTTCATGGAGTATAAAGTCAAAACTTTAACCAACCGAGTATAATAAATAATGGAATAACAAAAGAAATCACCGGGCATGCGATAGGCCGCATGCAGACGGTGTTATTCAAATGAGAATAATAAATAACGGAACCGTGTGCGTGCGAAACGCACGCATGAAATATTCCAATGTAATAATAAATAATGGAATCAGTCATGCGTAGCGCATGCATGTGATGTTCCAACCAGAATAATAAATAATCGGAACCAAGTCACGCGTAGCATGCATACATGATGTTCAAATGAATAATAAAGAATGGAATAAGAAGAATTTTATCATGTATACGCAGACTTGCATGATAAAAAGTTATTCCAACATAATAATAAATAATGGAATAACAGAAGTTCTCTTCATGAATAAGAAAGAAATAACACCCTTACCGTAAAAGAAGAGTATTATGACTGGTAGGGTGAAGATATTCTTGAAGAAAAACTTGCACTACGCTCAAAGCTTCTTAAAATTCTAAAAAAATACGCTCAAGATTATAGAAGAATTCTCTGAACTTCTGGTGTGTTTTCAATTCTAACTAAGCATCCTATTTATAGGAGAATTGAAGGATACTATTTAGGAAAAATCACGGACTGCATAGAAAAATAATCGAACGAATTTCACGGGTTTTGGTGATGGCCAATTAGAGAATTTATCACATGCTAGCTTAAGGACATGAACCAATGAGGAAATAGCCTCATTCATATGTTATCAACAGTGATAACATCATGAAGTTATTCAACCAATAAGCTTAAAGCTTTGAAAAAATGTTACACATCGTGCCAAACTTAACTTCATCCACCATCACCAACCCACATGCCATATATACTACAATACGTATATATATATATATTGTGAGACCCCAGATTTTATGAATAAAGATTTAAATTTCTCTAAATATATTTTTTAATATTATGGTGTAGATTTGATATAATGTTATAAGTTGTGGGTGATCTTTACAAATTTTGCAAAGTATGCAAGTTGTTATAAAATATTCGTTGGGTCGGGGAATATTCTTTTTTTCGGGAATATCCGTACGACGGCACAATCATTGGTTAACCCACAACGGAAGTATTGTCGTATTTAAAAAACGATAGAATTATATTTTTATGAAAATAACGACGGAAGTTTTACCGTTAAAACTTTTGAACTACTCGGTAGTAAAAAGTACAAGATGTCTGGCGTGGTTGCATAAGTAGACACGGTATTGGTTATTGATGCTTACGTGATAAGTCACTCGGTTATACTCAATTATTGCTATAGTAATTGATGCATCATATCTCTCATATTATTGATTCGCTTATTATTGTCAAGATATCATCGCATTATATGATATATTATTAAATCAATAATTGAGACGACAAATTTGTTCATATTATTAAATTACAATATTTACAATGTCTAGAAGTTCTGTCAAGGAGAGGTTTGGTCACCTAATTGCGCGCCAATAGGTAGAAATCCTTATTGGAAATCCCCCTCTTTACTGGGAACGACCTGGTTGTTAAATATTATGAGTTATGATATTAATGATGAATAAGTTCGTGTTGATTAAAGATGAATTTGATAGTTTCATTGTGTTGGGATTATTGGTGTTAGTTGAAATCGACATCTATTCGGTGATAATTGATGTTACTGGGGTCATATTGATAAATAGGGTAATTAATCGGGTAAATGAGCAATTAATTGCTACTAATTCACATGCTCATATAACTATTTGTTCACATGTGTGTACTATTGAATCACATTCTTATACTATTAGGGGAGTTGGTGCAAGATTGATGATACTTGCATGACTAAGTTAAAAATGGAGGTATAGATGGAGGTACTATATTGTAATTAATTTTTTCACATGTTTAGAACTATTAAGTCCCATGATTTACTATTGAGTCATATGATTTTACTATTGATTCACATGATTTACTATTAGGGAAGTTGGTGCAAGATTGATAATACTTGCAGGACTAAAGTAAAAATGAAAGAAAAGTTGGAGGTATTGTACTGTAATTTTTCGAGCCCCAAAACGTGTAATTATCGAAACTATATTTTCCTATAAATAGAATTTCATTCTTCCTTCATTTCTCAATAATTCACTAAAGCTTTAGAGCCATTATTATAGAGAGAAATCTATAGAGAGAAAGAAGAAGAAATGCAAGTCCGCTCCATCACTATTCCAAAGATATCAGGTCTTCTTTTGAGGTAAGGGATATTATTTGTTGTACCTGTAAGGGGTATTATTCTTTCGTATTCATGAAGAGAATTACTTTTTTTCAATACTCGTAAGAATAACCTGTTTATGCAAAGTACCGCATACATGGTGAAATTCTTCGTTATTCCATTCTCAGTATTATTATGTTGGAATAACTTTTGTTGCCAAGCATCGCATACATGGTGAAATTCTTCTATTATGTCATTCTTTATTATTACGTTGGAATATCACGCCGGTGTTAATTTAGCATAACTTTGGTTCCGTTCTTTATTATTACTGTTGGAATAACTTTGTTTATCAAGCAATCGCATATACGGTGAAATTATGTTGTTATTTCATTCTTTATTATTCGTCTTAATATCCTATTTGTTCGCTTTTATCTTATGGGACTGGTTCCATTATTTATTATTTCGCATTTATTATTCGCGGAATATCCATGCCCGTACAATTCGTTTATTTGGTTTGGTTCCATTATTTATTATTCCACATTTATTATTCTATCGGAATATCTCATGCGTGCGTTCTGTAGAACACGGTTCCATTATTTATTATTCATTGGGAATAACCGTTTATGCGTGCGGTCTCTATCGCATGCATGGTAAATCCTTCTGTTATTCCATTCTTTATTATTCTATTGGAATAACCTGTCTATGTGGATTACCACATGCATGGTGAATGATCCTTTATATTCATTCCTTATTAAATTGTGGAAATGATCTAGTTACGTTGATTATGATGAGAGTCATAATAAAAGCTTTGGACTGATGAAAATCATGGGTATATGAAGTATTAGTAAGTGTTATGATTAGTTATGTTGGTTATTATGTGAAAACATGAAAGTTTCTTAGAAATCACAAAGGGTTGAAAATCAAATTTTGGTGAAAATGGAACATGAAATTCAATTGACCATATCTCCTATTATATTTTGAATTTTTGAGTGTGGTCAAGTTCTAGAGTTAGATCTATGAGTTTTGTAGCATCTCCAAGTGGAAACACTGGGAAAGGTGGTGTAGATTTTAGTGTGGACTGATTTTAGCAAAGGAGTCAAAAGCTGGAAATTATTGAAATGCTACTGTCAAGATTTTAGAAGGGCTGTTTCGGCCACTTAATTTGTGAGAAAAATTCTGGGCTTTTGGGACATGAAAGTATATGGTATAAAGAACCTCCTGTCCAAAAATAAGCTCATTCCGACTGAAAATGAGTAAGTTATGACCATTTCAATATTTAGGTTTTTCCGACGAAAAACGCTATAACCGGAGTTTTATAACTCCAACGTCCATGAAATTTAAACTGGAGGCTCACGTTAACATGTGTAAGATCCTGCCAAGATTTGAGAATTTTTGGAGTTAAACTTGAGGTAGCTAATTTCTTAAGGAATTAATTAGAAATTAATTTTTGAAAAATAGTAAATGAATTTTAAAAATTTTGAGAAAAATATATGTTCTTTATGGGACTATATTATGCTAAACCCCAGAAAAAAAAATATTTTTGGGACTAATTTGGTATTTTTTATGAAAATAGTTTAGTTACGAACATATGAGTTAAATATGTTATGCGAAGTAACAAAGTTGGAAAATAGGATTTTATGGCTTGGAAATCCTATATAAGGTATATGTAGATTATTGATAAGGGATTTGATCATTAGTGATGAAATCTTATGAGTATGACATTTTTTAATGATTAAATATATTATTTGATAAAGTGTAAACAATTGAAATAAATTGTTTATATGTTTAAAAGGTGTTTAAAATATTGTTATAATATTAACAATATTAGATTATGAGTTATTTAAGTGATGGATAATATTTGGATAAAATTAAAGTCTTTAATATTTATCCTTATTTTAGTTTGATTAATGCTTATATCATTGTCATCATCCTCATGCTTATATGTTGATGAAAGTTATCTTTCGCTTACGCATGCAAGAAGATGGATCGTTGTTTATTAAATTATATATCTTTCGCTTACGTGCAAAGATGAATTATTGATTATTGGTTTTATTGTCAGTATATCTTTGGCTTACGCTGCAGAGATGGACTTGGTATGATTATGACCGAGGATTATTCGGTATAGTCATGACCATTGATGATTTAATGAATATCCTTGGCCTGTAGTGCATGGATGATTCGAAGATGTGGTTTATTTATTAAGTTGAGTCTCAGCGATATAAATTGATGAAAAACCTTTTTAAATCATAGAAGATAGTAGATTTTATTCTCTACTTGACTTTTCTAATGGATTGCTTGTTCCGCTGCAGTTAAACTTGATGTCTATTGTATTTTATCAGTTTAACATTGTTGAAGACTAATGATAATTTATTCTGCATTATCTTAGTCATAATATTTCTTACTGGGCTAGTTGAGCTCACCCTTTCTTTCACTGTTCTCTTCATTAAATGAGAATATACCTGGGACGAGTCGGGGAACGGAGTGATGGTCCAGAAGATAGCATTAGTAGTCCTCACTATTCTGTTAAATAGTATGACAATAAATATAATGAGGACTCTATTGAGTGTGGATATTGTCTAGATGACAATATCCTTATTAAAACTCTTAGATTATATTTCGTCGTATTTTACACGACTATTGTATAAGTAAGTTGTATTTGTATTTTATACCATGTATCTGGCGACTCAAGATGGGTGATGTATACCTATTTTGGGGGCGTCACACACACACACACACACACACACACACACACACATATATATATATATATATATACTGTATAACCTCCTTCCGATTATTTTGAAAAATGGGTAAATGGGGGTCCATAAAATAAGCAAAATTCATATCAAATAATTCATAAAAATTCCCTCAATATTTTTAACAACATTTATCATCATTATTATAATTCACAATATTAATTGACCAGGTCATTCCCAGGAAAGAGGGGGCTTTCCAGTAAGGATTTCTCCCTATTAGCGCGCAATTAGGTGACCAAATCTCTTCTTGACAGAACTTCTAGACATCGTTAATATTGCAAATAATAATATTAATAACTTTTTCGTCTCAATTATTGATTTAATAATATATAAAATATTGACAATAATTGAATCAAATAACGTGAGATACTACGCAAAAATTATCAGAAGAATAATTGAATAAAACCGAAGTGACTTCTCGTAAGCATCGATAATAATCAATACCGTGTGCTACTATGCAACCACGCATATTACTGTACTTTTACTACCGAGTAGTTCAACAGTTTTAACTGTAAAACTTCCGCCGTTATTTTCATAAAAATATTTTTGTCGTTTTCTCAATCCGACAATAATTCCGTTGTGAGGTCCACCAATGATTGTGTCGTAGTACGAATATTCCCTGTTAAAATGAATATTCCCCAACCAATAGAATATTATATAACAACTTGCGTACTTTGTAAAATTTATAAATATTACCCATAACTATAACATTATATCAAATTAATTCCATAATATTTAAAAATGATATTTATAGAAAAATCATCTTTAGTAAAAAGTTGGGGTCTTACAACCTCCCCTTCTTATGAAATTTCGCCCTCGAAATTAGGTGGTGCATACGCACAGTATGTCGAAAAGGAAAGGATATCTTGATTTTATTTCAGATTCTAATTCCCATGTCATTTCCTTAACATCGTGGTTTTTCCACAAAACTTTGACTTAAGATATAACCTTGGAGCGTAGAATATGTTCCTTCTTATCCAAGATTTGAACAGTAACCTCTTCATACGTCAAATCTTCCACTATTTCGTCCGGTTCTAACTCAATAATTTGGTTCGGGTCTTCCACATATTTACGTAACATGAATATGTGAAAAACGTTAGAACACGAGACATACTTGCTGATGTAAAAGCGAGTCTATACGCCTACAGTTCCTACTCGATCAAGGATTAAAATGGGCCAATGAATCGAGGATTGAGCTTTCCTCTCTTTCCAAATCTCGTAACTCCTTTCCATGGAAGAACACGTAACAACACATGATCTCCAATATCGAATTCCACGTCCTTTCGATGAAGATCAAGATAACTCTTTTGTCGATCTTGTGAAGTTTTTATACGTTCTTTGGATTGTTTGAATCTTTTCCGTAGTCATACGCATCAACTCGTCCCAAACAACGTTGCTTCACCTACCTCATCCCAAAGATCTTTGGAGAACGACACTTTCTTATATACAACGCTTGAATGGAGCCATGCCAATATACTTTGATAATCGTTGTTGTATGAAAACTCCACCAACAAAGGTAAGAACTTGTCCCAACTTCCTTGAAGTCAAGGACACAGTCTTAATAAATCTTCAAGAATTTGAATAGTCCTCTCGATTGTCCGTCGTTCGAGGATGATATGCCGAACTAAATCGTAAGTTCGCGCTCATAGCTTTTTGCAAACTAACCCAAAATCGCGGAAGTGAATATTGGGTCTTGATCGTAAACTATGGATTTGGCATACCATCTGATCTTTAATCTCATTTATGTACATACGAGCAAGACGTTCAAGTGTATAAGTTTCTCGTATTGGTAAGAAATGAGTAGACTTGGTCAATCTATCAACAATGACCCAAATGGCATCTATGCCTTGAGAAACCGTGGGAAGACCAGTAACGAAATACATTGTAATGTGCTCCCACTTCCATTCTGGAATTTCAAGTGGTTGAAATGGACCTTTTGGTACTTGATGCTCCGCCTTGACTCGTTGACAAGTTAGAAATCTTGAGATAAACAGCGCTATCTCTCTCTTCATATTTCTCCACCAAAATGTATGACGAAGATCACGATACATTTTGGTACTCCGAGCATAGATTGCAAACAGTGTGTTATGCGCCTCCATTATGATTTTATACTTTAAATCAAGGTCGTTAGGAACACAAAGTCTGAAGTTGACTCGAAGTATTCCTTCTTCATCGATTCTTCGCTTCCCAGATATAGCCTTCTTACACTTTCTTCCTCATACGCATCAACTCCGTGATCTCAGAACTCGAAAGCGAATTTTAACTTTATCAA
This sequence comes from Panax ginseng, assembly GCA_020205605.1. Lineage (NCBI taxonomy): Eukaryota > Viridiplantae > Streptophyta > Magnoliopsida > Apiales > Araliaceae > Panax > Panax ginseng. The sequence goes on along the minus strand of CM035144.1, from coordinate 108,815,511 downwards.
TTAAAGTCGGTTCTACTCGTGATATTCGCCATCATCAAATGGGTCCCCAAGTCTTTAATTCTATCTCCATCCTTTGCAAGTCACACAAAAGGGCCTTTTTGCGTTGTCAATATCGCGACTTGTACCGCGTATGATCTTCCACTCAATAAATCGCCTACCACGTTCTCTTTTTAGGGATGGTATTGGATGGTATGATCATAATCTTTCAATGATTCAAGCAAACGTCGTTGTCGCATGTTGAGTTCCTTTTGAGTGAAGAAATATTTGAGGCTTTTATGATCCGTAAAGATCTCCACTTTCTCCCCATACAAGTAATGCCTCCAAATTTTAAGTGCAAAAACAACAGCTACCAACTCTAGATCATGAGTAGGATAATTCCTCTCATATTCTTTGAGTTTGTCGATAAGCATAAGCTATGACTTTCTCATGTTGCATGAGAACACATCCTAACCCTTTGGTTCAAGCATCACTCAGAGATGACAAATCCTCCGAGCCGGATGGTATTGTCGTAACAGTCTTTGAAATGAGTCTCTCTCGAGTTCTTGAAAACTATTCTCACATTCCTCGCTCCAACCGAATTTTGTATATTTAAAGTCATTTGAGTTAATGGTGTAGCGATTCGAGAAAACCTTCTACGAATCTTCGATAATAACCAAAGAAAGTCGAGAAAACTACGACTTGATCCATCGATTTAGGTTCTTCCCAACTTTGAATAGCTTCAATCTTTGTTCAATCAATGATATTCCATGACTTGATATTACGCCCAAGGAATGCTACTTTCGAAGCCGTAACTCGCATTTCTTCAACTTGGCATAAAGCTTATATTCACGAATCTTTTGGAGTATCGCCTCAAGTGTCGCTTCATGATCTTCACGACTTTTGGAATAAATAAGGATATCATCAATAAAGACGACCACAAAGTTATCTCAATTATTGATTTAATAATATATAAAATTTGACAATATTGAATCAAATAACGTGAGATACTATCGCAGAATTACATGAAGCAATAATTGAACAAAACCGGTGACTTCTCGTAGAGCATCAATAATCAATACCGATGCTTACTACGCAACCACGCCGTATTCCTCGCATTTCTTTAACTTTGGGTGTTTCAACAAATTAATCGGTAAAACTTTCGCCTTATTTTCATAAAATATATTTTTTTGTCGTTTTCTCAATCCGACAATAATTACATTGTCAGGGGTCCACTAATGATTGTCTTGGTCGCATTTAATATTCTCTGTTAAAACGAATATTCCCCCACCAATCGAATATTATAAACAACTTACGTACTTTTTATAAAATTTCTAAATAATACCTTACAACTATAACATTATATCAAATTCATTTCATAATATTAAAAATGATAATTATAGAAAATTCATCTTTATTCATAAAAGTTGGGGTCTTTAATCTTCCCTTCTTATGAAATTTTGCCTCGAAATTAGGGTACGTGCACGGTATGTCAAGAGGTAAGGATACCTTGATTTCATTTGATTCTAACTCCCGTGTCATTTCCTCAACATCGTGGTTCCTCCATAAAACTTTGACTTGAGGTATAACCTTGGAGCGTAGAATATGTTCCTTCTTATCCAAGATTTGAACAAGAACCTCTTCATACGTTAAATCTTCCGCTTATTTAAATCTTATTCTAACTCAATAATGTGGTTCGGGTCTTTCACATATTTACGTAACATGGATATATGAAAAATGTTATGAACACGAGACATACTTGGCGGTAAAGTGAGTCTATAGGCTACAGTCCCTACTCGATCGAGGATTAAAAATGGGTCAATGAATCGAGGATTGAGCTTTCCTCTCTTTCCAAATCTCGTAACTCCTTTCCATGGAGCAACACGTAATAACACATGATCTCCAATATCGAATTCCACGTCCTTTCGATGAAGATCAGCATAACTCTTTTGTCTGTCTTGTGAGGTTTTTATATGTTGTCGGATCGTTTGAATCTTTTCCGTAGTCATACGTACCAACTCTGGTCCCAACAACGTTGTTTCACCCACCTAATCCTAGCATAATGGAGAACGACACTTTCTTCCATACAACGCCTCGAATGGAGCCATGCCAATACTTGCTTGATAATTGTTGTCAGGGAAAACTCCACCAAAGGTAAGAACTTGTCCCAACTTCCTTGAAGTCAAGGACACAGAGTCTTAATAAATCTTCAAGAGTTTGAATAGTCCCTCTCGATTTATCCGACCGCCCCGAGGATGATATGCCAAACTAAATCGTAAATCAAGCCCATAGCTTTTACAAACTAACCCAAAATCTTGAAGTGAATCTTGGGTCTCGATCAAAAACTATGGATACTAAAGATACCATGCAATCTTATAACCTCGTTTATATATACATCTGAAGCGAAGACGTTTAAGTGTATAAGTTTCTCGTATTGGTAAGAAATGAGCAAGACTTGGCCAATGTAGGACCCCAACTTTTAATAAATAAAATTGAATTTCTATATTCATTATTTTGAAGTAAAAAGGTGTTAATTGATATAATACTTTGGTTATGGGTGAAATGTGCAAATTTTACAAAATAAGCAAGTGGTTATAAAATAATCATTGTTGTCGGAGAATATTCGTTTGGTCGTGGAATATTCTTTTTTGTGAAGAATATTAAATACAATGGCCTTGATCAATTATGGGCCCCATAACGGAATAATGGTCGGATGAAGAAAACGACAAATTTGGGATTTTATAAATAACGACATAATTTTTACCGTTAACATTGTTGGATTACCTGGTGGTTAAAAATCTGATGTCTGGCGCATTGTACTGAGAGTAGCATTGCGGTATTGCACAGTATTGTTGAATTATTGATTCTTACGTAAGAAGGCACTACTCAATAATTGTTACCGTAATTCTCGCTCAATATTTTATTTTATTGATTCAATAATTCTTTGCGTTGATATTTTATATTATTGTTGTTCAATAATTGTCACGACAAAGATTTCCATTATTCGATCAATAATTCATATTATTTGAATAATATTATTAGATAGCATTATTGGCAATGTCTAGAAAGTTCTGTCAAGGAGAGGTTAGGTCATCTAATTGTGCGCCAGTAAGGAGAAATCCTTATTGGAAAGCCCCCTCTTTCCTGGGAACGGCCTGGTTGTCATAATTGTGATTCTGTAATATTATTTATGTAATTAATTATTGATTTATATGATAAGGAAATATTTATTTGATATGGATTTAAATGATGGATTTATTTATTTATGTGGTTATAAATGAAGGAATTTTAGCATAAAATAATTGTTGAAAGTTTGATATATTTTGTGGAATTACAATTTCTGATAAATATATTATAATCGTTTATGTTATTATATTATTATAAGCATGTGTTAATTGAAACGGATGTAAACAAATAGATGACTACTTGTTTTCAAAAGAAAGTAGGTTGTAATTTATTTTGGGTAATTGGTATGATTGGTGGAAATAAGTTGGTGGAGAATTTTATGCAAGAGAATTTTCTAATGTGTGGCCCTTTAGCCAATTAAAAGGAAGGAAAGTTAGGTATCTTGAGGATTATTGCTTGCGAGAATGTGGTGTTGTCTAAATTGTGGGCCAAATGAGTACGCATTGATGGAAAACAACAAAGTTAGGCGAAGTTAAATAAAAAAAAAAAAAAAGGAGAGGAAAAGTTAGGCACACGTTACTCCTTCCTTCTTTATAAATAGGGGTAACCCTCCTTCCTCAACACACCATTTCTAAATTAGAAGTTATTATTCTAGAGTATTGTGAGTATTTTCTTGAGTATAGGAATATTTTAAGCGTAGTTTTTACGCAAAATTTTCGAGAATAATATCCGATATTCGATCAAATCAATTTCTACTAAGGTAAAGGATATTATTTTTTTCAATACTCATGAGAAATATTATTTCTTTTCATACTCCATATTATGTAAGCAATATTATTTCATCTCAGTATTCTTAAATTTGAACTTACTATGGTAAGTATTGCTTCTATAATTCACGAAATGATTAGAAATTTCGTTTCATCTAATATCATTTCATAGGAATATTAGTCTCGAACTTTTATCAAATTTGGAACTTGTCATTCTTTGATCGCAATCATTCATCGGGTATCGTTTCATGGGTACTGTCTTTATTCATGATCTTTATTATGGAGGCTGCTCATTCTTGATCGCTCAAAAAAAAAAAATATTCTTTTCTTCCAAATTATCATTTGTGACCCTTATTCTTAAAGTTTAATCCATGTTTTGATTTTTATCATCCTCGGTCCTAAATGGTGATATAAATGAATATCTTTAGCTTTGTAGTCAAAAAGATAAATGATTAACTAATGAATATCTTCTACCAGTAGTGCAAAGATGAGCAGTGTTGAGATGAACATGACCAATTTGGTGATACAAATGAATATCTTTGGCTGTAGTGCAAAGATGATTAAAGGTGTATATTAATTATTATTCTGAGGATAAAATATTAATGATGGATTTTTAAACCTTAGAAGACGGTGAGAATTCTTTTCTACGTGACTCTTCTAATGGATTGTTGTTCACGCACTTGTTGATCTAAAACTTGTTGTCTATTATATTTTATCGTGATTTTTTTCTGTTGAAGACTAACGATAATTTGTTGTATATTATCTTAGTCATAATATTCTTTTCTTGGGCTAGTTGAGCTCACCCTTTCCTTTTTGTTCCATTTTTCTTCTCGGGAGGTGAGAACATAGCGAGGATCGAGTGGGTAGGTAGAGTGATGGTTCTAGGAAGATGTTTTAGCGATCCTCTCTATTTCTATAAAATAGTATTTGAATAATTATAATGAGGACTTATTTATGCGTGTAGATATTGTCTAGAAGACAATATTTGTATTTAAACTCACATGTATGTATTGTCGTATTTCACTTACGACATTTGTATTATTGAAGTTGTAGTTTGCTTTATGTACCATGTATTTGGCGACTTTAGAATGGGTGTTGTATACCTATTTTGGGGCGTCACAAATTGGTTAATATCGAGCTTAGGATATGATCTCTGGCGAGAGATCGGGGAATAGAACAGGAGGGAGAGCGAGTAAATCCTTCGCTAAAGTGTGTCCTACCTAAGCTTATTTGTTGGGTCAGTCATAATATAGGAATATTATATGACATGTTAAATTATTTAATTAACCCTTGTTTTATGGCAAGATTTAAGAATGGTCATTGCGAGAACGTTAACAATGGAGTTTATGAGACGGTGGAACAACCTTTAGTCACAAACCAGAGAACGTGCAACAGAAGGCAATATTCCTCCATGTAAACAACTTCACCGAGCAAACGATGAATGATGTGATGTTTAAGCTTTTTTGCGATTCATGCAAAATCGATCGACGAGGAGACTCGTAAATGCAAAATACACGTGGAAATGATGGCAACGCATCTTGGTCAATCACAATGCAAGATTCAAGGAGTTGGGACCACCATATAAATGATGGATTTATTTATTTATGTGGTTATAAATGAAAGAATTTTAGCATAAAATAATTGTTGAAAGTTTGATATATTTTGTGGAATTACAATTTCTGATAAATATATTATAATCGTTTATGTTATTATATTATTATAAGCATGTACTATGGGCGCTGAGATTTACGATTCGATTCGGCATACCATTCTCAAAGCAGATTTTGACAATCGAGAGAGATTATTCAAACTTTTGAAGATCTATTAAGACTCGTGTCCTAGACTTCAAAAGGAGTTGGGATAAGTATTTACCATTGGTGAAATTCTCCTACAACAATGCTTATCGAGCAAGATAGGGTAGCTCCATTCAAAGCATTGTATGGAAGAAAGTGTCGCTCTCCAGTATGTTGGGATGAGGTGGGTGAAACAACATTGTTGGGACCAGAGTTGGTACGTATTAATACAGAAAAGATTCAAATGATTCGATAACGTATACAAATGGCACAAGATCGACAAAAGAGTTATGCGGATCTTCATCGAAAGGACGTAGAATTTAGTATTGGGGATCATGTATTGTTGCGTGTTGCCCCATCGAAGGGAGTTAGAAGATTCGGGAAGAGAGGAAAGCTCAATCCACGATTTATTGGTCCATTTCAGATTCTTGACCGAGTAGGAAATGTAGCCTATAGACTTACGTTAACTCCAAGTATGTCTCGTGTTCATAATATTTTTCATATATTTGTGCTTCGTAAATATGTGAAAGACCCGAACCACGTTATTGAGTTAGAATCGGATGAGATAGTCGAAGACTTAACATACGAGGAGGTACCTGTCAAGATCTTGGATAGGAAGGAGCATGTCTTACATACAAAGGTTATACCACAAGTCAAAGTTTTGTGGAGGAACCATGCTATTGAGGAAATGACCTGGGAGTTGGAAACGGAAATGAAAGCGAGGTATCCTCACCTTTTCGAAACACCAGGTACGTACGTCAATTTCGAGGACGAAATTTTATAAGGAGGGGAGGATGTAAGACCCCAACATATTATAAATGAAACTAAACTTCCTCTATTTATTATTTTGAAATAGTAAGGGTTGATTTGATTAATGTGGTTAGTTATGGGTAAAATGCGCAAAAATTTCAAATAAGCTAGTGGTTATAAAATATTCATTGTTGTCGGGGAATATTCGTTTGGTCGTGGAATATTCTTATCGTAGGGAAATATTAAATGCATGACGTAGCGACATTATGTGTGGGCCCCATAACGGAAAGCGATTGGATGAAGAAAACGATAAATATAAGTTGTTTATAAATAATGGCGTAATTATTACCGTTAATACTGTTAAAATACCCGGTGGTTAAAACACAGTAGCACACAGTATTACACCAATTATTCATTCTTAATTAAGAAGGCACTACTCAATAATTGTTACAGTAGTTACTGTTCAATATTTTATTTTATTGAATCAATAATTGCTACGTTGATATTTTATATTATTGTTGTTTCAATAATTGTCACTACACAGTATTTTCATTATCAGATCAATAATTCATATTATTTGAATAATATTATTAGATAACATTATTGGCAATGTCTAGAAAGTTCTGTCTAAGAAGAGGTTTGGTCACCTAATTGCGCGCCAGCAAGGAAAAATCCTTATTGCAAAGTCCCCTCTTTCCTGGGAACAGCCTGGTTGCCAGTATTGTGATTCTGTAATATTATTTATGAATAATTAATTATTAATTTATATGATAAGGAAAATATTCATTTTATGTGGATATAGATGGGGAAAATTTTTAATGTAACAATTGTTGAAAATTGATATTTAATCTTTTTCGATAAAATAATTCATTTAAATATATTATTATATTTTAATAATATAATAATGGTGATATTTTTACAATGAATATGAGATATATGAATAAATGAGAAGGAAGAGTATTTTTGTTGCAATAAATATTTAAAACATGTTTTTCATGTTTGTGGACCCCATTTCTTGACTGAAATTTGATTATAGCCTGTAAAATCACCCGTTTGTGGATATCGGTCAATTTCTGTTTGGAATTTAGAAAAAAAAAAATTTCTGCAAAGTTGTAAAGAATGAAATTTCCTATGAAAAGGACATAAGGTTCGAATTTTTCTGATAAAAGGGCAATTTATTATGAATTATTGAAGTTCCGGATTAATTGATTATTATTTTTTTTTAGAGTTTTAATTGATTTTTGTATGAAAAACGTTTTTGGTAATGTTGGCACATGTTTGCCTGAATTTAGATATTCAAAGGTGTGCGTAGGAAGTTTTGTTATAAATAATAATATTTTATTAAATTTTTTGCTTTGGTGTTCTAAGCAATTTTCTATAAATAGGGTACTTAGGTTAGAATTGAAAATCACACCAGAAACTGAAGTTTTCTCTCTCTCTATATTATCGAGCTTATTCTTGAGAGTATTTTGATACTTTGAGTGTTGCTATACTGATGCAAATTCCCTTGAGACTATATCCAGTATTCCGGTAAAGAAATACGATCTTTTCAAGGTAAGGGATGTTATTTTTAAAAAAAATGATATTATTTCTTCTAATATCATTATCTTTAGGAATATTGGTATGATTTTTCTTGTGAAATTCTTGTCTTTTAATTAATGAGAGGTTACTATTCACGATATCTGACATTATTCACGTATCTTGCTTTATTCACGAATCACTAAGCACTATTCACAAAAATTAAATTTTTGTTTTTTGTCCAAAATATCTATTATGGATACTAGTTTTGATTGTATCCATGTTTTGATCATTCTTGAATTTTACTTCACTATGGTTATTTATGAAATATTTTTGAACTCGAATTGTTTAAAGTACGAATCCTTAATATTTGTTTTTTTTTTCCTTTGGATTTGTTTTTTTAAAATATTTTCATCATCCTCATCCCTAAATGATGATATTACTGAATATCTTTGGCCTGTAGTCCAAAGATTAATTATTTTCTGATGAATATCTTTGGCCCGTAGTGCATAGATGAATATTTGATTCAAGATGACTATTGATTGATGCTACAGGGATAAAATAATGATGATGGACTTTTAAATTCATAGATTATAGTAGATTTTATTCTCTACGTAACTCATCTATGAATTATTATTTCCGCTGTGAATATTGATCTGAAATTTGTTGTCTATTGTATTTTATCAGATTTTTCCCTGTTGAAGACTAACGATAAATTGTTCTATATTATCTTAGTCATAATATTCTTTACTAGGCTAGTTGAGTTCACCCTTTTTCTTTTTGTTCCATTTTTCTTCTCAACAGGCGAGAATGTAGCGAGTTCTAGTCGAGGTGTGGAATGATGGTTCTAGAGAGTTGTTTTAGTAGTCCTCACCATTTTTATAAAATAATGTACCAATAATTGTAATGAGGACTTATTTGGGTGTGAATATTGTCTGGATGACAATATTTGTATTTAAACTCACAGTTTTTATATTGTATTAATAAAGTTGTAGTTGTTTCTTAAAATGGGTGATATATACCTGTTTTGGGGGCGTCACAGTTGGTATCAGAGCTTAGGGATATGATCTCCGCGGAGATCTAGGAATAGAACTAGGAGGGAGAGTTGAGTAAATCCTTGTTGGTGTGTCTTACCTAAGCTTATTTGTTGGTTGGAGTGGGTATATAGGGATATTATGTGATATGTTGATTTCTTTAATTAACCCTTGTTTTATGGCGATTTGAGAATGTCGATCGAGAATGTTACTTGATGGAGTAAGCGAGACCATGGAGACTCCTTTATTCACCAATGAGGAGAACGCACAATGAGCCAACAATGTTCCTCCTGTAAACAACACCCACCGACGACGATGAACAGCGGAATGTTTAGAAGCTTTTTGCGCTCATGCAAAATCGACAAAGGAGACTCGTGTACAAAATATAGGTAGAAATGATAACAACGCATACGATTTATCACGCGCCCAAACAGATTCAAAGAGTTGGGACCACGAGTAATTGCGGGAAAGCCGGATCCGATTAAAGGCGTAAACGTGGGTCAAACAAATTACCAAGATATTCGATGTCTTGGGATGCACGGAGGAAACAGAAGGTTCCATTCGCCACCTTTATGTTACGTCATGAATGAGATTCTTTGGTGGGAATCTATGAAGCGCACCCATCCGGCCGCTTTTCAAGATGTCTTGGGAGACTTTTCAGAAGCTCATTCAATGACAAGTACTTTCACGAAAGTATTCATCTATATGATGGAAGTAGAGTTTATTAGATTGGAACAAAATAACATGACGATGTCCCGAAGGGAGGGCGAAGTTTGCAGAGTTATCGAGTTTACACCTCATTTCTTTGGACAATGAGGAGCGTATGACGCGGATGTTTCGAGAGGTTTTGAACCCCAAGCGTACGTCAATATCACATTTCTCATAAATTTTCTCTCTATTCAGATGTTGTCAACAGGGGCTCAATTATTAGAGCGAGATAACGAAATACGTTCAACCGGGGACCACAACCGGGATCATCTGGGTGGATAAAGATCATCGAACAACGATAACCGGTGGAGAAAGAAAAATACGGACAAAAAGCAAGAACCACTGGTGGTAATCATGGCCGTGAGAATAGAAGAAGCGAGTCGAGAGGAGATTTTAAAAAGAGGAGATTCAACAACGACTATGTGAAGACGTCGCCAAAGAAGAATCGTTCTAAGGGAGGAGAGCGACCACCGGTCGTATCTTTATAAATCGAAAAGAGGGACATATCATCAAACCGCCCACAAGCAGTTCAAGGTATGTTATAATTGTGGAAAGAAGGACATATCGCTCAAGATTATACAGAATGAAACCAAGTCCAACGGGGATGGTGACTAAAAAGGCTATCCCAGAAAATTCAAAGTCAACGGTTCTTGGAAGAGCGTTTTGTCGTGGATTTGGTCAAAATGCGAGGAACCCAAACAAGGTGATCACGGGTAAGCTAATCATAAATTTCTTGCGAAGTTTATACCTTACTAGATACCGGTCTTTACCCATTCATTTATCTCTCGCTTGTGCTCAACGTTTAAACTTAACTCAGGAGAAATTAGACTTTGATTTATCTGTGGAGACTCAGATTAGAGAAACTTTCATCACATCCAATTGTTTATAAATCTTGTTTGATCCAAGTTGGCACATCACATTACCGTTGACCTTATCTCTTTAAAGATACTTGCTTTTGATGTGACTTTAGGATTGATTGGTTAACTACACATCATGCCAAAATTGATTGTTTTCGTAAGGTTGTTAGTTTTCATATTCCTAACCAAACCGTTGTTTATGCAATTCAAACAAATAAACCACTAAAATCAATCACTATCATATCAAGTCATAAAGCTATTCGTTTATTGAAAAGCGGATGTCAAGCTTTCTTAGCCCATGTTATGGATTTGAATAAAGACACGTCGATTTGAATAATATTCTGTTGTTAGTAAATTTCGACGTATTTCTGAAGAACTTCCGGTCTATCCCGAGCGTGAAGTTGAATTCTTTATTGATCTTGAACTGGTACAAAGCCCATTTCTAAAATCCCTATATCGAAATGCTCCTATTGAACTTCAGAGTTAAAGGTCCAACTACGAGGAGTTGTTGGACATCGATTTCATTTTTCCTAAGTACATCTCCTTGGGGTGCTCCTATTTTATTTAAAAAGAAAAAAGGCGGAGTATGCGATTTTGTATTGACTCATGGGAATTGAACCATGTCACCATCAAGAATAGGTATCCACTACCTCGCATTGATGACTGTTTGACGAGTTGCAAGGAGCACAATTCTTTTCAAAGATTGATCTTCGTTCGATATCATCGGTTGAAGATTAGGCGAGGATATTCCAAAGACCGCCTTTAGAACTCGTACGACAGCATTATGAATTCTTAGTCATATCTTTTGGATTGACTAATGCTCATGTGGCTTTCATGGATATGATGAACCGAGTATTCAAGAATTATTTGGATCAGTTCATTGTTGTCTTTATTGATGACATCCTCATATATTCCAAAAGCCGTGAAGATCATGAGCACCATTTGAAGCTGGTACTCCAAAGGATTTGTGAAAACAAGTTATATGCCAAGTTGAAGAAATGCGAGTTCTGGCTTGAGGAAGTAGCACTCCTTGGGCACGTGGTGTCAAAACATGGAGTATCTGTCGACCCGGCGAAGATTGAAGCAATACAAAGTTGGGAGCAACCAAAGTCAGTGACTGAAGTACGTAGCTTTCTGGGCCTAGTTGGTTATTATCAGAGATTCGTGGAAGGATTTTCTCGAATCACTACCCTGTTAACTCAACTGACTTGGAAGGATACAAAATTCGTATGGAGCGAGGAATGCAAGAAGAGTTTTCAAGAGCTTAAGAGGAGACTCATTTCTAAGCACTGTTACGACAATACCATCTGGTTCGGATGGATTTGTTATCTGACGATGCTTCGTGCAAAGGGTTGTTAGGATGTGTTCTCATGCAACGTGGGAAAGTCATAGCCTATGTCTCATGACAACTTAAAGAATATGAGAGGAATTATCCTACTATGATCTAGAATTGATGTTAGATCATTTTCTTCCTAAAGATCTGGAGGCACTATCTATATGGGGAGAAAGTGGAGATATATTGAGACCATAAAAGCCTCAAATATTTCTTCACCCAAAAGAACTCAACGTGCGAACGACGTTGGCTCGAATTTGTTAAAGATTATGACCACACCATTCAATACCATCTTGGAAAAGCAAACGTGGTAGCTGACGCGTTGAGAAGAAGATCATATGCAGGAATGAGTGCGATGATGTCAAGTATACGCATATAACCAACTTTAATCGATAAAGTTAAAGTTACTCAAGCCACCGACCCGGAGCTGATGCGTATGAAGAAGAAAGTACAAGAAGGTGCTATTCCGGAAGCGAAAATCAATGAAGAAGGAATACTTCGAGTCCACTCCAGACTTTGTGTTCCTAACGACTCTGATTTTTCTCGGAATTTTTAAAATTCATTTACTATTTTTAAAAAATTAATTTTTAATTAATTCCTTAAGAAATTAGCTACCTCAAGTTTAAGTCCAGAAATTCCCAAATCTTGGCAGGATCTTACACATGTTAACATGAGCTTGCAGTTTAAATTTCATGGTAATCGGAGTTATAGAACTCCGATTATAGCATTTTTCGTCGGAAAAACTTAAATATTAAAATGGTCATAACATGCTCATTTTAAGTCGGAATGAGCTCATTTTTGGACTGGAGGTACGTTATACTATATACTTTCATGTACCAAAAGGTCGGAATTTTTCTCATAAATTAAGTGGTAAAACAATACCTCGCTAAAAAATCCGGACAAAGAGCATTTTGGTAATATCCAGCTTTTGACTCCTTTGCTAAAATCAGTCCACACGAAAATCTACAACACCTTTTCAGTGATTCTACTTGGAGATGCTACAAAACTCATAGATCTATCTCTAGAACTTGACCACACTCAAAAATTCAAAATATAATAGGAGATATGGTCAATTGAATTTCATATCTATTTTCACCAAAATCTGATTTTTAACCCTTTGTGATTTCTAAGAAACTGTCATGTTTTCACATAATAACCAACATAACTCATCATAACACTTACTAATACTTCATATACCCATGATTTTCATCAGTCCAATGCTTTTATTATGACTCTCATCATAATCAACGTAACCAGATCATTTCCACAATTTAATAAGGAATGAATATAAAGGATCATTCACCATGCGTGTGTTAATCCACATATATGAAGTTATTCCAACGAGAATAATAAAGAATGGAATAAATGAAGGATTCACCATGCATGGGATGAAGAACTTATGCATGAGTTATTCCCAATGAGAATAATAAATAATGGAACCGGTCCGGCAGAATGCATGTATTTGGGATATTAAAGCAGAATAATAAATTGAATAATAAATAATGGAACCAGGTAAGTAAAACGCACGCATTGTGACGAGATATTCCAATGAATAGTAAAGAATGAAATAATAGAAGAATTTCACCATGTATGCGGTACTTCGCATAGACAGGTTATTCCAACATAATAATAAGGAATGGAATAACAGAAGAAGATCACCATGTATGCGGTACTTCGCATAAACAGGTTATTCCAACATAATAATAAAGAATGGAATAACAAGTACAATAAATAATATCCCTTATCTTTGAAAGAAGAGTATTCTGAATGATAGGGCGGGAATATACTTGAAGAAAACTTGCACTATCTTCTACGCTCAAAGCTTTCTTAAACTCTAAAGAAATACGCTCAAGATTACAGAAAAAGAACTCTTTCTATAGTTTCTCTCTCTAGAGTTTCAGTGAATTCGTAAGAAATAATAAACGAATGAGCTTCTATTTATAGGAGAATAACGGTCCAGATTGATTTACTTTTAAACGGATGGTCCAGATTTGTTTACAATAAAATATAATATATTCTATTTATAATCTAATAAAACGAATAACTTTATAAAAGTATTCTGTTTTATATAAAAAGATTTTATTATGCAAATACTATGAGTCTTATGCAAACAACATGTATAATAAAATATAATATATATTCTAATTATTATCTAATAAAATGAGATAACTTTATAAAAGCATTACTGTTTTTTATATAAAAAGATTTTACTTATTAGCCTAATAAAGCGAATAGTTTTATAAAAGTATTCTGTTTTATATAAAAAGTATTTCTGTTTTATTACATTAATAATACTAATAAAACAAAATTTCATTATCACTTACTTTGAAAACTTAACGTACGAGGAGTTACCTGTCAAGATCTTGGATAGGAAGGAGCATGTCTTACGTCTGAAAGGTCATACCACAAGTCAAAGTTTTGTGGAGGAACCATCTTTATTGAGGAAATGACCGGGAGTTGGAAACGGAAATGAAAGCGAGGTATCCTCACCTTTTCAAAACACCAGGTACGTACGTCAATTTCGAGGACGAAATTTCATAAGGAGGGGAGGATGTAAGACCCCAACATATTATAAATGAAATTAAACTTCCTCTATTTATTATTTTGAAATAGTAAGGGTTGATTTGATTAATGTGGTTAGTTATGGGTAAAATGAGCAAAAATTTCAAATAAGCTAGTGGTTATAAAATATTCATTGTTGTCGGGGAATATTCGTTTGGTCGTGGAATATTCTACTTTGTCAAGAAATATTAAATGACGACAGTATGACCATTGTGGAGCCCCATAACGGAAAGCGATTGGATGAAGAAAGCGATAAATATAAGTTGTTTATAAATAACAGGCGTAATTGTTCACAATTAATCTGTTAAAATACTAAATTGGTTAAAACACAAATTAGCTTACGATATTACACCAATTATTCATTCTTAAGTAAGAAGGCCTTTACTCAATAATTGTTACGATGATTCTTTATTCAATATTTTATTTTATTGAATCAATAATTGCTAAGTTGATATTTTATATTATTGTTGTTTTGATAATTGTCACTTTACAAAGATATTTTCATTATCGGATCAATAATTCATATTATTTGAATAATATTATTAGATAACATTATTGGCAATGTCTAGAAAGTTACATACTAAGAAGAGGTTTGGTCACCTAATTACTTGCCATGAAGAAAAATCCTTATTGAAAGCTCCTCTTTCTTTGGGAATAAACTTGGTTGCGATGATTGTGATTCTGTAATATTATTTGTGAATACTTAATTATTAATTTATATGATAAGAAAAATATTCATTTTATGTGGATATATAGATGGAGAAAATTTTTAATGTAACAATTGTTGAAAATTGATATTTAATCTTTTTCGATAAAATAATTCATTTAAATATATTATTATATTTTAATAATATAATAATGGTGATATTTTTACAATGAATGTGGGATATATGAATAAATGAGGAGGAAGAGTATTTTTGTTGCAATAAATATTTAAAACACGTTTTTCATGTTTGTGGATCCCATTTCTTGACTAAAATTTGATTATAGCCTATAAAATCGCCCGTTTGTGGATTTCGGTCAATTTCTGTTTGAAATTTGGAAAAAAAATTCTTCTGCAAATTTTAGAGAATAGAATTTCCTATGGAAAGGACATAAGGTTCTAATTTTTCTGATAAAAGGGCTATTTATTATGAATTATTGAAATTCCGAATTAATTGATTATTATTTTTTTTAGAGTTTTAATTGATTTTTGTATGAAAAACGTTTTTGTTAATGTTGGCATATGTTTGGCTGAATTCAGATCTTCGAAGTTTTGCTATAAATAATAATATTTTATTAAATTTTCTGTTTTGGTATTCTAAGCAATTTCCTATAAATAGGGTGCTTAGGTTAGAATTGAAAATCACACTAGAAACTAAAGTATTCTCTCTCTATATTATCGAGCGTATTCTTGAGAGTATTTTAATACTTTGAGTGTTGCTATACAATGCAAATTCCCTTCAGCACTATATCCGATATTCCAGCTAGAAGTACAGTCTTTTCAAGGTAAGGGATGTTATTTTTGTTGGATTAAGAAAACGATAAAAATATTTTTATGAAAATAATGGCGGAAGTTTTACCGTTGATATTGTTGAACTACTCGGTAGTAAAAGTACAAGATGTCTGGCGTGGTTGTATAGTAGCACACGTGATTGATTATTAATGCTTGTGTGAGAAGTCACTCGATTTGATTCAATTATTGTCGATATTTTATATGTTATTAAATCAATAATTGAGATAGCGAAGTTGTTAATATTATTATTTGCATTATTAACGATGTCTAGAAGTTCTACCAAGGAGAGGTTTGGTCACCTAATTGTGCATTTAATAGGAGAAATCCTTATTAGAAAGCCCCTCTTTCACAGGACGAATCGGTCGATTAATAATGTGAATAATAATAATAATAACGCTTTTGTTTTATTCATTATTATTAACGTAATAAAACAAAAAAACTTTTATATAAAGCAGAATACTTTTATAAAATTATTCGTTTTATTAGGCTAATAGTAAAATCTTTTTTATATAAAACATAATACTTTTATAAAGTTATCATTTTATTAGAAAATAATTAGAATATATTATATTTTATTATGCATAGTATTTGCATAGTGCTTGTATAGTATTTGCATAGTAAAATCTTTTAAAAATTATTCATTTTGTTAGATTATAAATAGAATATATTATATTTTATTTAAAAGATTTTGCTTTAAATATG
The DNA here is from genome assembly GCA_020205605.1 of Panax ginseng. NCBI lineage: Eukaryota > Viridiplantae > Streptophyta > Magnoliopsida > Apiales > Araliaceae > Panax > Panax ginseng. The sequence goes on along the minus strand of CM035144.1, from coordinate 108,798,890 downwards.
GACCATCCGATTAAAGTAAATCAATGGACCGTTTCATAGATTGGTTACTATTCATTCCATTCTTCTATAAATAGAAGTTCATTCTTCATTATTTCTTACTTAATTCATGAAACTCTAGAGAGAGACTATAGAGTAGAAAGAAGAAAAGTATTACGCTACTTCACTACTCGATATCAAGTTTTCTTTTACGGTAAAGGGTATTATTTCTTTTATATTTATGAAGAGAACTTCTATTATTCCGTCTTTATTATTCTCGTTGGAATATCTCATGCAGGCTTTTATGGGACTGGTTAAAATCTTTATTATTTTGTTGGAACATCCTGTTGGTGTGAATTTCATCCGACTGGTTTAAATCATTTAGTATTACATTGGAATAACCCTTTATCGAAAATACCGCATGCATGGTGATTTTTTTGTATTCTATTCTTTATTATTCTACTGTTGAATATCCCGATACGTATTACGCTTTGACCTGGTTCCGTTATTTATTATTCGATGGAATAATTCATGCATGGCAGTACGCATGCATGGTGATTTCTTTTGTTATTCCATTCTTTATTATACTCTGTTGGTTAAAGTTTCGACTTCTACACTCCATGAAATTAGTGGAATATTCTTGATATTTGCGTTTCATCCAGTATCTTTTAATGGAAATATTCTTCTGAGCATTCTTGAATTTTACTTTACAAAGAAGTATCATGTTGACAATTTGGGCGTTATTAGTTCTGAATAAATTAATTCTTGAACTTATTTTATTGAATTCTTATATCATTGTCATCATCCTCATGTTTATATTATTTTGAAAGTCACTTGTGGCTGTAGTGCATAGATGGACTTGGTATGATTATGACCGAGGATTATTGATTGTAATCATTAACCGTAATATTACAAATGATGTGGTAAAAGTCCTCGTTGGCCGAAGTGCATTGATGGACGATTGTTGGCATGATCATGATTATTGATGAATACACAAATATCCTTAGCCAGTAGTGCATGGATAATTTGTGGTCGTGACCCTAATGAATATCCTTTTTCGTAGTGCAGGGATGATGTGGATTATTTATTAAGCTGAATCTCAGCGATAAAAGTGATGAAAAACCTTTTTTAAATCATAAAAGATAGTAAATTTTATTCTCTACTTGACTCTTTTAATGGATTGCATGTTCCACCGCAGATTAAACTTGATGTTTATTGTATTTTATCGGTTTAATGATCATTAAGGACTAATGATAATTTATTCTGCATTATCTTAGTCATAATATTTCTTACTGGTCTAGTTGAGCTCACCCCTTCTTTCACTGTTCTCTTCAGGAAATGAGAACGTAGCCGGGACTAGTCAAAAAACGGAGTGATGGTCCGAGATGGTGTCTTAGTAGTCCTCACTATTCTGTTAAATAGTGTGATAATAAATGTAATGAGGACTAAATTGAGTGTGGATATTGTCTAGATGACAATATTTGTATTAAAACTCACAACATGTATTTTTTCGTATTTTACACGACTGTTGTATAATCAAGTTGTATTTGAATTTAGTACCATGTATTTGGCGACTCAAGATGGGTGATGTATACCTATTTTGGGGGCATCACAGCACAACCCTGTCTTATGATAACACGAGGTTGTATGTCATTAGACATCTTGTATGATAGTGACAAAACACCCTTTCAAAGTTGGGTTCGCCTCACCCTACTCGGTTCACTAAAATTAAATATCAAATGTCGTATACAATACGACACACTTATCTAAAGTTCTCAATAAAATTATTTCTATACTATTTAGGAGAACCTCAACAAACTATAGACCTCATTCTATTCCCCCGTTATCCCTGCTGAAATTCCAATTACACTCTTATTACAGAGAAAGGAATTATGAGGCAAAAGAGTGAGCACAACTAGCCCAAGATAAAGAATATCATAACTAAAGATAATTAAATTATCAATAGCTTTTCGTCAATAATAAATCGTAGATTTAGAATATATGGTAGATGATAAAACTTTTCAACCATAATTGCAAAATGAACAAGCAATCCATTAAAGAGTCGAATAGACCATCAGTCTATTATCTTCTCCATGTTAAAATTCTACCAATAATATTTTATCCTCAGTAACATCAATCAACAATTCATGTCCACAATTATATGAATAACTCATAATCATAATTGTGATTCTGAATTTTCTTTTTCACACCCGGAGACGAAGATAATTTTCATCACCTATCTTCACCTAAAACATCAAAAATCATGGTTATACCAAATCATAATTAAGTCTTTCATAATCATACTCTCACAAATTCATCTTTGCACTACTGGCCAAAGATATACAATCAGATAACCAATAACAAAGCGGTTCATCTTTGCACCTCTGAGCCAAAGATATACAAGCTCAGAAACCAATAACCAACAAAGTCCATCTTTGCATACTACGGGCCAAAGATATACAACTATAAAACTAATAATCAACAAGTCCATCTTTCAGACTACTGTGCCAAAGATATACAAACTGTAAAACCAATAATGTTGAGACTCAAACAATAAATAAACCACATCATCGAATCATCCTCGCTTTACGGCGAGAATATTCATTAAATCACATCCATGAATTAATATTTCATTCTTTGAGACTCATCTCAATAATTAATCCACATCATCGAATCATCCCTGCACTACAGGTCAAGGATATTCGTTAATATCACGACCACAAATTATCTATGCACTACGGGCCAAAGATAATAGTGTTTTCATTAACGGTCCTGATCATGCCATAAAATAATTCATCTTTGCACTCTTGGCCGAAGAGAATTCATAGCCATAATCATACCAAAAACTGTCCATCAATACACTACGGGCCAATGAGGATTTTTTCCACATCATTTGTAATATTAAGGTCATGATTATACCGAATAATCCCTAGTCATAATCATATCAAGTCCATCTATGCACTACAGGCCACAGATGACTTTCAACATAATATATACATGAGAATGATGACAATGATATAAATATTAATCAAACGAAAATAAGGATAAATATTAAAGACTTTAAATTTATCCAAATATTATCAATCACTTAATAAACTTATAATCAAATATTATTAATATTATAATAATATTTTAATTAATTCTTAAACTTATAAATAATTTATTTCAATTGTTTTCACTTTACCAAATAATGCATTTAATCATTCAAAAATGCCATACTCATAAGATTTCATCACCAATGATTAAATTCCTCATCAAAAATTTACATATACCTTATATAGGATTTTCAAGCCATAAAATCATATTTTCCAACTTCGTTACTTCATATAACATATTTAACTCATATGTTCGTAACTAAACCATTTTTATGAAAAATAACAAATTAGTCCCAAAAATATTTCTTTTCTGAAATTTAACAGAATATAGTCCCACAATGAACATATATTTTTCTCGGAATTTTTAAAATTCATTTACTATTTTAAAAAAATCAATTTTTAATTAATTCCTTAAGAAATTAGCTACCTCAAGTTTAACTCCAGAAATTCCCAAATCTTGGCAGGATCTTACACATGTTAACGTGAGCTTCCAGTTTAAATTTCATGGTCATTGGAGTTATAGAACTTCTCGGTTATAGCGTTTTAAATCGAAAAAACCTAAATATTGAAATGGTAAATAACTTGCTCATTTTAAGTCGGAATGAGCTCATTTTTGGATAGGAGGTACCTTTATACTATATACTTTCAAGTCCCAAAAGGTTGAAATTTTTCTCACAAATTAAGTGGTAAAAAAACCCTTCTAAAAATCTGGACAGAGCATTTTGGTAATATCCGACTTTTGACTCATTTGCTAAAATCAGTCCACACAAAAATCTACAACACCTTTTCGGTGATTCCACTTGGAGATGCTACAAAACTCATAGATCTAACTCTAGAACTTGACCACACTCAAAAATTCAAAATATAATGGGAGATATGGTCAATTGAATTTCATTTTCCATTTTCACCAAAATCTGATTTTCAACCCTTTGTGATTTCTAAGAAACTTTTATGTTTTCACATAATAACCAACATAACTCATCATAACACTTACTAATACTTCATATACCCATGATTTTTATCAGTCCAATGCTTTTATTATGACTTTCATCATAATCAACGTAACTAGATTATTTTCACAATTTAATAAGGAATGAATATAAAGGATCATTCACCATGCATGTGATAATCCACATAGACAGGTTATTCCAACAGAATAATAAAGAATGGAATAACAGAAAGATTCACCATGCATGCGATAGAGACCGCACAGACAAGTTATTCCCAACAAAATAATAAATAATGGAACCGAGTCAAAACGTGAACGCATGCAGACGAGGATATTACGATGAGAATAATAAATGCGGAATAATAAATAATGGAACCAGGTCCGGCGTAAAACGCACAGACAAGATATTCCGACAGAATAATAAATTCGGAATAATAAATAATGGAAACCGGTTAAAGAAAACGCCTTGCAGACGAGGATATTCCAATGAATAGTAAAGAATGAAATAATAGAAAGAATTTCACCATGTATGCAGTACTTGGCATGTATGAGTTATTCAACATAATAATAAGGAGTGGAATAACAGAAGAAGATCACCATGTATGCGATACTTCGCATAAACAGGTTATTCCAACATAATAATAAAGAATGGAATAACAGAAGTTCTCTTCATGAATATGAAAGAAATAATACCCCTTACGGGTACAACAAATAATATCCCTTACAGGTACAACAAATAATATCCCTTACAAGTACAACAAATAATATCCCTTACCTTTGAAAGAAGAGTATTCCGAACGGTAGGGCGAGAATATATACTTGAAGAAAACTTGCACTATCTTCTACACTCAAAGCTTTCTTAAACTCTAAAGAAATACGCTCGAGATTACAGAAGAAGAACTCTCTCTATAGTTTCTCTCTCTAGAGTTTCATTGAATTAAGTAAGAAATAATGAAGGAATGAGCTTCTATTTATAGGAGAATGGGTGAATAGTAACCAATCCATGAGCGGTCGCATTGATTTACTTTTAAGCGGATGGTCCAGATTGGTTTACAATAAAATATAATATATTCTATTTATAATCTAATAAATAGAATAACTTTATAAAAGTATTACATTTTATATAAAAAGATTTTTTTACTATGCAAATACTACGCAGGCCTTTATGCAAATATCGTGCGTAATAAAATATAATATATTCTAATTATTGTCTAATAAAACAGATAATTTTATAAAAGCATTCTGTTTTATATAAAAATTTTACTATTAGCCTAATAAAACGAATAGCTTTATAAAAGTATTGTGTTTTATATAAAAAGTATTTTTGTTTTATTACATTAATAATACTAATAAAACAAAACTTCATTATCACTTACTTTGAAAACTTAACGTACGAGGAGGTACCTGTCAAGATCTTGGATAGGAAGGAGCATGTCTTACGTACAAAGGTAATACCACAAGTCAAAGTTTTGTGGAGGAACCATGCTATTGAGGAAATGACACAGGAGTTGGAAGCGAAAATGAAAGCGAGGTATCTTCACCTTTTGAAACACTAGAATACATACGCCGATTTGAGAGGACGAAATTTCATAAGGAGGGAGGATGTAAGACCCCAACATATTATAAATGAAATTAAACTTCCTCTATTTATTATTTTGAAATAGTAAGGGTTGATTTGATTAATGTGGTTTAGCTATGGGTAAAATGCTAAAAAATTTCAAATAAACAAGTGGTTATAAAATATTCATTGTTGCCGGGGGAATATTCGTTTGGTGCGTGGAATATTCTTACTTTCGGGAAATATTAAATGACAGTAGCGACCTTTGTGTGTGCCCCATGTGAAAGCGATTGGATGAAGAAAAGCGACAAATATAAGTTGTTTATAAATAACGGTGGCGTAATTATTACTGATTAATCTTTGTTAAAATAAATTGGTTAAAACACAGTATTACACCAATTATTGATTCTTAAGTAAGAAGGCACTACTCAATAATTGTTACAGTAGTTATTGTTCAATATTTTATTTTATTGATTCAATGATTGCTACGTTGATATTTTATATTATTATTGTTTCAATAATTGTCACGACACAGTATTTTCATTATCAGATCAATAATTCATATTATTTGAATAATATTATTAGATAACATTATTGGCGATGTCTAGAAAGTTCTGTCTAAGGAGAGATTTGGTCACCTAATTGCGCGCCAGTAAGGAGAAATCCTTATTGAAAAGCTCCCTCTTTCTTGGGAACAGCCTGGTTGTCAGTATTGTGATTCTGTAATATTATTTGTGAATAATTAATTATTAATTTATATGATAAGAAAAATATTCATTTTATGTGGATATAGATGGAAAAAATTTTTAATATAACAATTGTTGAAAATTGATATTTAATCTTTTTCGATAAAATAATTCATTTAAATATATTATTATATTTTAATAATATAATAATGGTGATATTTTACAATGAATGTGGGATATATGAATAAATGAGGAGGAAGAGTATTTTTGTTGTAATAAATATTTAAAATATATTTTCATGTTTGTGGACCCCATTTCTTGACTAAAATTTAATTATAGCCTATAAAATCGAACGTTTGTGGATTTTGGTCAATTTCTGTTTGAAATTTGGAAAAAATTTTCTTCTGCAAAGTTGTAGAGAATAAAATTTCCTATGGAAAGGACATAAGGTTCTAATTTTTCTGATAAAAGGGCTATTTATTATGAATTATTGAAATTCCGGATTAATTGATTATTATTTTTTTTAGAGTTTTAATTGATTTTTGTATGAAAAACGTTTTTGTTAATATTGGCACATGTTTGGCTAAATTCAGATCTTCGAAGTTTTGTTATAAATAATAATATTTTATTAAATTTTTTGTTTTGGTGTTCTAAGCAATTTCCTATAAATAGGGTGCTTAGGTTAGAATTGAAAATCACACTGAAATCAAGTTTCTCTCTATATTATCGAGCGTATTCTTGAGAGTATTTTAATACTTTGAGTGTTATTTATCGATGCAAATTCCTTCAAAGACTATATCAAAGTATTCCAATTGTAAGATCACGATCTTTTCAAGGTAAGGGATGTTATTTTTTAAAAAAATGATATTATTTCTTCTAATATCATTATGCCGGAATATTGGTAAGATTTTTCTTGTAAAATTCTTGTCTTTTAGTTTCGGGGTTACTATTCACATATACGGCACTATTCACAAAAAAAATAAATTTTTATTCTTTGTCCAAAATATCTATTATGGATACTAGCTTTGATTATATCCATGTTTTGATCATTCTTGAATTTTACTTCACTATGGTTATTTATGAAGTATTTTTGAACTCGAATTGTTTAAAGTACGAATCCTTAATATTTGTTCTTTTGTTTCACTGAATTCGTTTTCTTTAAAATATTTTTCCTCATCCTCAGTCCTAAATGATGATATTACTGAATATCTTTGGCCTGTAGTGCAAAGATTAATGATTTTCTGATGAATATCTTTGGCCCGTAGTGCAAAGATGAATATTTGATTCAAGATAAATATTGATTAATGTTACAGGGATAAAATAATGATGATGGACTTTTAAATTCATAGATTATAATAGATTTTATTTTCTACGTAACTCATCTATGAATTATTATTTCCGCTGCGAATATTGATCTAAAATTTGTTGTCTATTGTATTTTATCAGATTTTTCCCTGTTGAAGACTAACGATAATTTGTTCTATATTATCTTAGTCATAATATTCTTTACTGGGCTAGTTGAGCTCACCCTTTTTTTTTTGTTCTATTTTTCTTCTCAGGAGGCGAGAATGTAGCGAGTTCTAGTCAGGGTGTGGAATGATGGTTCTAGAGAGTTATTTTAGTAGTCCTCACCATTTTTGTAAAATAATGTATCAATAATTATAATGAGGACTTATTTGGGTGTGAATATTGTCTAGATGACAATATTTGTATTTAAACTCACAGTTTTTATGTTGTATTAATAAAGTTGTAGTTATTTCTGTACCATGTTATTGAGGACTCAAAATGGGTGATATATACCTATTTTGGGGGCGTCACAAAATACGCTCAAGATTATAGAAGAATTCTCTGAACTTCTGGTGTGTTTTCAATTCTAACTAAGCATCCTATTTATAGGAGAATTGAAGGATAATACTATTTAGGAAAAATCACGGACTGCACAAGAAAATAATCGAACGAATTTCACGGGTTTTGGTGCTGGCCAATTAGAGAATTTATCACATGCTAGCTTAAGGACATGAACCAATGAGGAAATAGCCTCATTCATATGTTATCAACAGTGATAGCATCATGAAGTTATTCAACCAATAAGCTTAAAGCTTTAAAAAAATGTTACACATCCTGCCAAACATAACTTCATCCACCATCACCAACCCACATGCCATATATAATACAATACGTGTATATATATATATATATGGGATTCCATCCACAGCAACCGGTTGTTGGGGAGCAACCCATTTTGGTCACCTTGTAGGTTCAGAAACTTTTACTTAGACAAATTTTTTTTTTTTTTTTTTCTAAGACAAGTTCAGTAGTGCGGTGGCCAAAATGGGTTGCTTCCCAACAATAGGTTCTTCATTGATGGAACTCTATATATATATATATATATATATATATATATATATATATATATATATATATATATATATATATATATACTTTATAACCTCCTTCCGATTATTTTGAAAAATGGGTAAATGGGGTCCATAAAATAAACAAAATTCATATCAAATAATTCATAAAAATCTCTCAATATTTTTAACAACATTTATCATTATTATTATAATTCACAATATTAATCGACTAGGTCGTTCCCGGGAAAGAGGGCTTTCAATAAGGATTTCTCTCCTATTGGGGGCGCAATTAGGTGACCAAACCTCTCCTCGATGTGAACTTACAGACATCGTTAATATTGCAAATAATAATATTAATAACTTTGTAAATCTCAATTATTGATTTAATAATATATAAAATATTGACAATAATTGAATCAAATAATGTGAGATACTATAAAGCAATAATTGAACAAAACCGAGTGACTTCTCCCATAAGCATCGATAATCAATCTGGTAGTATTACTACGCATACCACGTATTCATTAGTCTTTTCTACTACCGAGTAGTTCAACAGTTTTAATCAGTAAAACTTCCGTCGTTATTTTCATAAAAAATATTTTTTCGCTTTTTTCAATCAAATAATAATTCCGTTGTAGTGGTCCACCAATGATTGTGTCTTCGCATTGAATATTCTCTCATTAAAACGAATATTCCCCAGAACCAATCGAATATTATATAACAACTTCACGTATTTTGCAAAATTTATAAATATTACCCACAACTATAACATTATATCAAATTCATTCCATAATATTTAAAAATAATATTTATAGAAAAATCATCTTTATTAAAAAGTTGGGGTCTTATAACAAAAACTATTAATCACAAAATTTATTTCATTTTAAACTTCTATGAGTCATACCAATTTTAAAACTTAATATATCGTTGTTTGACTTTAAAAATCAAATTATATCTATAATTTTGAAATAAATTATAGTAATTTCTTTTATTACTATATATAAAAAAGGAGATTGTGCACGTTTCTATGAGAAATAAAGTTGATTTGTCACTAAACACAAATAGAACGCAGGCTTTAGATCAATTACATGTCTTGTATTTATTTGGGTTCTTTTTATTATTCATTCCGTTTTAAAATTAGATATAAAATTTGATTTTTGAGGTCAAACGAAAGTTACGAAACGATAACATATTAAATTTTAAAATTAATACTATAACTAATAAAAGTTTTGAATAAAATAAATTTTTTGATTTATTATTTTTGTTATATACTATTATACAATTATAATAATTGTATTAACTTAAATTAAATACATTAACATCAACTTGAAGTTTAATATGTCAATCGTTTGACTAAAAAATTAAATTATATATCTAATTTTAAAAGCGGAAGAAATATTATTTTCGTTGAATTGAAGCTATATATATATATATATATATATATATATATATATATATATATAAAATACAACACTGGAGTATGTGAGAAGATATACTGACTAAAAAAATTAGAAATAAAATGTTAGTCTCATTTTATTTTTTGTGCAGTGTTTGTCCCAAATACACGTTTGAAATATACCATAAAAAGTGGGTTAAATGTTGTAAATATAACTAACTATATTTAGTATTTCATCCCTCCCAAATTAATTACTTAATTTTGACTTTTTTAAGTGAAATTAACTATTTTTAGAATTAATAATTAAATATATATAAATATATTTCTAAAATTATAAAATTTGAGGTTAGTAATAAATTGTATATACTTTTTTTTGGTTATAATCTCTTTATCTATATTTTAGCAAAAATAATAAAAAGATTAATTTTTAAAATGGTCAATTTAATTTTAAAAAATCAAAATTGAACAATTAATTTGAGATGAAAGGAGTATTAATATTCTTATTTTAATTACCAACTTCTCGTGAATTTCATGTTTTATGATGTAGAGAACAAGATAATCTTATGAGTGAAGCTGGCCATATGCATAGTTCCATGCCAGCTGGATCATCCAGATAACACTAACGGCTTATTTGATAAAAACTGAATCCGAATCCGCATAAGTTGAATCTGAATTAAAAAAAATTACTCTCTCCGTCCCAAAATAATTGTTTAATTTTGACTTTTTAAAGTTAAATTGACCATTTTTAAAACTAATTTTTTTACTATTTTTTTCTAAAATATAGGTAAAGAAATTATAACCAAAAGAAAGCATATACAATTTATTACTAACCCCAATTTTTATAATTTTAGAAATATATTTATATAAGCTTAATTATTAATTCTAAAAATAGTCAATTTGACTTAAAAAAGTCAAAACTGAGCAATTAATTTGGAACGGAGGGAGTATTTGACAATTGACATATATGAAACATCTGAATAACAGATTTTACCCCTCTGTAAAAAATCAAAATTATTGTAAATTTATTTAATATTACTTAATATAATAATTAATATTATAAAAAAAAAATTCAATCAGCCGTCATTTAGACAAAAAATGGGATTTAGCCATTCAGCCCAAATTGTCTGAATGGCTGACCGATTTTGTCACCAAATAATTTTTTTCAAAATAAACGCACTATATAGCTGAATCGGTTAACCATTCAGCCATTTAGTATTAATCAAACATTCTCTAAACTCAGTTCCGCTCGGCTCAGCTAGGCTCTTTCATCCCTATTTATCATTTTTCTTTATTTGTGTATATAATTATAAATCTTAAAAAGGCAAAAAAAAATCAAGAGAGAAAGTGATTCGGGCTAACGTGGTGACCCGTAATCAGTGTCCTACTTTATCCAACATAATGGGTTGGCATCCTCTACGGTTTATGCGTCCACAGTTTGTACATTTGGTAATTAGTCATTCCCAGTTTTAAATTTAAATTTCGTTTTGGGTGAAAGAAAATCTTAATTAGTCCGTTAGAGTGGTTTAATCGAGAATAGAATAGAATGGTTTACTAGAGTCTAGCTGTAACCCCAAACATTAGTAGTCCAAAAGAGGAAATTAATTAGCCCTTAATGATGGTCATGCATAAAATAATTATCCTATCCAACCCATTAATTACTAAAAATATAATAAGGCAACTAACTCATACTATTAATTTTGCAATTTGTGTGAGTTATTTTGATAGGTCGTGGGGTGCGAAGAAGGGTACATAAGGATGCAAAGAGGTGTTGAAGCAAAGGAATTAGGGGTTTGTGGTATAGCAATGCAAGCATCATATCCCACTGCATAATATATCAAGATTCAGAATGAATCACTGCCTAATGCATGTAAATTATGTACTGCTTGGTGCGTGCCAGATTTCCTATTGTCTTACTTGTACTTGCAGCAAGAAATCGTGTATAGATGATTATGTTGTGCATTATCAAATATTATAAACAAAATATGCTAAAAGTATCCATTTTACATACTAGTTATAGGTTTCTACAACATAAACAAAATCACAATTAAATACATACAACAGAATGGATCTCAGGTTTTGTTACTCAGCTGCCTCTGTTCTTGAATTATTTTTAAAACCTCAGTCCATTGTATCGCTCATACCAATTCGATTTTATAATTATTTTTAAAATTAAATAATTTTAACAAAAATTAGATTTTAAATACTTCAATTTAGCCTCAAGAATCACTCAAATCGGATTTTGAATCATTAAATTATACATTTTTAAATATTAGAACTTGTTGCTGAAAATTCTGTCACAAAAATTAGGCACAATATAGATCTAGAGGCGGGGGTTGAATAGATATTTAAAAATTCTTTCATAATTACTTATTTTGAGAATTACTAAATAATTTATTAATCCAAATTATCTATATGTAGCGGAATATCAGTTTTGAAAACTCCCATTAAAGATTTACTTAGATGTCTTAGTTCTTAACATAAGTTATATGGATGATCAAACACATAGTAGAAATGACAGTTATAGAGTGCGTAATGTAAATAGCATAATGTAAAAAACACAAAAGGTTTTAAATGTTTCGGAAACTGAACAACTCATACTCCACTCTTCTACTCAACGAGTAGGATATCCACTATTGGATATAGGCCCAGCAGACCATTTACAATCGAATCCCTAGGATTTCTTCGAGTCACAAAGTCCCGACATCGAGTCACTTAGACTCGACAATTCGGTAACTACTTACCAAGATCCACTGACCCTTCTTTCTATTGTAAAAGTATTTAAGGTGTTGTTAAGATGACTTGAATGCTTTTCATCATATGGTACTTATCAGCATTGTTGATCATCTTCTTGATGTTTACTGAACTCTGTTGTTGAAGTTTGATTCCTTCTGATTGTTAGCAGCTTTTCATGATCAATGTTGATGTGTTGCTAAGTTATTCACTTGATCTCTTCATCTTTGGTGCTCATCAGCATTTGAACAATCTCAGGATTGTAAACTTGTGTTCCACCTCTTCGATTTGTTGATTCTGAGTGTTCTTGATAAATCGTATAGTGGAGTTTTTGAGATTAGCCTTCTGATCAACCACTATTACTTCATCAGCATCAACTGCATGGCTTCTTCATATTTGAATCTTTAGATATGCCATGTCCTTCACTTTCTTGGCTCTACGTCTCTGGCTCATTTTCTCTAGAGCTTTTTGTCTCTTGATCTTTGGCTCTGCGACTCTGATCTTTTTATATACTCATCAGTCTCTTGTAATTTGATGAGGTGTTGTCAAGATTATCTTGTTAATCTACTTTTCTTTTTGGGCTTGGCTGCTTTGAACATTTCTCTGCTAGTAGTGTAAGACCCCAACTTTTATGAATAAAGATGAATTTTCAATAAATGTCATTTTTGAATATTATGGAGTAAAGTTGATATAATGTTATAGTTATGGGTAATATTTAGAAATTTTGAAGAGTATGTAAGTTGTTATATAATATTCGATTGGTCATGGAATATTCATTTTAACAGGGAATATTCGTACGACGGCACAATCATTGGCGAACCCCACAATGGAATTATTGTCGAATTGAGAAAACGACAAAAATATTTGTATGAAAAAAATAACTAAAGTTTTGTCATTAATCTGTTGAAACACCGGTGTTAAAAATGCGATGTCTGGCGTGGTTGCATAGTAGATTACACAAGTATTGATTATTGATGCTTACATAAGAAGTCACTCGGTTTTGTTCAATTATTGCTACGATGATTGTTGTTGCGTAGTATCTCACGTTATTTGATTTAATTATTGTCGATATTTTATATATTATTAAATCAATAATTGAGATGATGAGTTATTAATATTATTATTTGCAATATTTGATGTCTAGAAGTTACGAGAGAGAGGTTTGGTCACCTAATTTTGGCTTGATGGGGAGAAATCTTTATTGAAAAGTCCCTCTTTCACGAGAACGACACAGTCGATCAATAATGTGAGTTATAATAATGATGATGAAGTTTTATTTTATTAATATTATTAATGTAATAAAACAGAAAAGCTTTTTATATAAAGCAGAATACTTTTATAAAGTTATTCGTTTTATTAGACTATAAATAGAATATATTATATTCTATTATTATGCATAGTGTTTTGCATAGTAAAATCTTTTTATATAAAAGCAGAATACTTTTATAAAGTTATTTGTTTTATTAGACAATAATTAGAATATATTATATTTTATTATGCATGCATGCTACCTATAGTATTTGCATAGTAAAATCTTTTATATAAAAGCGAATACTTTTATAATGTTATTCGTTTTATTAGATTATAAATAGAATATATTATATTTTATTTAAAAGATTTTGTTTTATTAGAATATTTTATTGTAAACCAATCTATCGTCTGTTTTAAAAGTAAATCAATACGGAACGTTCATGGATTAATTCTTTTAGGTGATTCTTCTCTATAAATAGAAGTTCATTCTTTCATTATTTCTTACGAATTCACTTTGAAACTCTAGAGAAACTATAGAGAAAAGAAGAAAAATATTTTGCTACTTACTTTACTCTTGTATCGACTTTATTCTAAGGTAAAGGGTATTATTTCTTTCTTATTCATGAAGAGAATTTACATTATTCCATTCTTTATTATTACATTGGAATAACTTGTTTATAATCTGCATACATGGTGAAATTTTACATTATTCCATTATTTATTATTATGTTGGAATAACTTGTTGTCGCAATCTGCATACGTGGTGAAATTCTTACATTATTCCATTTTTATTATTACATTGGAATAACTTTGTTTATCGCAATCCGCATACATGGTGAAATTCTTCTTATTATACATTCATTATTATTACGTCCGGAATATCTTATGCGTGCGTTCTGTGGGACACAGTTTCATTATTTATTATTATGTTGGAATAACACATGCATGCGATCTATCGCATACATGGTAATTTCATTGTTATACCATTCTTTATTATTCGGCGTGGAATATCACGTACTGCAATGCGTTCTGTTGGACTGAATTCCATTATTTATTATTACGCCGGAAATATCTTATGCATGCGTTTACCGGACTGGCTCCATTATTTATTATTACATTGGGAATAACATATACATGCGATCTATCACACGCATGGTGAATCATACATTATTCCATTCTTCATTATTTTGTTGGAATAACCTGTTTATGTGGATTACCACATGCATGGTGAATGATCCTTTGTATTCATTCCTTATTAAATTGTGGAAATGATCTGTATACGTGGATTACCGCATGGCGGGTGAAAATCCATTTGCAATTTCATATATTCTATTATACTCAATTGGTTAAAGTTTTGGCTTCTATACTCCATAAAATTTGGGAATATCCTTGATATTTGCACTTCATCCAATATCTTTTTATGAAAATATTCTTCTGAGCATTCTTGAATTTTACTGCACAAAGAAGTATCATGTTGACAATTTGGACGTTATAAATTTCTGGATAAATTAATTCTTGAACTTGTTTTATTGAATTATTATGTCATTGTCATCATCCTCATGCTTATATTATAATGGAAGTCATCTTTGACTTACGTGCATAGATGGACTTAGTATGATTATGATCAGGAATCATTCGGTATAATCATGACCTGTAATGTTATAAATGATATGGTAAAAGTCCTTAGTGGCCTGTAATGCATTGATGGGCCGATTTTTGGTATGATTATGACCGAGGATTGTTCGGTATAGTCAAGACCATTGATGATTTAATGAATATCATTTGGCGTAATGTCTGAGGATGATTAGATGATGTGTTTTATTTATTAAGCTGAGTCTCAGTGATAAAAATTGATGAAAACATTTTATACCATATAAGATAATAGATTTTATTCTCTACTTGACTCTTTTAATGGATTACTTGTTCCACTGCAGTTAAACTTGATGTCTATTGTATTTTATCAGTTTAACATTGTTGAAGACTATTGATAATTTATTCTGCATTATCATAGTCATAATATTTCTTACTGGGCTAGTTGAGTTCACCCTTTCTTTCACTGTTCTCTTCAGAAAATGAGAATATAGCTGGGACGAGTCGGGGAACGGAGTGATGGTCCAGATGATAGCATTAGTAGTCCTCACTATTCTGTTAAATAGTGTGACAATAAATGTAATGAGGACTCCTTTGAGTGTGGATATTGTCTAGATGACAATATTCCTATTAAACTCTCAGTTTATATATTGTCGTATATTACACAATGGTTGTATAATTAAGTTTGTATTTGTATTCAGTACATTGTATCTGGCGACCTAAGATGTGTGATGTATACCTATTTTGGGGGCGTCACAAGTAGAGTTGTCCTTGCTCTACGTTCTCTCTTTTCGAGCACAATGTTAATTTTTGATGATGATTCTCCTTATATATTGATGTTCATTGTTCATCATCATCATCATCCTTTTGAACGATCATGTCTTTTATACTGCTTTGAAATCTTCTCGTTGAGAAGTATCCGTTGGAGCATTTAATGCTTAGATACTTTGATATCTCTGATGTTGACTTTCTGAGGCTCTGTGTCACTATACTTTCTAACTTAGGACTTGTCACATTAGTCAATATCTTTTCTGACTTTTCAGACAGCTTGCTTTCGGCCAACTAGCCGGTAGATATACCTTTGTTTTCTTCCAAGAATATATCTTCTGAAATCTTGAGATCATCTTCTTGCAATGTTCTAATTTCCAATCTGTTTGTCAGACCTAACATATATTCTACGATCTGTTGTTGCAAGAATTATAAGATTAAGCCTTACGATCGGTTTAACCTTTTTTGTTCTTGTACTCTTTTTCACTGTTGATAGTATAGTGAGGGATGTCGTATTTTGTTATGTATCCTCACTATTACTAAATCTTTATCTTCTATTCTGCTTTCTGATGGCTTCATAATACTTGAACTTGTTTAGCAGATTTTTCACCGTTTTCTTGATACTTCAGTTGTCCTGTAAAGTCGATAACATCTTTCTAAGTAAGTTGTTCTCCTTTGTTCCCAGGTACAGGCTGCTTCTATACAAAGTTCTGATTGCTCTACGATCGGTTCTGAGTTCTGTGATCAGGTAGAATGTCCTTACAGTTGACCTTTGGATTTCTTCTGGAGATCTCTTCTTAGGAGAGATATACTCAGATATCATCAGAGTATATTCTATTGCTATATACTTTTTCTTGAGTAACCTTCGCTTTATATCCATAGCACAAACTGAGCTTGGTGATCTCCTTTTAATTCGTGTAGTCAGCATTTTACATTTTGCTCAACTGTTCTGAAGTTGACTTCATGATCTTAATCTTACTAAACGATCTTAGAGTAATCTTCAGATATTGCTTTCATTTAGTGTCTACTTGAAGTGTTCTACAATCACCCTTTACTGAGCAATCTTTACTTTGCAATCAATTGATTCACTTAGCAGGTTGATCAATTTTGTCAGATGATGTTTAACAACTTCTTTAACTTCTTGAGCAACTCTGTGTTAGTCTTGTGGTTTTGAGATCATTTATTCACTTCACGAACTAATTCTCTGTCTGTGAGATGGAGTGAACTCTGCGATCTTCTAATGTTATACGTACGAACATGGTTGACTCTGCAATGTATTTTCATACTGCGAATTGGCAGAGTGACTTTATAATCATGATTTCCTATCATCTATACATCAGATCAATTTTCATAAGATCAACCTAATATTATTTGATCTTTCTAATCTAAGTTCTTGTACATCAATTCTTTTGAAAGACTTTACACAACTTACTTGTACAAATATACATTAATCAATCTTTCACTTTAAGCACATGTAGAATTACTCTGCGATCAATACTTCTTTCATGCAGAGTAGTCTCTTTACAATGATTTTATCTATTACATATGCTGACAGGATAAAAGATCAATCTAACAAGTTTGATCATACTATTCTAAATTCTTGTACATAGATATCTCAATTAAGGTCTGTACAAAATTTATTCATACAAATATAATTTATAACCTTTATTATCAAGTCATATACATACTTCATCGTCAAATCATATATAAACTTAAACTCCCCCTTACTTGAACAATCTTCTGTTTTATCATTAGATTCCTAACATATACGTTAATCTTTAATAGTTCAAAATTGGTGAAAATATTTTCATATTATATAAGTATAACATATCCAAAATTTAGAACGATCCAACGATCGAATTAAGAGATATAACTCACGCAATAGACATTAAAAAAATAAAAACTTATTTTGAAAATTTTTACTATTACATTCAATCGTATTATATTCTTTTAGCTTAAATATAAATTATTACCTTGAACTATTACCCTTTTTCTATTTCGATAATTCACCTTTCAATTTTGTCAATTAGATGATTAAACTATTAATTTTTTCTATTTTCATCCAATTTTACTTGACACATCAAATATTGATGATGTGGCATGATGACATAGATAAATAGTGCCAAGTGGCATGATGACATAGGCAAATAGTGCCTTAGTGTATTAAAAACTAGATTTTCTTTATATGCATTTGAAATACACGAGGATAAAAATGTAAATTAATAACATTAAACAATCTTATCATTACCGATTAAAGAATATGTCCACACAGATGCAAATTAAGCTCTGCAACTTCCCTCCGGTCGGAATATGTCCACGCAGTCTATTATAACTCGCATTAAAAAACTGCAAATCAATTGCAGCCAATCCCACCGGAAGACTGCCATAAATCCCGTTGTGATTCAAATCCAACGATATCAAATCCTCCGAGAACTCCTACACCTTCGAAAAATTGAAATTGAACAAATTCCTCGAAAAATCCCTAATTTCCATGGCCTTATTGGCCCCAAATAAGAATGAGATGTCACCTTCAAGCTTGTTATAGCGATAGATCGATCCTTAAGAAATTCATACGGCCTAATGATTTTGGGATGGAGCCGGTGAGTTGGTTGTGGGATAGATAAAGGTCGGGAATTTCTCCGGCGAAGTTTCCAAAGGAGTCGGGGATATTTCCGATGAGTCTGTTCCTTTGCTTTGATTTTCTTCTCTTTTGGATTTGGGAATGCAAAGAGGCAGGGTTTGGTTGAGATCTACTAGATCTGAGAAGTCACTGAACATGTGAACTGAAGATGCAGTTGTGGGTTGATTTTTTATTTATTTTAATTAAAGTTAATATGCAATGGTATTACTTTTTTACCCTTGTAGTCCAATAAAATAATTTACGTTAATTTAAAAAATATTATTATTTTTAACACATACGCACCGCATGCCGCTTGTTCATGCTACATCATCAATTTTTGATGGGTCAAGTAAATTTGAACGAAAATAAAAAAAAATAGTTTAATCATTTAATTAATAAAATTGAAAGGTGAATCATTAAAATAAAAAAAAAGTAATAATTTATATTTAAGTCTATTCTTTTATATAAATTCAACTTCTCTTTTTGATTATTATAATATATAATTCATGTCTATTTTTCTTAAGAATAGTCTCTAATTTAAAAACTCGCATGATTAAACTTAAAATTTAAATACAAATACTATTTACCTTTCTTGTTCGTCTTTTTATAAATCAGAGCAACAAAGAGTTAAAATTTCAAATATTTAGAGTTTTCAAAATCTCTTCATAAAAATTGTAGCTATCACGAAATAGGCTCAAGAATCTTTCGATTATCAAAAAGGTACACAAAATAGACTCAAGAATTTTTCAATTCGAAATTAATATGACTGAATTACGAATTTTCAAAATTATGATCGAAAACAATAATAAAAATCAGGACAAATTACGATTTTCAACAATTTAAAACATAAAGATAACGTCAAATAACTTTTTTTTCTTCTTCATAATTGTAAAGAACAAAAAATTTAAAAACAAAATTTTAATTCATTCAATTCCTATATTGAAGAAATTTTAAGCTAAAATTCAACAGAATAATAAAATGATACGAGTTACATCACACACCATTTAAATATAACTCAAACTAATATAAGAGTTGTCAAAACCTAATTAACTCTTTAATTTTAATTAAATCAATTATTTAATTATCTACCTTAATTTTAATTAAACCATTTACTTAAAAAATTTAACTTTCCAAACGAAATAAATATAAAAAAATTAGTAAGTTATCTTCTCCGATTCAACTATGCTATTATAAAATAAAGTTAATTAATATTTAATTATTAAAAAAATCCGGGCTATTATAATTATCCCAAAAGTACCACTACGAACACAAGTACACAGCACGACTCACTGTGGTGAGAAGCACCTCATACAGAACAATTCTACAACAGAAAAACTCAAGCAGGCCATATGATAATACAGCGCTCTAGATCTAACCAGCCTTTCTCCCTTCAACACTCACCCTAAAGGAAATCATAGCTGGACTCAAAACTTTAGTTGCTAGACTGGCGTAGCTCTGGACGAACAAAATCAGCATCTGCAGGCACTGAAATGTCAACTGATGGTCTCAACTGGGCACATACTTCAACAGCTCCGTGCACCGGGTCAGAGAGGAAGTTGCTGATGAGATCCCGATTGACGGGAACACCATTGTCTACAGCTACCAATGCCTGTTGGGTGAGAATGTAATCAAAGCGTGGAGCCCACTTCCTTGAACCTAGTAATCATTGTTGTTGAACAATTATCTACCATAAACGAAACTCCACGGGCATGCATGAAAGGATTCAAAGAATCGACGGACTCGATCAAACTCTCATTTATAATCTCGGAATAGGAGTGCCCTTTCTTCCTCAGGATCTCAATCTGTATTTTTGTGTACCAGAATGGAAAATTGAAAAAACATAATTAGTCAGAATTGATATTCGTAAATCTATTCTCACCACAGTTTCTTTCCTACTTAAAGTTAAAAGAGGGTTAAAAGAGTCCTCCACTTCCTAATCGCCATCAAATTTAAAGAAAACAATATTCACCACTAAACATCCTGTGGCAGCTTTTATAAGTCGGGCCTTGAGTTTCAATTGCACCAGTCAGTACTAGATTTAGTTCAGTACAAAAATGTCATTTTACACTGAATTATGCTAATATAGACTTATTCTGGCTCAAACTAACTGACTGACGTTGAGATGAAAGAGATCGCGGGGGACAAAAAAATAAATTTATTAGCTTCTATCAACTTTTGTAGTAAGCTACCACGTCACTGAGTGAGGCAAACTATTTTTTTATAGATACAACAGGAAGTGAGGAAAGCTAGTGAGAATAGGCAAATTCCCCATATCAAGTTCAAGGTAACAAGTGGTTTACAAAGGGGCTCAGCACTAACTACTAAAGACTTGGTTTTATAGCATTTTGATCCAATTTCAAGTTGTTGGTCCTGTTGGTAGTTTAGCACAGGACCCATGTTTAACAAATGGGGTTAGAGCAACAGCCAACTTCATATCATTCCCCGCCAAAAACTCAACACATTAAAATGAATGCTTAAGCCAAATTTAGTGCAGGAAACCAAGCCCCTCAAACCTAATCTTATTATTGCATTATTGATGTGGCCCTGGACTGGAATATCATAATCATATTTTTCATGAATTGTGACAAAATATGTTTTCAAACAAAGTAGAAAGGGAAAAAATAGTTCAGCAAGCAAATCATTATTAATGTGTGTATGGACAAGACAACTAGCCATTCAAAACCCTATTCAACTTGAGAAAACTTGAAAGAAAGGTTACCTGAGCCATCATTAAAGCCACATAGACACCAGCAGTGAAAGGATATAATGGGCCTAGGTCACCAGCCGGTCGTGATGCACGAACTCGTTCACCTACTTTCCACATCCGTGTCTGATCAATTTTTCCCATAGGGAAAGCTGGTAGACCTTCCTTTTCCTGCAACATCAGAAGAACATATTAAAATCGTTTGCATTTTATTCTTACTCTTTCCGGCGAGTCCACTATATATTTGAATATCACAAAGAACTTGAAGGTTCAGTGGCCTATTTGTAAATGTAACTGCATAAAGGTTCACAAGCCAACACAACAAGTAAATGAAAGTGATTTAAAAACAATACAACAAACCACATCCATGAATCTAAATAATAGAAAATGAGATAACATACATAAAATCGGCGACCAGCCAAGACGACACTCCTAATCTCACTACCACTGGCTACATCTTCATAGCACTCGTATAAGATATCCATGCATGGATAAAATGAGGCACTATATGCAGCCTCAAACTCCCTTTTGCCATCTTCTGACAATGAATTGTAGACTGCCAACATGCCCTGTTGGATGTAACAGTGTAAATAAAGTAAACATCATGACTATAATAACCGAAATTTGCTAAGGAGACGAAGGATCATTAAACAGCTAATTTAATAAGCAAGAAGATTCACTTCCACTCTCACCAAGGAACTGCAAAACCAACCTTTGACGATATTGTCCTGGATATAATCCCCGTTATGCCCTCCACGGTATTCTTATAAGCCAAATCTTCACTCATTCCATTCTCAGTATACCTTCTAAACAAGGACTCGACAATACCATGAACAGCACCAAGCAAAATTCCTATACATCAAGTGGTTAAAATTAGCCATGATCATCATAAAGTTACCGAACATACTTCCATAAGAATGAAGAAATCACCTCGTTCCCCAAATATGTCACTCTTGTACTCCTGCTCGAGTGTAGTGGCAAATGTAAAAGGTGAACCAAGGGCAACTGACCATCCAAGGGCAACATCTGTGGCTCTACCATCAACATCCTGTCCACAAAAGATAGATGAGTTGCCATAGAACGTTACAAAAGACTACATGGAGAAATGAACTGCCACACAAAAACAGAGACCAACCAACCTGATGGACAGCAAAACTTGCATTAATTCCGGCACCATTTATTTCCTTGCCTTGCACATACAGACGCCTTACAGATGGGCCCATTCCCTTTGGGCACACAGCTACCACACTTAAGTTCTTAGGGAAATCAAGGCCAATTGACTGCAAATGGCCCAAAAGGAACCCATGGGAGAGCCCAAGTATGCTGTTTGGCTTCATGTAGGACAACACCTTCTCATAATTATCAGCCTGCATCCAATAATGAATACAGAATAAGATATGTATGAAAGTTCCGATAAATGAAAAAGTAGAGCAAATTCCCACATTATGCCTGCCATCAAACGCTATATTATTTAGTTAGGCTAACTGCGAGAGAACCCCAACAATTTATTTCTTCTTTTTTTCTTTAGATCCACTATTAGCGCCAAAAGAGGCGAATACAAAGTAAACACGGAAGAGGAGAAATAAAAGGCTACCCATAACAATCCAGAGAACATACTAAATAACAAAATGATGAAACAGGAAGAAGGATTTCATTTATAAACATGGAAGTCATTATAAAAATATTATACTTTCAGTATGAAGCATAGAGATCAGGAGTGTGAGACAGAAGAGTCTATAATATAAAGCAAATTCCAACGTGCCATCACAGAGCCATGTAATAAAAAAAAACTAGAACATATATCATTAAGTTCGTGGAGGATAGTTTTACTCAAAAGTCAGAAACCTGTAATGCAGAAACCTAGTATTGTTTACAGACAGCAAAGATTAGAGTTGATCCGGCAAACCTGGGCCGCATCAGAAATCAAGAGCAGGATCAAGTCACTGCCTGAAATAGTCTCCCATATATCTCCCAGGGTCCCATTTTCTTCAGTAAATCCAGCAGCACGTGCCTCAGCAAATGAACAAGAACCCTTCCTTAAACCAATCTGTTTATAAAGCAATAGAAAGAAAGAGCATATTCAGACAAGAGAAAACACCAATCATCAGTTGTAAAAGGTAAACAAGGTACTACAAAATCACCTTAACCGTGATATCCGATTTTGCTTCTGCAAGAGAATCCCTTAAATTCTGAGCTTGAGCAGGGCCCTGTAGGTAACAATGCAACAATTTCAATGAGAAAAGTGCAAGACAATTTAATATTTTCAAAAAGAAGTAAACAGCCTCCTCTTAAGCATTCAATTGAAAGAGTCATATGCTCTAAGACTATTGGAGGAAGAACATGGTTTGGTCTCAACATTCTAATTTGCTTGGGAAGGGTGTTTGCATCCAAGTTCATCTTCGTTTCTTGTTATCCATGTTCGCTATTTAATTTCCAACTCTAGCAGCCCAAGACATTTTCTGTCATCCATCGTGA
The DNA here is from genome assembly GCA_020205605.1 of Panax ginseng. Classification (NCBI taxonomy): domain Eukaryota; kingdom Viridiplantae; phylum Streptophyta; class Magnoliopsida; order Apiales; family Araliaceae; genus Panax; species Panax ginseng. The sequence goes on along the minus strand of CM035144.1, from coordinate 108,774,735 downwards.
GAGGGGTTGGCCCCGACAACAGAGGGACAAAGATGTTCAAGCTTGAAACTCACAAAAGATTCATGTATATGTCCCAAATCATGGACAACAATGCCCAACTCCATTTGACCAGATTTATTTAAGCTTTGATAATGACCAAGCTTTTTAAGTACCAAACCACAAACAGCAGAGAGAAGAACTGAAAGTTCATACCATTAATTAAGACACAATCTTAGAACTTCTAATGTTTAATTTATATTTCAAACAGAAGCTACACCAGCTTCATGGTGTTTAAATGGTACTTTAAGTCATCTAATTAATCGAGCTGCATATGATATTACACATAGTACCAAAAAATATTCTGGGCCACTAATAAAGTTCCAACTTTCACCAAAATCAAAGGAGCTGCAAGAAAGAAATAGCATTCTAGATAGCTACCAGAAACAATATTATGCAATAAAAAATCCATTTAGAAGTTCCATAAGAACTTCCGAACAATCCTAATCAAGTAATCAATAAAAATTAGTGTACGAAGAAATTTTTATATAAATCATTTCTTGCATTTAAATAGGTTAACTGGCAAACCAAGAGTAAAAAGGTTTTTCATTATGTTTTAGTACAAAAATAAATTAATCCTCCTACCCAACAAACCTCACCAACATTTCAGGCTTACCATACAAAGACCAATTTTTTGTTTTTCCTTCAAAATACGTTGAGAGAGAAAGAAAATGAAATGATAGATTTAGCATTTTAAATTTCAGAAAATAAGGAAAGAGAAACGTTTCTTTCACTTCTCATTTTTTTTACATTTCCTCCATCATCAAACAGTGGCAAAAAATCAATGAAGACAAAGGATTCATTTTGCTAACAAAGAATAAAAGTAGTGCTTAGTTAAAACTAACTTATTGTTTAAAAAATCCAAAGGATTAAACCAAGTTAAAAGCAAAAGGTGGGTTTTTAATTATCTTTCTACTAGTTCTACATTCCTAGTTAGTTTTTACATTTTCGACAATCAAAAACAGGCAAAATTTTCAATCAGTAAAGGTGTCATTTGCTTGTCAAAAATATATAATAAATACATTATCAGAATTTTATATTCAAATTTATCCATGAATTTGACCAGTAGGTAGTACGTACAATCAGACATTATCTCCTCGTCAAAAAGAAAACCTTCTTAAATTCAAATGTAAAGATTACATTTTTAAGGTACAACCAAACCCAGCAAACTACAAATTTATATCAAAATTAACAATTAGCAACAATAAAAAGTATCATAGGTACCTGAGAGCCCCAACCAATAACACCAATCTGCTTAATACCCTTGAATGCATCAGGCAGCAAATGGAACAAATCTCTTCCTCCCCTCACAATATACTACAAAACACAGAAACGACAGCATGTAATGAATATTTATATGTACACCAATACAGAGTGCACAAGGGGAAAATAAAATACCTCATCATGACCCGCCAGAGAAATTTTCTCTTTCATAAACACCGACGTCTCAAAATCGAGAATAGTCGGAGGCTTAATCGCCGGTGCAGACACCATGCGAGACCCAAGAGCTGATCCTGAACCAGAACCAAAACCATTGCTGGGTAAAGCTCGAGCTTTGAGAGCGCTTAAAGCTGTTCTAGAAGCATTAGAAGAGAGAAAACCTAGATTAAAAGCTAGGGTTTTACCGTCTGGTTTTAGTGATTTGGCCGATGATGATGATGAAGGTGAAATGGAGGGAGAGAAAGAGGTAGCCGCCGCCATCACTGATTCACAGACTGAAAATGTGAGGAAGAAGAAAAAAAGTGCAGAGCCAGAAAGAGATAATGAGATATCGAGATTTTTATTTTAATAATATAACCCTATTTGACATTCGTCTAGGATGCGCCAGGTGCGTACATTTACTAAAACGTGTGGCCCATGGGATAACATAAAATCATATCAGTGGATTCTCAAGCAAAAAGTATAGGTTTTGAACACAAATAGTAAACTGTGTATTATTTTGAAAAAATAAAGAGTAAAAATATTTTAAAATAATTATATACTAAATTTAAATGAATTTATTAATTTTATATTTTGAGTTGCAGACGTTACTTTAAATTTTAAAATGCAAAATAAAACTATTTAAAATGAATGGAGTATTTATTAAGTATAATAATACATTATTAGTTTTTTAGAAAAAATTAGAATGCTGAAGAAGCAAGAGATAAAATGACACTATTTTTTCATTTTTGTAATTTTATCATATTTGTGAGTCGATAGAAATTATAAATTACAAATCATGGTTAATATTAGAAGTTTTAAATTTTTAATCTTAAATAGTGTCGCCATCATTAACTTAAAATAATACTTCTTTGGTTTCCGCACAAATAATTTCATTTCATTTTATTTCATTTAATAAATATATATTAAATTTTAAAATTTATAAATTAATTAAAAATTAAATAAAATTCTTTTTATAGAAAATGGAGCAAGAGGGGGGAGCACGGTGCGGTTTGAAGTCGAAATCGCACCCGAAACCGTTTAGGTGCGGTTTAATAAATCCAAAACCGCACACAAAATCGCTTGTAATTGGTGCGGTGCGGTTTTAAATTGTGCGGTGCGGTTTCAATTGGTGCGGTTTCGGTTCCAAAACCAATTGAAACAACAAAAATGTCCATGCCTTCAATAAAATTTAACACAAAGTTTACATCGAGCAATTAACTTATTGACAGAATCAACAATGGAAATTATATCAAGTATAGAACCATAGCTCCTTCTACTAAACATGTCAAATTCATTATCAAATTATAGAATAATGAGACACATAAAATAGTTTTAGCTTATAATAAAGGAATGATGCAGTAAAAACTAAAGCATACGCTATATAACACAACGGAGACAATATATTCGATAACAAAAAAGAAGGTTTATTTAATTCTCCAAAAATTAAAAATATATACTAGAGATTGAATGAAATTGTATCTTATATATTGCATGGAGGACTTATAGAATATAATCCTAACTATATCTAATTTGAACAATATTCTATAGACTATTACTACTATAGTATAGACCTTAATCAATGCATCAAGTGCTCGAAACAACGAATTTGGCCCCTCACCTATAAGCCCCTCTAGTAACGCATCAAACAAATTCAAAATTCAAAAACCCAAATGGTCAATTTTTGACTCTATAACCTCTAATCATGGTGAAAAAATGACAATGCAAGACTGGGGTTTTCTCTCGTGTTCAAGTGAAAAGTAATTTTAAAATTTACTAGAGATAATACATACATGACACACACGTAAAGTGCGGTTTTCGATTTTTATGCACGCGGGTTTTGGCTAAGAACCAAATGAACCGTAATTTTGGTTATTCAACTTCACCTAAAACCGCCTTACATTTGGAACCAGATTGGTGCGATTTTAATTGAGTGCGGTTAAATGCGATTTTAGTGCGGTTTCGATTTAATTTGTTACTGCTCAAATTACAATACTAAGATTGTGATTATGCATAAAGTAAAGTTATGCTATGTATTATGAGCTTTGTACGAATTATGATACATTGAGATTGAATAAAATTATATAAGATTGATTAATTATTTGGGTGTGAATATTGTCTAGACGATAATATTTGTATTTAAACTCACAGTTTTCATGTTGTATTAATAAAGTTGTAGTTATTTCACATTACCATGTTATTGACGACTCAAAATGGGTGATGTATACCTATTTTTGGGGCGTCACTGAGCTTAATATCGAGCTTAGTGGATATGATCTGCCATGAGATCGGGGAATAGAACTAGGAGGGGAGGTAGTAAATCCTTCGCTAGTAGTGTCCTACCTAAGCTTATTTGTTAGTTGGTCAATATATAGGGATATTATGTGATATGTTGATTTCCTAAATTAACCCTTATTTTATGGCGATATTGAGAATGTCGATTCGAGAATGTTAATGAGTGGAGTAAATGAGACCGTTGAGACACCTTTCTTTCACCAACGAGGAGAACATTCAACAGTGGGCAATGTTACTCCCGTGAACAACACCACCGAGGAGATGATGAACGCGGGATGTTTAGAAGCTTTTTTTGCAGTTCATGCAAAAATCGCAGACGAGGAGACTCATGTACAAAATACTGGTGGAAATGATAATAACGCACCATTACGATTTATCACGCGAAGCAGTTCAAAGAGTTGGGACCACTAGAATGCTCGGGAAAGTTCGAATCCGATTAAAGGCAAAAACGTGGTCAAACAAATCACCAAGATATTCGATGTCTTGGGATGCACGGAGAACAGAAGGTTCCATTCGCCACCTTTAAGTTAAAGTAATGAGGCAAATTGCGGTGGGAATCGTGAAGCGTACTCCATCTAGCCAAGACTCAAAGATGTCTTGAGACGCGTTTGAAACTTTTCAATGACAAGTACTTTCTCGAAAGTATTCATCATATGAAGGAAGTAGAGTTTATTAGACCGAATAAAATAACATGGCCACTTGTCCCAAAGACGAGGCAAAGTTTGCAGAGTTATCGAGCTTGACCTCATTTGGTGGAGAATGAGGAACGTATGACGCGAATGTTTACGAGAGGTTTGAAAACCAAGATACGTCAAGATCTCATTTCTCATAAATTTTCTCTATTCCGGATGTTAACAGGATCCATTGTTAGGCGAGATAACGAGTACGTTCAACCGATGGACCATAACCAGGATCAACAATGACCATGTGAAGACGTCAACACCAGCAGCAACTGATTCTAAGGGAGGAGAACGACCACTGGTCGTATGCTACAAATGTGAAAAAGAGGGACATATCAGCCCAAACTTCCCACAATAGTTCAAGGTATGTTATAATTGTGGAAAGGAAGGACATATCGCTCGAGATTATACGGTAGTGAAACCAAGTCCAGCGGGGATGGTGACTCAAAAGTGTCATTCCCGTAAAAGTCAAAGTCAACGGTTCCTGGAAGAGCGTTTGTCGTGACTGGTCAAAATGCGAAGAACCCAAACGAAGTGATCACGGTAAAGCTAATCATAAATTCTTGTGAAGTTTATACCTTACTTGATATCGGTCTTTATCTATTCATTTATCTCTCCCCGTTGTGCTCAACGCTTAAACTTAACTCTGGAGAAATTAGACTTTGATTTATCTCGTGGAGACTCAGTTAGGAGAAACTTTCATCACATCCACTCGCTTATAAATCTTGTTTGATCAAGTTGGCACATCACATTACCTGTTGACCTTAGCTTTCTTTAAAGAAACTTGCTTTTGATGTGATTTCGAGGATTTATTCGTTAACTACACATCATGCCAAAATTGATTGTTTTCGTAAGGTTGTTAGTTTTCATATTCATAACCAACTTGACTGTGTATGCAATTCAAACAACTAAACCATTAAAATCAATCATCATCATATCTAGTCATAAAGCTATTCGCTTATTGAAAAGCGGATGTCAAGCTTTCTTAGCCCATGTTATGGATTTGAATAAAGACACGCCGATTTGAATAATATTCCTATTGTTAGTAATTTCCGACGTGTTTCAAGAACTTCCCGGCCTACCCCTTAACGCGTGAGTTAAATTCTTTATTGATCTTGAACACTGCACAAAGCCCATTTCTAAAATACCATATCAAATGGCTCCTATTGAACTTCAGAGTTAAAGGTCCAACTACTGAGGAGTTGTTGGGCATCCGGTTTCATCTCGCCCCAAGTACATCTCCTCGGGGTGCTCCTGTTTTATTTGTAAATAAGAAAGACGTAGAGTATGCGACTTTGTATTGACTACCGGAATTGAACCATGTCACCATCAAGAATAGGTATCCGCTTACCTCGCATTGATGACTGCTTAACCAGATTGCAAGGAGCAAAATTCTTTTCAAAGATCGATCTTCGCTCGATATCATCGGTGAAGATTAGAGGCGAGGATATTCAAAGCGCCTTTTAACTCTCGATGACGGGCACTATGAATTCTTAGTCATGTCTTTTGGATTGACTAATGCTCCTGTGGCTTTCATGGATATGATGAACCAAAGTATTCAAGGATTATTTGGATCAGTTCGTTGTTGTCTTTTATTGATGACATCCTCATATATTCCAAAAGTCGTGAAGATCATGAAGCACCATTTGATTGAAGTTCGGTACTCCAAAGGCTTTGTGAAAACAAGTTATATGCCAGTTGAAGAAATGCGCGAGTTCGCTTGCGGAAGTAGCACTCCTTGGGCACGTGGTGTCAAAACATGGAGTATCTCGGTAACCCAAATAAGATTGAAGCAATACAAAGTTGGGAGCAACCAAAGTCGATGATCAAGACGTAGCTTTTTCTCGGCCCTGGTGGTTATTATCGGAGATTCTTGGAAGGATTTTCTCGAATCGCTACCTCGTTAACTCAATGACTCGACTTAAGGATACAAAATTTGTATAGAAGCGAGGAACGCGAGAAGAGTTTTCAAGAGCTTAAGAGAGACTCATTTCAAGACATTTTACGACAATACCATCCGGTTCGGATGGATTTGTTATCACAAATGATGCTTGGTGCAAAGGTTAGGATGTGTTCTCATGCAACGTGGGAAAGTCATAGCCTATGCCTCATGACAACTTAAAGAATATGAGGAGGAATTATCCTACTTTACATGATCTAGATTTAGCGTGATCGTTTTAAAGCGCTTAAAGATCTGGAGGCACTATCTATATGGGGAGAAAGTGGAGATATATTCAGACCATAAAAGCCTCAAATATTTCTTCACCCAAAAAGAACTCAATATGTGGGAACGACGTTGGCTCGAGTTGTTAAAAGATTATGACCACACCATTCAATACCATCTTGGAAAAGCAAACGTGATAGCTGACGCGTTGAGTATAAGATCATATGCAGGAATGAGTGCGATGATGTCAAGTATACGCATAGAACCAACTTTAATCGACAAAGTTAAAGTTACTCAAGCCACCGACCCGGAGCTGATGCATATGAAGAAGAAAGTACAAGAAGGTGCTATTCCGGAAGTGAGAATCAATGAAGAAGGAATACTTCGAGTCCACTCCAGACTTTGTGTTCCTAACGACTCTGATTTGAAATACAAGATAATGGCGGAGGCACATAATACACCATTTGTAATCCATCCCGAAGTACCAAGAATACATCACCCATTACGAGTTGTCGATACATGAGTACGAAACAACTACAACTTTATTATTACAAGCGGTAAAGCGTGAGTTTGAATACAAATATTATCTTACAGACAATATCTATACTCAAATAAATCCTCATCACATTTATTGATACATTATTTTACAAAAATGGTGAGGACTACTAAACAACTCTCTCTAGAACCTTCATTCCATACCCAGGCTACGTCTCATTATATTCTCGCCTCACGAGAGAAGAAAAATGGAACAAAAAGGAAAAGGGTGAGCTCAACTAGCCCGGATAAAGAATATTATGACTAAGATAATATACAACAAATTATCGTTAGTCTTGACGAGGGAAAAATCTAATAGAATACAATAGGCAACAAGTTTTAAATCAATATTAGCGCGTGAAATAATAATTCATTAGAAGAGTTAAGTAGAGAATGCAAACTACTATCTTACATGTATGAATTTAAAAGTTCATCGTCTATCTTTTATCCTGTAACATCAATCGATATATATATACGGAATCAAATATTCATCTTTTTGCCTTCTGAGGCGAAGATATTCATCGATTAGTCGTATTCATCTAAACACGTGTTCATCTTTTGCTACTGGGCCAAAGATATTCATCGAGAAATCATTCATCTTTTGCACTTCTGGGCCAAAGATATTCAATAATATCATCATTTAAATGAGGATGATGAAAAATATTTTAAAAAAGCGAATCGGTGAAACAAAATAACAAGGATTAAGGATTAAGGATTAGTACTTTGTTTTATCCGTGTCCAAAAATACCTCAAAAATAATCATAGTGGTGTAAAATTCAAGAATGATCAAAACATGGATCTGATCAAAGCTAGTATCCTGATAGATATTTTTAGGCGAAAAGAAAAATTTTTTTTTTTTGATGAATAGTCTTCGTATTCGTGAATAATGTATCATATATCGTGAATAGTCTTAGTATCGTGAATAGTAACTCAGACACCAAAAGTTCCAAATTTGATAAAAACTTGGATCGATATTTGACATAATGATATTGAAGAAATAATATCATTCTGAAAAAAATAATATCCACTTACCTCGAAAAGGCAGTCTTACAGTTGAAACAAGTATATATATATAGGCTATGACTTGACTTTTAGTATAGCAACACTCAAAAGTATACTCACAAGAATCGCTCGATATATCGAGAGAGAAAGAGAAAGTTTTAGGTTTACGGTGTGATTTTCAATTCTAACCTAAGCACCTATTTATAGGAAAATGCTTAGAGAACAACAAAGTAGAAAATTTAATAAAATATTAATATATATTATAAATTTCCTTAGCCCACCTTTGATGATCTGAATTGACACATTGATAACACATGTGAGCCCACTAATTGTACAAAAAACGTTTTTCTCAAAATAATTAACTAAAACTCCCAAAAATTAATTATTTGAACTTGAACTTGATAATTCATAATAAATAGCCCTTTTATCGGAAAATTTGAATCTCTTGATTTTTTTATAGGAAATTCAATTTCTACAACAACTGAGAAGAAAGTTTTTCCAAATTCAAGCGAGAAATTGGTAGAAATCCACAAGCAGGCGATTTTACATTTATAATCAAATTTCGGTCGATAATTGTGTACAAAACATGTGTTAAACATTTAATGCCACAAAAATACTCTTCCTCTCATATACTCATATATCCCACATTCATTGTAAAAATATCATCGTTAATATATTATTAAAATAATATATTTAAATGAATTATTTTATCGAAAAAAAGATTAATTTTCAACAATTGTCACATTAAAATTTTCTCCATCTATATCCTCATAAAATCAATATTTTCCTCATCATATAAATCAATAATTAATTATTCATAAATAATATTACTGAGAATCACATTATTATGACGAGGCGGTTCAGGATAGAGGGGCTTTCGATAAGGATCTCTCTCTACTTGGCCTTGATTAGATGACCAAACCTCTCCTTAGCGAGAACTTTCTAGACATTGCCAATAATGTTATCTAATAATATTATTAGGATAATATGAATTATTGCTCAGATAATAGAAAATCTTTAATGCGGTGACAATTATTAAAACAATGATAATATCAGCGTAGCAATTATTGAATCGATAAAATATAATATTGAGCGATAATTACTATAACAATTATTGAGTAGTAGTGCCTTCTTACGTAAGAATCAATAATTGGTGCAATCTGGGTAATCTTCTTGTGTTTTAACCACCGGGTATTCCAGCGGTATTTACTTGGTAGCAACTTCTGTAGTTATTTATAACTTGACTTATTAACATCGTTTTCTTCCTCGATCGCTTTCCAGTTATGGGGCCCACATGCATTTTTTTGCCGTAAATACGAATATTCACAAGCGATCTGAATATTCCACGACAAACGAATATTCCCAACGATAATGAATATTTTATAACCAACTTGCTTTATTTTGAAATATTTGCGTATTTTACCCATAACTATCCACATTAATCAAATCAACCCTTCTTATTTCAAAATAATAAATAGAAAATTAAATTTCATTAATAATAAGTTGGGGTCTTCTGACCTCCCTCCTTATGAAATTTCGTCCTCGAAATTGGCGTCACGTACACAGTGTTTGAAAAGGTGAGGATACCTCGCTTTCATTTAGTTTTCAATTCCCGGGTCATTTCCTCTATAGCATGATTCCTCCATGAAAACTTTAACTTTGTGGTATGACCTTTGTCGTGGGACATGCTTCTTTCTATCAAGATCTTGTGGTACCTCTTACGTACGTTAAGTCTTGATTTATCTCGTCCGGTTCTAACTTCTATAGCGTGGTTTGGGTCTTTCACATATTCTGAAGTGCGGATATGTGAAACACATTATGAACACGAGACATACTCGGGAGTAGCAGCGAGTCTATAGGCTACATTTCTACTCGGTCGAGAATTTGAAATGGACGATAAATCGTGGATTGAGCTTTCTCTCTTCCGAATCTTGTAACTCCTTTCCGTGGTGTAACACATGACAATACATGATCTCAGATATCAAATTCCGTCCTTTCGATGAAGATCGCATAACTCTTTTATCGGTCTGTCTTGGTTTTGTATCGTTGTCGAATCATTTGGATCTTTTAAAGTAGTCATACGTACCAAATCGGGTCCCAACAATGTTGCTTTGACCTCATCCCAACATATTGGAAGCGACACTTTCGTCCATATAATGCTTGAATGGAGCCACCCTATCTTGCACGATAAGCTGTTGTTGTAGGAGAATTCCACCGATGGTAAATACTTATCGACTCCTTTGAAGTCTAGGACCACGAGTCTTAATAGATCTTGAGAGTTTGGATAGTCCTCTCGATTGTCCGTCAGGTTTGAGGATGGTATGCGAACTAAATCGTAAATCCGTGCCCGTAGCTTTTTGCAAAGCTAACCCAAAATCTTGAAGTGAATCTTGGGTCGCGATCAAAACTATGGATCTTGGCATGCCATGCGACCTCACAATCTCATTCACATCATACTAGCAAGGCGTTCGAGGAATAAGTCTCCGTATCGGCAAGAAATAAGCGGACTTGGTTAATCTATCAATGATAACCCAAATAGCATTTCGCCTTGAAAGCGTGGGAAGACCGTGTGAAATCCATGGTAATATGTTCCCACTTCCATTTCGGAATCTCAAGTGGTTGCTGATGGACCCTTTGGCACTTGATGCTCGCCTTTTGCGTTGACAAGTTAAACACCTCGAGATAAACTCGCGATCTCTCTCTTCGTATTGTTCCACCAAAATGTATGTCGAAGATCACGATACATTTTGGTACTTCGGGATGGATCGCAAATGGTGTATTGTGTGCTTCCATCATAATCTTGTACTTCAAATCAGTCGTTAGGAACCTGAAGTGCAGGTGGACTCGAAGTATTCTTCTTCATCGATTCTAAACTTAGGAATAACACCTTCTTGTACTTTCTTCTTCATACGCATCATTTCAAGATTCGGTGGCTTGCAAGCGACCTTAACTTTTCTATTAAAGTTGGCTCTGTCGTATACTTGACATCATCGTACTCGTTCTGCATATGTTCTTCTACTCGGCAGCGTCATTTACCCGTTAAACTTTTCGGGATGGTATTGAATAGTGTGGTCGTAATAATCTTTCAACAACTCGAGCCAGCGTCGTTCTTGCGTGTTGAGTTCCTTTTGAGTGAAGAAATATTTGAGGCTTTTATGGTGCGAATATATCTCACTTTCTCCCCGTATAGATAGTGCCTCAAATCTTTAAGCAGCAGCTTATTGCTTTGCTTGACTCTAGATCATGAGTAGGATAATTCCTCTCATATTCTTTAAGTTGTCATGAGGCATAGGCTATGACTTTCCCGTTGCATGAGAACACATCCAACCCTTTTGCGAAGCATCATTTGTAGATAACAAATCCATCGAACGGATGGTATTGTTAGAGCAGTCTTAGAAATAAGTCTTCTCTTAAGCTCTTGGAAACTCTTCTCGCGTTCCTCGCTCAAGCGAATTTTGTATCCTTAGAGTTAATTTGAGTTAATGGAGTAGCGATTGAGAAAACCCTTCCACGAATCTCAGATAATAACCGGTTAGGCCGAAAGCTCGTCTTGATCATGACTTGGTTGCTCCGACTTTGTATTGCTTGATCTTGGCAAGATTGACGGATACTCCGTGTTTAGACACCGCGTGCCCGAGGAATGCTACTTCCTCGAGCGAATTCGCATTTCTTGACTTGGCATATATAGCTTGTTTTTCACGAAGCCTTTGGAGTACCGAACGAATGGTTCATGATCTTCGCGACTTTTGGAATATATGAGAATGTCATCGAAAAAGACAACAATGAAGCCGTCTAAATAGTCCTTGAATACTCGGTTCATCGTATCCATGAAAGCCGCGAGGAGCATTAGTCGATCAAAAGACATGACTAAAAATTCATAATGCCCGTCTGGGAGTTACGAAGGCGGTCTTTGGAATATCCTCGATTCTAATCTTGATTTGATGATATCGAGCGAAGATCGATCTTTGAAAAGAATTGTGTGCTCCTTATTGGTTGGTCGAACAAGTCATCAATCTGAGGTAGAGGATACTATTCTTGATGGTGACATGGGATTCGATTTCGATAGTCGATACAAAAGTCGCATACTCCGTCTTTCTTCTTTCTGAATAAAGCAGGAGCACCCCGAGGAGATGTCTTGGGGGCGAATGAAAGCGATGTCCAACAATTCTGTAGTTGGACCTTTAACTCTGAAGTTGATAGGAGCCATTCGATATGGGGTTTTAGAAATGGGCTTTGTGCGGGTTCAAGATCGATAAAGAATTCAACTTCACGTTACGGGGGGTAGGCAGGAAGTTCTTGAAGCTACGTCGGAAATTTACTAACAACGGGAATATTATTCAAATTTGGCGTGTCTTTATTCAAATCCATAACATGGGCTAAGAAAGCTTGACATCCAGTTTTTCAATAAGCGAATAGCTTTATGATTAGATATGGCGGTGATTGATTTTAATGGTTTAGTTGCTTGAATTAAATACTGACGGGTTGTTTAGGAATATGAAAGCTAATGACACTTACGAAAACAATCAATTTTGGCATGATGAGTAGTTAACGATCGATCCCTAAAATCACATCAAAAGCAAGTATCTTTAAAGAGATAAGGTCAGCGGGTAATGTGATGGTGCCAACTTGAATCAAACAAGATTTATAAGCGAGTGGATGTGATGAAAGTTTCTCTAGCGGAGTTTCCACGAGATAGGTGAAGTCTAATTTCTCGGTCGAGTTTAAGCGTTGAGCACCTGCGGGAGAGATAAATGAATGGGTATGCCGGTATCAAGTAAAGGTATATAAACTTTGAGAATTTATAAATAGCTTACCGTGATCACCTCGTTTGGGTTCCTCGCATTTTGACCGATCTGACAAAGCGCTCTTTCGAGGCAGATTGACTTTGACTTTTACGGGAATGACCTTTTGAGTCACCGTCCCCCACGGACTTGATTTATTCTACCGTCTGATCTCGGCGATATGTCCTTCTTTCCACAATTATAACATACCTTGAGCTGTTGTGGGCGGTTTTGGTGATATATCCCTCTTTCCGCATTTGTAGCATCTGATAGGTGGTGGTCGTTCCCCTCCCTTAGAACCGATTCTTTTCTTTGGTCTTTGTCGTTTTCACATTGTCGTTGTTGAATCTCCTCTTTTTAAAATCTCCTCCGATTAAACTTCTTATTCTCATGGCCATGATTACCACAGAGTGGTTACCATTTTTTGTCAAAATCTTTTTCTTTCTCATTTGGTTATCGTTATTACATTATTTCTTATCTCGGTATGATCTGGTTATGATCCCTCGGTTGGTAGTAATCGTTATCTCGCTCAACAATTGAGCCACATTGACAACATACGAATAGAGAAAATTTATGAGAAATGAGATCTTGGCGTATGTCGGGTTTCAAACCTCTCGAAACATCGCGTCATCGTTCCTCATTCTCCACCAAATGAGGTGCGAGCACTGGATAGCTCTGCAAACTTTGCCTCGTCTTTGGGGACGTCGTATTATTTTGTTCGGTCTAATAAACTCCACTTCCGCCCGTATAGCCGAATACTTTCGGGAAAGTACTTGTCGTTGAGCAGATTTTGAAAGCGTCTCCCGAAGACATCTTTGAGTCGCATTTGGATGGAGTGCACTTCACTGATTCCACCGATGTCTGCCTCATTCTGGAACATAAAAGTAGCGAATGGAACCTTACATTCTTCCGTACATCATCGAGACATCGAATATCTTGGTAATTTGTTTGATTACGTCTCGCACTTAATCGGATCGGCTTTCCCCGAAGTGCGGTGGTCCCGACTCTTTGAGCTGCTTGGTAGTGACAAATCGATGCGTTGTTATCATTTCCACATAGTTAGTTTGTGCGTGTCTCCTAAATGCGATTTTGCATGAGCGCAAAAAGCTTCTAAACATCCGTCGTTCATCATGCTTTCGATTGGCGTTGTTCGCGGGAGGAACATTCTTCGGCTTCTTTTGCGTTCTCCTCGTTGGTGAGTCTGAGGCGTCTCCACGGTCTCATTTACTCCTTTGTTATCATTCTCGGTCGACATTCTCAAATCTTGCCATAGAAACAAGGGTTAATTAAGAAATCAACATATCACATAATATCCTATATATTGATTGACTAACAAATTAAATAAGCTTAGGTAGGACACTTTAGCGAAGGATTTACTCGTCTCTCCCTCAGATTACATTCCCGATCTCGCGGAGATCATATCCCTAGCTACGATACCATTTGTGGCGCCCCCAAAATAGGTATACATCACCCATTACGAGTTGTCGATACATGAGATGCGAAACAACTACAACTTTATTATTACTGACGGTAAAAGCGTGAGTTTGAATACAAATATTATCTTACAGACAATATCTATACTCAAATAAATCCTCATCACATTTATTGATACATTATTTTACAAAAATGGTGAGGACTACTTAAACAACTCTCTCTAGAACCTTCATTCCATTTACCCAGGCTTCGTACTTCATTTATATTCCGCCTCACGAGAAGAAAAATGGATGGAAAAAAAAGGAAAAGGGTGAGCTCATTAGCCCGATAAAGAATATTATGACTAAGATAATATACAACAAATTATCGTTAGTCTTGACGAGGAAAAATCTAATAGAATCTGATAAGCAACAAGTTTTAAATCAATATTAGCGTGAAATAATAATTCATTAGAAGAGTTAAGTAGAGAATGCAAACTACTATCTTACATGTATGAATTTAAAAGTTCATCGTCTATCTTTTATCCTGTAACATCAATCGATATATATACGGAATCAAATATTCATCTTTTACTTCTGGGCGAAAGATATTCATCGATTAAGTCGTATTTCATCTAAACACTGTTCATCTTTTTACTACGGGCGAAAGATATTCATCGAAATCATTCATCTTTTTGCTTCTGGGCCGAAGATATTCAATAATATCATCATTTAAGGTGAGGATGATGAAAAATATTTTTAAAAGCGAATCGGTGAAACAAAAAATGAGGATTAAGGATTAAGGATTAAGTACTTTGTTTTATCCATGTCCAAAAATACCTCAAAAATAATCATAGTGGTGTAAAATTGAGAAATGATCAAAACATGGATCTGATCGAAAAGCTAGTATCCTGATAGATATTTTTAGGCGAAAAGGAAAATTTTCATTTTTGATGATGAATAGTCTTAAAGTATACGTGAATAGTATGTATATATCGTGAATAGTCTTAGTATCGTGAATAGTAACTCAGAGCACCAAAAAGTTCAAATTTGATAAAAACTTGGATCGATATTTGACATAATGATATTGAAGAAATAATATCATTCTGAAAAAATAATATCCACTTACCTCGAAAGGCAGTCTTTAGTTGAAAACAGTATATATAATTTATGACTTGCATAGTATAGCAACACTCAAAAGTATACTCACAAGAATCGCTCGATATATCGAGAGAGAGAGAGAGAGAAGTTTTAGGTTTACGGTGTGATTTTCAATTCTAACCTAAGCACCTATTTATAGGAAAATGCTTAGAACACAAAGTAGAAAATTTAATAAAATATTAATATATATTATAAATTTCCTTAGCCCACCTTTGATGATCTGAATTGACACATTGATAACACATGTGAGCCCACTAATTGTACAAAAAACGTTTTTCTCAAAATAATTAACTAAAACTCCCAAAAATTAATTATTTTGAACTTGAACTTTGATAATTCATAATAAATAGCCCTTTTATCGGAAAAATTGAATCTCGCGATTTTTTATAGGAAATTCAATTCTCTACAACTTTGCGAGAAGAAAGTTTTCCAAATTCAAAAGAGAAATTGGCCAAGAAATCCACAAGCGAGGCGATTTTACGGTATAATCAAATTTGATCGATAATTGTGTACAAAACATGTGTTAAACATTTAATGCCACAAAAATACTCTTCCTCCTCATATACTCATATATCCCACATTCATTGTAAAAAAATATCATCGTTAATATATTATTAAAATAATATATTTAAATGAATTATTTTATCGAGAAAAGATTAATTTTCAACAATTGTCACATTAAAAATTTTCTCCATCTATATCCTCATAAAATCAATATTTTCCTCATCATATAAATCAATAATTAATTATTCATAAATAATATTCTGAGAATCACATTATTGATGACGAGGCGGTTCGAGGATAGGGGGCTTTCGATAAGGATCTCTCTCTCGCTACTGGTAGTATGATTAGATGACGAACCTCTCCTTGAAGCGAACTTTCTAGACATTGCCAATAATGTTATCTAATAATATTATTAGGATAATATGAATTATTGCTCAGATAATAGAAAATCTTTATGCGGTGACAATTATTAAAACAATGATAATATCAGCGTAGCAATTATTGAATCGATAAAATATAATATTGAGCGATAATTACTATAACAATTATTGAGTAGTGCCTTCTACGTAGAATAAGAATCAATAATTGGTGCAATCTGGTGTCTTCTTGTGTTTTAAACCAAGGGTATTCCCACGGTATTAGCGGTGCAACTTCTGTAGATTATTTATAACTTGACTTATTCTTGTCGTTTTTCTTCCTCGATCGCTTTTTAGTTATGGGGCCCCACATATTTTATGGCTTGTGGTAAATACGAATATTCCAAGCGATCTGAATATTCCACGACGAAACGAATATTCAAATGATAATGAATATTTTATAACCACTTGCTTATTTTGAAATATTTGCGTATTTTACCCATAACTATCACATTAATCAAATCAACCCTTCTTATTTCAAAATAATAAATAGAAAATTAAATTTCATTAATAATAAGTTGGGGTCTTTCACCATTTTTCACCACACACACATCACACACCTATCACTTTCACATATCATTTTCTTCCACTATATACTCAAAACATACATATACTTCCATACGTATATTCCTCCATTTCCAAAATCATTTTTCGAATACATGGGGGCCCACGTATGGGTCCCACCTTTAAATAATTTTCATCGATTATTTTAAAATTGGGTAAATAGAATCCATAAAATAAGCAAAACTTCATAAAAAACACCTTAATAATTTTAACAACATTTATCATCTTTATTATAATTCACAATATTAATCGACTGTGTCATTCTCAGAAATGGGGCTTTCAATAAGGATTTTCTCCATTATCAGCGCATGATTAGGTGACCAAACCTCTCCTTGGCGAGAACTTTTAGACATCGTTAATATTGTAATTTATAATATTAATAACTCTGTCATTTCAATTATTGATTTAATATTATATAAAATATCGACAATAATTGAATCAAATAACGTGAGATCTTATGCAACAATTACTATAAAGAATAATTGAACAAAAGCGAAGGTGACTTCTCACGTAAGCATTAATAATCAATACTGTGTGTGCTACTATGCAACCCATGGCAGTATTCAGATTTCTTTTACTACCGAAGTAGTTCAACAAGATGTCACCAGTAAAACTTCTTATAGTTATTTTCAATAAAATATTTTTATCGCTTTTTTCAATCAATCCATAATAATTACATTTGTGGGGTCCACGATGATTGTCTTGTCGTGCATCGTCGAATATTCCCCAACACAAAGAATATTCACGACCAATCGAATATAATACAACAACTTGCATCTTTGCAAAATTAATAAATACTACCCACAACTATAACATTATATCAAATCCACTTCATAATATTTAAAAAATATTTTGAGAAATTTAAATCTTTATTCATAAAATCTGGGGTCTCACAATCGTGATCTTCGACATACATTTTGGTGGAACAATATGAAGAGAGAGATCGTGAAGTTTATCTCGAGGTGTTTAACTTGTCAACGTGTAAAAGGCGAAAGCATCAAGTGCCTAAGGGTCCATTGCAACCACTTGAGATTAGAAATGGAAGTGGGAACACATTACCATGGATTTAGTTACGGGTCTTCCCACGGTTTCTCAAGGCATAAATACTATTTGGGTTATTGTTGATAGATTAACCAAGTCTGCTCATTTCTTGCCGATTTGGGAGACTTATTCCCTTGAACGTCTTGCTCATATGTATGTAAATGAGATTGTTGTATTGCATGGCATGCCAGTATCCATAGTTTCGGATCGTGACCCAAGATTCACTTCACTATTTTGGGTTAGCTTGCAAAAAGTTATGGGCACGTATTTACGATTCAGTTCGGCATACCATCCTTAAATGGACGAACAATCAAAGAGGACTATTTAAACTCTTGAAGATCTATTAAGACTCTGTGTCCTAGATTTCAAAGGGAGTTGAGATAAGTATTTACCATTGGTGGAATTCTCCTACAACAACAGTTATCAGCAAGTATAGGTGTGGCTCCATTCAAGCATTGTATGGGACGAAAAGTGTATTTCTCCGATATGTTGGGATGATGGTGGGTGAAGTAACATTGTTGGGACCCGAGTTGAGTACATTATGACTACGGAAAAAGATCAAATGATTCGACAACGTGTACAAAGCGGCTCAAGAACGACAAAAGAGTTATCGCAGATCTTCATCGAAAGGACGTGGAATTTAGTATTGGGGATCATGTATTGTTGCGTGTTGCCCGTGGAAGGGAGTTACAAGATTGGGGGAAGAGAGGAAAGCTCAATCCACGATTTATTGGTCTATTTTGATTCTTGGCCCGAAAGTAGGAAATGTAGCCTATAGACTTGGAGTTACCTCCAAGTATGTCTCGTGTTCATAATGTTTTTCATATATCCGTGCTTCAGAATACGTGAAAGACGAACCACGTTATTGAGTTAGAGCCGGATGAGATAGTAGAAGACTTAACGTCACGAGGAGGTACTTGTCAAGATCTTGGATATGAAGGAGCATGTCTTACGTACAAAGGTCATACCACAAGTTAAAATTTTGTGGAGAAACCATGCTATTGAGAAAATGACCTGGGAGTTGGAAACGGAAATGAAAGCGAGGTATCTCACCTTTTCGAAACACTAGAATGCGTGACGCCAATTTCGAGGGACGAAATTTGATAAAGAGGGAGGTTGTAAAGACCCCAACTTATTATAAATAAAATTAAATTTTCTATTTATTATTTTGAAATAGTAAGGGTTGATTTGATTAATGTGGTTAGTTATGGGTAAAATGCACAAATATTTCAAATATGCAAGTGGTTATAAAATATTCATTTTTATCCGAGAATATTCGTTTGGTCGTGGAATATTCTTCTTTGCCGGAAGGAAAATATTAAATGCGACAGTAGCTTGACCTTAATGTGGGCCCTATAACGAGAAAATGATTGGATGAAGAAAAACGACAAGTATAAGTTGTTTATAAATAACGATGTAGTTATTCTGAATTAATCTTGTTGGAATACCTTTGTGGTTAAAACACATAAGTAGATACCGGTATTATACTAATTATTGATTCTTACGTGGGAAGGCATTACTCAATAATTATTTACAGTAATTCTTGTTCAATATTTTATTTTATTGATTCAATAATTGCTACATTGATATTTTATATTATTGTTGTTTCAATAATTGTCACTACATAGTATTTTTATTATCGGATCAATAATTCATATTATTTGAATAATATTATTAGATAACATTATTGGCAATGTCTAGAAAGTTACATCTAAGGAGAGGTTTGGTCACCTAATTGGCGCCAAGAAGAGAGAAATCCTTATTGGAAAGCCCCCTCTTTCTTGGGAACTGTCTGGTTGTCAGTATTGTGATTCTGTAATATTATTGTGAATAATTAATTATTGATTTATATGATAAGAAAAATATTCATTTCATGTGGATATTGATGGAGAAAATTTTTAATGTGACAATTGTTGAAAAATTATTATTTTATCTTTTCTGATAAATAATTCATTTAAATATATTATTATATTTTAATAATATAATAATGGTGATATTTTTACAATGAATGTGGGATATATGAGTATATGAGGAGGAGGAGTATTTTTGTTACAATTAATGTTTAAAACATGTTAAACATGTCGGTGGACCCCATTTCTTGACTGAAATTAGTTTATAGCTTGTAAAATCACCCGTTTATGGATTTCGGTCAATTTCTGTTTAAAATTTGGAAAAACTTTCTTCTGTAAAGTTGTAGAGAATAGAATTTCCTATGGAAAGGACATGAGGTTTGAATTTTTCTGACAAAAGGGCTATTTATTATGAATTATTGAAGTTCCAGAGTTCCGAAATAATTGATTTTTGGAAGTTTTAAATAATTTTATTAACAAAAAACGTTTTTTTTATTTTGGTGGGTTGGTGGCTGATGTCTAGACCAAAAATGTGGGCTAAGGAAAATTTATATAAATATATTAATATTTTATTAAATTTTCTACTTTTGATCTTCTAAGCATTTTTCTATAAATAGGATCTTAGGTTAGAATTAAAATCACACGTAAAGCTGAAGTTTTCTCTCTTTTCTCTCTATATTATCGAGCATATTTTTGTGAGTATTTTGATACTTTGAGTGTTGCTATATCTGATGCAAGTTCCTTCAAAGACCTATATCTCAGATTCCAAATTTAGAAGTCTGATCTTTTCAAGGTAAGAGATATTATTTTTTTAAATGATATTATTTCTTCTAATATCATTATCTTGGGATTATTGGTAAGATTTTTCTTGTGGAATTCTTGTCTTTTAGTTAGTTGGGGTTCTTATTCACGTATCACACTATTTATTCACTTAATCTGACATTATTCACGAGAAAAATTAAAATTTTGCTTTTTGTCAAAATATCTATTATAGATACTAGCTTTGATTGTATTCATGTTTTGATCATTCTTGAATTTTACTTCAATCGTGATTATTAATGAAGTATTTTTGAACTTCGATTTTATTTAAAGTACGAATCCTTAATATTTCTTCTTTTGTTTCAACTTTGGATTCATTTTCTTTAAAATATTTTTCATCATCCTCGGTCTAAATGATGGTATTACTAAATATCTTTGGCTTTTGTAGTGCAAAGATGAATGAATTTTGATGAATATCTTTGGCTTCAGTAGTGCAAAAGATATACGTGTGTTGAGATGAACACGATCGATCCGATGAATATCTTTTGCTTTGTAGTGCAAAAGATAAATATTTGATTCAAGATGAATATTGATTGATGTTACGAGGGATAAAATATTAATAATGGACTTTTAAATTCATAGATAAAAGTAGATCTCATTCTTCTACGTAGCTTTTCTATGAATTATTATTTCCATTGCGAATATTGATGCGAAACTTGTTGTTGCATTGTATTTTATCGATTTTTTCTCGTTGAAGACTAACGATAATTTGTTCTATATTATCTTAGTCATGATATTCTTTACTGGGCTAGTTGAGCTTACCCTTTTCTTTTTTGTTCTATTTTTTTTCTTAGGAGGCGAGAATGTAGCGAGTTCTAGTCGGGGTGTGGAATGATGATTCTAAAAAGTTATTTTAGTAGTCCTCACCATTTTTATAAAATAATGTACCAATAATTGTAATGAAGACTTATTTGGGTGTGAATATTGTCTAGACGACAATATTTATATTTAAACTCACAGTTTTCATGTTGTATTAATAAAGTTGTAGTTGTTTCTGTACCATGTTATTGACGACTCAAAATGGGTGATGTATACCTATTTTGGGGTCGTCATAATTAGATAATTTTTATCTAACTTGTATTATTACTCAAAAAATTAGAAGATTTGAAAGAAAAAAATGACAAATTATAATTTAACCAAACTTGCAAGGATAAAAAGTAAGAGAGTAAACGAGTTGAATCGAATCGAAACGAACAGAGAGCTATTCGAATTCAGATTATATTTGAAAAAATCTACTCAGATTCGACTAAACTCGAATTCGATCCGACTTGGATCGAATTATATTCAAACTACTCACGAACTTTAAATTCAAACTCGAATTCGAGTCTCCACATATTAACTAACTAGCTTTAAAATAAATATAATTATCAATTGAATTTGTTAGTTTACTTAAAAATGAGAAAATATATTTACCATTACACTTTATAAATATAAAATCATAATTAAAATTAAAAATAAAACAAAATAATAATTAATTAACCTAATTTTGTATATATTATAAGAGAATGTATCGAGTATCTAATCGAATATGTATCAATCGAGCATGTATTGAATCACAATTAAAAATTTGAGTAGTTTGAATCTTAAATGAGTCGAGTATAACCTTACTCAGATTCTACTCATATTTTTATTCGAACTATTTTTTATGCTCAGGTTTAAATCATATTATTATCGAATCCGAGTCTCACTCGTATTTATTTGGCTCGTTTACAATCTTAAATTGAAAGGGAATAGAACCTAATTGTGATCTAATGTACCCAAAGAAACTCTTTTTGGAGTCTTAAAACCATGATTGTTGGGCCACTATTATTGTGGGCTGTGGCGGCCTATTACTATTTGGCCCATTATGTAGATGTTGTTTTCTGCTCATCTGTAATTTCATTTCAGTAGTCTTATTATAGGTGTTGGCCTTTGAGTATGTTGGGAATGATTTATAAGTTGGTCAAATTAATTTATAAGTCATTTGTTATTATTCGCGTGTTCGAAAATAACTTATAAGTCATTTGTTAATAAACATGGATACCAAATGTCTGAATTTTTCAAATTAAAAATGAAATTCGCATATTTTCTCTTAATTTAATTTGGGTTGAATCAAGGAGCCCAATGTAGGTAAGGTAGGGCCATAGAGTTGGTTTGAGGTTGCATGAACTTGGTCAGCATAGGGTTGACTCCAAAGTCCAAAATGTAAGTAGTAATATTGAGGCAGGTTGGGAGTAGTTACATTTCCACGGTTCCAACACCTATGATTAAATAATTTTAATCATATGTACTATCTCGACAAGTGGCTGCACCAAGTTAACCCATGGTAATGGTATGTTTAAAATGTAAGGTATGTTTGGAGATGAATGAATAAAAATCGTTTGAACGAGTGAATCGGTTAGATTTTTGTGCTTCATTCAGTTCATTCAGATTATTTAAATATTTACAACTATTTTATTTAATTTTATTTACCTATACATTTTTAATGATCATTCAAAACCACGTAATTTATCATTAATTAAATATCCTACCTACTAAACTCGAGCTAACAAGAGTTGACCATATTTTCCTAATAAAACAGTATTAGTTGATTTTGAAAACACTTGTTTGATAATGCTTTCATTTCTCTTAAGTGAGTGATGAATGCATGTTTGTATTTATCCTGTAAGCCATGTTGTTAGGTGAACTAGTTTCTCACAACTTGTTCTATTAAATTCTTAATCAAAATTTAAAAAGATAAAATGTTTGCAAGTACAGATATTTGTAGAGTTTGTGAATTTTAATGACTTTAAAAACTTTTTTAAAATGACTTTTATAGACTCCATGAAATAAGTGATAGACTTTTTTCCAAGATTTTGATAGACTTTTGTTTACTTCTAATATATCTTGTAACTTATATTAATTGTTAATTAGCTCATGTGTACAACCTCTCACTCTTTTTTATGAACTACAGGAAATCTCATTATTTCATTAAATTATTGTGGCATGAGATTTTATATATGTTGAAAGCATTCATATTATTCTACTCATTTCATGATAAATTTGGATACTCGAATACGAATAAAATTTTAGAAGCTACAGACGCAGCACAAAAACTAAGCTCACTTTTCATTGAACTATATATACTATTATATGCGTACGATTTTTTAGTATGAGTTTCAAACTCTGTTTTTCATTAAATAATATGACAATTAAAATTTATATGATCGCAAAACTTCATACATGTGAGTAAATTGCCACCAAGTTATAAAAAATTTATCAAAAATTGCCAGAGAGATTTTTTTTTCTTAAAATTATTAATAGTTGTTAGTGAACCAAAATTAACCGTTAAAAAAATAATTATGTGAATTTTTAATTTATTTATGATGTTAGAAATTAATTAATTAAAATATTACGTAACTAATTTTTAACAAATGACCGCTGTCATCTTTTTAATTATTTTTTTAATTTTGATGAGTTTTAGAATTTATCAAGATTTGTATATATCATATACTATATGTATATATATATAACTAATAGTAATTTGTGTAAAAGTTTGTATAATAAAAGTTTGTGTAATTTATCTAATTTTTAATAATTTTAGTAAAAAAATATAAACGGTTTATAATTTTAATAATTATATTTTCTAAAATTAGATTAATTTATATTCATTTTAAGTTTAAAATTACCGGAGAGTTTTGCGACTTTTGGATTTTCCATAAAATCTCTCTGCAATTTTTTTACAGGCGATTTGAATTTCTACCTTTGTGTTTAATATTTGGAAGTCTTGAGAAGTGAGATGAGGTCAAACTTTGAATATGGATTGATAGTTATAAATTTTCTTCTAAAATCTGTCAAACTCTAATATTTAATAGAAATCTGAAAAATCAATGACTTTTTGAATACCAAAATACTTTTATAGACTTTATAAAAGTCTTAATTCAATATCACCTAACTTTTAAAGACATTACAAAAGTTGTAATTGAATACCACTAAACTTTTATAAACTCTTTAAATGTCTTGATTGAATACGATCAAACTTTTAAAGTCTTTAAAAATCTTTAAAAGTCCTAATTGAATACACCCTCCTTAGAAAGATGGTTATAATATTAATCTTAAAAAGATGGTTGCTAATTAGGGGCGGTTGATTGTAATAAGTAGGATCTTTTTATAATTTTATCTAATTAATTTAATGACAATACAAAAGAGAAATCTAATCAAAATTTACTTCCCCTCTTTTCTAAAGAGTATAAAATGATCATGACACTTTCCAGCTGAAAATTTTGAACAGACCTAACAATGAACCTACAAGGAGATTTTTTTTTATTGAAGAGGCCGGATTTTATTATTTGGCTTTTGGGTTTCATTGACTCATTATGTGTTGCATTAGTCTCTTTTTTTTTTTGGGAGGGATAGATCTGCATTCTTTTTCCTTCTTTTTTTTCAATAGTGAAAATAATGTACTATTTCTTTTTCTCAACGATTTCAGAGTGCACCCCCATCAACATAATGTATTAAAGAAATTTTCTTCTTACTGGTCCCAAAGTTTTGAACTTTAGGAACTTAGGGAGCCTTGACCACTAGGCGAACCCCTCGGGGTTGGTAGATCTGCATTCTCACTCTCCTTCATTTGGGGGGTATAAATAGTATGTGCTCTGATCTTCTAGCATTCTTCAACAATGCCTTTATCGGCTACACTGTTCCCCTAACTCACTCGTGCTGTGCTAATCCTGCTGCTGAAGTGGATCAGTACTGCTAAATTCAAGATATTCAGGAAAAAAAAAGAAGAAGAAAAAGGTGGAAGTTTTTCTATTTATTCTCTTCACAAAACAGCTTCTTTCTCTCTGTTAATTTACAGAAAGAATTGTTATTAGATGTTCTCTTTGTGCTATGCACTCCCTCTGAAATTTCATCAATAACCCACTACTTGTTTTCAATCTTGCATGATATTTTTTTCACTAGAAAAACAAAGAAAAGTAATAATGGAATTTTCGAATTCATTTGATGGGTTTTGGGGGCATTATGGCTTTCCGGATATAATAAAAGGTGGGTCTTCTTTGGTTTTGGATAATGAGAGGGGGGAGATTGTGAGGGCGTTGGTGAAGCCTGCCCAGAAAGAGGCGAAGGCTGAAAAGGGACTGGCGGCTTTGAGGAATCATAGCGCGGCGGAGAGGCGGCGGAGAGAGAGAATTAATGGGCATCTGGCTAGTCTTCGGAGTCTAATCCCCGGCACAAATAAGGTCATTTACTGTTAATTGATTGATTCATTTTGTTTGGGTTTCAGTTTGTTTATGTAATTTAGGTACTTGCAACATTATAATAGTGACAAAATTATAGAATTGATAATTGTGCACTCCCTGCAAAATGCTCATGATAGGAATGTCTTGTAATTATCTCTTACAATTTCTATGTGGTATATGACTACTTTCTTAAGAATTATTACTTTGCAAAACTATAATTTCTTTTTTCCTTTTTTCTTCTTCTTCTTGAAATGGTTTACTTGACATCTGAACGAGCATCTAAGCGCATCAATCATGAGCTGAGCTCGAATATGGTGATTAGTTCACAGCCTAAACCTTATTTTGCTATTAAATGTGAAGTTAAATTTTGTCAATCAGACTTTCAATTTTGGTCTATGTGAAGTATTTGTCTAGACTAGAATTTGTGCAGATACCTTAAGCTCAGTTAGAAAAACTAGTTATGTGTCATTAGCCTACTATTGCTGCCAATCTGAGATTGTCAATAAATTGGATTTGCTTGTATGGATATTTTCAGATTTCTTTATACAAATCTCAATGGCCGCTTAATATAATACCACAGTATTTTGCATACGTGAACAGACTACTAAAGTGAAGAGAAGTGGGTGTATGTATGTATAGTCGTTCATTTTTATAAATAAATAGGACACTTCCAAAATTAACCATATTTATTGAACTTTGAAAATTTATTCACTCAGTGGAACCCTTGTCTTAGTAATTTATACAGGTAGAAAATGTTGTCAGCACTACCTTATTATTTACTCCCCCCTCCCATAATAAACGTCCTAGTCTGACTTTAACTGTCAAACTGACTATTTTTAAAATTAATAATTAAAAATATTTATATGGAATTTTTATATCACGAAACTTGACATTGGATTATAATCTCTTGCCATATATCTTGAAGATTTTTAAGATTTGCTAATTTTAAAAATGGTCAATTTTACCATCAAAGTCAAATTTGGACGTTTATTATGGGACGGAGGGATTATGTTATTTGAAAGGTTTAAATCTACTTGATTGACACTCCCAAGGATCTACTGCCATTATAATTGTACAAATTGTTTGCTTGTTTTTAATGTTATCGACCGTGGCTGAGTTGAAAATGTGTATATATAGATGGATAAAGCCTCATTACTTGCTGAAGTTATCAGCCACTTGAAAGAAATGAGAAGTGCAGCTGAAGCTACTAAAGGAATTCTCATACCAATGGACATTGACGAAGTTAGAGTCGAGCAACAAGAAGATGGTTCAGATGGAGCTTCCTATTCTATCAGGGCATCTCTATGTTGTGAGTACAAACACGAGGTTCTTTCTGATCTGAGGAAAGCTCTTGAGTCCCTTCATCTTAAAACGGTACGAGAAGAGATTGCAACCTTGGGAAGCAGGATGATGAATTGTTTTGTGATAACTGGCTGCAAAGAAGGGAACATCAAAGATACTGAAGGATGCCAGCTTCTTGCAAGTTCTGTTCGTCAGGCCCTGAGGTCTGTACTTGATAAATTTTATGCATCAGAAGAGTTCTCTACAAATCCTTCGCTTTCAAACAAGAGGCGAAGAGTTTCTTTTTAAAATTCTTCAAGCTCATCTTCATTTGGAGAGCTCTGGTGAAAGAGGTGATTTTTAATGATAGGTCACATTTTCTTCTTCTCACTCTTACATGTACATAGCTTTGGCATACATTGTGGTGATGGTGGAATAGCATATGTTTCTTCTGTTTTTTCAACACAAAGGATATGTATGCTAATGTAATGATCTGTATATTGTTGAATGTTATGTACTAGTTGCAATTTAAAATTTAAATAGTGAAGGTAATTTTTATGCTTAAAGTTCCTCCCTGCCATGACTAGTGAAGTTATTTGATGCCTTTATAATAACATTTCAATTCACACAATTCCTGTACATGAACACCACAAGTTATTTTCTGATCGTGTAAAATTTATAAATCTAAGAAATATTCCTATCCTATCCGTGTCTTTATAGGAAGAGGAAAGAAAGTTAGTTTGATGCCACAGGGGCAGAGTGTATGGTCTGAACTTAAAAACGTTAAGTTTGAATTGTGAAATTATACAATAATAGTGAAGTGGTGAAAGGAGATTCTAGTCTTTGCAATTATGATAAAAATGGAAATGATGGACTACTCAAGTTTCTTTATTGAAGTATTATTGTTCTCTCAGTTTCCAAAAATGGCCCTTGAAAGTCTGTCTGGGATGATTTATAGTTCTTGACAATGGCTGCAGTTATTCATGTTGCAGTATGCCTTCAATAAAACAATATATATATATACACACACGCACGCGCGCGCACACACATATTAAAGGAACATGTGACTGACTATTTACTTGTGTGGAAAAGGATTTTCAAAAAACATATTCTCATCTTTCTTATGCAATGCCTCATCTAGTAAATGAAAATGTCTTTCATCTAGTAAATAGAACTTTTTATATTGAAAGCAAAACATCCACTGTCATAATTATATTTGTCCTCATTCATCTTATAAAAAGACAATAACTTCTCATCTTATAGTACTTCTTTTTAATGAATACCATCTTAGGCTACCAAATCTGTTGTGGAAGTGGTAGAATCCAAAACAAGAGGGTTTAATAGAATCCCAGTAAAACATCTCTGTGCAAAAAATAAAATAAAAAAAATATAGTGGTTCAGTACATTGTCAGAAAACTCTGTATAATGTATTTAAGAGGATTCCATTCTTAATTCATATTCTTTGAAGAAATAAAAAGGTTTAGTTAGTAGAATCAGGCATCATGAATGGTGCCTATGAAAAAAACATCTAATGCAAACTATATGTGCATACATGGCTTGTCTTGGTGGATAGTATCATACCATAAGATAGCTATATTGCTTCTGATGAGATTATTTTATGCCTCCACCCTTTACATGCAAATTGAAGTGCACATTTTCTATATTTTAGCCCTAATTGTTTTTAGCAGTTACTAGCTTTGAATTATGTATTTTATAATTTTATGCAGACAATAAATTAGTTGGTCATAAACTTCCTGAATGTCATTTTTATGTATTCAAACCCTTATATTAAGAGAAAAATTAAACAAAACTTACTGTTAATAGAGTGCTCACTATAACATTAGAATGATCCAATGGTTAATGACTTTCGTTGCCATCAAAACTTAATTAAGCTTACTTGCCAACGATGAAAATGTGTGATTTCTAGAACTGCTTTGTTGTTCTTTTTCATTGTTTTCCAGTCATATAAGCACCCATGCATGACGTAAATTTATGCTGAACTTTCAACTCTTTTATGTATCTTTTCTTTTTTTATTGATATGTGATCGATTATATAAATCTTCTATGGAAAGTTAACTATTGTAATGCTGGTGAACGTTTGTAGTAGACTAGTAGTTCATATTAAGAAAAACTTATATTGGAGTAAACTGGAGTACAAGTGGAACTGGGACCAGATTAATATTTCTCTAATGGACTGGAAGAGATAGAGAGAGAACTGCTTCAGAGAATAATTAAGCTTTATTTGAGAAATAAACTTTAGTGCCTGATTAAATTGTTCACACTTGGTTCGGGGTAGAGCTTCAGCCAACCTTTTACTATAGAAAACCTTAGAACTCCCTAACCTTCTGTCATCCCGGCATGGACAATCCAAATGGTTAGTCAACGATGTTCTGATGAACTCTTCTTAATAGTTCACTGTTCCTCAAAAAGTGAATCCTGCTGCAGAAAGGTTTTCACATTCATGTTCTGCTTCATTTACTCTCTGATGCACAAGTAACAATTTAACCAGCCAGAAAATACTCAACTCTAGTAAAAAAAATACATTCTTGTGATGATTATGATTTCTTTATGCACATATTCCATATCATCTCCCCCAAATCATCTGATGAGCAGAACAAGAGGCGCCTTAATAAGAAATTTAGCTTTTGAAATGACAATCTTGCAGAATTATCTTTCTTGTTTATGTGGTGCCTCAGTTCTATTCTTTACCCAATCTTGCTCCATAACACTCCATTTATAAGTGATCACATTGGAAACCCAGTCCTCCTACAAACGGGGGTACATATTTATTCTCTTCTGTTCTTCCTCTCTTAATAAGGAGATGACGGGTGTTATAACATTAATTTTGGGGAAGTCTGCTTTAAGTAGTTTGTCATTTGTAATTAATTTCACTTCAACTTAGAAAATACATGTCTGACACCTGACTTGCACCATTGGTGACCGCCTCCTCAGCATATGACATGGTGCCACCATTTTCATCTTCCTAGGTCCTAGCAATGTCAAGTAACACTTAACTGTGGCCCATCTACCAATTGACAACACACCCTCCATTATTTTATAAAAGGGGTGAAGGTTCTGTTCTGGGGCAGAAAATAATTTATTTGAAAGCCAGCTTTCATAGCTGCAATCTTGTCAGTCCATAAGCAGGAGCCACTGTGGACTTGTTGGTTACTTTCTCAAGATTTAGAGGAACCTGGTTTTTTTCATAACATATGGAAATCCTGTAACAGCATCTTATTTATAAGGTGCTAAGGTCACAAAAATCATTGCATTTATATTATATTTTCCTCTGCTACTATATTTTTTACCTAAATTATGCTGTATTTTGACTCTTGTTCAAATGTTATCCTCTACTATTCTATTTGTGCAGTAATAGTTTAGATATTAGAGTGCTGCAGGGACGTGCAAACTGCAAAGTTCAGTTACTTGAATCAATTCAAAAGTGTGGATGACTTTAGGAATAATTTAAGCAACACAAATGACAAAAGTTGCACAAAAAATTATAGAAGATTTGAACAATTAGCACAAAACAGTGGTGAAAGTCTCAACCAGCAACACAAAACCTTTTTAGCAGCAGCCCGACTGGCTAAGGTCTTTAGAACGCCCTAGAAATATATTTTCACCAGTCTATAGGTTGCCTGTCAATGATGTTAGAAACAAAGTTAAATACAAACAAATATTTAGTCTTCTAATTATTGTAGCTCGCAATCCTTCTAACTTCTGCTTCGGTAGGATCTGTACCACAAAATCAGAAAAGAGAGAATTCTATACCCAAAAATAAATGTCACCATCACAACTAAATTGCTCCACTTTTGTGACTCCTTCAGTTTTTGCTGCATCAAGAAGTCTTCACCATACAGTATGCATGCTCCTTCAGTTCTCTCCACACATCTCCATTTCCCCTTCTCTCCTCCAAACTCATTTATCATAAAACACTCGAATGGATACTTGAACAAACTCAAATAATGCATGAAAATCCAGTACTTGGGAATGTCGTCCTTTGATATGAAATATCCAGAAAACAGAAAAAATGATCCCATTAGCCCAGCAATCAAAGACATTCCCATAATAAAATTTGGCACTAGTGCACTAAAGCAAGCAACGAAAGAATTTGACATCAAGACAACCGCCCAAACCACTAGAGAGAAGTAGAAAAATCCGTCAATATCCCGCCTCAATCCAACTAGCCAGTAAACTGGGGTTGCATAGAGTAAAGCCACTAATAGAAGGAAAGGCAGAAAAACAAGAGTGGTGGCTATTATGTAAGAAGCGATTCTGTAAGCTCCACTTGAAGTTTCCTGCATTAAAATCCTCCTTTCTTGCAAGAAAATTGGTAGAGCTTCTGTGGTGGAAGACAGTAAGAAGGTGAGATTGAAAGCAAAGAATCCAATTTGAGTTTGCAGCTTAACTTTTTTGGGATCATTATTAGCATTCATAAAAATTGTCCCTAATATAATCCCAACAAGTATTGCTTGAAATAATCTTGCTGCAAATAACTGTTTGGTTCTGAAAATGTTGTAGGAGAATCTCTGGCTCAGTATCAATACCTCCTTCAAGGGAGAATTAGCATAAAACATGAGACCTTTGTCAACATGGCCCAAGTTGGCTAATTTTCTGCTATGCTCGTGCTCATGTTTAGCTTCACTGATTGTGATTTTATTTTCTTCAATATCTGTTAGCAGGCTTTCAGTCGCATCAATGGCAAACTCAAGCACATTGACTTGCCTAGGAATGCAAAAGCCTGCAAGCTTAAGTCGCTCTTCCAGAAGATGTAATGATCCATGATGAAGTACAATTCCCTTGGATAACAAGACAATTTGATCAAATAGCTCTAGAATTCGGAAACCAGGTTGATGGATGGTTAAAACAATTGTCTTGCCTTGATTCTTAGCCAAAGATTTCAACAACACCATCACATGAAGAGCTGCTGCAGAGTCCAGTCCAGATGTTGGTTCATCAATTAAAAGAACAGCAGGGTCATGAACAAGAGCAAGACCAACTGATACCCGACGTTTCTCACCACCAGAGATGCCACGGGTTGATTCACTGCCGATTCTCACACCAGCCACATGGTCTAATCCCAGCTCCTTCAGAAGCTCCCTGACTCTAGCTGTGGCCTTATCCAACCCCCCACGCAGCCTGAGACGCGCACTATAAACGAGCATTTCTTCAACAGTAAGCAGAGGAAACAAAGCCTCATCTTGTGTGACATAACCAGATAATCTGCGAAAATACACAGCATTCATTGGCTGGTTATTTACAAGTACATGCCCTGAGACTCTACTCTGGACAATCATTCCAGCAAGAATCTCCAACAATGTGGTTTTTCCTGCACCACTTGGACCGGCAATTGCTGTGATCTCCCCTGGTTTGGCTTCACAATCTACATTCTTTAAAATGTACCCATCAGTTTTGTTGTTGGCACCCTCCCAGCAAAACCAGCTAAAATACTCGTCATACCGCTTAGATAATTTGTACGAGAGGTTCTTGGCCTTAATTCTGTATTGGGTTTTCCGGTTACCAGGATTGACTGTTTTCACCGGTAAATCCATGGATGTTGACGAAGGAACTTGAAATGTGAATTACTTGGGGAAAATGAGGTGACACACTAAACTAGCCTCAGAGGTGAAGCTATAATTTGCATGGGTGGCTTATATATAACCCAAAACTCTTTTCTATATAGTAGTTGTATCATAAGAAGAGCTTAATTCAGTTATACTATCAAAATATTAACTGCTGCTAAATCAGAATGGTGATTTTCGCATGGGATTTACTTGAAGGCGCACACTTTGCACAATTAGTTAGTTTATTAGGTTTTTTAGATTTTTCTTGTGGTGGGCACATGATATATGCCACTACTGCCTCATGGTTTTGGCTTGGATTATTGACAGTTTCATCAGAAGTATTGAAAAAGGAAAAAGGGCACCAAAATTGCCTTCCAGGTGAAATGTGTGTTGACCATGAAAAAGGTTTTGGTGACTGCGCAAACTAGCAGTTACTTCACTTACTTGTTCATATCTATCAGGCCTTAAATAAGGCAAGTAGTGTTTACCAAGATTGGGCTCTTTAATGGGTATCATCATCTCTGGTCATTTAGTGTGGACCAAGATTGGGCTCTTTAATGGTTGGAGGGGACCTTAAATTTGACTTGCTACCCGTCCCACCCACCCACATGAAGAAAGATTCACAAGCTGCTTAATTTGGACTTTGAGTTTTATATGAACATGTAATGAATGGAGGAGTGATGTTATTCTCAATCATTAGTAAACTCATACATAATTGATTACACTTAATTAATTTGAATGATTCAACCGGAATGTATATATTGTAAATGAATCAAATTGAGTGGAATTAAATATTACAGTAATTTTATATAAAAAAAAAATCAAAATTTGATATAAAAAAAAAGGTTGTGATTTTCTTCTCTCTCAAAAAATTAATGTTTTAAATTTTTTTCGTTTTTGAATATTTATCTTTACAAGATATTCATATGTAGGAACAAATTACAATGCATCTTATTT
The DNA here is from genome assembly GCA_020205605.1 of Panax ginseng. NCBI lineage: Eukaryota > Viridiplantae > Streptophyta > Magnoliopsida > Apiales > Araliaceae > Panax > Panax ginseng. The sequence continues at coordinate 108,741,057 of CM035144.1, read as the reverse complement.
CTTCCATGTCAATCATATTCTCATTCATACTTTTTTGTAACAAATAAGTGTAAGTCTCTAATAATTTATATACTCCTACCTAATATGTTGCAATTTTCTTTTTAATAAATGTACATATAAATTTTATTAAAAAAAAAATATATAAGTGAAACAGAATAGAAACTCTACAACCAAACAAGTAAAGTCAAAACGAGGAGTGGACTACACTATTCCTGTAACCAAACAGTATCCTTAGTTCGATTTTTAGGGTTTCAGTCAGGGTTCATTTCATTTGCTTATAAATCAAAATTTTAGGTCTCATCTCATCTCATCTCATCTCAATACCATCCTCACTCAGTTTTACTCTTTCTGTTTATATGTAATTATTTAGGATGAACATGAGGAAAGTGATGGAGGGTGATGTTCAATTTCAGGTGATCCATTTATCTCCTCGCTACGTTCTTTCTGATTCGATCCATCTCTCTTTTCTTTTCTCTTCTCAAATGATTGAATTCGAAAAAAAATATGATGAAATCAGAAAATCTTAGGACACCTTCTGACACAGTTTGACAATGCTGTGTATGAGAACAAAGATTTCAATTTCTGATTTTTTTTTTTGGTTTATGAGTTTTTGGTAAATCTTTGGCCTTTATTTATTTATTTATTTTTTTTTTCTTTTTTTTTAAATTTAATTTTCTCTCTCATCATGTATAGTAGAGATTTGATTTGTTTGCCCATAAGAATTGGGATTAATTAGTAAAGGAAATATCTTTTGGATCAATTTTCTGTTTAGAGAAACATGTTTTCTAAGTTTAAATCTTGCAAAGGCCAACAAAAGGATCAATTTTGTTTCAGATATTTCCAATCGTAATTTATATTGAATCAATTTTATAAAGTAAACATTTTTAATAGGATCAATTTTTTCCCAGTTTAGATTGTAATTTTCTTACAATATAAATTGTAATATATTTTAATTTTTTGGATTATTTCAACAAGAAAAAATCCTAACAAACAATTAAGATGACATTTTTTAGAAAAAAATTTTACATTCACACTTTTTAAAATTTGGATCTGTTATCGAATTAAAAAAGTTATCAACCGATGAGGCTATACATATATAATATATAACAAACACCCCAAATGATAAGTTGTTTGAGAGATTTGTAATATAAAAGAGATACAAATTATACATAAAAAGTTATGGATACAAAAAAGAATAAGCAGTGAGATTTATAATTAAATATTTAACATATTTTTATCGATAAACAATACATAAATCTTATTTTTGATTTACAATTTTTATGTAGAGCTAGTGCTAACATATTTGTTGTATGTTTTTAAGTCTCAAATTTAATTATCTCATCATTTTTTTACTTAAATTCATGGCCTAATAATTACCATAACATATTTCTTTAACGAACCATAGCCAATAGTAGCTTAGGTACACGATATACTGTGTCATGACTCATGACAGTTATGTTTTTTTGGGAAGTTTTTTTTGAGCGCTTTTACACAGATCGAAAATTGGAACACGAAAATTGGATATTTTTGATTTTTTTTTGCTTGTAACTCTTAAAAAATATATAGTATTTATTTTAACAGAAATTTTTATAAAATACAGTATTTTAGGTATAATTTAGGTGTAATCTGTAGAAGTGAGCAAAAAACGGATAAAATTGAAATACCGAACTGAACCAAAATTTTTTAACCGAATTATTTCGGTTTTTTGGTTTTTTTTACAATTTCGGTTATATCCGAATTATTATTCACTATTCGGTTACGGTTTTGGTTTGAAAAAACAGGTTATTCGGGTATCCGAATAACCGAACCTTATTAAAAAAATTAATTTTATAATATTATTATTATCTGATATCTCACTAATCTCAGTAATCTCACTTGGCGAGTCGGCGAGTCCATTTGATTTCATTTGAGTCTTTACTCTTTACATTTTACATCCCATTTTCATTTTGCCCTAGATCTGAATATCTGAGATTCTCTTGCTTCGAGCAATCGAGACTTCGACTTCAGTTGCTTACTTGCTTCGCTTGCCTACCTTGAGTCTCGACAGTCGTCCAGCCTCAACCTCTCTCCGCCTCTGGAGAGTCTCGAGCCCAGTGCCCTCGACGGCTCTGCCCTCTGCGCCTCTCCCCCTTCGACCTCTCGAATCTCTTACGTCTGTTAATTGCTGGTCTTAATTTGAAGTCTTTCTTTTTTGTAACTTAATACATATTGCAGCAGTAGTGTTGGTTTATATAAGTAGTGATCTGCCTTGGCTTAATAGTTAATACTTATCCCTACCGAGTATAGTTAATATATATTCTAAATTTCTATTGTTCCTGTTTGTTTTGCACTTTTGGTAATGACCTGTAGAATTTATGTGATCCATTTTGGCCTTTTCTGCAGTGTTGGTTTATGTTACCTGCAGTGTTCTGCACTGTCTCATATGTTGATGCTGAATCTGTAAATCATGATACTGAAAAAGTGAAGATTGGAGCTTGTTGAGCTGTTGTTGCATCTGATAGTTGTTGCTACTGTAATTTTTAAAAAGTTGTTGTTGTTGAGCTGTTGTTGCATCTCATTTCAGTTTTTCCATCTAGATAGTTGACTAGTTGTTGCTGTAATTTTTTAAAAGTATTACTTTGGGCTTGTTAGTTGTTGCTTCTGGACACTGGACAGTGTTAGTTAAACTGTTAATTTGCTGGATGGTTAAATTGATAGTGTTTGCTAAACTGTAAGTCTGTAACAGTTGGATGCTATACAAGTAACATTTGTTGGACAGTAATTCGGTTTTTTCCCGAATTACCGAAATTATAATTCAGTATTCGGTAATTCGGTTATTGTTAAATTTCGGTTATTAGTTCGGATAGTAAAATCATCATTATTTCGGTTTTCGGTTATAACCGAATAAATATTTTACAAAAATTTTTGTTAGAATAAATATTATATATTTTTTAAGAGTCACAAGTAAAAGAAATTCAAAAATGTTGAATTTTTCTGTTCTAATTTCTTTTCTGTCAAGATTTTTTCTTTTTAATAAGCAAAAGTACTAAAGTTAAGTTATCGATGACATTCTCCTCCAATTAGTTCACTTTAGTTTTAGAAAAAAAATAATACTTATAATGATTAGTGGCAAGGCTTTTTATCAGCCTCCTAACCGAATACAATGGTAGGAGGGGAGTAAAATGCTAAATATATTTCAGTTCTAAAATTAGATATATTATTTTTTATTTATTAAAGTTTAAAAATTAAAATAAATAAAAAATATTATTTGTTGGTAACATTAATAATGAAAAATACTATTGAGTATTCATTTTGTTTTATATAAAAAAAATCGTATCAAACTATTTTTCAGCTAAAATGGTAATTTTTTTATTAATAACAATATAAAACAGTACAATTCACACAAATTCGACATTACAATTTAATACCATATCCTTTTAGTCAGTGCACACATTTGGTCATGGGTTCTTATAAAATATATATATTATAACATCTTAATTTTACATTGAAAGATATAAAAAATATATATTTGTATATAAAAAATTAAGTTATTAATAATAATATCTTCAATCATGATCTTTTAAAATTTATTTCGGATTCAAAATTTGACCGGAATTATTTCATGTATATCACTAGGTTCGCCATACTAAATATTTATTTATATAATTATCACTATAATATGTTTAATTTATATTAACTTCCCTTCCTAGTTATTAATCTTGTGTCTGTCCCTAGTTATCACTAATAAGGAATTCGTTATTTGTTGGGTATACATTTTGTGAATCATATAATATTTGCACCATATTTATAAATTTTAAAAATTAAATAAACTTATATCAATTAAAAGTTCAAAAAATTTGACATAAAAATAAAATATATATTTAATTTTAGAGTGAATGAAATAATAGTAAGGGGTCGAATTGAAGTTCTCTTTCTCTGCATTCTAAAAATTAACACTCTGTTTTTGAGTTTTAAAATGAACAGAAAAAAAAAAGAAATGAATGGAAAATTTAATTTTTTTTTTCTAATTCTTATGTTTGAACGGAAAATTATGAGTTTTTTAATAAACGAAAAAAAAGAAATGGATAAAAAACTTGGCCATTTTTTTTGTCAAAGTTTTTCGTCCAAAATTGGTCAGATTTGGACGGAAAAGAAATTAGATTAAGTAATATTTTTATAATTCCCATATTATCCTCAATTTTTAATATAATAAATTTTAAATTACAATTCATGTCCTCAATTTTAAATTTTCTATTCTTTTTTATTAAAAACTCAGAAACAACACAAAGAAAAATTTCAAGTTTTCTATTTTATTCTTTTTTATTCTAATTTAAATTTTCTATTCTTTTATTTTCTATTCAAAACTCAGAAACATAGTGTAAGGATACAGTCTCTTAATAATTTATTCTAAATATATATATATATATATTATAGTATTTTAGTACGATAATAATATGGCATATAACATTTTTTTTATTATTAAAGTTATTTTATATTTCTAGTATCAAATTATTATTATTTCATTTTTAATTAATCTTGAGCGTATAGTTGAGCAAGTGAATAACAAATCTCATAAATACCTCATACATGAAAATCTTAAAACAATAACCCGAGAGAGAACTGAGAAGGCAAGAAAAAGAGGGAGAACAGAAATTGGGTACAATTGATACTTCTTCGAGCCAGCCCTAATTTGGTACGCTTCTTGCAATGTCGTAATTTTTTTATTTTTTTATTTTGGTTTTCGAACTTTTATGGATCATTAGCAAGCTTATAGGATGCGAGAGATTTGATAAAATGGTATGAGATGACTTTGTTAATTTTCTTGAAATGGCTTTGCGTTTGCTGCAAAGTTTGATTTTAGTTCTAGTGTTGCTCTGTTAAGAGCGTACATATGTAAATATCTATATTTATTTAGATACATGTATTGATGTAAACTACAGCTTAATTTGAAGGCATTATGCAAAAAGGTGTTGTCTTTATTGGAATTGAAGTAGAGATGGAACTTTTCTTTTTCTGTTTTTGTTGTTCTTTATTTTTGGGTCGTGTTGGTGAGTTTCATTTGTTTTATGTGTTTCATTTCAAATATTTTATTATTTGAATAATGTTAAATGGAGTTTGAGATACTTGTTTCGTTTTAAATCATCTTCTTGAAGACTTGCATTTTTTAAATTTGGTTTATCAATTAGTATGTTAAAGTTAGTAGGTGCCACTTTTATTTTGTCTGAAGAAAGTATTTGATGAAATGTGTTTAGAAATTGCGTATACTAATACTGGATGTTAATTAGAAATACAATGACCACAAATTACAAGATGTTTTTGTAAAATCCACATAGAGTTTCTGACTTTAATGAACAAATTTTGGTCCCTTGTTTGACAAAATATGGATGGAACTTTCTTAGAAAAAAGAACAGGATAGAAAAGGAGTTTTCAAACTGCTATATTTCCAATTTCCATTACACTGTCAGTTTGTGAATATATGAGGTTTATGACTATTTGGATATCTCATTTGTAATCATGTATGTGTGTGTGTATATATATATATATATATATATGGAATTACTATTTTCACAAGGGGAAAAATGATATTTCCACAAGGTCTCACTTATTATTCATGTGAGGAGAGCTTTGCGGAAATATCAATTTTCCTTGTGGAAATATGCTCAGTATTTGAAGGAAATATGTTTTGGTGTTGATAAGAAACTGCAAAATGACTTCATTCCCGGACTTTTAACGAGGAATTAATTTTCTTTTTTCTGGTCACATGTTTATTTATTTTTAACAGATAAGCAGTTTAGTACAACGAAGACTCATTTGGTTTGCTTCTAGAATGATAAAGACTTTGGCTCTTCCTTGCAAAGTATGTACTTGGTCCTGTCAGTAAACCTCAATCATTAGATGATATCATAATTTATTTATTTTTTTTCTTTTCTTTGTGTGATTAAAATCAGCTATTCATTGTCTGTTGTAGTTACATGTACAGTTTAAATGTGTCATTGATGTTTCCACATGCTTGAGTTTTGCTTGAAAAAGAAAAGAAATTATTTTTCTCATCTCTCTATCAATTTTTCAGTACATGTTATTGTAGTCTTCTCTTAATTTCATGATTCTTCTGCGCTTTGTTTGAAGTTGGGAGTATAATTAGCACTAGACATTATAATTTCCAATAGCTTACAAGATTGTGTAAAATATTCAAGATGAATGTGTTGTTTTTTTTTTTTTGGGTGGGGGGGGATTCTTGTATATATATAATTCTCCAGAACTTTTGGATAGTGTACTCATTAAAAAATACTATGTATATAAATATTTGAGCTGAGATTTTTTTCTTAATGTATTTAGATTTTTTTGGTAAATATAATAATAATGTAGATATTAATTTTGGTATAGGCATCAAACTTACCTTTTGGAAAAGTTAGAAGGTCTAACCAGGTAAAAGCAGGCAGAGCAAAGATGGAAGTCTCAATTACGAAACCTGATGACTGGCATCTACATCTTCGCGATGGTGACCTTCTTGAAGCTGTTGTCTCACATAGGTTGCTTAAAGACAATTTTCGTGTTGGTTTTACATTATATTATATTTTTCAATTGGGAAAAATTGTTTGGTTAAACAGGTTTAGTGGTCTTGTAAATGGTTATGAATACTGATTTTATCATAATCTATGTACAGTGCACATAATTTTGGAAGGGCAGTAATCATGCCAAATCTGCGACCTCCCATCACCACTACAGCTGCTGCTACAGCATATCATGAGTCCATCTTGAAAGTCTTACCTAATGACAGCGATTTTATCCCCCTTATGACACTTTATTTGACAGATTCAACAAGTCCTCATGAAATTAAACTAGCAAGTGAGTCCACTGTTAACCTTAAATTTTGCAAATTCTTTCTAGATTATTAGCTTTCACTTCAAGTATTGCGATTGAAAGGATATGTAATGAAGCTGGGTTGATGCTTTAAGTTTAATTGGCGTTATGAGATATTTTCAGTGTAGTTTCTAAATGTTTCTGTCCATTTGTAGTGTTATCTTTTTCATGAATTAACATGTTCAATTACTAGACCTTTTTATGGGTGTACATGTTTATGGAATCTAATGCTATATTTACTCCTTTGACAAACTCAATAGTCGTAAATCGTAATATTTACAATCTAATATAGTTAATAGCCTCATATATTGTAATCCTAACTGGCATTTTCTGTACCCCATTCTCCCTTCAAAATTCTTCTCATGGCATCTCTTTCTCGCACTCCAAATTTTAGGGATGCCAAACCTCTAACCATTTTCCTATGAAGTTTTTTATTTCAATTTTAATCTTAACTTGACAAAAAAATTCCCCTTTATTCTTGGTATCGTTGCCATGAAAATACAATGAGAATGAATGAGACCAACCCTTGGGGGGGCGGGGGGCTATATATACCATTACCAGCATATACCTGCCTTTGACTGGATTGTGATGAGTTTGGACAAAAGCCACATAAGAATCAAGAAAAAGATGTTATAACCTAAGTCTTTAAGGATTTGACAGTTCATTCCTTTTGTTATCAGAAAAAGAGAAAGGAATTTGATCTTTGCCTTTTTGTATTCCTTTCATGGAGGTTTATACTTTTATCTAGTTTGTGACATACATTTTGGTCCAGTTTACTTGACATTTCTTAAGCTTATAGAGTGTCTACAGAAACTCCCAACCTCTAAGGAAGCAATCTTAATAAGGGAAACTATAAAGGCTGACAGGCCTTAAATGATGTAATATGAAGTTCAGTTACTTTTCTGTTGTGATTTAAATCAAATTGCTGTGCTTAGGAGAGAGTGGGGTCGTTTTTGCTGTTAAGCTGTATCCAGCTGGTGCTACAACAAACTCTCAAGATGGTGTTACTGATCTATTTGGGAAATGTGTGCCGGTACTAGAAGAAATGGTTGAACAGAATATGCCCCTTCTGGTAATCTTATATTTCTGTTGATTATCAAGCAAAATTTTTGTATACAAGACTGTGAAGCTAGGTTCGCTCAGCAAGGAAAAGAGTTTGGATTCAGCTAGCTTCACTTTCAGAAACTTAGTCATGGAACTCTATTAACGTAGTTTATGTTGGTCATGTGATGTTCTTACCAATGTCAACAATCCTATGACAGCTTTTCAAAATTAAAAAAAAGTAAATTAGTGCATCATCTAATCAAAAGTTATGTTTCGTATCGTTTTTAGTAGTTAGGGATAAAGAGAGGTTTATGTGAGGTGCTACCTATGATTGGTTAGACTTATATTTTCTTGTTATGGCTTAATAAATTACGGATACCTTAATTGTCTCTTTTTCCCCCTCTCTTTTTATGTTAATTCATATTTTTCTATTTATATGTTTGAAGAATAAATAGAGACCAATTGATATATTGCAGTCTGTACAATGACCTATTGCTTAGAAGAACCGTAGTTTCCTAATTATAATCTCATTGCGGGTCACTGCAAATTTAAAGCACCAAAGCTACATGCCTATGATAATGAACAAAATATAATGAAGTAGAACTGACTATCTGTTTGGCAGAACTCGTGGTAATTAGTAGTTTCAGGTTTTATTAAAACGTGAGATTAATAAAATTTCCTGAGTCCTTGCCCAAGGTACATCAAATTGAAAATCTTGGGTCAGTTCTCCATTCTTATTGTGTATATACTATTTTGGTTGTCGGTTAGGTATGCAATGATTGACCATGTTGGACTAAAAGCCCTCATTTCATCTTCAAAACTAGCAAAGGCCTCAACTATATTCATTATAAAACTTTTAAGGCACTAATCCTAGGGTCTAGACTCTAGAAAGACCAAAATGAATGTGACTGGAGGTAGTAAAAGAGTTGATACTTTCTGATTAAGTAGAATATCTTGCTCTAAAGTAGTTGGGTGGGTGCTCGTGCTTTCAACCATATGTGCGCATTTGTTAAAGTTAGTGTTTCTTTCCCTTTTATCTTTCTTGTCTACTTAACTACAGAAAAGTAAGACCTGATAATATGTGTGAAATTTTACCACCAGGTTCATGGAGAGGTTACAGATCCGGATGTTGACATATTTGATCGTGAAAAAGTATTCATAGACACTGTTCTAAGACCCTTAGTACAGAAGTTTCCTCGACTAAAAGTTGTGATGGAGCATGTCACTACCATGGATGCAGTTAGGTTTGTTGAGTCTTGCGCTGAAGGTAATTTTGTTATTTAGTTGTATCGTAATGCTTCTATATGATATTTATTTTTCTACTATTTCTCTGCCAACAAAAAAAAATAGCTTTACATCTTTTGTTATTTCAGATTTTGACATTTTATCTACTTGTCAAAAAAGATGTGGACATTTTGTTTGACTTCAAAGCGTATTGCCAGGATATGTTGCTGCAACTGTTACCCCACAACATCTTCTTCTCAACAGGAATTCCCTCTTCCAAGGAGGATTGCAGCCACACAATTACTGCCTTCCAGTACTTAAAAGAGAGATCCACAGTATGTTAATTTTTCCCCATCATTGTCGTAAAGCCTACAAAAACTCACACTTTTATCAATTTTAAGGGCTTGTTACCATTTTAAGGAACCATGTTGACCTAGTTATTGGAAGCCATGAGCTACTAAAGCCACTCTCTATTCAAAGAGCCTCTCAAAAAGCTACCTACATTAGGTTCCTGAATCCTGATGCAAATGTCCCCCCCCCCCCAAAAAAAAAAAAAAAAAAAAAAAAAAACCATAAAATGAACAATAGAGCCTCGAAACACCTCATGGAGCCAAAAGAAAAAAGCCATGTGACCATGATCATGACAAAGGCTTGAGTTTTGGTTCAAATTTTAAACAACAGGATTTCAAATCACTCACGATTGTGCGGTAAATGGCCACTATATGCTGCCAGTGGTTCATAATATAAAGTTCAAGATTTAGAAAATGCTTGGAAATTCACTCATGGTCTGGAATGTATCTTGACAGAAGTTTGAAGACTCTTGGTTTCTGAAAAGACCCTGTCCTAATAGTGTGGAGTGAAACAAGAATGAACTTCGAGGTAATTAAAGAGTGCATGTAAAAATAGAGTAACAAGATCAGATATAAAACAAAGTAGAATGTAATTCATTAAGATTTTGGCATTGATTTGAAAGTTGCATTATTTATGAAGTTTCATGATTCTACACTTTATGAACTATCTGGATTCAATTTTGTTCACTTCTGCCTAATCAGAAGATCGAATAAATTATTGAGAACTTTGTAGTCTGCAATTTTACTACTTGTTCTTCTCTCCTCCCTCTCTCTATATCTCTCCCTCTTCTCTTTTCTTTTGGTCAGTTTGAGCTAATTCATTTGTTCTACCTCTAGGACAGGCTCTAGTGTCAGCTGTGACTAGTGGTAGTAAAAGATTTTTCCTAGGAACTGATAGTGCGCCTCATGAGAGACAAAGAAAAGAATGTGCTTGCGGATGTGCCGGTATTTATAATTCTCCCGTCGCCTTATCACTCTATACTATGGTTTTTGAAAAGGTAATTTAATCTCCAACTTTCATACTTGTGTTTCACCTGTTCTTTCTCTTTTCAATTTCTTTCCGTTTATCTGAAAGTTTTGATTAGTTAAATTGTTCGACATCTAATGCCACACAGTAATTGTAATATTCTGAATTCTTTATAAAACTTGTAATGTTACCTTATATGATTAATAAGGATGTTTTTGTGATTGAAATTATGTGTTATGTGATTGAATGTTTATGGTTTCATTATAAGTATAGAATATTTTTGTTAAACTTAACTAGAAAATCACTATTCATAAAAACGCTAAATTACTATTCATAAAACGTAAAGTCAACTTTTGAAAAGTCAACAATTTTTGACTAGCCATATTAGTTAGGAAACCTAACTAGAAAGTAAACTAAGTTGGATTAACCAAATTACGTGAAATTTGGTCAGGGTGTAGAGAAAGTGAGGGCTTTTTGGCCATTATGAAAGTATGTAATACTTACAAACTTTTAAGTGTTGTTAATTGCTTTGAAGAGTTAGTCATCAATTTAGTTTTTGCTTGTTTTAATGTGTTGTCAAGCCTAGGATGGTGAGATGTGGCTTATTAATTTGCTTGTGGTGTTGGCTTGTTTTAAGAGATGAGATGTGGTCTCATTTCTTGCTTGTGGTGTTGGCCACTTTGGTTGGTTGTGGTTAGATGACCCTTATGCCCTTGGTCTTGCTTGCCTATAAATAAAAGCCTTATGCCATGTTATTTTCCTTCACCAATTCACAAGAATTATAAGAGAGAAGTATAGTAAGATCAATTGCTAATTGATGGAAGGAGTTTAAGGTCTTGCATAATCAAGTTAAACGTAAAGCTTGCAATTACGATTTGTCGTAGTCCTATTAGTTAATCGTTCTTATATTCAAAATCATGAAGGATTGCATGCTAAGCATAAATTATATGTTGTTAATTAGCAAGTCTTATAAAGATGTTAAGCTAGCTAAGTGATGCCCTAATCGAATGAAGTAAAACATGAGTATGCATGTTAGTATAGATTAGTTGTAAAAGCTTGTTAGGTTAAGCTACCTAATTGATTCATTAGACAACCTAATTGAATGAGATAAAGTATGAATTGTATGATAATGTTAGTTAGTCATAAAGCATGATAAACTAAGTAATGCCTTAGACAACTAATTGAATCAAGTTGTAGCAAGTTAATGCATAAACTATGTAACCTTGTTTTTCGTAGTTTTTGCAAGAGGTGTGCAGCCTCATATGTATGGATTTGGTCATGAAAATCATAACCAAGTCGAAGTGGGGGAAGTTACGAATGCGTAGAAAAAAGAATCGCTCAAAAATACCAAGTAGATTGAAAGTTATGCATGTTTGAATCAAGTAGGGCAAAATTATACAAAGCTGAAAATTGGGCGATGCCTTTGGGCGTCCAAGCGCTACTAGAATACTTTTGTCCGAGTTTTTTCGAAGCTTATTTTGTTAAGTTTTTGGTAATCGGATATTGTAAAAGATAAAGTTATGAAATAAAATTCATATGTAAGGCTAGTTAAGGTGAACTAAAGTAAGGAGTCATATTTTGACTCAATTGTATGTCGACCTCGTGAATTATATAGGTTGATTGAAAGACACAAAAATTAGCGTAAACTATAGAAGCTGAATCGGGCAAGTTTTTCGGACTATGTGCTAGTTTCTAACTGTTTTTATGTGCAACGATGTGCTATCCAGTTGTTGTGTGAAGTTAGTTGTAATATGTGAATTACTTGTATAACTTGAGAATTGTGAACTCTATAACTTGAGGATTGCGAACTCTATAACTTGGGCAGCGTGAACTCTATTATTTGTATAACTTGAGTAGTGTGAACTTTATTATCTGTTTAAACTTAAAAAGTGTGAAATATGTTATTTGTTAGATTTGCTGAGCATTTGTGCTCATTCTTGCGAATTAAATCTTATTTGCAGTTAAGAAAGAATTACCAGCAGAATCTGGCATTAAAGAGAAGGTGTCGAGAGAGATTATTATTGTTGTCTTCTTTTCATGTAATAGAACTTAAAATTGTAATAACTTTGGAGATATGATTAAAAGAGTTGTAAATTATTATAAGAACGTATTGTTTGTGTACTGTACATTTAAGCTAGTAAACGTAGGAGTCATTTTACGTATGCTAGATTAACATTATTGGCAATGTCTAGAAAGGTCAGTCAAGGAAAGGGGAAAGGGGTTAGGTTATTTAATTGCGCGCTAATAAGGAAAAATCCTTATCGGAAAGCCTCCTCTTTTCTAGGAAATGATTGGTTGCTAATATTAAAAGTTTAGGATAGATAAATGGTGATGAAGTTGTAAAGAAGGGTTTAGTGTTGGATTGAAGTTATGAAATACTTAAGAGGAAGTATGGTTGGGGGAGTTGCATATTTAATTCACTAGAATAAGTTGTAATTTTTATGACTTTGAGATGTAACCGAAAATTGTAAAGTTTACGATTTTAGAGTAAAGAATATGATGTTAAGTTTTTAATTAAATGAGTTTTTAACAAGTATAATATTAGTGAATATTAAGAAGTGATGTTGCGATCCAGGAATGGAGGTAAAGAATGGATGTAATGTCTGTAATAGACTAGTTAAACCAAAGATTTAATAGATGAAGTTGTATCGTCAGCACCAGATCAGGGGTTGAAGGAGACCTGGATTTGGGGGCGTGACAGTAATTAGTGGTCGATGAACTTGCAAAAGCTTGAGTGAAAGGCAAATTGATCTGGCATTATTAGGATCAAGTTTACCATTAAAATGCAGAATTCTAACATCTTAAGCTATTTCAGATTCTTTTGCCCAATTGAATTCTATCAATGTTCAAGATGAATTCAGGCAGTATTGTGTCAAAGTCTATCCAAAGGTCTCTATTTCTGCTGCATCAACTGCACCATTCTTTGTTTTCAGTTTCTAGATATCTCATTGGTTTTGTTTAGAGGTAAATTGGCGAATATATGTTTAGTTAACAAAATCTTTTTCTCCAGAACGGTTCACTTACCTTTGCTTCAAGGCCCACTGATTCCTAGTGGCAAATCAGATGTCTAAATGATTAAAATATATACCTTTTGCTAAAAGAAATGATTCAAATATATACACATATTTTTACATCACAGCGACAAGTGCTAGAATGTGCATGCATGATATATGTGTGTGTGTATATTGGTAAGGTAGTGATGAATGCTCATGTACTCAATACACATCATATTCTGAGTAGTGTAAGACAACCTATGTTTGACAAGCTAAATGCCAAGTATGGAGAATTTAATATTTATTTAGTTCTACTCTCAAGTGACTTGTGTGAGTTTTATTTATAGGCAGGGGCACTGGACAAGCTAGAGGCGTTTACAAGCTTTAATGGACCAGACTTTTATGGGCTTCCAAGAAATACATCAAAAGTCAAGCTGAATAAGACCCCATGGCAGGTCCCAAAATCTTTTCGGTATGCATCCGGCGAAATTATCCCGATGTCTGCTGGTGAAACCCTCGAGTGGTTGCCAGAAACTGTGTCACTAAATGAGAATGTAAGAAACAGGTTTTAAAATTTTCATTTAGAACTCATGCAGCTTGGTTTTGTTGGAATTAACTCCATATTGCGTACTTTAAAGTCTTTGCCCTTTCAAGAAATAAATTTGCTCTCGTCTACTTAAGTAATAAAATGCTCAACGTGGAAGGCATTGTAATGTCAGGTACCTGTTGAGATTGATCTACTTTTTTGGTTGAGTAGTTTAAAAATGATTGTGATCATGATAATTGATAAGTGGTGGGAAAAAAATTACAACCAGTTGTGCATAATTTGATTTTAAGGTGCTTTGAAACATCTTCCATTTCTTCTTTCAAATATTTTTGATAGATAAATGTAATCTACAGGACTAGAGCCTCTTTTGTTTTTTGTTCAATGTAAGAAGAAAGGGGTACATGCATATGTATATGTAGAATCTGGTCTTAGGCATTGGACTTTTCGAGCTTGTGAAAAACACAATCTTCTTCTATCAAGTCGGCGAAGAACTGATACAACTTTGACGACAGAGAAGCAAAAAAGGCAGTTGAAATGATGGGATTAGGATTTTCTCCATTTCAAATAAATGGAAACTCAAACATTTTATGATCCAGGTTTAAAATCATCTCCATCTCCTCCCTCTCAGATTCGAGCTAAGAACATCACTCTCCCTGACTAGTCCCTTGACATTTATATATATGTATATGTATGTGTATGTGTGTGTGTGTGTGTGTGTGTGTGTATATATATATATATATATATATATATATATGTGAGGAGGGAAATAATAACAAAACAATCAAAATACTCAGAACACAGTTTGTATATCTTGATTAGATTAGATGCTCATTTGAGACCAACTTGTACATAAACATTCTAAAGCTGGTCAGTTTATTGATCTTGGCTCCAGCTTGATCATCTATGGAGCAGCCTATAACTCTAAATAATTTTAAAACCAGTCCTTCCGTTACAACCATAACATTCAATTTTAGCTCATGACTGATTTTCACCACCGAGATAAACATACATTCAAAAAAATCAAACCAAAGCTTTCCTTGGAGCTCCATTATCATTCATTAACTGGTTTAATATTATTTTTTATTAAAGCACAGCTGTTGATCAGTTTTGTGCAAGGACAACTTTACCCAATGCATTGCATTGATTTTTCTTATCATTGGGGGTTCAGAGGTGGGCTAGGAAAGAATATATAAAATCCATTAATTAATTACTGAAATAGCATTATTCTATTTCAGTTGACATATGTAACAAACTCAATAGTATACCCAACTAAGCCCAATATTTTTCACAATAACTTGCTTAGTGTCCAAGTTTGACATGCTTTAAAAAATGTACCGTTGACTAATTTGCTTGGAGGCCAAACCCGCAAAGCTCTATATCTAGGCCTAGTCAGGCATTTATGATGCATTGGTCAATTTGATTCACAAAAACACACCTATTTTTCTGTACGTAGAAGGTTACTTTCAATCCATAAGGTTAGTGGCTCTTTAGATTTTTTGTCTTTTATTTGATATTTTTTTTTAATATGCTTAAGCTCTTGATGGAAATAAATTACAAGAAAAATATCTAATAAGAATGGAGACCGTCTTGTGATTTCATTCTCAGATGTTTACAAATCTAATATCGTTTTCTTGTAATTATAATGGCAGCTTCATTGAACATGGAAGATGTCGGAATCGAGCAAAGATCACCATCCCCACCAAGGAAGAAGATCAAGGCAGAAACCTCCCCCATAAGTGAAAGCAATGCTGTTGCAGCCTCAACAGAACCAATAGCACCAAGCTCAATTAGGCACAAAATCAACGCCCATGAAGGAAAATGCAAGTCTATCTTGTTTCTCAACAACTCACACACTCTGGTGAGCGGAGGAAAAGACAGCGCCATAAAATTATGGGATACAAGCAATGGGACACTAACTAGCACAATACAAGGCTTCCAAGGCACAGTTTGTGATGTTGCCATTAGCTCAGACAACAGTTTGCTTGCCGCTACGCTCACATCAAACAAATTGAGCATTTGGGACTTAAATTCTGGGCTAAATCTTCGAACAATGGATTTTTGGTATCCGGTATCCAGTGTGGCCATCAGCAGACCCTCGAGTCGCTATCTGGTCTATGCTGAATATAACCGTGGCATCAAAATATGGGACTTGCAAAATGACCGTTACAGTTGTGGGGAATATTTTGACAGCAACTGCAATGCTATTTGCTTTACCAAGGATAAAAACACATTTTGCTCGGGCCATGATAATGGGAAAATTAAATTTAGCACTATATTGTCTTGGAGAATTAGTGGTGGAAGTGAAATGACGGTCCATACACAACCGGTGACTTCAATTTGTTCGCTGCAAGGTGGGAATGTTGTGCTGACTAGTGGGAGGGATAATTTGCACAATTTGGTTGATGTCAGGAGTTTGCAAGTGTGCGGGAAATTCAGGACAAGGGGGAATGTGGTGGCTACGAAATGGAGTCGTACTTGCGTCAGTCCTGATGAAAATTATGTTGCTGTGGGTTCTGCTGATGGATCGGTTTATGTGTGGTCCATGAAAATGGGAAGAATGATGAGAATTATCAAGGAACAGAGTGCTGCTGTTCTTTCTTGTTCTTGGAGCGGCATGGGGAATCCCTTGGCATCCGCTCATGATGATGGAACTATTTGTGTTTGGACATGATGATGACTTTTTTTTAATTTAATTTTCAAATAGTTATAGTGAAATAATAATAAAATTCTACTTGTATCATTTTATGTTATTATTAATATTTTTAAATTAAACAACAGTTGAATTCTTTGATCAGATGGTAGCAGTTAGCATTGCAAATGATGTAAGATTAAGTACCCCCTCCCCCATCCCATCCCATCCCATATTTTAATCTCTTTGCATAGCAACGAATGTGGGATCAAATAACCCCAGCACATGCACCACAAATACTCCCGGTGTCTCTAAAAGACGGACTTAGTTTAAATATTTTAGTTAAGTTGACTATTTTTAGAATTGATAATTAAATAAATTTATTTATATTTAGGACCTTCTAAAAATTAGACGTAGTAATAAATTAAATATAGTTTTTTAAGATTATAATCTCTTTACTTATAATTAAAAGAAAATGAAATAAATTTTGATTTTAAAAATAATCAATTTGACTTCAAAATTTAATAAGTTAATTTTTGTGAGACAAATAGAGTAGCAAGTAAATTTACATTCATTAGGATGTTTTTTCCTCAACATTTATTTAAGTTTTGTTTTCTTTTAATTATTTTGAGTTTTGCAAATGTCAAAATATAAAATTAATAATAATAATAATAATAACAACAATAAGAGAATAATACTTTATTAAAATGTTTAGAATAATAGTAATAACAATATTGAATAATAGTTCATTAAATATTATATCCAAAAAAAACTCATGGATATTGAATTTATGTATCTTCTTAATGTTAAATTAGTATTAGAATGATGATTCTTATGATTATATTATATTTTAACTTATTCATCAAATATTTTCAAAATTTATTTTAATTTAATTTTTTATTTATTAGTCAAATTAATATCCAACACTATTATTTATAAGTCATAAATTAAAATAATTATAATTAATTTTAAATTATGTCTTCTAAATTATTTTAAAATAAGTTATTGGGTAACGATCCTATTAATATCAATTCACCATCCACTCCACGAGTCAGATTTTAATTGGCCAAACCAGATTCGGAAAGACACGACATGGCGATAAGGAGGGTCAGGCGCTCGTTAGAGAATTGTATTCATCTGTAAACGAATTGTCATATTCCATTGCCTCTGTCTGTCATCTGATTGAATTAAGTAGATTGATGGCACTGTGCACCCAGCCCAAGCTCTACAATCTCTGTTTCAATGCCGGCCAATATTATTATGGAATTAGACAAAGAAGAAATGATGGGGTAAGTATAAGCGGCAGCATTCGAATGGCGGCTTCGAGCAGGGAGTTAGTGGGATACGAAGAGGGAAAATTGGAAAGACCCAAATGGTCGGGAGAAACCCCTGTTTCTCGTCTGGTTGGAGCCCTCATTTCCTTCAAACCCCTTTTCTCTCTCCTAAAGCTCGGTGCCCGACAAGTACTCATCAGGTCCATTCCATCCCCTTTTCTCTCTATTTCTCTTCCAATTTATTTATATTATTACTTATATGGAAAATAATCTGAATTTTGGAGATTTTGGGTGGGGTGGAGTGGAGTTGCAGTACAGCTGAAAAGAAGAACATTCCCTGGCGAGAAATGACAAGAGAGATTCTTGAGTCTGATGTTTATAAGTTGATGGATAGCATCCAGGATCCTTCCATTAGCTACCCAGATTGTAATTCTCTTCTGACTCTACAACCCACCTTCACATTTTCTGATTGATACGTGATTCAAGAAATAAACTTTTTCACAAATTCAAGTTCAATTCTATAATATACTAAAAAAAATTCCAACACGAGCCAAGATTTTAATGTTGCTAAGCTTTTATCTTTTCAATATTTTAATTTTATTAGCAGCTTCTTGTTTTATTTTATTTTCCTTTAATCGTCCCCGACTTTAGTTATTAGTAGTTACTATTAAATTTAGGACAAACATGACAAAGGTAGTAACTTATAAATGAATTAACTAGACGTTAGTGTTGATCAAAGAAAAGCTATGAATAAGAACTATAGATTGTCATTGAGAAAATGGGAATATGGGATCATAGATTCCTAGAATAAATATTGATAAGCAACATTCAAAGAAGTGCTCCAGATTAGATCTGAAGAACCCATCATTAATAAATAAGTCTTGGTCAATAAAAAAAGCCCATAACTATTTACTTTACAAATGTACTTTGCACTTAAATTCTTCCAACAGCACAATTGCTGCAGTTGTGCTGTTTCATAATTGAATCTGATAAGCCTACTGTTTTGTTAAAAATGGTAGGTAAGGCTCAAAGAGACCTTCTGAGGATTGAGTGGCTAAAAGTGATATTGTAGAATGTTTAACAATCCCCTCTTGTTTTTGAGATGTATACTTGTAGTGTTGTACATCACTACCAGGGAAATAAAAACGACCAAAATACTCGGAACACAGTTTGTATCTTGATTAAAAGCTCATTTGAGACCAAATTTGTATATAAATGAGTTACTTTCCGCATAATCAAGTTGGTCATCTATTGAGCCAGGGGCGAAGCTACGTGTTGAGTAGTGGGGTCAATTGACCCCACTAATTTTTGTTTTGTTTTGTTTTTTATATATATGATGTAATAGATTTTTTTGTGGGTGTAATTTAGTAATTTGACCCCATTGATTTTTTTTTTTTATATATATATATATATGATGTAATAGATTTTTTGTAGATGTAATTTAGTAATTTGACCCCATTGAATTTTTTATATATATATATGATCTAATAGATTTTTTGTGGGTGTAATTTAGTAATTTGACCCCACTGAAAATTTTTCCTGGCTTCGCCACTGTATTGAGCATCCTATAACTATATATTCAAGCCAAAAACAATCGGTTCCAGTAGAACCAAAAATTCAAGTTTGGCCTGTGACTGGATTTCTTAGGGGCACTTCACACTTGAGATCAACGCTAACATGAAGGGAAAAAAAAATCAAACCCAAGCTTTCCTTGGAGATTGCTTAAACCTCCTACCGCTTGTTATCGTCATCAAATGATTTACAAATATAAGGGAATAAAATAAGTTGTCATATATTCGACTTCTCTTGCTTTAATTGTGGGTATTTTTACATTTCCTATACCATTTCACCATTGATATCAGATAATTGACTTTGTGACTTTTTTTTAACAGATTATCTTAATCCTTTCCATGCATATGATGAGGGAAACCTTTCTTGGCTGGTAAATATTTTCTCTTCCACTAAATTTGTCAAAATGCTTGCTTTCCTTTGTTCTGAAAGTAGGATTAGAGATGGGCATTTGATGTTTGTGTTGTCATTTATTGTTGTATCTGGCTTTTAATGTGTATGTATGAAGTTTTAATTCTCGTTGACACGTGACTGGTTAAATTTATATTACTAAGGTGATCTGTGTTTTCACGTTTCCATTGCTTGTGGCAAGGGGAGACCTGCTTATTTCAACTTGTAATTTAAATAAATAACATTTTATATTTTCTTATATTTTTGTTGTTTTGGTAAGCTAGATTACTTTTGTTATCTTTATGTTAGTCTTGTGATTGTTATCAAGTAGTATAAGGTTCTTCTCAGTCCTAAGTTTTGGCTTTGAGACTAAAATTTTGTTGCCTGCAGAAACTCAACGCTTCATTTTGGTCTTTGTTTTACCAACCAACCAAATGCATTTCAGGAAGTTTTGGGTTGAAGAACTCAAACACTGCTGACATATTTTTCTTTACTTACTGCTCTAATGTGGAGTAAATTATACATTACAATTTTGAAAAGCAATAAAATCTTTTCAATATTGTACTCACTGTAGGCTGCAGCAGAAGCCGAGGCAGCAACTATGTCACTGGCGAGACGAGCAATACCTGATGCTTCTTCATTAGATGAAGCAAATCAAATAGTTCGTGGAAATTGGCTTCAGGCAATTGAACAACATCATAAGCAGTATTCAGGAAATATCATGATTAGAGACATTCTTGATGTTGGATGCTCAGTTGGATTGAGCACAAGATATCTTGCAGACAAATATCCTTCTGCTAAAGTCACTGTGAGTTTAAAATTTTGTAATTCCAAAAGTTATGATGCCCTTTTATAGTATGAATAGAGCTGACATTGATGAGCTTTGTATCCCAAACCTGGTAGTTAGATTTTGTTGATGTATACTGTGGATATACAACCTTGTAGTCATATCTGGACGTGTCTGCTGCAGGGGCTGGATTTATCACCTTACTTTCTTGCTGTTGCTAAATTCAAGGAAATGAACAGCTCTCCAAGAGAGAACCGAATCAGCTGGAGACATGCAAATGGTGAAAACACATGCTTGCCATCCCAATCATTTGACCTTGTTTCAGTTGCTTATGTGGTACGTCCAGTCATCTAACGACGCCTAGGAATAAGTCAAGTTTCTGATTTAGGGGGAGAGTCACTTTCACAATGAAATTGAACATGCCCATTTCAAGGTTTGCATAACTTACGGAAAAGATAATCCTATTTCCTAGATAATCAGCTCCACTTAGTTAGAAAGACTGAATTCTGGTAGAATCAATTTACACAAGGTATTTTCATGTGAACCTTTTGCAAGTTCTTGGTGGCATTTATTTGGTCATAGTATTATTACCTCAGTGCCTATGATTTTTGCAGCTTCATGAATGTCCTGCAATAGTGATAGTTAATCTAGTGAAGGAAGCATTTAGGCTGCTTCGACCTGGAGGCACTGTTGCTTTCATTGATAACTCGGTAATTAACATGTCTAATATGTGTTTGACCTTGAAATGAATGTTGCGCTGCTAAAACTTAACTAATATGTGTGCCTACTCGTGCTCTATTTTTTGCAGCCAAAATCAAAGATCCTCCAGGTATTCATTTATACTTTCTTGGTTAAAATGAAATGGCTCGTAACTGAATCATCCTAGAAATCTTGAAAATCCAAAGAAACTTGTAGAAGTTGCACCAAATTTTTTGATGGGTTAAGAATTTGATTGATTAAGAACTGTATTGCCTTTGGTATATGTTGTAGGAATTGTCTCCAGTTCTGTTTACATTAATGAAGAGCACTGAACCTTTCCTGGACGAATATTATCTGACTGATCTGGAAGCAACAATAAAGGAGGCTGGATTTGTGAATGTACAAACAATTCTTACTAGTCCAAGACATAGAACTGTGACTGCAACAGTGTCTTATTAACATGTCACGTTTACCTGCTGCTAAAAATGGAGACTTGTGAACAGAAAAAGCCATTTTGTTGGAAATTCATGTCTCTGATTCCTCCCGGTTGTTTAAACTTTGCTCAAATATGAATATTTTCTGACTTGGATGACTATCAGAAATCATTGCACTGATCTTTTGAACACAATATTCTTAAGTTTGTTATTACAATTTTATTATATCCCCACACCGGACCGGACTAGGCTTTTC
The DNA here is from genome assembly GCA_020205605.1 of Panax ginseng. Taxonomy (NCBI): domain Eukaryota; kingdom Viridiplantae; phylum Streptophyta; class Magnoliopsida; order Apiales; family Araliaceae; genus Panax; species Panax ginseng. Next base: position 108,719,054 of record CM035144.1, on the reverse strand, counting down.
ATACAGGCTTGCGCCTGGGTTTCTATCAATATAAAGGGCAGAAAATGCGGTATTTAATTATAAATTACTTGTGAATTGAGGAGTAATGCAAACTGTTTTGTTTTCGTGAAGGATTCAAGTTCGATAAAGGTTGACACAGTTAACAGATTTACCCTTTAAGTATAAATTCATTAATTCTGCAATGAGAGAGTGATTTTTCTTGCAATGACAGATTAAGATTTTTGCAAATAAAAATAAAAATAAAAATAAAAATATAGTTAAAAGCACAACATTTTTTTATATGATAAACATGATTTGTTACAATATACATATAAATAAAGTAAAACATTCGATATCAATTTGACTTATAAATCAGAAATTAAGAAATTAAGGTTTTCGATTCATAATGACTTATAAGTTAAAATAAATATAAAGATTACTAAAAAGACATTAATAAAAAGGGAATAAAATAGACATTACACTCGGTTAAACTAATGTATTGTGAAATGATTTATAAGTTATTTTTAAATAAATCATAAATAATTACTCTTTTTTTTACTACTTAAAATTCAATTTATAAGTCAAAAAAATAAAGCTGCCAAATATTAAGTTCTTTTGACAAACTTATAAGTTATCCGTTTCTGCTGAAGCCAAACCAATAAAATATTCCTTGAGAATCAATGAATAATATTTTCTTATAAATCAAGCAAACCACTTCACCAAACCATCAACAACAAATGTCGACCTGCATCACATCATCATCATCATCTACTGGATAAGCACAATCACCGCCGTTGGTTGAGCCTACTTTTATATTCCTTGTATATCAAACGAATTCCATAAAATATTTCATCCAAGTCCCCAAATTTACTTAATTTCCACACAAGAGTCCCAGTTGCAGATTGATCTGAATACAATTTTCTCTCTCTAAAACAAACAATAAATTCTGTAGATCATGGAGAAAGAGCATAAGGAAGCGGATAAAGTAGATAAAATTGGAAGCTTAGATGAGAGAGAAGACACTACAGAAGCAGTCGAGCTTATTCTGTATCAAGTTTCGGAATGTTACGTTTATTTGGTATTCCAATCCTGATCTATATCAAATTCACTCTCTTTATCTAATTAATTTGTATATGTGTGTATACGCATTTATCGGTGATTATGTAGATGTGTGAGCCGTGCAGCATTGATATATGTCGCCTCTGGGGATTATTCAGTTATTATTGATGATTTTATCTGATGCTATTAACATTAAACATTTAGAAACTAGTGGGAATCGATCAAATTGGTTTGGATTTCGGTCGCTTCAGTGTTGTATTTGAGGTTCTTTGAGTTTCTGTTAAAACTCATATCTTTATGATTAAAAAAAACTCAATTAAAACAATTTCCATTATATCTCCTCTTACCCTATATGGAGAGCAGTATATATATTTAATGACTAGTTAGGCATATAGCATAATTAGTTCAACTTAGCATCAATTCCGTAGCTTTGTATTGTGTAATACATAATTTGTTTTGTATATTGTTGCTAAATTAGCTTCTTATGATAGAGTACATTCGACTTGAGTTATGGTCAACTAAACTATAGAGATTGATTCTGATGAAATTCTTTGTATTTTCATTTATATTAATGTGTAGTGACAATGTATGGTGGGTTTGGGTCTATATATAGATTTAATTTCTATTTCTCTATATCAAGATATGTTAATGTTGTTTGCATTGTTGAAAGAGGAGGCAGACCTTTTCTTGCGATGACCCTAGACTCAGCTGATTGAGTGACTTACAGAAAAATTGTGAGGGTTCTTGTACAAGAGGTCCATAGTTGATGAATCTAGAGTCTCTTCTACTCTGCAAGATGATGCACATATGCAACCCTTTAACTGTCTGTTGAGTTAGTTCTACACTAAATTATTGAAGTCTGGGCATAGAGTGTCAGATGGATTTCAGTGAAGTTATTTGGAGGATGTTATGCTCTGGGTTATTTATTCTCTTTCTAGTCTATCTGCAATATGTCAAAGGGCCTGTTTCCATGGCTCTATTTCTAAATTTTATCTAATAAAGGATTTTTATACTTGCATTACTAACTGAAGAAATTTTAGACTGCTTTGGATTTTTCTTGATGGGCAAAGTTTCATTCAAAGTCCCTTTGTTTTACTATTTTTATACCGATTGAAATCCTAATTTGAAAACAAAACCATATATATGTGTATTGCGTTTTATGTTTGTGAGTTATTGGATCCAAGTTTTACACTATGATCTAGCTGCATATTGAAATCTGAAGTACTTCACTCACTCCTTCCTAGAAGATTTACATTACATGGGAAAAGTAATAAATTGCACCAAAAGTCTGAATTTTATCGTCAATGGCGTTCACTGTTTTATTTCAAATTAGAAGTGTTGCACTTTTCTTCAGTCCTCTTGTGGAAGATTTGCAAGTTGCTTTGATGCTAACCTAATATGTATCATTTGTAATGTTTCTGCAGATACCCCCAAGAAAAAGTGCAGCTTCCTACAGGTATTACTCAACTTCTGACTACGATTCTTTTTTATGCGTATTCTTTATAAAACCCGTTGTCTGTATTCATACTCAAAGTGTTTTTGCAGTAGAGGAACAATGTTTTTTCTCTGAAGTTTTCTTAATTTCAATAGCAAAAGCTTTTCTTAGTTATCTGAAGATGTATCTAATTTATTTGTTTATAGGGCTGATGAATGGGATATCAATAAATGGGCATGGGAGGGGACTCTAAAAGTTATTAGCAAGGGAGAAGAATGTATTATCAGACTTGAGGATAAGAGTACAGGTGAAGTTTTCTACAATTATTAATTTTTGGCAAGAGATATCTATGTTAAAAAAGATAATATTTGTGTTACTTATCACTTATCAGAAAGAGCAGTTGCATTGTTTTGTGTGATTGAAAATTGAAATACAGATTCAACTAATTAATTCAGATATTTATATAGGTGAATTGTACGCCCGGGCATTTCTAAGAGATGGAGAGCCGCATCCGTGGAGTCTGTAATTGATAGCAGCAGGTATTTTAAATTGAGTCACTGAAACAAAAGTCCACCTTCCTCAAGCACTATCAATAATTGTCCTGTCAAATTATTTCATAACTAGCACTTTTATATTCGTGAGTTTGAATGCATATTTTGTTATCCTTGGCATCATAGCCTGTCAGCTTTAGAATGTCAATAATTCTATTTTTTGGGTTGTATTTTCTTCAGATACTTTGTTCTACGAGTAGAAGAGAATATTGGTAAGCTACATCCTTGATTCTTCTATAGGTCTACAATGCTTTTCTTTTATTTCGACCTCAACTGTTTCTTATTTATCTTTCTATTTGTCCAGTAGACAATAATTCACTAAATTAATCATACTGATTTTCTGGCATTGCCATATCAGTCCTCAGGTCATTGTCAATGATGAAAAAAATCAAAGAGAGAGAAATTTTATGGTAAGAAAAAAATACAAGTCAAAAGGGCTAGGTTAAAAGAAATAATAAAACAGTTGGTCCTCTATGCATCAATTGCTATTACTGCTAATGCTATATTTACCTTTTGAACCTGCCTCCTATTTGATTTCATTTTTAAAGATGGTGCTTCAGTACTTCTGTGGACTCATGCAGGTGGTCGCCTTCGGCATGCTTTTCTCGGTATTGGATTTCGAGAAAGACCTCAAGCTTATGACTTCCAAGCCGCCCTTCATGATCATATGAAGTATTTTCCCATCCATTCAAATGCAATTTACCCCCTCCTCCCTCTCTTCGTTTCCTCTCTCGTGTTGTATATATGAATACTATTCCAGCTCTAGTTATATGGCACAGTTGTTTTCTTGAGCAATACTGCTGCACTTACTGCTGTTACTGAAGTTATAAATTCTGGAATTTTCTGAAGGTACCTGAACAAAAAGAAAACTGCTGAAGAGATGGAACAACAGTACCAGAACAATTCTTTTGTTGATTACAGCTTAAAAGATGGGGAGACACTTGTTCTTCAAATAAAGAATGTTAGTTCTCTTCCATTCACTAGTTATGTTTCGATAAGTATCAATATATACTTATCATTTTCGTGAATGACCCTGAAGTTGTTTATTTGGTTATGCTAATATAGTTTCACCCTTTTTTTGTTGTAAACAGACCGGTGGTCGTGGTGTAAGGTCCAAATTTTTTGAGCAGGGTCTAAATAATAATATCTCACTGGAAGAAAAGGGAAATGGGAAAGAGCCAGTGATCTGTCTCAAACCACCACCACCTCCATTGGCACCGCTTTCACCTTCCGTAACTGCTGCTAACTCTCCTACACAGTTGCCGGCCAATTTAAGTCTCGAGGAAAATTACAAATTATCATCAGGTACAGTGGAAGCACAATCAAAGGAACCACCTACTCTAGAAAATCAAAGCTCGCAAGACATACCAGATGATGACTTTGGGGACTTTCAAGCGGCAGGTTGAAACTGATTTATTTCTACTGTTTTTAAGTTTAAGATTGAAGTTAATTGGTGTCGTGTGTTTGATTGGTTGGTACTTGGTATATATGAATATGAATGAGTTTTCTTTTTAAATCTTATTCCGTTAAAATTCCAACTATCTGATCTGGTGCAAAACTAAAAAAAATTAGTTTTGCTTTGTGTAATTAAATCCTTTTGAAATCAAGCTTTAATCATAGGACATCAAAAGATTTGGATAATCGAAAGATTTTCGCATGTAATTTGTAAAACTTTAAAACAGTATTAAACATAACAACTTTTTTCGTAAGTTGGTTTCTAATATTATTAAAAGAATCTAACAATACTATTCCTTTTCCGTTTCAGTCTCATTTATAAAAATATATATAATAATAATTTTACAAAAAAATCCTACTTTGTATTGAAAGTAACATAGAATGACAAAACCTCATCAAATTTATATTTCCATACTATTGTTAATTAAAAAAATATTTATATTATTAGGGATAAACATGAAACAAACATATATTGGACATGAAATGAACTTACCATAAAGTTCACTTCATGCTAACCGAATCCATTATACACCATTTGATCACTTTACGAACGATTAAGATTGGGTTGGAAGGATAGAGGTTCATCCCCTTTGGCTATTGATCATCGTCACATATATATATATATATATATATATATATATATATATATATATATATATATATATAGTCGGATCTTAACTCACCCCTCTATCTAAATTTCACTTTGCTTCACTTTCTTTAGCGTAACAGACGAGGAGGCGATGATTGATGATTCGCTACTCATTTCAATCTGTCATTATATATAGAATTGTCGTTTTAGCTTTTTAATGCGCCGGACAAAATATAACGATTTAACAACATATAGTGACGGTTTTTATATATATAATGACCAGATAGAATCGCCGCTTATCCGTCGCTAAAAGGGGTGAACAAGGTGCTAGATAAAAAGTGAGCTAAGATCCAGATCGTATATATATATAATCGGATCTTAAGCTCACCCCTTATCAACGACTCACATGAAGCTCACCCTTTAACGATTTGACCAAATGACGGTTTGGTCATACAACCATTGTTTATACTTTTAATGACGCTTATATGTTGTCTGTCGCTAAAAGTATAAACATGACTTTATGTAATGACCAAATTATCACGAATCCGTCAAAAGTGAAGTTTCCGGGTGAGTTAAATAAGAATTAACTTAAGATTCTATACATATATATATATATATATATATATATATATATATATATATATATAATAGGGCTGATAGGTGAAATGGATCCCTTGTCCGCACTTTAGTTTAGAGATGTCCGCACTCCTAAAGTGAGGATTCAAAATTGACCAAAATTACCTCTAAAATCCGTACTTTAGTAGCGTAGACCACTTTTAAAAAATTCAATATAATATTATAATAATGGCATTTTGGTAATATTCGCTTCCGCACAACTAAGACGCGGACGGAAAGACTATTATTTTATAACGTCAAATTGGTTCTTTAGTTTCGACTCCATTGCAAGTTTATCGAATATGGATGAGTGCTCCAAATTAATGGAGTTCTAGATCGAGACACTTTATGCAATATTGTCATCCTCCTTCTTCCTTTCTTGCTTATAAATTAGTTTATCTCTAACATGAGTAACATAAATCATCTTTAATAACAAACAAGTGAGAATAGGGACAAATTAATGATTCAAGACCCATCTCCATTGTTAACGACTGCCATCACCACAACCACCACTAGTACCTCCACCACTGCCGCCGCCGCCGCCGCCACCACCACCACCACCACCATCACTAGTACTATTAGTTTACCTCTGGGTTTGTTCTTCTGGAGCCATTATTGGTATTAGTCACCTAATTACAAAAAAAATAATATAAAAATAGAATCCAAAACTAGTATATATATTACAATGATTCATCAGCCAAATCAAAGAACTCAAGTTAAGGAAAAACAAATCTACAATTTACATAAACTCTCGTAGGTCATGGAGCCGAGATCAACAACTTATATGGAATCCATAATACCTCCATAATTCAGTAAAAATTACAATTTTGTTAGTGTTTACATGTCGAAAGAGATAATCTGACAACTTGAGAACTCACCGTTTGCACTTTAGTTATGCGAATGAAAAAAGTAAAATTTACAATTTAGTTCTGCGGCCTCTCACTTGAAGTATTAGTTTTATCATCATATCTGCGAATGAACGAACAATATCTCTTATACGTATAATGTTAATATAACAAAGTTGACTATATATCGGCTTGAGCCAAAGGCTCTTGGTATATGTATATACACTTAACGTTTCTAAAGGAAAACCAGAAGAACAACCCAAGTAGAGAATATTCTTGTAGCACACGTGTCAAATAGTTGACGTACAAAGAAACCCCCGAGAATTCGGTCTTTACGTTTCTGTTTCTCCCTGCTCGACAAAAAAGTGTACAAAACCCTCTCTCTCTCTCTCTCTCTCTCTCTCTCTCCCTCTCTCCCTCTCTTCTTGGATAGTACTCCTTCATACCTAAACTAATTTCGTTTCGCTTCTGCTATCTCAAGATTTCTGCTTCTGGGTATCAATCTTTTAGTAAGTCCGTACCTCTGCTTCAACTTGTAGAATTTTTTTTTGTTGATAAATTTGTATGATGCGTCTCTGTATTCAAATTGTGCTCAAGGGTTTATGTTTTTTTGTTAAATTATTGATCAAAAGTCAATACCCACCTCAATTTGGGATATTGATGGAAGTTTAAAGTTTGATTCTTTGTGATCAACCAGCTGTATGGCTTTTTTGTGTGTGTTTGACATCATAATTGTTATATCAATTGAAGACCTTCCCCTTTACTTTTCAGGAACATTGAAGTATTTAGTTTTGTTGGTTTAAATTTGTTATCAGTTTGCATCGACTGTATTATTTAATTGGGTTCAGTATATTTCTCATAGAAGGTTGGAATAAGTGTGGTCTGGTGAATGGGAAGAGGGAACTCCCCAAAACTCATGAATCATGATCTGGGAACACCTGAAATGACTTTAAGCACCGGAAAGCATCAAAAGATATTCCTTGCAGGGAAAAGGTTTTTGCATCACATGAAAGTCACTGCAGGAGAAACTTTTTCTACTTAACCCTTCTTCAGAAAAAGACATACTTCTTCAACAAACCAAACTGGTTTCGACTCATACCAGCAATCCTACATCTAAATTCTCCTTTAGACCACTAACTAAAAAAGAATAAGACTCTTGAAAGCTCCATTATCTGCACAATAATCGATCCTTATAATTCCTTTGAATATCAGCATATTAAATTCTTTATTGTAGTTACCTAGCAATATATAACACTGTAAATGAACCAACATATTTGAGCTCGGCTGTCCTTAGCTCGTTAAAATCTCCTTTGGGATTGGAGTCGTAACATATTTGAACCAAGCTTGATTGCTTAGTTCAGTAACATAAATTGTTTGTCCTGAGTTTGGATTGTTTAATAATCCGGACTCTGAAACAATGTAATATCTCAAGCTATTCGAGCTCCGCTCATTGGAGATTGGCTCAAATGATAAACAACCATTTAAGGCAAGCGTGAACTTAAATTTAGATTAATTTAGTTGATCATAACAAAGCTAAGATCGTCTTGGCTCATTTATACGGTTATACCCCACTAAAATATCAGCTGCAGTATATTTTTCAAAGTTATGTGTATCTTCAATGTAATTTGACTGGTGTTTCACGCCATATACTTTGTCATCAAGTATGGATCTTGATTTATTTTTACTGTGCTTACATAACGTCAACGCGACACAGGTTTGTTTCTTTGTTTAAGAGTGTTGAAGCTGCTGAATGAACCATCAGTTTAGCAAAAGTGATAGATTTCAGCTGAGGTTACCTTTTTTTTTCCACCCTTTGTTTCCCATCACTCTAAAATTGCTTATTGTGAGTTCAAAATTGCCTTAATGATAGATGAGTCCCCTTTCTTATACACTAAAATTTGGCAGTTGATTTACTGGGTTGCTAGAAAAATAATCAAATGATAGAGCTTCATATTTTGAAAAACATGGGCCGTATCCATATTGGCTGTTTTTTTATGTGTGCATGGGAGTTCTAAACAGAATTCTATGTCTAGGACTCTAGGTATTCTTGGTGAATGAATATCTTTCTATGATTAATACATTCCTTTTCAGTATGATGATGCATTATTTTCTTACTTTTCTTGTTTTCTTTTCAAGCATACAAATTGCATTTTCCCATAGAGATATTATAGTTCAATGATAGAATATCTAGTCAATTCATTTATATTAGAATGTAGAATAGCCTTTGATTGTAGCTCTATCCTTATCCCTTGATTGTAGCTCTAATTAGAGCATTAGTTGTAGCCTTAATTGTAGTCCTTAATTATTGTAAAAAATTGTAGGAGTTTACTATATATACAATAAAAAAGAAGAGAGAATGAAGTACTGTGAAAGTAACCAAATCCTCTGTATTCTCATTACCCAGTATATGGGTTATCAACTCGGTATCAGAGCCAACCTGGCCTAGTAAGAAATCACCGCCACCCAAAAACCTAGAAACCTCTCGCTATTTTTTCCCATAAACCTAGTAAGACAAGTTTATATTGAGAAATTGAGGCTATAAAAGGACTTTACACTGCTAGGCAACCACCACCAGAGAATCATCTCCAAGCATCCACTATCCCATCGCATTCTCGCGCGTGCACGCCTCTTCTTTTACCTGGGTGTGGTACCTCCTTTGCCGATGTAGCTAGTTCTGGAATGTTCGTCTCTCTCCTCTTCCCATTTATAGTAGATGTGTCTTGTTTGATTCAGGTTTCTTCAAATTTTTTCATATAGAGTGGTAATATCCCTAAAAGTGTTCTGTGGTGTATTTGGATCTTTGTTATTATTCACTTCCACTACTATAAATTTTCTGGAATAATTTATTGTCATAGTTTTTTTTATCCTTGTTGATGTTTTCTTGGATATTCTTGTTTCTTTTATTATACCTTATCATGGAAGAATCTAGTTCCATTAATAGTGGTGGTAGTACTGAAATAAAAAATAACCGGCAGTTGGTTAGAAATCATCATCTTAACTCGGCTTTGGTTCTTTGTCCATTTAAGTTAGATGTAAACAATTATCTAGTTTGATCTCAAGCATGCCGTATGTCAATTGAAACTAACCGTATGCAACATATCATCAATGGTACAACAACAATTCCTGCACAAGCAGGTGTAGCTCAGGAAGAATGGAAGTCAGATAATTTCATGGTAAAAACATGGATATTCAATTCAATGGAACCAAGCTTGAGAAACAGTTATATGTTTCTAGGGACAACTTATGAGCTTTGGGAATCCATTGCCGAAACATTATCTATTTTTGGTGACATGTCATAGGCTTACGACATTCGAAAGTCTATTCAAGAGAGATTCGAGGGATGCTCAGTCGGTGGCTCAATACTATGTCGACATTCTTATCGCTTTTGGCAAGAACTCGATCATTCATCGGGTGCCAAATGCAAGGAGGAGGTTGCAATTGCTTTATCAAAATTTGTTGGAGAAGATCTGGGTTGATTTCTTAAATTTGGGTCTTAAGTCTTAATTATTAACTATGAGTATGATTAAGTTCGAGCAAGGTTGATTGGTCAGGTTCCTTTTCCCTTTTTACGAAGCTTCATGCACAAGTTCAACAAGAAGAGAGTAGACGTCGTGTTATGACTCAGGGTGCATCTGAGCACTCAGCCTTGATAGCAACCTACTCTCCTAGACTTGTTCCTACTCCAATAAAACCCTCTGCTGAGAAAGATGCTCGTGAATGTGACTATTACAGGCGACCAAATCATACCCGTGATACTTGTTTCAAACTCATGGCAGACCCCCCAGAGATTGAGGTGGTCGTAATAGCTCTAGTCACATGTTCATATTGCATCTACATCTTTGGCAACCACTCCTCCTAGTATTTCTACACCATTGACATCTCCTACTAGTGCTCTATGAACTGGTTCTAGTGGTCTCACGCCTAAAGAAATTTTGGCTTTTCGAACACTCTTGTCTAATCCTGGCTCCACTCATCATGTCCAGTCAGGTACATTTTTTCATGCATTTAATGCTTCTTTTGCATGCACCTCTTGGATTATTGATTTAGGTGCTACAAAACGTATGACTGGTTCCTCCAAAATATTTACCACTTATACTAATTGTTCTGGCAAAGATAAAGTGTTAAAAGCCGATGGTTCACTTTCTCCTATATCAGAGAAGGGCTCTGTAGTTTGTACTCCCAATATATTTTTATCCTCTCTTCTTCGCGTACCTTCTTTTTCTGCAAATTTGTTATCAGTTCAATGTTTTACCCAGTCTCTAAATTGCCTAGTCACTTTTTTTCTTCTCATTATATCTTTCAGGACTTGGTGACGGGGCATAGGATTGGCAGTGGTAGTGCATTTGGTGGCCTCTATTATCTAGATGTTCCTCATCTTTGTCTACCTTCGGTTGAGAAAGAGACTTCCACTTAGTCTTTTCAATCTATCTCTGACTCTAGTCTAGCCTCCCTTCATCAGTGGCATTGTCATTTGGGACATCCTTCATATAGTATTTTAGAATCTTTATTTCTTCATTTGACTAAATAGTGTAATAAAAATTGTTTCTTCTGCGAGCCTTGTGAATTAGCTAAACACAAACGCTATGTTTGTCCTCGTCATTTTGAACCATTCAAATGTTATTCATTCTGATGTTTGGGGACCTTCTCGAGTCATTTCTCATACCGGTCATCGTTGGTTTGTTACATTTATTGATTGTTATTCTCGTATAACTTGGTTTTATCTTTTTCGTTCCAAAAATGAAGTTTTTTCTTGTTTTAGAGAATTTCACAAAATGATACAAACCATGTCATTATTCTTCCTACTTAAAACTGTTAAAACTCCGAAAGAGTAAAAATGCGTGGTAACGCACTCAAGTTTTTTCATGTTCGCAGTGAAAACACCAAAATATTTCTGGGGTGATGCTGTTCTCACTGCCACCTTTATCATCAATCGGATTCCTTCTAGAATTCTCGGTAATCGAAGCCCAATCTCATGTCTTAAACATTACCCTGACCCTTCACTTTCTCTATGGGTTTTTGGTTGTGTGTGCTTTGTCCATGATAAAAATCATACTCGGGGTAAGCTTTATCTTAAATCTCTCCGTCGTGTCTTCATTGGGTACTCACCTACATAAAAAAGGTACAAATGTTGTCATCCTCCTTCTAACCGGGTTTATATTACTCGTGATATTATCTTATGGGAAATTGAATCATTCTATCTTGCTCCCTCATCTCCTCAGGGGGAGATATGGGGTTGATGGACCTTGAGCCCAACTGTGGCCCTTCTTCTGCTATCACTTATCCTATAGTCAATGATATTTCTTCACAGGGGTCATATGATAGATGGAACAGACTTGAATTGAAGACTTATTCCCGAAGAAATAAGGAACCGGTCTTGACAGTACTACCACAACAACCCTGCTCGGATCCTAGTTCTCCAAATGATCCTAATGGTAATAACTGAAATATCCCTATTGAAAATTGTGATATCAATCTTCTTATTGCCCTTAAGAAAGGAGTTGGATCATATACTCAACATTCTATTTCTAATTTTGTCTCTTAGATAATCTATCTACTTCCTATCGTGCATTTGTTTCCTCCTTATCCTCTATTTCTGTTCCTCAGGGGTGGAAGGAAGCAATCCAAGAAAAATGGAGGAATGCTATGGTAAAGGAGATAAATGTCTTGAAAAAGAATGAGATATGGGAGTTAGTTTCTCTTCCCTTTGGGAAGAAACCGGTTGGTTGCAAGTGGATGTATATAGTGAAGAAAAAGTCTGATAGATCAATTGAGAGACTCAAAGCCAAACTAGTTACAAAAGGATGCACTTAAACTCATGAAATTGATTATCAGGAGACATTCGCTCTAGTAGCCAAAATGAATTCTGTTCGTACCATTATATTTTGTGCAACAAACTTTGGGTGGAATCTCCATCAACTTGATGTGAAGAATGCATTTCTTCATGGGGATCTTAAGGAGGAAGTATACATGAAAGTTCCTCCAGGCTTTACCTCATCAACAACTAGTGGAAAAGTCTATAATTTACGAAAAACTCTGTATGTCCCCTAGAGCATGGTTTGACAGATTCTATAAAGTCATGATGAGAATTAGGTATAAACAAAGTCGGACAGATCACATTGTATTCGTCAAACATGGAAATGACAAAATTACCATTCTTATTGATTAGGTCGATGACATCGTAATGACTAGAAATAATGAGGTCAAGATGGTTAATCTCAAGGCAAAACTTGCCAATGAATTTGAAATCAAGAATCTTGCCCCTTGAAATATTTCATAGGCATAGAAGTTGCAAGATCTTCTAGTAGCATCTTCCTATCTGAATTGAAGTATGCTTGATCTCTTAACAGAGACATGCATGTTAGGATGCAGACCAGCTGACTCGGTCAATCATTATGTGGCATGGGACAGTGTAACAGTTAGTGGGAAGATTGATTTATCTCTCTCATACTAGACCTGATATTTCTTATGTTGTGGGAGTAGTAAACCAATATATGCATGATTCACGGATTGTCACATGGAAGTTGTCTATAGAATCGTGAGATATCTAAAATCTGCTCTTGGAAAGGGAATATTATTCTCACATCAGGGTCTTATGAGGGTTAAAGCTTTTATCGATGCAGATTGGGCTGGTTGTATTGATGACCGCTGTTTTGCATCTGGATATTGTTCATTTATTGGTGACAACCTTGTCATTTGGCGCAGCAAAAAACAGTCGGTTGTGGCTAGATCTAGTGTTGAAGCCGAGTATCAAGCTATTGCCTTGGGAGTATGTGAGTTAATGTGGTTGCGATCATTGTTAGAAGACTTGGGAATCACAACGAATGAGTCAATGAGATTGTTTTGTGACAATAAAGCATCCATTAGTATTGCAAATGATCCAGTACAACATGATAGAACGAAGTACATTGAGATTGATAGACATTTTTTGTAGTCCTTAGTTATTGTAACAGATTGAGGAGTTTACTATATATACAATGAAAAAGAAGTACTCTGAAATTAACCAAATCCTCTGTATTCTCATAACCCAGAATATGGGTTTTCAACTATTTCATATAAATATTGATTGAGGTTCGTCTGACTTTCTGCAGTTCTAGAGACTCCATCTTGGCGTAGGAAGTGAATGAAATTTGAAGACATCTGATAGAGAGGTTAACACATTAGCACCATGGACTTTATAGGTGCTACCTGGGTTGGAAATGTATACCAGAAGTTTGAAGCTTTGTGTTTGGAGGTTGAAGAAACTATGTACCAGGTAACTCAAGTAATATTTTACCTTGATCCTGTTCCACAGGTGAGACTTTAAACTTTAAAGCTTCAATGTAGAAATGGTGTTAGTGGTGGCTGTATAGATAAGAGTATTAGTAACTAGTCCTTTGCTGTCCCTCTTATTACTACATTTCCCTTTGGCATGCTTTCGTGTGTGGTTGTTTCTTCTGACAAATTTCTTTAGCACGTGAGTAAATTGTTTGGTGTGGGGATAGTCCTCGCTTAGATGCATGTTTGTTATCTGATGTGCACTGTCATCACACGTTTGTCATTACAAGTTTCGTAATCACATACTTACATCATGTAACTAAATGTATATATCTAATATAATCTTCAACTGAAGGTGGTCTTTTGTAATCTTGTATTTTTGTTATTGCTAATGTTATTACTTATGTTCAGGACACAGTTAAGTTTGTTGAAAATCAGGTGCAGAATGTGGGATCAAATATGAAAAAGTTCTACTCAGATGTCATGCAAGATTTGATTCCCCCATCTTCTACAGATCCGGTGAAACTAGCTGTTGCTGAGTTGCCTCTGAACCCCTATGCGGATACTGGTATCCATAAAAATCAACAGGCAAGCATCAAAGAACATATTAAAAAGGTTGATGAGCTATTCGCTAAGAATTTAAAAGTGATAGATGGGGTGGATGGAGATCAGGTGTCAACTGTTGATGGACTGCACAAGGTAAATCATATGGCAAAATCATATTCTAGACGTTCCATCAAAGGATCATACTCAGTGAAAAATGAGGATGGAGAGAAATATGAACATTCATCTCGGAAGACAAGCTCAAAGAATCAGGTGTTGGATATTTGGAGCAGATCGTCATCGGTCTCTGATATAAATCAAGATTATGCAGCTAATGACCAGATGGTAATGACATCACCCCAAGCTTCAGTTGAAGACGAAGTAGTAGGATGGGACTCCAGAGAAGAAGAGAAAGAAGGGAAAAGTCGTGATGATATTAACGGTGCGGACTTATTAATAGATTACTGTTCTGTTGATGATCCAATAGCTGATGTCATTCTATCACCTAAATCCAAGGGGCGGAAAGGAAGAAAACCGAGATGTTTGGGTGAAGGCTTGGCAGCAGAATCTATTGGTAGTTACTAATGGGCTTTATCTTACTATTTTTGTTATTTTTCAACTCCACTTTCTTTGTGCTGAATATTTTTATGGCAGTCGCAGAAACATGTTCGCTCATCGATTCATACATTAATGGTGGTACACAGAATAGTCAATATGCTGGTGAGGAGGCGTTTTTGTTGGATCCAGGTATGCAATTATGCATCCTCTAAATAAGCATCATATTATTCAAGTCTTCTCTTTTTTACATTGATGAAAAGGAAAAGGGTTTTTGAAGTTAACATTGGTCATCTTGTGCAAGTGATTCGTGAATGAAATGAATAATTGAATAGTAGTTAATTTTTTTACTGTATAGGGCTTCTTTGCGAAAAAATAATGTTTTAAAAAAAATATCATCTTGTGGTCTATATAATTAGTGTAGTTCTCTTTGACAATCACCTGGATGTAGTTAGTTATCCCTGGTTTCAGTGCTCTACTTATTTTTACCCTCTTCATAAAGTGTTAAATCCATGTCGCACTTGGATTTAAAGTTCTACTTGTATAACCTCTTCTGTGCCTGGTTATGATAATTGTACTAAGCCTGCTGCCTCAACCAAAGTTCCACAATGCATTTATTCCTTCACCTCGTGCTCCACTTTCTTCACAGATCTAGACGATTGCTCCTCCATATGTGCCACAACCACCCTTCACCACATGCAGCACTGTTGCTTCACCCTAAACTTTTATCTTACCTTGTGAAAGAAAAAGCCACCATCATGTCATAGCAATGCTACCTGATTAGCCAATGCATCCAATGTATATAATTGAAATAAAGTCTTTTTTACTATTTTAGGTAATCCCAAAATGTATACTTATCTTAAATAACTATTTTTTACAATAATTTACTTGTAATACCCTTAGTATTAATTTTCATATTTCTATTATCTATCCATATTTATGAAACAATCATGTGCAAAAAACTATGCAATTAAATGAGAATTTAAATATAGACAATTTTGTCATTTTATCTTCTTTCTTAATATTCGCAAAAAGTCAACTAGGACTTTTATCTTGGACGGATGGAGTATTAATTTTTCCTTTATTAAATAATTCTTGTTGTTATAGAATGTACATGCATAAATATATGAAATGACAAAGAGTCTCAGTTGCAAACAAATAATTGTTCCCCAAAAAGAATCCTCTTTTTAATTATGATAATATAAAATGCGATAATGCCCTCAAGTATAACAACACTGCTAAACCAAACGCTCATTTTAGTTAGGAATAAACATGAAAGAAAAATATGTACTTAAAGTTTACAAATTTTGCAAATGGGACTCTTATTTGTGGAACTGAGGGAGTAGTACCTAATAATGGTTATGGTTTTGTAAATGGATGAGGGGTCTATTAATTCTATTTGTTCAGATCTAATAAACCAAAGTGCTGTGCCCCTGGTAAAATAGTTTGAGGGTATGCAATTATTGGTTATAAGCTGGAGGGAGTTTTCTTTTTTTTTTTTTTTTTTTTGGGGGGTCATATAATGATCCCTAATTTATATAATATTGATTCTAAATACTGAGAATCATAATTCCCACACCTTGTATTGATCTCCCCCCCTCCCCTCCCTCCTTCCTTTGGATCACTGACTCCTTGTTCTGGATCTCTCTTTCCTATCGCGTGTCTGCGTGCCTTTATGCCTGTTCTTTGTAAAATCACTTATTGTTGACTCTCAGTCGGTTTAATGAATATGTGAAACTTCTTCAGGAAGGCCAGGTAACTGTGATACAGATGCGATTGAGAAAGATGATAGTACTGAACCAAGGACGGAAACCATTAAACAAGATGATAAGATGAAGTTGGAGGAAACTTGTGTCTTAGTGGATGGAAATAACCTTTCTTTTGTTTCTCTCAAGGAAGGCAGACAATGGTCATACAAGGTACTCACATTTCTGTTTGCGTGTGTGATTGTGACCACACGGAGTATTGAAATTGACTGAATATTTTGTTTTAGAAAAAGATGCTGGAAGCTTTTTCCTTGAAAAAGAAATCAGCTAGGAGGCAGGAGTATGGGAAACTTGTAACACAGTATGCAGATACTGATATGAAACCGAACCTAACAAGTGTCGATAGTGTGTCCCCAGTCTCGAACACAGAAAAGTTAAAAACTCACGAGGTTTGCCTGTCAGAGTGGGAGCTTCTTTAGTCATCACCGTTGATGCTTCTGCTCAAATATGCTGCACTCCCCCTGGCAGATGAAAGGGGGATGAAGATGCTTTACTGAATCTCATTAATGGCAGCCCATAATATAATCTTTATGGAACAAAATATAGTATGTGGATAAAAAGACTAATGTTTTAGTGGTTAAGCATGTTAATAATCAATTTGAGGAAGCCTCTATGTTCAAGGGAAGCACTGATGATATATACTGTTTCCGCATATAAAGTGTAACCTTCTTTAAGGTTTGTGATTATATATATATATATATATATATATGGGACTGATCCATAAAATCTTGTTGCATATTCTTATATGAAAAACATGATTAGGCAATGGGATGACAACATATTGATATATATTTCATTTGTTTAGTCATGTTTCTCATCATTTCATATAAGATAAGTCCACAAAAATATGCAAGAAGAAATAAAAAAATTTGAAAGTCTTAAATCGAACTCTTTGTGGTTCAAGATTGTCAGTGTGAAGATGAGAAAAAAAAATCTTGTAGATATGCAAAAGTTTTGTTATGTGGACGGATTCAGTCATTTTTCATTATTCCAATTTCAATTCTTAGATCACATGAGTTAGTAAGAACATGAATATAAAAGAAGAAATGGAAAGTTTAATAGCTCTAAATCGAATTCTTCTAATTTAAGATCGTCACATGCGATCCAAAAGTTACGCTATGAAGAACGCAGATAGACAGAAATACTTCATCGTTTTATAAAGGATCCATCGTTCGCAGTTTAGTTTTGTGGATGGTGATTTACCTTAAAACGCCATCGTTTGAAGATTAATCGGGAATATACTTAGAATCCGTAGTTTAGTTATACGGACGGGTGATGTGAGCGAAACGTCGGCGTGTTAGTGATATTAACACCTGACATATAGAGATCGTAATTTAATTCTGTGGACGAAGGACAGGTATTTTGAACAATTTTTTTGTCTGGATAACTAAATTGCGGGTTCTCCCATATTAAACTGCGGATGAGGATCTTTCTTATCGTTCGATGGACGGATGGACGACTGGATGACTGAGATGTGTTATAAAGATAATATTATTCTTACAACGTTACCTATTGATCAATGTGTAAGACAAACCTATATATACTTTTCAATAGTTAGACAAACCTTTTATACCCTAATAAAGATAGATCAGTTGATGAATATTGAAGGAATAGGACGGGACGGGTCGTGTTAACTTTATTTAAGTAATCCATGCTCCATTCGGCTGGCTGGTTGTATTTGAATTTATGTGCATTACTATTACTATTATTATTATTATTAATAATAATAATAACAAAGTTGGTAGATGCAGCCAAATTTGATTCAAATTATGAGGCTGCTATTAGTATTACTATAGTCATTATCACAATTACTTGCTCCAAATAACCAACCAACAAACATATGATTATGATATACTCCGTATTCCAGCTTTAAAGAATCTCCATCACCCACGCCCACCAGCCCCAACTTCAAATGGCATAATCCGTGAATCCGACGTTTCAAATCCCTACAACCTCCATAATTACAAAATAATAATATAAAAACTGATGTCATGTGACATGACGTGTTGAATTTTTATTTATTAATATGTGGATCAAAGTTCAGTTCTACATTTATAAATTTATTTGTTCAAAAATAGGTTATACTTATTTTATAATTAAATATTTTATATTTTAAATTAAAGCTTTCAACATATTTGTCACTAACTTTGTAATTATTATTCTTTTAAAAAAAAATTGGATTAATTACATATATTAGTACATTTTTGAAAATAATTACAAAATCATACAAATATAAAATAATTACAAAAGTATTACACTTTTTTGTTTTTATTTTCAATCTTAACATAATTAAAGTCCTTAAATTAAGAGATTAATATGTAATGTATTTATATGGCAATATTAATGGGTTGTTTTTATTTTGAATGACATGATGTAGCGATTACGTGTTTTCTTTTTTAAACCCTCGTTTGCATGATGAAACCTTTTTTGCTTTTCATTCGTCTTCTTCGCTATTTCTCTCTCGCTCGTGTTTTTCTTCGATATTCTTATTGCCATTTTCGTTTGGGTTTTTTGTTAGATAGTCGTGTTCGTGTTATTCTTCGTACATTACATTCGCCATTTTCGCTTTTGTTGTATATTATCTGCTCGTGTTGTTTCGTTTTGTTCTTACATCTCTCGTTAGTGGTTTTTCTCATTCGGCCGGTTAGTTTTATTGGTTTTGTTCGTTCGATTTGTGTTGAATGGTACGATAAAATGAAGACGCGTCGTAAAAGAAAGAAGAATCCTGAGAGGATGATTAATAAAGGGTTTGAAGAAGTTTGTTGTGGAGAGGAAGGGAAGGGGAGTGTGGTCGTGAATTGAGTAAAGAGTGAGCGTGAGGTTGGTGTTCGCATGATGGTTACTTAACATATAACCTGTTTCGTTACTTCATTAGTATATTTTTTTGTTCTTCTGTTGACTTATGATTTGATTTATGTGTTGGTTACCATTAATATATGTTTTGGTTCTTAACATATAACCTGTTTTAGTTACTTTCATTAGTATATTTTTTTGTTCTTGTTGACTTATGATTTGGATTTATATGTTGGTTACCATTAAAACATGGTTCGTTTCTTATCATATAACTATTTGGTTACTTCATTAGTATATATTTTTGTTATTGTTGACTTATGATTTGGATTTATGTGTTGGTTACCATTAAAACATGGTTTGGTTATTATCATATAATTTATTTGGTTTCCAAGGTTCATAATGTAGAAGTCTTTTCAAGAGAATGAAGCGACCATGAAGAAGAAAGCAAAGCAGCAGCCCAAAAAGCTCAAGTTTCGTAAAGATTTGTACCAGATTTTGATTAGTTCGATTGTGCTTTTCTTGTCCTTTTGAATTGTGTTTTGTACTTTTGATTTTTTGTTGGATATCCATAACCATTTGTTATGGTTAGTGAGTATGTAATATTTATTGGAGCTTATGTAAATGGAATTACATATTTGATTATATAATCAATTATTTGATATTGTTTGTTGGTTCGTATTAAGTTGTGTCTGATACATTATTTGAAAGGTGCAATTGTTAACTAAACATGCATAGAAGGGTAACCATTTTATTTTTTTTGTAGTAACCAGATAGTTCAAGCTCAGATCAAGACATAAATTAAGTGTTAAATGTACATGTGAGAGTATACATGGGTTGCTTAAAATTAGTTGGATATCTGTGTTGTTTCTGTTTTGGTTACCATTAAAACATGTTCGTTACATTATATAACTACTTGGTTACTTCTTTTACTATATTTTGATTCTTTGTTACCTTATGGTTTAAGCTCTTATTATGTGCCTCGATGTGGGATTTTACATTCTTGTTATTTTTATTTCGGTTAATATGTAATTATTTAGTATACATGGATTGCCTAAACCGGGTTTCATTACATGAAATTTATGTTTTGGTTACCATTAAACCTATTCCAAGTTACTATCATACAATTATGTGGTTCTTGTTTTATTATGTTACATTATGGTTATTTATTATTAGTAGCGTTAGATAGTTACAAGCTTGTATCGGGACAAACATCAATCGTTAAATGTATACATGAGAGTTTTTATTTATATATATGGTTACTTATAGATCTCATATTAAAATAAAAATAGTTTGAGAAAGTGCGATTAGTATCCAAACATGCATATAAGGGTAACCATTTTAGTTTTGTTAGTAACCAAATAATTAAAAACTTATATCGTAATGCTTATCAAGTGCTTAATGTACATATGAGGGTTCCCATTTATCTAGTTGATGGATACTTTTAAATTACATAGTTATAAAAGTTATTTGGAAATAGTCTATGCCAGTTGGTAACTAAATATGAATATAGAGGTAACCATTTTATTTTAGATGGATAACCAAATTTACATAAAAATATTTCTGAACAGTTACCAATTGTTCAATGTATATGTTTACTTTATATTGATAACTCATGATGGAATCAAAAATTAAAATATTAATCAACATCAATTTTGGTTACTGTTCACCATCAAAAATGTTACCAACCATGTGGTTAATAGTTACTAGCAGTAAACAATTATATATTCCTGTAAACAATTAAATTTGTTGTATTGATTTATTTATCGCTAATAGCCATTATCTAACAACCTGAATAAACATTATAAAGTAACCAAATCAATATTAGACAAGAAACCAAATTACATAATTTTAGTAACGTAAAATAAACCAAATTTTTACATGCAATTTTGAAGGCCTAAATGATGGAATTCGACTAAAAAACCTCAAGTAGATTCACCAAAGAAAGCTTTCATGACTTTTGATCGTTGATTCGTTTCCAATGAAATTAGGATCCAAAACGCCAAAATCCAACACTCCAAACTTGGATGAAATTGTCAAATTGTCAACGCAACCAAATAAACATTATATCAGAACCAATTAAATAGTATACAACAACCAATATATATAATCGATTAGCGGTTATATGAAGGTAACCAATGTAGTCGATGAGTAACCACCAATATAAAAGAAACAATTATAAAACCTGAATAACAAAGATAGAAAGTAACCAAATAAACACCTTACAATATCTAAATACATATTATATCAAGAATTCAAGATATATGTAATTAGTAGCCAAGATTATAAAAAATATTTTTACATTCATTTTACAACCAAAATAATCAATAATGACTTTGTTACAAATTAAAGACTAATGATATATGAAGGTACCTACCAATGTAGTTAATCAAGAACCATCAATATAAAATAATCACTATAAAAACACAAGAATATAATGCAATAACCATGATAATATTACACAAGAACTAAGTCAACATTATATCTTAACCAAATCCAAATTAGACAAAGAACCAACATATATTTACTTAGTATATACAAGATAAATACATTCCGCATTGCATTTTTATAGTAAAAATAACTAGTATAATTTGTTTGTTACCAACTAAAGGCAAACTTTGTAAAGAAATGTAACCAATGTAGCTAACAAGTAACCATTAATATAAAAAACATAAGTAGAAAGTGTACATTAATATGCTTCAAAGAACCAATATTATAGTAACCAATTAATCATTACGAAGAATTAAGTTTGCATTAGTCAAGAATCAAGTCAAAGATTAGTTAGTAACCAAGTCAGCACTATAATTTTACAAAGTAACCAAGTCAGCATTAACAGTTGTATAAAGGTAACCAATATATATAATCAGATTAACAGTTGTATAAAGGTAACTAATGTAGTCAATAAGTAACCACCAATATAAAAGAAACAAGTATAAACTACAATAACATTATACGAGAACAAATAAACACCTTACAAAGATCTAAATACATATTAGTCAAGAATCAATATATATGGTAATATTATCGTTAGCTTATGGTCCGTAAAGTAACCAACTCAATGTCGACAAAGAACTAAACTACATAATGTTAAGAACTGAGAACATGAACCTGGGGGTAATATTATGCAAAGAACTATTGCAATTTTACATAAAGAATCAAGTCAAAGATTATATACTAACCAAATTCAGATTAGATAAAGAACCAACAGTTAGTAGGAACCAATATATATGGTAATATTATCATTAGCTTATGGTCTGTAAAGTAACCACCAATATAAAAGAAATAATTATAAACCACAATAGCATTATACAGTAACCAAATAAACACCTTACAGCATCTAAATACATATTAGACAGTAACCAATATATATGGTAATATTATTGTTAGCTTATGGTCTGTAAAGTAACCATCACAATGTCAGACAGTAACCAAACTACATAATGTTAGTAACCAGAACATGAACTGGGGGTAACATTATGCAGTAACCATTGCAATTTTACACAGTAACCAAGTTAGCATTATATACTAACCAAATCTAGATTAGATAGTAACCAACAGTTGCAGGAAGGTAACCAATGTATTTAATAGTAATCATTAATATAAAAAATATCAGTAGAATAATGTTTAAAATTATAAAGCAAGCATATAAACATTATACATCAACCAAATTAATAATAAGCGAAGAACCAAATCAATAATAAGCAGTAACCAATTTATATTTATTTAGTAATCAGAGTATAAAACATATTTTAAAATGCATTTTGCATTCAAAACATTCATTATTCTAACTTTGTGACCATTTAAAGAGCGAAAAAAGTTGAGAAAGGTAACAATAGGCGAATCACGTAGTAAACACGGGGTAACACTTATGCATATAAATTAGAAACTCAAATACCTCGGTATACAAAATTATAACGAATCAACAATCGTAAAGACGATCAACAATCGATCTTGAAGTTGTCGATCTTTTATGTTTTTCTTCGATTTCAGAGTTGCGTCGCGATAAAAGAGATTTCTTCTTCTCCGGGTAGATACGTCGTTGATCTGTTCTTCTTCGATCTCGAGTTCTTGTCGATCTCGGCGTCTTGGTCGCGACAAAATTTTAAATCTTCTCCGATCTCAAGATGTCGCGCGCCGGAAGATTTGGATTTCTCCAATATCAAAGTTGCGTGTTCATTGATTGCTTAAATGTAGGGCGTGTTACATTCAAGTTCTTGAATATAGGATTTGATTTTATCAATTTTATATTGTGTTGTTTTATTTTTGTAATTATGTTGTGTGTGTTTTATTTTTATAATTACTTTTTAATTGTTGTATATTAGTGTTAAGGACCCAAAAAAAATTCCGTCATTTTCTTTAAATGGTTGAATCAAGAAGACTAGAATCTCCAAAATGAATAATAACATGCGTGTGTGTTTGTCACTAAAATTAAACTTGGACTAGTAGTAGTTATTTTTAATGAAGAATTAGATGGAGCTGGAATAGGATTGGTGAATTTGGACTTGACCCAACGTAAAATCCACGATTACTTGAATGTAGTTGTATTCTGGCCCACCCAAATTCAAAAAAGGTTTTAAAAATATGAATAATGCATGGAGGATTAGAAACAAAGTATTGTAAAGTGATTGATTCCCTCAATTATGAGGGAACACTTACTCTTTTGCTTTCTTTCCTCTCCCCTTTATCCCTTTATTCCCTCTCCATGTTCCCTCATTTATTGTCCTCATCCTCCTTTCCTTTTATATAAGGATTGATCTCGAAGGAAAAGAGATAACTTGATAGAAGAATTCTCACGAAGAATTAATAAGAAGAATTTCTCCATCTTTCTCTCTTGTTTTATCCTCTCTTGCTTGTTTATAAATTATTATTAGAAAAATTATAAGAGTATATTTTATACATTTCGCTAGAATTTTATAACACGTTATCAAAGACGAAGCTCGACCAATTGAGGCGGTAAAAATTAAATTCTTGCAATTTATTATTATATCTTCTTGGTTGGGCTATACCACCAATAATATAATTTTATTCTTATAATTGTATTTAAATTCATTATTTATAATGGTACCATCTATCCTTGTTAATCTTACAAGACTTGGTGGGAACTTTTTATATTTATTAAATTGTTGAAATAACAGATATCATGAGATACCCTATCATAACTTTTGTATAAGTGGTATACCTGTCTTGGTGAAATCTTTTTATTATTTCGCATTTAATATTATGTCGGAATATCCTCGTGGTGTGAATTTCACACGACCGGTTCCATTTTTATACGTATTTCTGATTACATTTGGAATATCACATGCGTGTTTTTTACAGGACCTGGTTAAAATCTTTATTATTAGTATTTATTATTACATTGAGAATAACTTTTATGCATGTGATCGAACTACCGCATCTTAGGGTGAAGATCCATTTGCAATTTTGTATATATATATATTTTTATAATTGTATATATACATTAACGATTGCATATTCTTTTACTAAAATAATATGTTAATAATATAAATATAAGATTATTTATATTTACACTTTATCACCAATGAAGTCGTGATCATAATTTATTTATTTTTCTATATCATACATGCAATTATTTATTGTTTTAATAAATAATAGAATTGTGTTTTAACCTAGAATAGATGGCAAGCTTGGTAAAAATAAATTTTTCAATTTTAAAATCCCTTGAGACAACTATTTAGTTTGGGCACTTGATGCAGAATTGCACCTTAGTGCAAATGAGTTAGAAAAGACAATTACAAAATATAGTTCTAATGTTTATAGAATAAACATCTATTTTTGTCTTTATGTGGAGATCCAGTTTTTGAAACCTAAATGTTAGAAGAAAAAAAAAACATTCTCAACGTTTCATCCCACCAACATGATTCTGTCACAATAATATAGACAGAGTAAGTTCACAAAATTCAGTGACTTATTGCTTATCCTCCTTGTTGCAGAAAAGAATAATGAATTGTTGTTGAAAAATCATCAAGACGGACCAACGGTGTTACCCCATTCTTAGGATATTAATAAAGACGTCATTCCGTGTAGAATAAAGCGTGACTATAGATGGCCATATAATAAAAGCCTTTGGGGCGAAAGAATAAACGAGGCCATCATAACAACAAATTCTAAATCGCGACAATTTAAGCCACCGGAAGTGGCAAGTATCCGAGTTGGGTAAAAATAAAGAAAATGCAACACAGGATATAAGAACAAACCGGATGTTTGTTTTAGGTGTGGGATGAAAGGCATTGGTCGGCAGACGCTGTCGACGCAAGGGCATCCTGGTTAATTTATTCCATGAGTCTCAAAAGAATAAAGTAATAGAGGTATAAACAAACTTTGTTAATCATCAAATGAATATTGTTGATGATCCACCAAATGACCAAACAATGAGAAAAAGGTTATTGATATTCTTGGACCTTACGAAAGTATATTTTGGGATAACGTTTAATTTTTGTTTTAATTAAACACACCTACTGCATATAATATTATTAGTTTTCGATTCTATAAGTGGTATGTGTTTTTCATGAATAATATTTCTTATTTATGTTTTTACATGTGTCGGACCATCTTTAATGAAGATCTTCTTTGTCGATTCTACTATTTCGAAAAATAGAATATCCTAGAAAAATCTCATTAAATATCTTAGGATTATATACTATGAAAATTAGAGCAATTGAGTCTCATACTCTTGTGATTCCAAAATCATAGATCCCAAATCCTTTATACTTTGGCATGAAAGACTCGATCATCCAGGTACTTCATGATGTGTCGTATTATTGAAAATTCTTTTGGTCATCCTCTCAAAAAATAAGAAGGTTTTCCCCAGTAGTAAATTTCCTTGTGCTGCGTGTTCTTGAGGAAAATTAATTGTTCGACCATCACCAACAAAAGTTTTTAAAGAAGTCCCAAAATTCTTAGAGGGAATTCGAGGAGACATTTGTGGACCTATTCACCCATTGTCTACAGCAGATTTTGATATTTCATAGTTTTAATAGATACTTCAACTAATTGCACGCCCATTAATGTTAAGGGCTAACTTGTCACCTCGGTTTGGGGTCATGAAATTCTTCATGTCAAGTCATCATTCGGGTAAAGACGAGCGAATCTTTATAAATTTTCTCTTCTACAATTAGTTCTTGGATAGACACTGAACATATCACACTTTCAAGTTTTTGAAAGTGTGGTATATATTCAATTGCACCTCCACAAAGAACTAAAATGGGAGCCCAACGAAGAATAGGTATTTACGTTGGTTTTGATTAACCTTCATTATTAGATATCTTGAACCTTTAACTGGAGATGTTTTTACTGCACGTTATGTAGATTGTCATTTTGATGAATCTATATTTCCAACATTAGGTGGAGGAAAGTTTTAAATAAATAAAAAAACCCTCACGAAATATCATGGAATGCATCGATTTAAATTCACTTGATCCTCATCACGGAGACAATGTAAAATTGAAGTTCAAAGAATTATTCATTTACAAAATATTGCAAATCAAATGCGGATGCATTTAAAGATGAAAGAAAAGTGATAAAATCACATACACTGCAGTGAATACTCCAAAGAAAGATAGAAATACCTATTGAAAAATCAATTCCTGGAGAATTGACGAATAAGGTAATAGAAGAATCTAAACCACGCCAGAAGCGTGGAAGACCGGTTGGTGCAAAAGACACTGTACCACAAAAAAAATTAAAAGCAAATAAGGGGATCCCTGAAGGAATACCCACTCCAGAAGTAGCACTTATTCCAAGAGTGGAAATAGCCCGTAAGAGAGTACAAATCGCTTCTGAAGAAACACATATTCAAGAGTGGGAATAGCCCCAGAAGAGGTTCAAAATCTCAGTAAAGGGATAAGAGATGAACACCAAGAGATCTCAATAAATTATGTACATGATGATCCTGAACCACAAAACGTGGAAGAATGTCGGAAAAGAAAAGATTGGCCAAAATATAAAGATGCTATTCAAACAGAGAGCTACAATCTCTATGAAAAGAGAAGTATTTGGACCGATGGTCAAACACTTTGGGTGAAGTCCCGGTTGGAAATAAAATCTCTATTGAAAAGAGAAGTATATATTTGGACCGATGGTTCAAACACCATTTGGGTGTAATCCGGTTGAAAACAAATGAGTATTTGTAACGAAAGCGAAATGAGAAAAATGAAATTGTGAGATATAAAGCTGACTTGTAGCTCAAGGGTTTTTTTTCACAAAATCGATATTGATTATCAATCTGAGACTCTCCGAAGACGTAATGGATAGAGTCACTTTTCGCTTTGTGATAGGTATGAAAACCATGGAAGGTTTGGAAACACGTCGATAGATGTTGTAACAAAGATACCTATATGACTCACTTGAAGTGAGATTTACATAAGAATCCACGAAGGATTGAAAATGCATTTGAATCATAAAAGCTCCATCACATATATTCAATCGAGTTATAATGCTCATTATATAAATTGAAATAAATGCGGTCATATGTGGTATAATCGATTTAGTGAATATTTAATAAAAGATGGATATATAAATGATCATGTATGTCCGTGTGTTTTTATTAAGATATCACAAAGTGATTTTTTCCATCATTATTGTATATGTGGATGATTTGAATTTTGTAGGTACTCTGAAGAACTCACAAGAAGCTGCTACTTATCTAAAAGATGAATTTGAAATGAAAGATCTTGGAAAGACAAAATTCTATTTGGGAATACAAGTGGAGCATTTAGCATCTGGAATTTTGCTCATCAATACATATCTTTGAAAAAGATTTTCGATCGTTTTCATATGGATAAAGCTCATCTTTTGACTACCCCGATGGTTGTTCGATCTTTAGAAGTTGATAAAGATCCATTTCAAAGATCTAGAAAGCGGGGAAGAAGTTCTTGGACACAAGTTCCATGCCTAAGTACAATGGAAGAAGTTCTTGGACACAAGTTCCATGCCAAGTCTGATGGAAGAAGTAAGTTCTTGGACTTGAAGCTCCGTGCGTAAAGTCTGATAGAAAAAGTTCTTGGACTCAAGTTCCATACCTAAGTCCTGTGGAAGAAGATTGAAGGTTTCTCCATATTCTCTCTTATTTTATCCTCTCTTGCTTGTCTCTTTGCAAGAATACATCTGATTCTTCTCCATTAAGAGACATTGGGATGGGATCGAACACATATTTAGATACCTCAGGTGGAAGTATAGATCTTGGGTTATTTTATCCAAGAAATTCAAAGTCGGAATTGGTTGGATATGCCGATGCTGGTTATTTATCGATCCACACAATGGAAGATCACAAACAAGGTTATGTATTTACATATTGTGACACAAACTATATCCGGAAATCCCAAAGCAAACCATGACGACTACATCTTCAAATCACTCGAGATTCTCCATTTATACATGAAGCAAAAGAGAGAGTGTGTTTGGTTGAGATCAATTATTCAAAGATATTCAAAAGTCGTGTGGATTAACATCAATCAAAGACATTCATACAATTCTATATGAATATAACGATGTCACGTATTGCTCAACTTAGAGGAAGGTACATCAAGGAGATTGAACAAAGCTCATTTCACCTAAATTCTTCTTCACACATGAAAGCTACAAAAGAATGGTGATATTGATGTGCACCAAATTCGATCATGTGATATTCCAAGTAGACTTATTCACAAAGTCACTACCAAATGCAACTTTTGCAAAACTTGGGAAAAGGATCGGAATGTGTGTGAAAGACTTATGACAACATTTCATCGAGGAGTAATGAATCCCTTTTGAGGGGAAGATCGTCTCTTTTTCCTTAGTCACGGTTTTTTATCCCAATGGGTTTTTCGACAAGGTTTTAACGAGACGGTCGATTAAGATATTTATGTAAAAGATATGACTCTTTTTTCCTTCGTTAAGTTTTTCCCTAATCGGGTTTTCTTATGAGGTTTTTAATGAGACATAATCTTTATAGTAGGGAATCGGGGAAGTATTGTAAAGTGATTGATTCCTCAATTATGAGGGAACACTTACTCTTTTGCTTTCTTTTCTCTCCCTTTATCCCTTTATTCCTCTCCATGTTCCTTCATTTATTGTCCTCATCCTCCTTTCCTTGCTTATATAAGGATTGATCCGAAGGAGAAAAGAGATAAACTTGATAGAAGAATTCTCTGAAGAATTAATAAGAAGAGTTTCTCCATCTTTCTCTCTTGTTTTATCCTCTCTTGCTTGTTTATAAATTATTATTAGAACAATTATAAGAGTATATTTTATACATTTCGCTAGAATTTTATAACACAAAGAGTATTAATTAAGAAAACTCAATTAACAATAATAATAATAATAATAATGTCTTAATCTTAAGCCTTATCTATATGGATGGATGGATCAAATCTATATGATTTGCATATTGTTACTTGTTAGGCTTTATGTGGGGAAGGAATAGGATTGGATGGGGATTGTGATATTCTGGACCTGTATATTGTTATTTCATGGACGGTAACTACAATTTCAACTCTTTAACTCTCACCCTACTATTATTGTCTCGTAAAAATTTCCCAATTGTAGAAACCTATGGCTACTCTTTTTCTTATTTTTTTTTAAAAAAAATAAACGTAATTAATTAAAATAATAATAATAATATCCAAAATCACATTGTCATGGCCAAAAATTCATAACGAATTGAAATCATGGTTGATTGGATTGGATTGGATTGGATTGGATTGACTCATGCGAAGAATAGAAATAACGAACTAAATTTCGGATATATGAGGTATTATTATTATTATTATTATTATTATGTATTCAGTAGTATCTAGTAGTAGTACTTGGGCACATGGAGGATGGTAACATCATCCACATCCACATGTTGTCGGCCATTTCCATTCCTTGAACCACTTGATCATTACCACCTACTGTTTGCGCTCTCCATTCTAACCACTACACGCGTTGCGTTGCATACGTAAATTATGTAGACTAAAAATAAAAATTTTATAAAATTTAAAAATATAAATAATAAAATATATAAAAAAGCTAAAATAACTTAAATATAAGAGTATTTTTTTTTTTGACCACACATTCATTAACCACGAAAAAGAAGCAATCTTTCCTATCATTTGTAAGTGGGGACCGTACCTAATTTTTTGTATTAAGAAATTTGGGTAAATGCCAATAGAAATTAGTCGAGATCTAAACCTTAACCTAAAAATGAAAATTTACTAAAAAGAAAAGAAAAAGTTAGTGGAGTCCCTCGACTGACAGCAGATCCTCTGTCTTTATTTTTTCTGTTTTCTTGTGTTTCACCATTTAAATTTTGACATCTGACTTTTTATTTAATTTTAGAGTTAATTGGTGTTAAGTAAGAGTTTAGATGTCAAAATTTAAGTGGAGAGACATAAGATAAACATGAAAAATAGAGACAAAGGATCTGCTCTCCCCTCAACTACCCTAGTTCCGTCCATGCTTTATGAATTCCAAGGTACAAATTTGAAACACTTTCATCTTATATTAATATTCGAATCGTATTTATTACATTTTTAACATAATTTTTTCACACATTTAATGACAAAAAAAGAAAAGAAAAAGATTTGATGACAATATATACTTATTAACGATCATTAATAATTATGTATGTCGCTGATGTTGTAACTAAATTTATGATTAAATATATCCAATAAAATTAACCGAAAACTCTAACCGGGAGAATTCTGTCTTTTTGTTTTGTGCACAGAATAGACTGGGGAGAAGAGAAAGTGTAGGGTTGATGGTCCTGATGGATGGGGCTGGCAATTTGAAAAAAAAAAAAGTCTGCCAAACAAGATTATTCTGTATTGCTATCTGGTCTGGTCCTCACCATTTAGGGAAGTAGTAATTGGTTACGTTTTCAACTTTACTTTCCTTTCCTTTGTTCCCCTTCCTCATATTTTATGATCGTTACTACATATGCAATAGCAATAATAATGTGCATGAAACTTTAGCTATGCCAACAATTGAATGTGCAACCTTTTGAGTTGTCAGAACTCGGGAATTACCAATGGCAACTACAACTCCATAAAGTTCGAAACTAGATTGAGCTAGTATAATACTACTAGTATTGTTCATATATTTTTTCATATAAATGGTCAATATGAATAGCTGGATAATTGACTATATAAATACTCCACATGAGTATCTTGATTCAAATACTTTGAGCAAAGCTAGCTTTTACCCATTGAATATTGATATTGTGGGTGGGTTGGTGCCAACACAACTGTGAAAATGAGGATATTGCTGATTACAAGTAAAACATAATTGAAAAATGAGGTGGGAATTCTAAACTAAACTAGCTTTCAAAACTTCTTCTTTCCCTACTCTGTTTTTTCCCAATCAAAAATAAAATTGAATAAAAAATAAAAAGATAATAAAATTGACCCACCCCACCCCACATGCTGCAGGTATACCCAAATGGCCAAATCCGTCCAATATTTCACATACTAATCAGACTATAATACAATTAGGACTGTGTGGCACATTCCATGTGCACCTTCCAAGCTCCTCTCTCTCTCTCTACTTGGACTTTTCATATGTATGATAAAGTCACATTAAAAAATCACAATTCTGAGACAACTTTTTCCTCACACCTCACTCTTTAACTTCAACAAACAGAATTTGGACCGAAATCCAAGATGAATTCTCTGCTTAAATTTATGCTCCTCTCAGTATTTGTAGCGCTGTACTGGCAAAAAACAACTGAGGCTCAGGTACAGAAGTACAACAATGCCAGTGCCACCAGCAGCAGAAGAAAGCTAGCCAGTGGGTGCAATTTTTTCAAAGGCAAATGGGTATATGATGCTTCTTATCCCCTCTACGATTCTTCAAATTGTCCCTTCGTTGATCAAGAATTCGACTGTCAAAAATTCGGCAGGCCCGATAAATCCTACCTCAGATATCGGTGGCAGCCTTTCTCTTGTAACCTCCCAAGGTACGTACATACATAGATTCTCTGTGCACCACTTGTTGTTCTTGTTCGTCTAAACATAACTTATACTAAATGCTGCTTAATTATTTAACTCGAACACGTCTTAAATAAGCCGCCCCAAACACACAAAATCTTCTCTCTTTGTAATAGGATGAAATCAATTTGGTTGATGCAGGTTTAATGGGTTGGTTTTCTTGGAGAGAATGAGGGGGAAGAAGATTATGTTTGTGGGTGATTCATTGAGTTTCAATATGTGGCAATCCTTAAGCTGCCTGATTCACTCAGCAGCACCAAGGGCCAAGTATACAATCGTGAAGAGTGGCTCACTTTCTGAAGTTGCATTTGTGGTGAGTTTTGAACTTTCATTAACATCATCTTTTTTATTCAGTATTAATTCACTGCAGCTACGGTTCGTATAATCGTATTTAATTAGGGAAAACGGTTGCTTTATTCGGTGCATGCATGCCCTGCCCTGTCTTTCTCTTTTCAACTTTTGAGAAAGCTAAAGTTCTCCTTCAGTTATATTTATATTTGGACTCCTCTTTTTTCTTTTTCTTTCTTTTCCCAGAGAGCCTGGGAGAAATGACAAGCATTAAATTTTCTGGTAGTACTATCAACTATGGTGGGGTTAAGTGTCTGAAAAAGTGTATTAATTCACCTTCACAAATTTAGTTATACAAATTTGATTTTTTAGATATACATGATTTTTTTCTTGTTATCCCCAGCTTTATCTTTTTTGAAAATTTCCATGAGGTGTTGATATAATTCAAGTATGACATGGTAGCCAAAAAACAGGAAAAGTCAAAGAAATACTACTTAAAAAGAGAAGTTAAGCAGCATGATTGGCAATTAAGCAAGAAATCTAAGTACAATCACGATAATAATAGGTTACTAGAAGCAATAATGAAAAATGAAAACAAATTTTGAAATTTTTAGTCCTGGAAAATGACACCAGGATGCATTAATGGCAGTCATTGGGGGAAATAGTAGCAGACAGACGGAATGCTGACTTAGTTCGATCCGAATCGGTGTGTGGTTGTGGTGTTTTATATATTCACTTGGTAACATAATATACCACATTTTAGATTATTTTATTTTTTTAACTTTTTTTATCATTTTATATAATTAAAAAGATTAATTAATTTTTTTTCTTCAAAATTACCCCTCATGAAAAAATGTTATAAATAAGAGAGAGAGTATGAGATAAGTAAGGGTGTCGTGCTAAGTATTGAGTTGCTCAGATTTGGTTCACAAAATTTATCGAGTATAAAATAAGATTTGATTGAGATCGAACACGATCTCGAATTGAGCCCGAGCAGTTTGAACTTATCAAACGAATATTGAACTTTAAAATTTAGTCATATTTGAATTATTCATATTTCGAATCGAGCGAGTACGAATCTAGCCCGAATTGTTTGCTCAGCCTTAGAGGTAAGTATGATAATTATGAGAATTTAAGGGTATTATAGACAATTAATATTATATTTAATGTTATACAATCATTTTTTTTAATTTTTATACACAACTTTAAAATGTTATATATTAAGAGATGAAAAGATTATGTTTTATGTTTTATTTATATTTTTAAAATTTTAAATACGTAACTTTTCCAACGCCAAAAAAGAGTATTAATTACAACGGTGATCACATTTTAATTTATTACTAACAATCATCGTAACTATTAACAGAATTCCCGCTCCTTTCCGCTTGCAAGCGTGATAGATGAGTAACAAAAATAGGGGAAAATTGTTATATCACGAGGGCTCCATGATTATTGGGGGGGACGGGACAGACAGGGACAATGCAATGCACTAGGAGGGGAAAAGATATAATAATAAAACAAGCAGTTGAAAAATCCGAGCTACACCACAATTTCTGAGGCTTGTTTGGACACGCTATAGTATGTGGACCACACCTTCTTTTTCACTTTGAACCTTTCTATGGTCTAAATAATCACAAATGAAATTTTCAAAATTTCAATTTTAGGAGGCACAATTGACCCTTTTATATTTTGAAAATATATATTTGTCAGACCAATATTTATGTTGTTAAAATTGTAAGCCCAAGTACAAATTAAGGTTTACATACGACTTAAATAATTAAATGACAAATGAAAGAGTCGAAAATAAAGAAGCAAAATCTGAGAGAATCTTTCACGTGTCCCGAGGCAGAAGACACGTGAAGGCGACTCATATTGTGAATTGATTGAAGGATTGAATTGGTGGCTAGAAAGGTAGGACGATCTGGGCATTACTCTGATGACTAAAGGTAAATTTAGAATTTTCCCGAAAGCATGTGCCTAGCACATGACCACTCTCCAGAAAACCCTATAATTATAAATATCCCTTCCACTCCATTGGGAAGGGGGACCTCACTTTGGACTCTTGGATGAAGATTAGGAGATTTGGAGATTCTCTCTCAACCCGAAGACTCAAGAAGGATCCTTGCTACCCTAATTTTTCTCCATTCTTCAATCAACCAATTAATTCCGTATTCTTCGTGGATTTCTCTCCTCCCTAACCCATAAATGTGCGTTTAACAACACTTTTATACTCTGCTTGTTTTAAATATATTATTGAGCGAAACTAATTATTTTGACAACATAATTATTGTATTGACAGTAAATTTTGAGTATGTATTGATGACCATTACGATTGATCAAGTCACCTATCCCTTACACATATTGCTGTGTTTTTGGACACAGGAGTATGGACTTAGGCTAATGCTGTATCGGACAACATACCTTGTAGATATTGTTGATGAGAAGATAGGTCGGGTCCTGAAACTTAACTCCATTCAAAGCGGCAATGCATGGACTGGAATGGATATGTTGATCTTCAACACGTGGCATTGGTGGACCCACACCGGCAGAACTCAACCGTAAGAATAATTTTAACCCCTACTTAATTTGGATTTGGATTTAAATATATGCCTGCAACTGCAACTGCAATGCAATGCAATGGTTGCAGATGGGATTATGTTGAAGATGGCACCAAAACGTACAAAGATATGAACCGTTTGGTTGCTTTCTACAAAGGGTTGACAACTTGGGCTAGATGGGTGAATCGAAATGTGGATCCTAATAAAACCAAAGTATTCTTCCAGGGGATCTCACCAACCCATTACGAGTGAGTAAGCCAATTCGATCATGACTAAACTTATAAGTAAGTGTGTGTGTAATTAATTAAATTTGTTACCTCATCAATTGCTAATTATATAAATGTTTGTAAAATATATGATCAGTGGTAAGGATTGGGGTGCACCATCAAAATCATGTTCCAAAGAGACCCTACCATTTTTTGGTATAAAATACCCTGCAGGAACGCCCATGTCAGCCGTTGTTGTGAATAAAGTTTTGAGTAGGATCAAAAAACCAGTTTATTTACTTGATATCACATTGTTGTCACAATATCGAAAGGATGCACACCCGACGGTTTATAGTGGCGGCCGCAATACACTCGACTGCAGTCATTGGTGTCTTCCCGGATTACCGGATACTTGGAACCAACTTCTCTACAATGCTCTCCATCTTTAGTTGAACATAAAGTGAGCAATAAATGGAAGGAGGGGTAATGATCGAATATTCAATTGTAAAGGTTTGGCATAAGAGGTTGCCTAAATTTTAATGAAATTTCCCACAAAATTGGATTGATTTTACTTTAGAATTTTCAATTCTACACTTCTACTTAATTACAGTAGCTTTTTAATAACTAGATTTTTATGTGAAAAAAATAATACTCCACAAAACATGAAAAAGAGAGACACTGGGCCTAACCGCCCAGTCTACACACGCTATTATTAGCCTTGGGGTAGATTGATTAATCCCATATTTTTAATATATCTGTGTTCTTTGCATTAATTTTCTCTCTGTTATCTACAGTCAACAGTCATTGGAATGCTCCAAGTCTCTAACCCTGAAACTCCAATTTCATCAAATTTTGCACCTTTTTAAAGTAGTAGTACAGTTTTTATCTCCAAATTGACAAGTATACGTGCGTGCATGCATGCATGCCTGAAAGGCTGAAACTCCATTGTCATCAAATTTTGCTAAGCAACAGTTGGAGATAACTAACAGTACTTGATAGTATGATGCATGTGAGTTAATTACATGCACTACCGTACTACCTACAGTATGCTACTACGTACGACATTTCGTCTTAAGTAGTTCTACCCCAATGATTGTGCCATCTTCTGTGTGTCGTCTAAACGCATGCTACTATACATATCGTTTCTAGAACTTGCACAAACATATAATGCAGATGCAACAAAAAAATAAAAATAAAAGAAAAGGTGAATAAAATAAATCTTCACTTTACTTCCATTCATAAATTTTTATAATTATTACAACATTAATTATAATCAATCTCACACAAACAATCACGTGCATGGGTATCAAATTTTTTTGTGCTACATTAACACACTTAACGGGGCGGAGACACACTTGGGCTAGGGTGGGATGTAGTCCGGGTGAAGTTTTTGACAAATATTTAGTACTTATATGTCTTCAATAGCTCACCCCAATATTGAATACATAATACCCAAGTAACCCAATAAATAGAGAGCTCTAATCCGTTCACGTTAAGGAACGGAGGAAGTAGATGATATTCTGTTATTAAGTTATTCATCCAAACCCATTCACGTTCGGACGAAAAAGTGTTGTGTGTCAACAAAAGTGTTTTCCGAGCTTTCCTTCCTCTTCTCTGAACCAAGCTCACTCCCCACCCAGCTCCAACTCTTCTATTGTCGTTATTCAGGTGAATGCATAATCTTTAACTTTATTTTCTTTTGTCAATTATATAAACATTTGTTTCTCTTATTCTCCTTTCTTTATCGTCTCTATCTACTGTGTTATCATCACTAGCCTTTTCCTTTTCACTTGATTTTGTGTGTTATTTTCTTGTGTTTTTCGGATTTTTTGGGGAAATAGATTTCTCTAATGGGTTCTCTCTCTATTCGTCAAAGTAATGAACTTTGTACCCTAGATGACATAATGATTTTATGGTTGAAATTAAAATAATTTGGTATAAAATTACCTCAATTGATCATTTGAAGGTAATTTCTGAACTTTACTTTACTATACTTTTAAATTTTGACTTTAGAGAATTTCAATAATTTGAACTTTAAAGATAATTTCTGAAGGTTTTGGGGATTTTCAATTTGAATAAGTTACAATGAAAAGTCAAAGAAACAAGACAGAAATAATTTCTTGTGTATGTGATTAGTATTTGATAGCTCAGGACGAAAAAAATTCGTGGCTCCGCCCTTGATACACACCCTTCTTGCCGTCACAAAAGATCAAATCTTCAACCTCATGAAAACCATGAGGCAAGTCCTACCACTAGGCCAAATACATGCGGGATGGATATCAATTTCCTGCACTAATATAACATTTAATATAAAAAAGTAGCATCCCAACGATAGGGACTTTAGTCTAGGAATCCCAAATTGGACCAAAGGCAGGTATCCCCGCAGCCTTACATGCATCCACAACATCTCTACTCCCCTCCGGATTACTCGTAACAATCACAACCTCCGCATTCCACCTCTTTGCAGCATCCACACAAAGCCTCGCTACATCACCGCCGTATCATGTACAATTACTTTGTCCTCATCAAATCCACTCACTCTTTTCATAATCTCCGTTCCAAAATTTTGCTCCATCCCTTTTGCTACCCAAACTAGGCACACTTTTGCCGCGCACAGCTGCATAAGGAACGATAAAAACACACAAATGCCGGAGCCAGTGGCTACTAAGACAACCCTTTGGTATAAATTAACTAAATAAGGCAAGCCAGCAAAGTGCACCCCTCGAACCCAAAGGTGGCTAGGCGGGTTGGAGACTAATGACATGGTGAATTTCCCAACAGCGCCAGCTAACATCATGTGCCTGTCTTTTCCATCCGATATGATCCCGAATGCATGCCATTCTGAGAAGGGAGATGGGCTGAGTCTTCCTAGTAATCCTGCTTCAACTCCGCACTCCAACTTTATAATAGAGGCATGGCCTGAAGGGGATGACACTTTAACCGGGACACGTTTTATTGTAAGCCATGGTAAGAATGTAAAAAATGTTATGACTATAATGGACCAAAATTCTTGTGCTTTTACAAGTTTAGAGAGGTGAAAGTCGTAGAATTTTGAAATTGATTCATAACAAAGGGTGAGAATAATACTAACAATATATACAACAATAACGTGCAACAACCTTTAATAATTCATTAGCTATGTCTACCAGATATTGATAGCAGCATCCGCAGCAGGTTGACTTAAAAAAGAAAGTGACAAATATATACAAGCTCTGCTCAGGTTTATCTTGAAGGAGGCGAGATTCATTGTTAGCAAACCACCAGCCAAACTCAATCAAAGTCATTACACACATTTTGAGTATTACAGAGTTCAATGCTAGATGACAGAAAACTGTGTTACTAATCTTATATACAAGCACAGCACAGTACCACCACTAGATATATGGATTGTTTCAACTTTAAACTAGTCCGTCCTATTATTATTATTATTGCTGGAACAAATTCTCCTACAGCTGCATCTGCTTGTTTTTTTGGCTCATGTTTCATAAAGCCACTTTCTTGCTTGATCTCAGATGCCAAATTCTATTCCCTCATAAAAAGGCACGTTCAAAATTAATTGAATTCATTCAGACTTCATACTGGCATCTGATGCCAAGTAGAAAAGCAACATAATTGGTATGTTTTGTACTCGTATCTTCTGTTTCAAAATTATAAACATATTTATAAAATGAATTTTAAAAAAATAAATAAAAATTTTGAACTATATCCTTCACATTTACTAGGGATGTCATGTAGAAATGGTGGCATGACATTATGACAATAGTCATGTGTTATTGGTGCACCATGATGCGAGATGATTATAAAACTAATCACAAAAGGTAATTGGGTCTATTCTGAGGGCAGGTAAGTTCGGAGTGGAGGTAATTTTGTACTTTCGGACGAATTAGGATTATTTATATTGTGTTATATAAGGAGAGAATCCTACAAATTATAATGTGAATGAATATTTGGGGTAGAAAAAACTTTTGATTTGAAATGAAATATGGGTCGAAAAATAGTTAACCGGTTTGGATCTATATTTCTTTTTAAAAATATGGTTCCAAACTTTAACCAACTTAAATAAATAAAAATAATTAACCAATCCTTTTGGTTACAATTAATATGGGTTGACTTAATAGTTAACCAACTATATTGTCAAGTCTATTATATATATATATATATATATATATATATATATATATATATATATATATAGTATATTTTAAGTACTCACCATTATAACAACGGATAAATATAGGCACTTTTATTATAACGTTATATATATAGCTAAAAGGCGGACGGTTAAACGACGTCGTTAAAGGGAAAGCTCGGATGAGTTGGTTAAGGGTGAGTTTAAGATCCTGACGTATATATATATATATATATATATATATATATATATATGATGATGAAACAGAAGAAAACAAGTTAATGGAACACAAAATAAATGAACAAACATATAGTAATCTTATGTGGAAGTCAAATTGAAACATAACATATGGCTTAACTCAACCTCACTACGTACGAAAAGAGGGGAAATATTTGAATTAGCGATAATTAATTATTTACACGTGAAATTAAGAGTTAACAAGGGATCTGAGAGGTAAACCACTCCATGACGTGAAGAGGAGCCTTGATTAGCTCTAACGCCAGCTCCACTATCAGCGTCAAGCAAATGCACGTCAACAATAACCTATTATACATATATATGTATATACATAATTATTATATAAACAAAAATAATAATTCCCCAATTACATTAATTCATCGGATCAAGAAAACTCATCCGACGATCCAGACAGCGACGCCGACGACGGAGATGAGAAGGGAAAGTAATGCAAAGGGCAAGCCCAGTAGAAAGCCCAAAGGCCTGCATTCTCCATCTCCATTACACATCCTGTAGATTAGGTGAGAATGGAGGAGGAAGAATGTGATGTAATCGGAAATACAAGGAAGGAGCAGACGTTACTACCTTTAATCGGGCTTAATACTTCTTCCCTAAGCAATATATAGATAAGATGATGTGAACTTGTCAAGTAAAGTAAACACTGTATCTATCTATATCTATATATGTGATTATCACCCCCAAAAACTCCAACTATAAAGTCTACGATTCACACCCCAAAAATGTTTCCTTTCTTTAAAGAATAAGTTGATGTGAATTTTAAAATTAGAACCGGTCGGGACTTTGATCTGAATTGGATCAATTATCTAATTTTAATTAAAATTCGGATTGAATCGGAATCATCACTGATCGAAATTAAGTTAATCAAGTGAATCGATGAGTTTTAATACAAATATTGTTTCTGTATAATATACACACCCAAATAAGTCCTCATTAATTATTCATTAAGAGCCAGTAAAACATCACCATCACGTACCCCGAAACCTCCGAGAAGAAAAATGGAACAAAAGAAAAATGGTGAGAATTCAATTAGCCAAGTAAAAATATTATACACTAAGATAATATACACCAAATTATCGTTAGTCTTCAATAGGTAAAGAATCCATTGAAGAAGTCACGTAGAAAGAATTCTAACGTTTCTTACAAGGTTAAAAGTCCATCATCAATAGTTTATCCACCGTAATAACAATCAATATACATCTTTAATCATCTGCACTATGCTGCCAAAGATATTCATTCAGATATACCTGGGTTATTACGTGTTAAATCTCAACACCGCTCATTTGCACTAGAGAGAAGAGAAAACTTTGTTTCGGTGTGATTTTCAATTCTAACTTAGCCCTCTATTTATAGAAAATGTTAGAACGCTTGAAAAAGCGAGACTAAATTAATAAATTAATATTATTACAAAACTTATTTCTACGCATGCCTAAAGACTAATTCACCACCAACCAACCTTGACCCAATTTCCAGCAGACCCACATGTTCAAAAACAAGAGTGGGTCCCACCCATTATTTAATAAAAATTATTTTATCTTAGAAACTTCAATAATTCGTGAAAATAGCTCGTTTATCGGAAAAAATTGAAACTCGCGACTTTCCATGGAAATTCCATTCTCTACAAATTCTGAGAAGAAATTTTTTTCCAAATTCCAAACAGAAATTGACCAAATCCACAAAGCCAGGCGATTTACTGATCTATATTCAATTTTCTATCAAGAATTGTGTCCACCAAATACATAAAACATATGTTAAACATTTAATGCCACAAAATACTCTACCTCCTCATATACTCATATATCCCACATTCATTATAAAATATCACATAGTTAATATATTATTAAAATAATATATTTAAATGAATTATTTTATCGAGAAAAGATAAAATATAAATTTTCAACAATT
This sequence comes from Panax ginseng, assembly GCA_020205605.1. NCBI lineage: Eukaryota > Viridiplantae > Streptophyta > Magnoliopsida > Apiales > Araliaceae > Panax > Panax ginseng. The sequence goes on along the minus strand of CM035144.1, from coordinate 108,677,309 downwards.
GTCACATTAAAATTTTCTTCATCTATATCCACATAAAATAAATATTTTCTTTATCATAATAATCAATAATTACTTATTTAAAAATAATATTTAATCACAAGATCGACTAAACCGTGCCGTTCCAGAAAGATGGCTTTCCAATAAGGATTTCTCTTCTTACAAGTAATTAGGTGCCACCAAACCTCTCCTTAGATGTAACTTTCTTTATTCGCTAATAATGTTATCTCGATAATATTATTCAAATAATATGAATTATTGATTGCCAATGAAAAATATCACGTGTAATGACAATTATCAAACAATGTTAATACAAAAAATATATAAAATTATTAAATTAACACTTTCTCAATTATTATTAAAATTAATTTTTTTTTATAATTGTTTCAATTTTATTATGTTTTAGTTTAAAATTTTTAAATTTTATTATATTAATTATATATATTTATATATTTATGATGTGGCGGTATTCAATTCAATAAACTATCTAATAACTTTTTTTTGTTCTATGATCGATTCGAGTCTGAAAATATTGGAATAAATACTGACAAAAACATTTGCTTTCTTTAGAGAATAAATACCAATAATGTGTACCAAAAAATTATTTCATTCCGTCAAAGATAAAACTAACAATTAACGGACGTGACAGAAAAATTATATGGATTTTGAGCTTATGTGGCTACCGCGTGGAGCTAGCTAACAAGGATAGCTAAAAAGAGATTGTATTTTAATGGATGGATCAAACTCGTTAATATTAATAGGCTATACATTTTATAATGTATTTAAATTATATTTAAATCATTAAATTTTTTAAAATTTTTAATTAATCTGAATTAATCTCTTGGTTCTACGGTAATAATTCTTTCTAATTTCTTCATTCTCATCAGCCTCTCTCTCTCTCTCTCTCTCTCTCTCTCATCCCTCAAAATCTAAACCCTTGAAAATTTTATTTACTCCCTGCATTTGTCATTGCTTGGATTTGACAAGCACTTTTTAATTTATAAGTGCAGATTAAGTTAAAAAAATAGTAATTCTGCTTATTTAAAACGACTTGAATTAGTTAAAAGTGATAATTTTTAAAGATAATGTCTATTTTGTTTCTAGTTTGTGCCTTTTTATTAATTTTTATATTTTTTTTAATTTATTTTTATATTTATAAATCTCATAACTTATTTTAATTTAATTTTTAATTTATAAATTAAATTGATATCAAACGTTTTTATTTTTATTTATGAATTACAACTTATAAATTATTTTAAAATAGGTCACATGTTTTTAACGAAAATCTTTAATTTTAACTGATTGAAAAAAAATATTCAGTACAAACTGTACAGTGAATGGTTTTGTAAGCTTTTTCTGTTGAGGTGTCAATTTGAAAGTCGTGTGTCCACCCATTACAATAAAGTTGATTTTAACTCAAATTGTATTTGTACTCAAGTCGCAGTCAACTTTTATCATAAATTTATCACATATAAATTATATCCCTTCTCTGCTTCTGAATTTTGAAAAACAAAAACATAAAAAACTTAAATTAAAACAGAAAAAAAAATAGAAAATTTAAAATTTTTTTTTTTTAGTTGTTTACGACAAAGCTTTTTAAAAAACAAAATATAAAATATAAAATTGAATAGTTTAATTTAAAATTTATTATAGTTGAGGTGTCAATTTGATAATTGTGAATTATAAAAAAGTTGATTTAACTCAAATTGGAAACATACTCAAGTCGCAGTCAACTTTTAGAAATAAATTTATCTTTTACATTATTTCCCTTTTTTAAAGGCACATTATAAAATTTATTTATTTATTTATTCTCAACACTTATCTTCTATTGCCTTTGTTCTTTTTTAATCGACTTTTTAAGATTATACATATAGATTAAGAATATAAAATTTTAATATTAGTCTTTCAAAAATTATTAAAAATATGAGAGAAATAAATTAGCCTTTAATTATTAAGGATGGTATGAAAAATTAAACATTTAATATTTTTTTGAAATTTACAAATGATAAATAAAAATTTCTGTCTAAAAGGACAAATAAAAAGGGGATAAAAGGAGTATTATATAAAGAGAGAGCAGAGAAAATAACCACCTCCCTTCAAATTGTATCACAACTAAATTCTACTTTTTTACGTACCTTTTATTCTCCTACATTTTTCCACTCATATTTTAGAATTTAATTTAAAATTTATTTATTCATTTTAATTACATACATAAGTGTGTGCCTAGTATATAATAAGATAGAAATATCAAATAATCACGTAAATAAGATAAAAATTAATATTTTCACATTAATTTTTAATATTTTCACATAAAAACATCGTTATAAATCTTTTATTTAACAGCAATTTTATATAACAATATTTTTTTACCGTCACTATATATCTATAGCGACATTTTTCACATAAAAATATCAAAAATAAAAAAAAAATTAATAATAGGATAACTTTTTGAGTCCACCCAAATTTATTTTACTAAAATTAATTAATAGTAGTGGACTGGTGGGATTCCCTTTACCTTTTTTATCCTCTGCAAGTAACGTTCCATATGTACAGAAAGGTATCCCCTTTCTTTTTATCCTATCCAATACGCATATATTTGGGCATAAAGGTCACCATGCCTGCAGAACATTGGAATTCTAAAGCCTTAAATAAGATAGCTGGAACAAAATGGTTATTTGATCCAGGATTAGGACTAGGACTAGGACTAGGACTAGGACTAGGACTAGGACTACTATTTAAGAACCAAAACCAGTTAATTTTGAAACCCACTGCATCTAATAACCACAATGTAGCAGTAACATCTAAATCTACAGTCTTATGAGCCAGCCAGCCAGCCAGCCAGCCAGCCAGCCAGCAAACACCAGGAAACCAATCTACTATGTTAAACTTATTTACACTGTACAAAGGTACAACCGAACCAGAGACCCATAACCCTTTTAACTTGCTGATGAAATTTATCATTGTTTCTTTAAAATTAATGACCTGCAAAATAAAAAGGCAAATATTAGCAACTGTGTTTCTGTACGAGGCCATAATAAAGCAATATTATAATTTAGGTAAACAGGACAAACACATAATAAGCACATATGATTTCATTATTATAATATTTTTGGAATGATTTACCGACAAAAGCTTAGCCTCTTGGAGATAACAAGTGAAGCAAAAACGAAGCGATGTAATGCGGAATGGACACAGATAACCTAACCACTTCTAAGGTAAATTTTTTGATAAGTAAGCATATTGGAAGCCGCTAAAAAGAGATGGCACCAGTATACAATCAAAGTAAAAAGCCACCATTGGATAACATAAACATACTCCACAATTTCATCCAACCCGGTCTATCCCCTGTACAGAAGGTTTGCATGATCACCTAAAAGCGATATTCCTCGTTAAAATCTCATTTTGTCAAAAAATGTAATTAATTAACATTTTTTAAAGATGATTAATTAACGTGCTTAGAAAGCTCTTTAAAGTTTAAAATTATCTCTCTCTAATGATTCATGCGGTGCCCTCGTATTTATGCTAAAAGAAAGATAAATACGGAACTCTACATGTTAAGAAAATGTAGCAAAATTCATATACAACACTTGCTGGCTCTTAGGACAATAATGTCAAGGCAAATAGGTTTTTGCTTCACGTATCGTCAAGTATGAGGGAAATTATGCCATCTGCAAACTTGAGCTACTATAACTTCTTCTAAGACCCAAGTGCAGTGGGACCAAATTTGATGAAAAGAATGTTTTCATCCCAGGCTATTATAGCTTATATTCTAAAGCCTGTCAATCATTGTCTACCAGTAAAAGTGGACAAAAAATTTGAATTAATTATTCAGCACATAAGCTGAATAGAGTTAAAATTCTCCCCTAAACAGAATGGATTTGACTTTAAATTCTGTTCAGACCAAAACAAATTTCTTTATAAGTTTCATTTAGGTAGAAGCATGTTTCCAGCACACCTCAAATAAGAAAATATCCAAATATCCAAAGTTTGCACAAAGGTATAGAAGGACATCATATTACCTAAGTCCTAGGTGACAGTCCTGCATCATATTCCTACCCTGAGGAACTTCCGCTATCAGAATCTGCAACGTTACAAATTAATCACAGAATGGAAAAGGTTAACTCCTAAATAAGATGTATTAACTGAATGCATCGCAGTAATTAAAAAAATCATAAATTAAATATTTTAATAACAGTATGTCAGTACCACTACAGGATCCAGAATCACTGCCAGAGCCACTTAAGCTGCTTGATCTACTTCCTTTAGTTGAGACATTGCCCTGCTTTGCCACTTGAATGGGAGATGAAGTGCCTGTATCCTTTTTATCTACTAACAAACAGAAAAAACATAGATCCATTATTCTGAAAGATATCAGGTCTTTATCAAGTGAAATTGCCATCAATTCTCATGTATTAAGAAATGTTACCTGTTTTAGTTTCTTTGGGAGCCTCTACCACAATTGGAGCTGGGTGCTATCTCAAAAAAAGTCGGAAAAGATGCATTAACTAACTATTTCACATTTCTATACAGGAAAAAGATGCAAAATATGACCAAGTATTTACCTCTTTGTGGACACTCGGCTCAGAAATGGCCTTTGCTTTATTTCCAAGTCCAGCCTTGTTTTGATTTTTGCTCAAACACTTCTTGTAGTTGGTCACAAACCTATCAAGCTCCCAGAGTGTCTCAGTATCAAAACTATCAATGTCCACTTCTATCGCATCATCATGTTGGCAAAGTGATGAATTTCTCTTCTTTATGATCTCGATGACATTCTCCAGCTTTTCAGGTGGCAAATTTTGCAGGTTAGTGGTAAGCTTATGCTTTTCTTCATAAGTCATTTCCCGTTTATTAAGATCCTTAGCCTTCGGCTTCTTCGGGCCAGTGGTCCTGCCTGAATGAGCAAAATTCACTAGTTTTGAGTTGGGGTCGAGGAGATGAGTAATGGATTCTGACCTCTCTAAAACCCTTCTCATTACAAGAGGTGGTTGTTGTGGCATATGAGACTTCCTTGATGTAGGTGTATCTAGACTCCCTTCATGATCTACAACAAGCTTCATCTCCCGCAAATAATAAGCCTCTATAACCGCCCACTTCTCCTGAAATATTTGCATCAACTGATCCGCCATTAAATAAACATCCTGGCCTTTTGGATTATAGGTCATAGCATTGTGAAACGTAAGTCTCACATCCTCTGCGAATTCTCTTGGAGAGTTATACCAGTTCTTACTCAGCCTAGATTTCACAGTACCCAGATCTATTGGATTCTTGATAATATCAAAATAGTCATGCAAACCAAGAGCCTTTGCATCAACAGGTTTATTAAACACCCAACCATGCTTGTGCTTCATTAATCTGTCAAGTAAAGCATTACATCTATTGCGAAATTTATTTGAAAACTTCCCCAACTCAAACCCAATTTCACCCTCTCCATGCTTCTTCCCATTAGATTTTGACTTTTTGTCTGCTGCCAGAAACTTATCTTTACCAAGAAGAAACTCTTTGTTCCTAAAGAACTGGTTTGCCTTGGGTGTCCTCTTTTCTTTCTCCATAGTATCACTTACACCTTGACTATTCTCTAAAACAAATATACTCAGCTGATGCAAAGGCCTTGACTGATTAGGTCCTGCCTCCGCCACCCCCAGCTGCACTCCCTTCGATCCACCACCATCATCAACATTACCACCAGCTTTTAGACAATCTTTTGCATCAATCTTCGTCACCCAATTCCTTACCAAATTAAGCTCACCCTGGAGCTTTCTCCGAAGCTCCCTCGCCTCCTTCTTTGTCTTCGAAGCCAAATTAATGGTAACACTATTCACCTGCCTTGGAAACCCAATTTTCGGGCCTCCCCGAGTACGATTAAGATTTAGACTTGAAGAATCATCAGATGCAGCATCAACGCAATTAGCTTCTTCAGAATCTAGGGTTTCAGTTTGTGGCTCTGTTGTTAGAGCTTCAAATGATTTTCTGGCATAAACCTTGCTATCCTTCAATTTAGGCTTCTCCCTAAAACCTTCATTTCCACCATTTCCATCTACTAGTGACCCGGAAGCCATACATATATAATCCACAACCGTGATTTCAAACCGTGATGAAATTCAGCTCTACTGTTCTAACTCGAAAGAATTAGACATTTAAACCCTTATTTTCAGAGAAAACGATCGAATTAACTTGTATGTATATATAACTAGGGTATAAAGAAAAAGTACAGTTTAAAAATCATACCTTTTCTGGATTTATCGACAAGATTCTCTTTCTGCTTCTGTACACTCTCCCTCTTCAATCTCTATCCATGTCTTCTCTCACTCTCGGCGAGAGCCACGGTAGTTTAGCGTCAAAGCATCGTTGATGAAGTGGGTGCTCGCTCACGCGTTTGAAAGGAGCGTGGATAATACGTAAGGATCGAAGGTTAAACTATTTATTAGAGCATGTTCGGCAGTGACTTATACCAACTTATAAGTCTAATGTCATTATTTTTCTGTTTAGTAACAATTTATTTTTTTTACTTATACGTTGATTTTTAAGTCAAAAAAAATAAGCAAGTATTTATAACTTATTTTAAAATAATTTTATAAGTCATTTTAAAATAAGTTAGACCAAATTTTTATCTATTTTGTCAGTCTTCTATTTTACCACTCTTTTTATTAATATCTTTTTAGTACTCTTTATATTTAATTTTAACTTATAAATTATTATAAGTCAAACATCTTCATAACTTGTTTTAACTTAATTTATAACTTATAAGTTAAATTGATACCGAACGTTTTTACTTATAAGTCACAATTTAAAATAATTTATAAGTGAAATTATATTTTAATTTTAAGTCATTTTAAAATTAGTCGTTGCCAAACGGACTAATGAGTGAGTTTTATACTTATGATTTGGACATATTTAAGGCTTAATTCTTTGTTAACTTTAAGTATTTTTAGTGTCATTTTACTTGTTTTTGTGTTTGAGTTATAGAAAACGGATTCGAAAGGTCAAGATATTAAAAATGAAGCTTAGTCGCATTTTTATAATTTCTGGTTAGGAAAGCCCATCAAGGCGGGGGTTCGTCAGGAAAAATCAATAACAACAGGAATATTATTCACATGTGACGTGTCTTTATTCAAATTCATAACATGGACTAAGAAAACTTGACATCCGTAATAAACGAATGACTTCATGGCTTGATATGAAAATGTTTGACTAAAATGGTTTGATTGCTTGAATTCGAATAACAGGTTGCTTAGGAATATGAAAACTAACAACCTTACGAAAGTAATCAATTTCGGCATGATGAGTAGTTAACCTTAAAATCACATCAAAAGCAAATATATCTATAGAAATAAGGTTAACAGGTAATGTGATAGTGCCAACCTGAATCAAGCAAGATTTCTAAATAACGGATGTAATGAAAGTTTCTCTAACTGAGTCTCCACGAGATAAGTCAAAATCTAATTTCTCCGAGTCGAGTTTAAGCGTTGGTATGACAAGAGAGATAAAAGAATGGGTAGAAGCCGGTATCTAGTAAGGTATAAACTTCACAAGAATTTATAATTAACTAACGTGTCTTAACCGTTCGGGTTCATCGCATTTTGAATTAGGTCACGACAAACGCTCTTCCGAGGCAGATTGACTTTGACTTTTACGGGACATCCTTTTGAGTCACCATTCCCACTTTGGATGGGTTTCGATCTGCGTCTGATCTCGGCGATATGTCCTTCTTTTCCACAATTATAGCGTACCTTAAAGCTGTTGTGGGCGATTTGGGGTGATATGTCCCTCTTTCCCGCATTTGTAACATCTGACCGGTGGTCTTTCTCCTCCTTGGAACCGATTCTTCTTTGGACGGCGTCTTCAGCATATGGTCGTTGTTTAATCTCCTCTTTTAAAATCTCCTCCCAGGCTCGCTTCTTATTCTCGTAGCCACGATTACCACCGGAGTGGTTCTAGCCTTTGTCCGTATTCTTCTTTCTCCGTGATTATCGTTATTCGATGATTTGCTATCTTGGTATGATCTGGTTATGGTCCCTCGGTTGAGCATACTTTCGTTATCTCGCTTTCTAACAATTTGAGCCACATTGACAACATCCGAATAGAGAGAAAATTTATGAGAAATGAGATCTTCGGCGTATCTGGGTTTCAAACCTCTCGAAACATCCGCGTCATCGTTCCTCATTCTCCACCAAATGAGGTCTGAACTGGATAACTCCATGAACTTCGCCTCGTCTTTGGGACACCGTCATGTTATTCTACTCGGTCTAATAAACTCCACTTCCTTCATATGACGAATACTTTCGTGGAAGTACTTGTCATTGGCTGCTTCAAACGTCTCCCATGACATCTTTGAGTGCATACGGATGGGTATGCTTCACTGATTCCCACCGAGAATCTGCCTCGTTTTGAACATAAAAAAGTAGCGAATGGAACTTTACATTCCTCCGTGCATCTAAGACATCGAATATCTTGGTAATTTATTTGACCCGTGGCTCACTTAATCGGATCGGCTTTCCTGCAGTGCAGGTGGTCCCGACTCTTTGAAGCTTGCTTGGCTGTGACCGCGGTGAATTGCTATCATTTCTCCTCGTATTTTGAACACGAGTCTCCCAAATGTCGATTTTGCATGGTGTAAAAACTTCTAAACATCCCCTCGTTCATCATCTACGCTTTCGGTGGTGTTGTTGTTCGGGAGGTACATTTCGACATTTGTTGCACGTTCTCCTCGTTGGTAAGTAAAAGCATCTCCACGGTCTCATTTACTCCATCTGTTAATATTCTCGATTCGACATTCTCAAATCATTGTCATAAAACAAGAGTTAATTAAGGAAATCAATATATCACATAATATCCCTATATCTTAACCAACTAACAAATAAGCTTAGGTAAGACACCTTTAGCGAAGGATTTACTCGTCTCTCCCCTCCTAGTTCTATTCTCGATCTCCATGGGAGATCATATCCTAAGCTACGATATCAACCATGGCGCCCCAAAATAGGTCCATTCCATCCAACCCATTCGAGTCGCCAAATACATGGTATGCGAAATAACTACAACTTTATTATTACAACATATAAAGCTGTGAGTTTAAATACGAGATATTGTCATCTAGACAATATCCACACGTAAATAAATCTCCATCATAATTATTGATACATTATTTTATAAAAATGGTGAGGACTACTAAACAACTCTCTCTAGAACCTTCATTCCATACCCCCGACTAACTTTCATTACATTCTCTCACCTCATGAGAAGAAAAATGGAACAAAAGGAAAAGGGTGAGCTCAACTAGCCCGATAAAGAATATTATGACTAAGATAATATACAACAAATTATCGTTAGTCTTCAACAGGAAAAATCTAATAGAATACAATCGACAACCCAGCTTTTAAATTAACAATTGCGGCCGAAAACAACAATTCATTAGAAGAGTTAAGTAGAGAATGCAAACTACTATCTTCTATATATGAATTTAAAAGTTCAACGTCGATATTTTATCCCTGTAACATCAATCAATATATATCACGGAATCAAATATTCATCTTTGCACTACGGGCCAAAGATATTCATCGATTGGTCATATTTCATCTAAACACTGTTCATCTTTGCACTACTGGCCAAAGATATTCATCGAAATCATTCATCTTTGCACTACTGGCCAAAGATATTCAATAATATCATCATTTAAGATGAGGATGATGAAAATATTTTTAAAGAAATGAATCCGATTGAAACAAAATGACAAGGATTAAGGATTAAGTACTTTGTTTTATCCATGTCCAAAAATACCTCAAAAAAATAATCATAGTGGTGTAAAATTCAAGAATGATCAAAACATGGATACAATGAAAGCTAGTATCCACAATAGATATTTTTAGGCGAAAAGGAAAATTTTCATTTTTAGATGAATAGTCCGTATTCGTGAATAATTGTCGTATACGTGAATAGTGCCGTATACGTGAATAGTAACTCCGACACCAAAAGTTCCAAATTTGATAAAAACTTCAGATCAATATTTTAACATAATGATATTGAAGAAATAATATCATTACGAAAAAAAAATAATATCCCTTACCTCGAAAGACAATACTTCTAGTTGAAACACCGTATATAGACTATGACTTGAACTTGCACCGTATAGCAATACTCAAAGTATACTCAAAATACTCACAAAAATACATTTCGATAATATAGAGAGAAAACTTGATTTACGGTGTGATTTTCAATTCTAACCCAAGCACCCTATTTATAGAAAAATGCTTAGAACACCAAAGTAGAAAATTTAATATAATAATATTATATATATTACAAATTCTCTACAAACATTTTGACAACTAATTTCAGCTTATCTTGCACATGCTAGGGCTGCCCACAAAACAAAAAAAATGTTTTTCCTATTTTAAATATTTTAAACTTCCAAAAATCAATTATTTCAGAGCTTTGGAACTTCAATAATTCATAATAAATAGCCCTTTTATCAAAAAATTTGAATTTCGCGAATTTTTATAGGAAATTCAATTCTCTACAACTGCGGAAGAAAGTTTTCCAAATTCAAGCGAAATTATTTGAAATCCATAAGCGGACAATTTTATTGTATAATCAAATTTCTAATTCGATAATTGTGTCCACCAACATACAAAATACGTGTTAAACATTTAATGCCACAAAAATACTCTTCCTCCTCATATACTCATATATCTCATATTCATCGTAAAAATATCATCATTATTATATTATTAAAATATAATAATATATTTAAATAAATTATTTTATCGGAAAAAGATAAAATTTTAATTTTCAACAATTGTCACATTAAAAATTTTCTCCATTTATATCCACATAAAATCAATATTTTCCTCATCATATAAATCAATAATTAATTATTCACAAATAATATTACAGAATCACAAGATCTTTGTGACTAAAGTAGTTCTAGAAAAGAGGGGCTTTCGATAAAGATTTCTCACTTCTTGGCGGCATGATTAGGTGACCAAACCTCTCCTCAAGACCAGAACTTTCTAGACATTGCCAATAATGTTTTCTAATAATATTATTAGGATAATATGAATTATTGCTTCGATAATGAAAAATCTTGTGTAATGACAATTTATTGAAACAACGGTAATATAAAATATCAATGCAATAATTATTGAATCAATAAAATAAAATCTTGAGCGATAATTCTTGTAACAATTATTGAGTAGTGCCTTCTTACGTAAGAATCAATAATTGGTGCAATGCAGATGTCTTCTTGTTTGGCAACGGCGTATTAGTGTGTTTTAACCAGGGTATTCCAACAAGATATTAGCGGTAACAACACTGCAGATTATTTATAAACAACTTATATTTGTCGTTTTCTTCATCCAATCGCTTTCCAGTTATGGGGCCCCCACATGCGCTGCGTGGCCAAATACGATGCGAATATTCACAAGCGATCTGAATATTCCACGAACAAACGAATATTCCCCGATAATAATGAATATTTTATAACCACTTGCTTATTCGAAATATTTGCGTATTTTACCCATAACTAACCACATTAATCAAATTAACCCTTACTATTTCAAAATAATAAATAAAGGAAAATAAATTTCATTTATTAATAATTTGGGGTCTTACAGTGCAAGTTTGATAATACTTGCAGGACTAAATTAAAAATGAAGAAAAAGAGGAAGGTATTATACTGTAATATTTCGAGCCCCAAAATGTGCAATTATTAAAACTATATTTTCCTATAAATAGAAGCTCATTCTTCCTTCATTTCTCACCAATTCACTAAAGCTATAGACCAATTATTATAGAGAGAAATTATAGAGAGAGAAAAAGAAGAGAAGTCTAACTACCTCACTATTCGATATCCGGTCTTCTTACGAGGTAAGTGGGTATTATCTTTTCGTATTCATGAAGAGAATTTATTTTCTTTCAATACTCGTAAAGAGTTGTTATTCCATTCTTTATTATTCGTTGGAATAACTTATGCATCTTGATTCATCGCATGCACAGTGAATTCTTACATTATTCCATTCTTTATTATTACATTGGAATAACACATCTCTATGAGACTTCTACCGCGTGCATGGTGAATTCTTTTGTTATTCTATTCTTTATTATTACATTGGAATAACTGCTGTACATACGGACTACCACATGCATGGTGAATTCTTTACGTTATTCCATTCTTTATTATTCATTGGAATAACTTGTCATGTGGATTCTGCGTGCATGGTGAATGATCCTTCGTATTCATTCTTTATTAAATTATGGAAATGATCCGCATCTACGTGGATTATCGCGTGGCGGTGAAAATCCATTTCATAGTTTAAGTATATTCTATTATACTGTATTATGAGATATCATTTCTCTTGTACTAAATCATGGAATATCATTTTCTTTGATATTTTTCTTTTACGATTACTATTCACGAGTTCTTATTCACCGATTCTTATTCACTCTAGTATTATTCACTCGGTATTCGGGGCACTTTTAGGTGTGGAGTCTTATTCTTAATTACTATTCACGGGTTCTTATTCACCCAAATTACTATTCACCGAATATTATTTACTCGGTATTTGGGGTACTTTTTTATGTCGAGTCTATTATTCACGGTCTTATTCGAAATCTTATTCACGAGTCTTATTTGCAGAAAAATATATTTCTTTTCCTCATCAAATTATTTTTGGTACATGAATATTATTCTTGAATTTTACTCTACAAAGCGAGATCATGTTGACAATTTGGACGTTATTGATTTCTGGATAAATTAAATTATAAATCTTTAAAATTTATCCTTGAACTTGTTTTATTGAATTATTATGTCATTGTCATCATCCTCATGCTTATATTGTGATTAAAGTCATCTTTGGCTTAAGTGCATAGATGAACTTGGTATGATTATGACCATGGATTATTCCGTATAATCATGACCGTAATGTGACGAATGATATGGTAAAAGTCCTCATTGGCCTGTAGTTCATTGATGGACAGTTGTTGGTATGATTATGACTAGGGATTATTTGGTATAATTATGACCATTGCTGATTACATGAATATCCTTGGCCATGGTGCAGGGATGAATCGATTTTATTTATTAAGCTGAGTCTCAGCGATAAAATTGTTGAAAAACTTTTAAATCATAGAAGATAGTAAATTGTATACTCTACTTGACTCTTCTAATGGATTTTTTATTCTGCTGTAGTTGTTGATCTAAAACTTGTTGTCTATTGTATTTTATCAGTTGTTATACTATTGAAGGCTAAGGATAATTTATTATGCATTATCTTAGTCATAATATTTCTTACTGGGCTAGTTGAGCTCACCCTTTTCTTTCATTGTTCTCTTCAGGAAATGAGAAAATAGCTGGGGCGAGTCTGGAAATGGAGTGATGGTCCAGGATAAGTGGCTTTAATAGTCCTCACTATTCTGTGAAATAGTTTGATAATAATTGTAATGAGGACTCCTTGAGAGTGGATATTGTCTAGAAGACAATATTCTTGTTTAAACTCTCAGTTATGTTTTGTCGTATTTTACACGACTGTTGTATAATTAATTTTTTATTTGAATTTTTGTACCATGTATCTGCGACTCAAGATGGGTGATGTATACCTGTTTTGGGGGCGTCACAGTTGGTATCAAAGCTTAGGGATATGATCCCTGGCTGAGATTTGAGACTAGAACTAAGAGGGGAGAGACGGGTAATTCCTTCGCTAGTATGACCTACTAAGTTTATTTCTTATTTAATTGGTCGGAATTCGAGAATATAGGGATAATATGTGGCATGTCAATTAACCCTTATTTTGAAACTATATTCTAGAATGATATCTAAAATACTGAGGAGATGAGAAATGGGAAAATCATGATAGAGAGGAAATAGCAAGGAAGGTATAATCCAGAAAAGAAAGCAAGGTATTCTCATTTCTTGAATACGAGTGCGTCACGTAAATTTTGAGGGCGAAATTTCATAAGAAGGGAGATTGTGAGACCCGAATTTTATGAAATGAAAGTATTCAATTTTCTCCTAATTATTCTATTTAGTAAATGGTTAAATTGATAAAAAGTTAAAGTTAAGGGTGATATGTGAAAATTTTTCAAAGTAAGCAAAATAGGTATACATCACCCATCTTGAGTCGCCAAATACATGGTACAAAATTCAAATACAACTTAATTATACAACGATTCGTGTAAAATACGACAAAACATATCTTTGTGAGTTTTAATACAAATATTGTCATCTAGACAATATCCACACTCAATTAAGTCCTCATTACATTTATTATCACACTTTATTTAACGAGAATAGTGAGGACTACTAATCTATTATCTACGGATAGTCTCTCAGGTTCCCAGAGCTAGTCCTGCTACGTTCTCATTTCACGAAGAGAACAATGAAAGTAAAAGGGTGAGCTCAACTAGCCCGGTAAGAAATATTATGACTAAGATAATGCGAGAATAAATTATCGTTAGCCTCAACGATGTTAAGCGATAAAATATAACAAACATCAAGTTTTAGCTGCGGTGTGGAACAAGCGATCCATTAAAAAAGTCAGTAGAGAATAAAATCTACTATCTTTTATGATTTAAAAGGTTTTTCATCACTTTTATCATTTGGGACTCGACAATAAATAATCCATCATCATCCACACTTTCTGACCGAGGATATTCATTAGTATCACGACCAAAAAATTATCCATGCACTACGGGCGAGGATATTCGTGTATTCATCGATGGTCATGATCATGCCAACATTTGTCCATCAATACTCTACGGGCCGATGAGGACTTTTACCACATCATTTGTAACATTACGGTCATGATTATACAGAATAATCACTGGTCATAATCATACCAAGTCCATCATGCACTTCTGAGGCCACGAGATGACTTTCAACATAATATAAACATGAGGATGATGACAATGATATAAGAATTCAATAAAACAAGTTCAAAATTAATTTATCCGAGGAACTAATAAACGTCAAATTGTCGACATGATACTTCTTTGTAGAGTAAAATTCAAGAATGCTCGGAAGAATATTTCCATGAAAAGATCTTTGGATGAAGCGCAAATATCGAGGATATTCCACTAATTTCATGGAGTATAGAAGTCAAAACTTTAACTTATTTGAGTATAATAAAGAATGGAATAACAAAAGAAATCACCGGGCATGCGATAGGCCTTGAGCCGCGAATATAGCGGTTAGTTATTCAAGCGAATAATAAATAATAAAACGGAACGGTCGTGCGTAAGCAAGCGATATTCAGCGAGGATAATTCCAACGGAATAATAAATAAGCGGAACGGATATTCAGCGAGGCGAAAGTCATAAATGCTTGAGCAGGATGTTCAACGAGAATAATAAATAGCGGAACCGAATTAAATGCGTAAGCGCTTGCGAGACGAGGATGTTCAACAGAATAATAAAGAATGGAATAACGAGAAGAATTTCACCATGTATGCGGTACTTGGCATAGGCGAGTTATTCAACATAATAATAAAGAATGGAATAATGAAGAATTTCACCAAGTATAGGGTGGCAGCGTATCTGAGTTATTCAACGAGAATAAAAAAATGGAATGGAATAATGAAGTTCTCTTCATGAATCTGAAAGAAATAATACCCCTTACCTTAGAAAGAAAAGCTGGATATAGGAGTAGTGAAGTAGCGAGAATACTTTTCTTCTTTCTCTCTATAGTTTCTCTCTCTCTCAGAGTTTTAATGAATTAAGTAAGAAATAATGAAGGAATGAGCTTTATTTATAGGAGAATGGGGTGAATAGTAACTAATTCATGAGCGGTCAGATTGATTTACTTTTAAGCGGACGGTCGGATTGGTCCATTTATATTCTAATAAAATATTCTAATAAAACAAAATAATTAAATAAAATATATATATATATTATATATAATATAATAAAACGAATAACTTTATAAAAGTATATTTTATATTTTATATATATATAAAAAATATTTTATATATATAAAATTATATATATATATATATATATAATATATACATAATATATATATATATATATATATATATATATATAATAAAATAAATAACTTTATAAAAAATATTATATTTTATATAAAATATTTACTATATAATATATATACATATAATATGCATATATATATATATAATATATATATATATATTATATATAATAAAGCGAATAACTTTATAAAGTATTACATTTTATATAAAAAGCTTTTACATTTTATTACATTAATAATACTAATATAAAAATCTCCTCAAAATTTTAACAACATTTATCATCATTATTATAATTCACAATATTAATCGACCGGTCGTTCCCGAGGGAAGAGGGGCTTTCGATAAGGATTTCTCCCTATTGGCGCATGATTAGGTGACGAACCTCTCTTGGAGAACTTACTAGACATCGTTAATATTGCAAATAATAATATTAATAACTGTCGTCTCAATTATTGATTTAATAATATATAAAATATCGACAATAATTGAATCAAATAACGTGAGATCTTATCTGACAATTCTTGAATAATAATAATTGAACAAAAGCTGGTGACTTCTCACGTAAGCATCGATAATCAAATATCTGGTGTCTTCTTATGCGACCACGCGTATTCTTGTACTTTTTTAACACAGGGTGTTTCAGCGAGTTAACGATAAAACTTCGTAGTTATTTTCATAAAAAATATTTTTGTCGTTTTCTCGATCAAAGCAATAATTCCGTTGTAGGGTCCACTGATGATTGTCTTTCGTCGTCTGAATATTCCTGTTAAAGCGAATATTTCCCGACCCAATCGAATATTATATAACAACTTGCGTACTTTGCAAAATTTATAAATATTACCCACAACTATAACATTATATCAAATTCATTCCATAATATTCAAAAAAATGATAATTATAGAAAATTCATCTTTATTCATAAAAGTTGGGGTCTTCTGATCTCCCCTTCTTATGAAATTTTGCCCTCGAAATTAGAAGTGCGATACTGGTATGTCGAAGAGGTAAGGATACCTTGATTTCATTTGATTCTAACTCCCGGTCATTTCCTCGACATCGTGTTTCTCCATAAAACTTTGACTTGAGGTATAACCTTGGGCGTAGAATATGTTCCTTCTTATCAAGATTTGAGCAGGAACCTCTTCATACGTTAAATCTTTGCTTTATTTAATCGGTTTAACTTTCGATAATGTGGTTGGGTCTTTCACATATTTACGTAACATGGATATATGAAAAGCGTTATGAACACGAGACATACTTGGCGGTAAAAGCGAGTCTATAGGCTCACAGTCCCTACTCGATCGAGGATTAAAAATGGGCGATGAATCGAGGATTGAGCTTTCCTCTCTTTCCAAATCTCGTAACTCCTTTCCATGGAGCAACACGTATGTAACACATGATCTCGATATCGAATTCCCGTCCTTTCGATGAAGATCGATCGGCATAACTCTTTTATCGATCTTGTGAGGTTTTTATCGTTTGTCGGATCGTTTGAATCTTTTTAAGTAGTCATACGTACCAACTCCGGTCCCAACAACGTTGCTTCACCCACCTCATCCCGGCATCTTTGGAAGCGACACTTTCTTCCATCCTGCTGCGCCTCGAATGGAGCCATGCGATACTTGTTTGATAAGCTGTTGTTGTAGGAAAACTCCACGATGGTAAGAACTTGTCCCAACTTCCCTTGAAGTCGAGGACCACGAGTCTTAATAAATCTTCAAGAGTTTGAATAGTCCTCTACGATTGTCCGTCAATCGAGGATGATATGCGAACTAAATCGTAAATCCGTGCCCATAGCTTTTTGTAAACTAACCCAAAATCGTGAAGTGAATCTTGGGTCTCGATCGAAACTATGGATCTTTGGCATACCATGCGATCTTACAATCTCGTTTATATACATCTGAGCAAGGCGTTCAAGTGTATAAGTTTCTCGTATTGGTAAGAAATGAAAGCGGACTTGGTCGATCTATCAACAATGACCCAAATTGCATCATGCCTTGAGAAACCTTGGGAAGACCGATGCTTGAAATCCATGGTAATGTGCTCCCACTTCCATTACGGAATTTCAAGTGGTTGCTGATGGACCTTTTGGTACTTGATGCTCTGCGCCTTGACTCGTTGACAAGTTAAACACCTTGAGATAAGCAGTATCTATCTCTCTCTTCATATTGCCCCACCAAAATGTATATCGAAGATCATGATACATTTTGGTACTCCCGAGATGGATTGCAAAGCGGTGTGTTGTGCGCCTCCATCATGATTTTATACTTTAACTTTCGGGGTCGTTAGGAAACACAAAGTGCTGGAGTTGACTTCGAAGTATTCCTTCTTCATCGATTCTTGCTTGGCGGCATAGCACCTTCTTTACTTTCTTCTTCCTCATGCGCATCGGCTCAGTGCGTAGCTTGAAGCGACTTTAACTTTATCGATTAAAGTCGGTTCTACTTTCGTATATTCGCCATCATCCGTGGGTCCACAGAGTCTTTATCTCTATCTCCATCCTTTTTGCAAGTCATACAAAATGGGCCTCTGCGTTGACAATATCGCTTTTCGTGCCGCATATGATCTTCTACTCGATCGTCGGCTACCACGTTTGCTTTTTCGAGGATGGTATTGGATGGTATGATCATAATCTTTCAGCGAGTTCAAGCCAGCGTCATTTGTCGCATGTTGAGTTCCTTTTGAGTGAAGAAATATTTGAGGCTTTTTATGATCGTAAAGATCTCCACTTTCTCCCCATACAAGTAATGCCTCCAAATTTTAAGTGGAAAACAATGATTTTTGACTCTAGATCATGAGTAGGATAATTCCTCTCATATTCTTTGAGTTGTTGAGAGGCATAGGCTATGACTTTCCCATGTTGCATGAGAACACATCTAACCCTTTTGCGAAGCATCTTTGTAGATGACAAATCCCTCAAGGCGGATGGTATTGTCGAGCGGTCTTTGAAATGAGTCTCTCTCTTGAGTTCTTGAAAACTCTTCTCACATTTCCTCGTTCAATAGAATTTTTGTATCTTTAAAAGTCAATTTGAGTTAATGGAGTAGCGATTCGAGAAAACCCTTCTCTGAATCTCAGATAATAACCCACTAAGCAAAGAAAGCTCGTCGTCTTGATCCTTTGATTTAGGTTGCTCCCGACTTTGAATAGCTTGATCTTTCTTTGGGTCAGCAGATATTCCATGACTTGATACCACGTGCCCGAGGAATGCTACTTCCTCAAGCGAACTTCGCATTTCTTGACTTGGCATAAAGCTTATTTTTCACGAAGCTTTTGGAGTATCGACCTCAAGTGTTGCTCATGATCTTCACGGCTTTTGGAATAAATAAGGATGTCATCGATAAAGGCGACCACAAAGTGATCAAATATTCCTTGAATACTCGGTTCATCATATCCATGAAGGCGGCGGGAGCATTAGTCGATCCAAAAAGACATGACTAGGAATTCATAATGCCGTGCAGGAGTTACGAAAGCCGTCTTTGGAATGTCATCGGTTCTAATCTTCAATTGGTGATATCGGAGCGAAGATCGATCTTTGAAAAGAATTTGGCGCCTTACTGTTGGTCAAACAGGTCATCAATACGTGGCAATGGGTACCTTATTTTTTTGATGGTGACATGATTGACTCCAGATAATCAATACAAAGTCGCATACTCCCATCTTTCTTTTCACGAATAGAAGCAGGAGCACCCCGAGGAGCGTCTTAGGGCCGAATAAAGCCGATGTCTAACAATTCCTGCGGTTGGGTCTTTAACTCACGAAGTTCAATAGGAGCCATTCGATATGGGGCTTTGGAAATGGGTTTTGTCTTGGGTTCAAGGTCGATACAAAATTCAATTTCACGCTCACGGGGGTAGGCAGGGAAGTTCTTGAGGGAATCGTCGGAAATTCATTAACAATAGAAATATCATTCAAAAGCGGCGTTTTTTTGTTTAGATCCGTGACATGAGCTAAGAAAGCTTGACATCCATTTTTCAATAAGCGAATAGCTTTATGGCTTGAGATAGCGGTGATTGATTTTAATGGTTTGGTTGCTTGAATTAGCATAATAGGTTGGTTAGGAATATGAAAGCTAATGACCTTACGAAAATAATCAATTTTTGCATGATGAGTAGTTAACGATCAATCCTAGAATTACGTCAAATGCAAGTATTTTCAATGAAATAAGATCGACGAGGTAATGTGAAGTGCCGATTTGAACCAAACAAGACTTATAAGCGAGTGGATGTAATGAAGGTTTCTCCCAGATGGAGTTTCAACGAGATAAGTCGAAGTCTAATTTCTCGAGTCAAATTTAAGCGTTGGCGCAAGTAGGAGAAATAAAAGAATGGGGTGAAGCCGGTATCAAATAAGGTATATACTTATTTAGAGTTTATGATAAGCTTACCGTGATGACCTCGTTTGGGTTCCTTGCTTTACGGGAGGTCGCGACAAAGCGCTCTCCCTTGAACTCTTGGCTTTGACTTTTTTGGGGCGTCCTTTGGTGCCTCCATCCTATTTGAACTTGTCTTGGTGAGCGACAAAAAATCGGGCTAGGTGACCTTCTCTTCCACAATTATAACATGCTTTGGGATGGCATCGCATGGTTTGGTGATGTGTCCCTCCCTCGCATTTGAAGCATATGATAGGTGGTCGTTCTCCTTCCTTAACAACGGGTCTTTGGTCTTGGCGTCTTTCCATCATTGTTGAATCTCCTCTTCTTGAAATGTCCATTCTTATTTTTTTGGCCATGATTACCACAGAAGTGGTTACCATTTACGGCATGTTGATTCCCCTCACGCTTATTCAAGCTTGATGATTTTTATCCTTTGGTATTATCATTTTTTTTTTGCTCTCTTTTGGTTGGGTTGACTCATTATCGCGCTCGATAAGCTGAGCCCTATTAACAACATCGAATACAAACCACGGTTTATGAGAGATAAGATATTGGCGTATCTCGGGTTTCAAACCTCTTAGAAACATTAGCGTCATTCTCTCCTCATTATCAACCAAATGGGATATGGGCCGGGACAACTTCGGCAAACTTGGCCCGTCTTTGCTTGACACGGTCGTGTTGTTTTGCTCGACTTGATGAACTCTACCTCTTTCATGTGGCGAATACTTTCGGGAAAGTACTTGTCGTTGAACAATTCTTGGAACTTCTCCCAAGTCATCTTGATGCGGCGGGTTGAGTCGTTTCTGATTCCCACGATGTCTGCCTCTGCTTGCAACACATGAAGGTGGCAAAGGAACCTTTTGCTCCTCGGAGCATCCCAAGACATCAAATATCTTGTTGATCTGCTTTATCCACGTCTCGCCTTAAGTGGTTTTGGCTCTCAAAAAACTCCGGTGGTCCAGTTCCTTGAAGCTTGCTTAGCGGTGGCCCGTCAAGAGTTGCCGGTGTTTCCACTGCATTTTGGGCGGGGAGGCGCTCTTTGCACGATGTTGCATGAATTGCATAAAGCCTCTGAACATTCCATCGTTCATCATTTCAGTCGGTGTTGTTGTTTTTGCACGAGGATTGTCGCCTTCACGATGCACATTATCACGATTATTGATCTGTGGAGACTCAGCGGTCTCTATGCTCCATTGATGTTCTCAACATTCTCGGGATGTCATTTCAAAAATCTTGCCACAAAACAAGGGTTAATTAACATATCACATATTATCCTATACTACG
The DNA here is from genome assembly GCA_020205605.1 of Panax ginseng. Taxonomy (NCBI): domain Eukaryota; kingdom Viridiplantae; phylum Streptophyta; class Magnoliopsida; order Apiales; family Araliaceae; genus Panax; species Panax ginseng. The sequence continues at coordinate 108,655,682 of CM035144.1, read as the reverse complement.
TGAGCCAATTAAATACCAAATAAACTTAGGTAGGTCATACTAGTGAAAGAATTCCCCGTCTCTCCCCTCTAGTTCTTGTCTCACATCTCGGCCGGGGATCATATCCTAAGCTTTGATACCAATTGTGGCGCCCCCAAAATAGGTATACATCACCCATCTTGAGTCGCCAAATACATGGTACAAAATTCAAATACAACTTAATTATAATACGATCAGTCGTGTAAAATACGACAAAACATATCTTTGTGAGTTTTAATACAAATATTGTCATCTAGACAATATCCACACTCAATAAGTCCTCATTACATTTATTATCACACTATTTAATAGAATAGTGAGGACTACTAATGCTATTATACGGATGAGTCACTCAGGTTCCAGAGCTAGAGTCACTGCTACGTTCTCATTTCTGAAGAGAACAATGAAAAAAAAAGGGTGAGCTCAACTAGCCCCGATGAAATATTATGACTAAGATAATGCGAGAATAAATTATCGTTAGCCTTCAACGATGTTAAGCGATAAAATATAACAAACATCAAGTTTAAGCTGCGGTGAACAAGCAATCCATTAAAAAAGTCGAGTAGAGAATAAAATCTACTATCTTTTATGATTTAAAAGTTTTTCATCACTTTTATCATTTGGGACTCGACAATAAATAATCCACATCATCCACTTTTCTGACCGAGGATATTCATTAGTATCACGACCACAAATTATCCATGCACTACGGGCGAGGATATTCGTGTATTCATCATAATGGTCATGATCATGCCAACAAGCGTCCATCGATACCTACTACGGGCGATGAGGACTTTTACCACATCATTTGTAACATTACGGTCATGATTATCTTATAGAATAATCCTGGTCATAATCATACCAAGTCCATCATGCACTTCTGGCCACAGATGACTTTCAGCAATAATATAAACATGAGGATGATGACAATGATATAAGAATTCAATAAAACAAGTTCAAAATTAATTTATCCGAGGAACTAATAACGTCAAATTATCGACATGATACTTCTTTGTAGAGTAAAATTCAAGAATGCTCGGAAGAATATTTCCATGAAAAGATCTTTGGATGAAGCGCAAATATCGAGGATATTCCACTAATTTCATGGAGTATAGAAGTCAAAACTTTAACCATTTGAGTATAATAAAGAATGGAATAACAAAAGAAATCACCGGCATGCGATGCGATAGGCCATGCAGACGAGTTATTCAACGAGAATAATAAATAACGGAACGATGAGGAGAGAATGACACGAATGTTTCTAAGAGGTTTGAAACCGAGATCGTCGATACCTTATCTCTCACACACTATGTTTGTATTCGGATGTTGTAAATAGGGCTCAATTATTGGGCGTTTATAATGAGTCAACCCAACCCGAAGCGGTAAACAAGTCGATAATACTGAAGTGGTATGATCATCGAAAACGATGACAACAAGCGTGAAGGAATCAACATGCGAAATGGTAACCACTTGATTGGTAATCATGGCAAGATAATAGAAGTGGAAATTTCAAGAAGAAGGTTCAATAATGGCGGAAAGATGTTGATAAATTGCACCAACACGGTTTCAAAGGAAGAAGAAACGACCACCCGATTCGTATATTTCAAATCTGCAGACGGGGGAGGGCTATTGGTGCGTTTCTGCGATCAATATATGCGTGCAAGGATACACGGTCAACAAGTAATAAAGAGTAAGTAAAGTATCGTTTCCACGGAGAATTAACTAATAAATTTCACCAAACATTAGCCCATAACCATTTCAGTCTTATTTAAACAAATGATACTATATTTTTTTATGTAAACTATGAAATAAAATAAACCTAACTATTCCTAGAGTGAGACTAGATAATGAAGACCTGAGATCATAATTTCATCTATTGACTCATTCAAATCCATACATTTCATGTTAAGCCAAACTAATTGTACCAGTTTGTTAGTCGAGAACACAAAAGTAAAGTATAGCCATCTATCATTTTACCATACCCATATCACATATAATCCACATTTGATAGAATACACATGAACCCCCACATTACCTAAACTATTATATGTCTATGTGATGTATGAATAATTAGGGTTTAATTCCAAGTTCTCAATTGACTACAAATGGTGCGTCGGTATATGTTTATCCTAAGCACAAATAATACATCCCAACACAATGTAGAATATACAATTATAAGCTTTTAAGATCAGATCCAAACCCATACTTCATCTCTCAAGTCCATATGGATTATCACAATAATTGATGGCCAATCAACTAAGCAATTAAGCATGAATCTTAATAGACAAACCCATAGAAATCAATAAGACTATTAATGAAACATATCAGAAATAATTAATCCATAGAATCCATTACAATCTCAGAATAGTGTTTAAATCATAACTGAATTAAAGCTATCATCCACATATTGAATAAACATCATAAGACACAATTAGGAATCAAAGAGAGAGTAAGAATAGAGAATGGTAGTGCAAATATGTTCTCTTGATCCAAGGTTGAATCTCGATGCTTTCGATAAACAAGTCTACAATCTAATCAACTCTAGAAATCACTACTCTAGTATATTCTAATCTAATTATTCCAAGTTAAAGAAAGAAAATAGTAGTAGCTTGAGCCCCCAAGGGGTGGATTATGTTTTTCATAATGAAAATACGTCTAATATATAAACCCTAATTGAACCCCCCCTCTCAATTACGCTTCAATTGCACTGTTTAATAAAAAGTCAGCTTTGGTCAACATTAGACCTCAGCGGTGCCGCGAGAATTGGCTTTGAATTTGGAGTGCGGTCGGCGCTCAGCTAAAAATTCACGATTTTTGGTTCGAGAATTATGTGCCGTCAAGGGAAATACACTCTAAATTAAGCGCGCGCCATATGATCCATTTCATTGCGGTGTCCTGCGGTAAAATGGTCATAACTTTTAATCCGGGAAGAGTTACGGGGCCTGCCACCTATCAAATCAAAGATATCGACGAGCTCTACAACTTTCAATATTTAATGATTGAGAAATGCTGTCAGGATGAAGGTTGAAAGTGGTGCGGAAGTGGCTATTATGAAAATGGCTAACCAAAAGCAATGAAGTTTGGCGTCGTTGGTACAAAGATCATAACTCTTGCATCAGAAACTCGATTAGAACGATTCAAGATTTTCGAGGAAAGCTACGAAGGCGCTCTGCAATGTAAGATAAGTTTCAAACCAAGAACATAAAATAAACATGAAAGCCCAAATGATGTGGGATTGTTTTTCTTTGCATTTTCGTTACTTTTCACTTACCAATAGTCGCTCACTTTGGCTCCCAAACATAAGATCTACAAAACAAACACAAAATGCATGAAAAGTAACTAAGAAACATGAATATAAGCAACTAATTCAAGTAAAGATCTAGGATAAGTAGGTATAAAACCAATTTATCGAGGGGACACATCCAAATCAAACCTGTACGCTTGACGGTCAAAGCATGTTACAATTGTAGAAGAGAGGTTCGTGCTTGGATTTTGTCGTGTACCAAAATCAAGTCCATACGGGATGGTGGCACCAAAAGCGGATCACGGACAAAACAAAGTCGGTGGTTTCGGGAAGGCGTTTTTTGTGACTTCTCAAAAAGCGAGTAACCGAATGAAGTTAGCAGGTTAGTTAATTATAAATTCTTGTGAAGTATATAACTTATTGAATTTGGTTCTAACCATTCTTTTATCTCTCTTGCTTTATTTCGACATTTGAACTTGAGCCACAAGAAATTAGACTTTGACTTATCTATTGAAACTCCATTATGAGAAACCTTCGTTACCTCCACTGTTTATAAATTTTATTTGATTCAAATCGACACTTTCACGTTACCCGTCGATCTTGTCTCTTTAAAGATATTTGCATTTGATGTGATTTTAGGGATTGATTGGTTAACCACTCATTATGCAAAAATTGATTATTTTTGTAAGGTTGTTAGCTTTCATATTCCTAACCGACCTATTATGCGAATTCAAGCAACCCAACCATTAAAATCAATCACTGTCATCTCAAGCCATAAAGCTATTTGTTTATTTAAAAACGGATGTCAAGCTTTCTTAGCTCATGTCACAGATTTAAACAAAAATACGTCAGATTTGAATAATATTTCTGTTGTTAGTAAATCTCTTGACGTATTTCTTGAAGAACTTCCTGGCCTACCCCCAGAGTATGATATTGAATTTTGTATCGACTTTGAACCCGATACAAAACTCATTTTCAAAAATCCATATCAAATGGCTCCTATTGAACTTCAGGAGTTAAAAATCCAACTATAGAAGTTGGTACTCGAGCCTCTATCTGGTGACTTCCTTTGTGGAATGGACCAAAGCCAAACTCTCCGTAGGGGACCCTATATTTGTGTGGTGGTAAAATGATAGGTGCCATTGTGACGTGCTATCCAAGATTGGGATATGAATCACAGTTGAGAGCAACTGAAGTCGGTAACCAAAGTACGTAGCTTTCTCGGCTTAGCTGGTTATTATCAAAGATTCGTGGAAGGATTTTCTCGAATCACTAATCCGTTAACTTAGCTGACTTGGAAAGATACAAAATTCGTATGGAGCGAGGAATGCGAGAAGATTTTTCAAGAGCTCAAGAGGCGATTCATTTGGCTGTTCGACCGTACCATCTGGAAAAGCGAGCGTGGTAGTGTGGCGTTGAGTAGAAGATCGTCTGAAAGAGTCGAGTGCGATATTTTGAACACAAAGACCTATTTTGTATAATCTACAAACGATAAAGATAGAGTTAAAGACTCTAGGGACCCATGTTATGATGTTAAATATCTGAGTAGAATCGACTTTAATTGATAAAGTTAAAAAGCTCAGCTACGGAGATGATGAATATAAAGAAGAAGGTGCAAGAAGGCGTTATTCTAGAAGTAAAAGTCGATGAAGAAAGCTCAAACCTTGATTTATTAGTCCATTTGAAATCCTCGATCGAGTAGGGCTGGGCTATAGACTTCGACGATGCCAAGTATGTCTCGTGTTAATAACGTGTTTCACATATCTATGCTACGTAAATATGTAAAAGACCTGAACCACATTATTACGTTAGAACCAGACGAGATAGACGAAGATTTAACGTACGAGGAGGTACTTGTCAAGATCTTGGATAGTAAAGAGTATGTCCTACGCACAAAGGTTATACCACAAGTTAAGGTTTTGTGGAGGAACCATGCTATTGAAGAAATGACATGGGAGTTGGAATCAGTAATGAAAGTGAGGTATCCTCACCTTTTCGAAATACCAGGTGCGTACATCAATTTCGAGGACGAAATTTCATAAGGAGGGGAGGTTGTAAGACCCCGAATTTTTTTTTTATATATAAATAAAATTGAATTTCCTCTATTCATTATCTTGAAATAATAAGGAGTTAATTTGATATAATATTTTAGTTATGGGTGAAATGTGCAAATTTTACAAAATAAACAAGTGGTTATAAAATATTCATTTTTATCGGAGAATATTCGTTTGGTCGTGGAATATTCTTGCTGCGAGGAGAATATTAAATGCAGCGACCACGATCATTAGTGGACTCATGACGAGAATTATTATCGGAGTTAGAAAATGACAAAATTATCTTTTTATAAAAATAACGGCAAGAGTTTTCTGCAGATTAAGCTGTTGAATTACCCGGTGATAAAAAGTACGATGAATGGCGTGGTTGCATAGTAGCGCGCGGTATTGCCATACAATATTTTGAATTATTGATTCTTACATGAAGAAGACACTACTCAATAATTATTACGATAATTCTTATTCAATATTTTATTTTATTAATTCAATAATTCTTTGCGTTGATATTTTATATTATTGTTGTTTCAATAATTGTCACTACACAGTATTTCTCATTATCAAATCAATAATTCATATTATTTGAATAATATTATTAGATAGCATTATTGGCAATGTCTAGAAAGTTCTGTCAAGGAGAGGTTTGGTCACCTAATTGCGTGCCCGTAAGGAGAAATCCTTATCGAAAAGCCCCCTCTTTCCTTGGAACGGCCTGGTTGTCATTATTGTGATTCTGTAATATTATTTGTGAATAATTAATTATTGATTTATATGATAAGAAAATATTTATTTTATGTGGACATAAATGATGGATAGAAAAATATTTATTTTATGTGGTTATAAATGAAGGAATTAATGTTGAGGTATTTTATCAGTATTTTGTCGAATTTGGAGGTATTAAAAAAATCAAATCGGTGTTCTTAAAGCTCTATTGCGTGAGTTATAATTTTGATCCGACCGTTGGATCGTTGTAATTTTTGAATATCTTATACATATATAAGTTGAGTATATGTCCACAAATTTTAAACCGTTAAAAATTAACGTATGATTTGTTATGAATTTTAGGAGGTGCTAAAAATCATCCGTTTGTGGATTTCGAATATTTTATGTCTGGAATTTAGAAAAACTTAAAGCTACAAAGTTGTAGAGAATTCGATTTTATGTAGAATGGACATAAAGTTCGTATTTTTATGATAAAAGGGCTATTTTATATGAATTACTGAAGTTTCCGAAAATAAAATGATTTTTATTAAAATTGGTTGGACCCACTTTTGGTTGGTGTAGAAAATATGTGTTGATTTTGGGTGGGCCCCACTGTGGTGGCTGAAATTTTTTCCAAGGTTAGTATGCGTAAAACAAAGAATAATAATAATATTATTTTATTATTTAGTCTCCTATGGCGTTCTAGCATTTTCCTATAAATAGGCGCATAGGTTAGAATTAAAAATCACACCAGAAACAAGATTTCTTTCTCTCTATATTATCGAGCATATTTTTGTGAGTATTTAGATAATTTGAGAGTTACTATTTAGTGCAAGTTTCCTTCGGCAATACATCCGATATTTCGATCAGAAATACTGTTATTTTGAGGTAAGGGATGTTATTTTTGTTCAATATTCGCTTGAAATAATATTTTCTTCCATACTCTGTAGTATGTAAGTAATATTATTTCGTTTTAATTCAATTCTATACTCGTTTTGTTAAAATTTTGACTTCTATACTCCATGAAATTAGTAGAATATCCTTGATATTTCTTGCTTCATCCGAGTATCTTTTTATGGAAATATTATTCTAAGCATTCTTGATAAGTTTTAACTTTTCATGCTTAGGAATCTTATTCACGAAGTCTTATTCATAAAGTACTATTATTCACCCGAGTCTTATTCATGATAAAAATTGATTCGTTTTCGGTCCAAATTATTTTTGGTACAATATTATTCTTGAATTTTACTCCCAAAGCGATATCATATTGACAATTTGGACGTTATTGATTTCTAGATAAATTAAATTATAAATCTTTAAAAATCTATCCTTGAACTTGTTTTATTGAATTCTTATATCATTGTCATCATCCCTATTTTATATTATGTTGAAAGTCATCGTGGCTGTGTAGTGCATAGATGAACTTGGTATGATTATGACCGAGGGATTATTGGTATAATCATGGTAAGTAATATTACAAATGATGTGGTAAAAGTTCTCATTGGCAGTAGTGCATTGATGGGCGATTGTTGGCATGATCGTGACCATTGATGAATACACGAATATCCTTGGCGCGTGGTGCATAGATAATTTGTGGTTGTGATATTAAAGAATATTCTTGGTAGTAGTGCGAGGGTTGATTCGATGATGTGGATTATTTATTAAAGTGAGTCTCGGAGATAAAAGTGATGAAAAACCTTTTAAATCATAGAAGATAGTATATTTTATGCTCTCTTGACTCTTCTAATGGATTGCTTGATTTACTTTGCAGATTAAACTTGATGTTTGTTATATTTTATCAGTTTAACATTGTTGAAGGCTAACGATAAATTATTCTGCATTATCTTAGTCTATCATAATATTTCTTACTGGGCTAGTTGAGCTCACCCTTTTGCTTTCATTGTCCTCTTCAGAAAATGAGAACGTAGCCAGGACTAGTCGGGGAACAGAGTGACGGTCCAAATGATAGCATTAGTAGTCCTCACTATTCTATGAAATAGTGTGATAATAAATGTATTGAGGACTCCATTTGAGTTGAATATTATACAGAAGACAATATTCATTATTAAAACTCTCGGTTTATGTTTTATCGTATTTTACACGGACGGTTGTATTATTAAGTTGTACTTGAATTTTGTACCACGTATTTGGCGACTCAAGATGGGTGATGTATACCTATTTTGGGGGCGTCACATATAATAATTGTAAACTAACTATAAAACACTACTAATTATTATCTTTGTTGGTTTTAAAATTTGAACGAACTTATATCAATTTGAGTTTTAGGATTTCACGAATTGATTTTAAAAGGTCAAAATGTATATCTAATTTTTGGAATGAAGGTAGTATTAAATTCTTCAAAGTTCATATCCTATACTACCTTGGTTACTATAATACTATTTGTCTCTTCGTTTCTCGTCTAGCGGTTTGACCTAATTCTTCCCACTAATTCGACTTTAGAGAAAAATTGATACGTTGTATTTTTTTTTTTATAATTTCAGGAATTTATTAATTGTTTTGAGATTTTTTGTAATTGCTTGTGGATTTTTATAACTAATAAAAATGAGACTATCATACAACAATTTTAATTAAGTAATAAAGTCTCAAAAAATATTACTAAAAATAATATTTGGGTATTATTTTGTTTTATAATTTATTTTACAATATTTTTTTTACAGGAATTTGTTTATATTTTTCAAATTTGACCCCACTGACTTAAGAGGCTGGATCCGCCCCTAGTTCTTTATTAACAATTCAGAATAGTGGGCATAACTGATAAGAAGTGCATTATTTAAGTGAAGTAATAAGTGAAGTTGTGATCTTAAATCTCCATAATCTGATTTTTAACTAGTTGAATTAAAATTAATTTAATTAAATAATTTAATTTTAAACTTTAAATTAATTGTTTAAATAAAATTAGTTTGATTAAGAGTTAATACTTGGTAATTGTTATTAATAATTTCTCGTGTGAACAATACTCTACTTACACTTTATTATTTGTTAATCGTATATATTTATATTTATATATTGATTGTGAAATCGATCAACACGAGCTCTTAATATTTTCCATTCTTCTTTTTTATTTTGATTCAGTCATTTTTTTATTTACTCAAACGTGAAGGGTGGTGCATGCAAAAATGATTTCATGTCGTGGACCAACGTTAAGACGTTGACCATTGTCGCCTGCCTAGTTAGAAGCCTACTGATTCTAGCCAGTTGGTTAGTCGAGCCCTACTAGTTTCGACTAGTGGGCTAGTCAGCTTCGGCCAATAACTAGTCAAGATTCTAGTAAGCCCAAGCCTCTTCTGGCCACAAATTTTTAGGGTAGAAAATCAACTCGAGTGATTTGAAATTTAGTTTGAGATTGACTTGAAAAGTTCGAGTAAGACTTATATTCGATAGTTAAATAAATCGAATCCAACTCATTTTTAATATATACTCGAACACTTAAAATGAGTTGAATATAAGCTGACTACTGCTTTTCGATTATTTAGCATATCAAATTTTCTATAGCTCACTAATCCCTACTTGATACTAGCATGTTGATCCTATTCTAATATAGTATAAATATATTCAATTTATTTAACATATAGTATTCAACAATATTTAAAAACTCCACGTACTTGAAAAAGTGGGGGTGGAAGTGGGAGTGGGGAGTGGGGAGTGGGGAGTGGGGGGTGGGGAGTGGGGGGAAGTTATAGTTATTGTACATATTCATCAATTCAAGAGTGATAATATCATCTCATTAATTTTTTACAAGACTCAAAATCTACTTTGAAAAGTTCAAATTTAAATTATTCTAATTAGTTAAATGAGTTAATTTTCTCCACATCATCATAATATTAATGATCCAGTTCGGATTCTTGTATGTCTGATGTCTCAGATTCTTGCGAGTAGCTCGATTAAAATATGAGTCGAGTCGAGTCAAGTTAAGCATGAATACAACAAAACGAGTCGAATTAATAAAGATTGCAAAATTATATTCGAATTCGAGTACGAATACAAATACCTTTAAAAAAAATCGAGTACAATCTGATCGTAAAAAATTGTTCGACTCGATTTAATATCATTTTCACCCCTATTACATTTACTTTACTATCTAATTATTTCACCCTCTATTAATTAATAGCTCGATACTCTCATTTTTCAAAAAAAATAAATAGAAATAATAGTAATATATGAATATTCTCCTTGCACTCTTTTATCTTATATATCTAAATATATTTGTATTTAATTAGTATTGATATAAGTTTATCATTATATATTTTTAATATATACTTGATAATTAGAATGTAATTCACCCAATTAAGTTTGTAATCAAATTACACGATTTAAATATTTTCTTACACCACATTCATACGATGTAATCTCATATTAAGGAACACAATTACATATATAAATGTCAAATCAAACATTATCTACTTTTTATTAGGAGTGTAAGCCGAGCCAAGTAGTTCGATGCTTCGATTTCGAGATAAATTTCGAAAATATGATCCAAAGCTTTCGAATTGAAGTTGATCAAAGTCGAATCGATCCATACTCGTTTTCTGTTTAATGATACACGAGTCAAATTCGAGCATACCAGTGTTCGCTCATATTATGGTTCGAGTATTTTATTTTTTTCGAACCATACTCGATACCTGCTCGATGAATCATATTCGAATATTGGTCTAATCCATGCTAGTAAGCTAAATATGTGATATTTGTATCAATCTTTATAATTTATAAAGTGTAGTATGAAATTGTGTAAACTTGTACTTGAATAAATCAATTAATTGAATGTCAATTTATATTACATTCCTTATAATTTCAATACATAAATAAAAGTGAAAAAGTTTTATATATAAATATTAGTTAAGTAACCAATTTAGTATGTAGTGGTTCAGTTTTAAGTAAAATGATTCATATTCGAAACTCGATTTGAAGGCTCGTGAGTAACTCGCTTTGTAAACAAGTCGAAGTACTTACGAAATTTGAGTAAATCAAAATAATGATCAAGGAGTCGAATTTGGTATGAAAATATAAATCCCTTATCGAATCCGAGTCGAATTCGAAATTCGATTTTGAGTCGAGCCGAATCTGAACATTATTATGTTCGCTAAAATTCTACTCGTTTACACCCCTATTTTTTATCATTTACTGCGAGTTTGCAACTTTAACGACCACAACGAGAATTAGATAGCAATGTAGAGTCAAATATAAATGTTGCACGAACTTTAATGATGAACAAACAGATGTATTATAATGACATATTATCACTATATATATTATGATCACATTATATTGCATTAGACTGATGAAGTTTTACGCGATCTCCAACAGTAGTAGTAATTTTTTTTAAAAAAATTGAATTTTATTGACCTACATGATAATTTGAATAACATTATTTATTATTTTAATATTTTATATTTCATCAGTATTTTCAATTTAATTAATGTAGTATTTAACTTAAAATAATAATAATTGATAACATTTGAAATAATTAAAAACATTCATTTTTTAAAAGATAACATTTAAAAAAATAAATTATATTTAATTAAAACTAAATTCCCTTCCAAAAATTTCCTGTTGACCACGACGATTATACTCAGCAAGATGAGGAGGCATTTCATTTGTATCTAATAATATGATTCTTTCATCTTCTCTCTTCTGGTCAGCTTCCAACTTTTTGTCATTTTGTTCCAAGCTCTTTTTCCATAATTCCATCTTTTATTCTTCAACAAGTTTTTTTTCCAAACTTTTGTTGTTGTTGGGATGTGATTATTTGAGTCTAGTCAAAGTGTACGTAATCCATTTTATTTAATGGTTCGAATCTAGTGTTGACCTATATACATTTATTTTGATAGTTTGCTCAAATAATGAGATAGTACTTATTAAAGTAATATTGTGTTTCTTTATTTGGAAGAGATAAAAAGATCTAATTTGGGAAAGAATCGATCAGTCATTAATTACAATTATAAAGTGATTTAAAAAAAAACTTCTACTCCTAATTGGATTTGGGTGGACATGACAACTATAGATATAGCAATAAGCAAGGGTTTGAAAAGGAGAACACAATAACATGACACAAATGAATAATTTGTACTCTCCATATTATTTTAGTGGATTTCTTATCTCTCTGTGATTTTTTTTCCAATTAGATTTTTACGTAAATTTTTGTGTTCATATTTTATATCTTTTACAATAATGTGTGTATGTTTATTTGTGTGTATTTCATGAATTTAATTTCACAACAATACAATCAACTAATCCATCAACTGTTAGCACTATTTTGACCTGTTACTTTGATAATTTCGTTAAGCGTACAAAAATTGGTGTTAACAGTTATTTTTTTCTTCTTGAACCTTTTCATACACCAACTGAAATTGAGTTTTCACGGGCTCACTTGCTTGTTCTTTGAGATTTCGCTTCTCACACTTCTTTCTCATTTTATCCAATATGATAAATAAATAAATAAAAAAGAATAATATTAAATTTTAAATTGATTTGTACATCAAACAAAATAAATATTTTTAGCCTTTTTCATATATAATTTTGATTCTCCCAAACAAAATAAATGTTTTAAATAGTAAGGTCAATTTACCAGTTCTGAAGAGAGAGATTGAGGTTGCGGATTTGATTACTAAGATTGAAGAGGTTATTGAAGATAATTTTTCTGATGTAACTCACCTATTTGAATATTCAAAAGTGGTTGAAGAGACTCTTGGAGATACTCTTAGCTTAGTATGTAGTATGTAGTTAAGACTAACGAACTATGACTTTTAGTTTTCACTTAAGAGAATTGATTTTTTTTTTTTATGTGTGAAATGTATTTCCTCCTTTATATGATGCTTGTTTGGTTTGTAAATTTATTTCTATCTCTTCTATCTAGTAATATAAATTATATTGTACTAATTCCCAAAAAAGTGGGATTTCAAAAAAAAAAAACATTACATTACATTATATTATATTATATTAATATATAGAATTATAGATTAATAGCATTCAATATCAAATCGGTGAATGGTGAACCAAATGGGACCGATGACAATTTGTTTGGATAATCTATAAAACTGTCCCCTTGTAATTACTTATTTTACAATGTGTAAAATCTAAACTTTTCAAACTCACCACTGAGCCCTTCACTATGATCGATCTGAAATTTGTGTTTTTGATAAAAGTCGTCCGAATCTATTAGTGTGACACTCTTTGTTGTTTAATTAATTGATTAGATCTGAAGGGAGATCACCAGACCATGTACAAAATTTCATCGTCCTTCACTACTTTTTTTTTGAATGATCTAATTAATCAATTTTACGAAGAAAGCAGTCATAATTATATATATATATATATATAGATCGATCATCGTCGTCAACAAAATTATTACTATGTTTTATTTCCCCATTAATTTCCTCAAAAGAGCAAGAATGGCCTGGGGCCGTAATCTAGATTCTAAAAGAAGAAGAACAAAAATTAATGAGGAAGTTGTAAGAATAGAACATTGTGAAGGATCAATGAACATAATATCAAGTAGAGTAATAAAAGAACAAGAGTTCTAGTCAGTAACTGGATTTTAAAAAGTAGCAACCAAGGGAACCGAAGCAATTAATGTTTCTTTCAGTCATATAATTAACTATATATACTGAAAATGTGCCCTAAAACATGCTTGCACATATATATCTGCATCACTAAAATTCTGATTGCAAAAATAATTAAGACAGACTAGAGTAAAAATTTGTTGAATTAGAAGTTAAACATAAAATCTGATCATACATGATACATACATACATACATACATACTGCGGAAAAGTATAAAAAACAAAGAAAAAAGAAAAAAAAGGTGACAATTAAGACATCATGCATAATTTTTATTACTCTACTTATTAGCATAGGCTTACGTACAGGCACGGCAATGCGATAATGCCTTGCAAGCATGAAGGCCAGGTGCCTCAGACAGACAGACAAACAAACATGTAAAAATAAAACTGAAACATGATTATACTATATATATATATATATATATATATATATATATATATATATATATATATATATATATATATCCAGCCCCCTACACACCTTGATCCTCAAGATCATTTGTAGCTGGTAATTTGTTAGATGATGGTTGGGAGTTGTGCTGTGAATTTGGTCCTGCTGGTGCAACTCTATCTCCTTCAATTAGTGATCTCCTCCGATACGTCTCGAGTGTTGAGGGATCAAACCCTAACTTGCTTAGAAAAAGTTGGCTATCAAAATTCTTCTGAATGGTACTTGGAGCACCATGTTGAAGAATGCGTAATTCAGATGTTTTGAATAAAGAGAAGAAGATGGTGAAAATGAGTAGCGTTAGCGGTATCCACTTAGCTGTTAAATTAGCCATGCACTCTTAATTTAATTAGGAATATATATATAATTAAGAAGTTGTAATCTGAGAAAATAAATTGTAGTAGTGACTTTAATTGCATGGTAACTAATTGCTTATGTTCTTCCTATTTATAGGGCTTAATTCGAAGAAAGTGATAAGGCCTGATAGTGGAATGAACATATGATTTTGTTTTTTGTTTAAATAAACAGATTCCTAGTAGGATTGTTGTCTTCTCCCTAAAAGAATGTCCCCTTTCTCTGGTGGAATTGCAGGCCTAGTCATGCTGACCTTAATTTATTTTTAAGGAACTTAACCAATAAATATTAAACACTAATTAATTATATATATTCACAAATCATGACTAAAATTTCATATGATTATGGAACAGCAGCAAAAAATTCATTGATATATTTGCCAAAAAGTGGTATCTTGTTAATTACTTAAATTTCTTTCTTCACCTAATTGTGTCTTATTTTTGTCTACCATGTTATAGTTGAATCATCTTTTCACCCAAAAAGAAGGTTAACTAAGCCCGATTATCTCCTCCAAGTAATTAAGAAAGACACAAATATATATATATATATATATATATATATATATATATATATATATATATATATATATATATTAACTTCTTTTTGCCGGTCAAATAAAATAAAATATCCCTACTAACTAATTCTAGGTAACTAACGGACTGTTCATGACTAAAGACTACTGCAAACGCCTTATGATTACAACAACATTTATTGTAACTTCTGCGAAGAATCCTGCAAACACTAACATTAGGAGAAATGAATGTAGCACTGCACAAGTTTTTTAGCTTCTTGATTGATCATTTGTGGTGCTATATATGATCAGCTTCTACTATATGCTCACTCCCCAAACCCTAGGCTGGCTGCACGCAGTACTGTGCAATTTCTGATTTTTGAATTAATGTTACAAAAATATAATACTTCTTCTATTCTAAAATATAATATCATTATTATTTTCTAAAATTAATATATGAGACATTTTTAAAATCAAAATTATCATAAATTTATTTAATTTTAATCAATATAAGGATTAATATCGTAATTAATTATCCAAAGTAGTAACTAATTATAAATTTATCTTTCGTAATTTTAAATGAATCTCATCAATTTTGAGTTTAAAAATATTACAAATTAACTATCAAAGGTCAATAACGATATTATAATTTAGAATTGTTACGCATAAGTTTTGTCGGGGCGAAATTCCTGGCAACTTGAACTCAAGACAATAATGAGATAACACACGAAGCTTGATTTGCTTATCTGCATGGGAGGATAGCTCCGGTGTAAGAATAAGTACAGGCCGTTCACAAGGTTTAACAATGGAGGCTTTAGTATTTAGTGCTCAAAGAAAGTATTACTTCTCGATTGAAACCTAAGCCTTGTATTTATAGTGTTCTCGTACCTTAGAATTCCTTCAAAGAAATTGGTTTAGGACTCTAAACATGGCGATTACCATAATTTGGGTCCAACACAATCTCCTTAAAAAGTGAAGTGGAATCCAATCCAAACACTACCTTTGGAGTTACCTTATTCAAATATAGTTAGGACTCCAGACTCTGTACGTAGGATCGCCCACTATACAGGCCCAACCCAACCGAACTTCACCATCCGGTTTGAGCTTCGGCCCAAAGGAATCGAAGGCCCGACCCCGAACACCATACACCACAGTGAGGTTAGGTCCAAAGGACTCGGATCTCGAACCTAACATCTTCGAAGATCTCCAGGGCTTGACCCATTGGGCTTATAAACCCTTAATATCGGGGCCTTCTACCACACGGAAGCCATTAAAATGCTTAGAACATTGCCCCAGTCTCTTGTTATAATTTATTTATAATTAGAGACTTGAAAAGGAAAAACTTGAAAAGACACACCAGCAAATGATGAGTTATATGGGGAACCTAAACAGTTCCTCTTCATTTCTCGAAATGTCACACGCTTCCCCAGGACTTGCCCCCACCAATCATAAATAGCCGCCATAGGGTCTCGTGCCATTTCCCTATAAAACCGCCAACCTACCCTCCAAAATCACCTTTTCCCAATCTCCAGCATTTCAAATTCTCCTCTCAAATTTTTCGGCGAGCCTCTTACTTCACCAAGCTTCTCTGATTCCAGGTCTTTCCATTCCCAAATCACCTTCATCACTTCCAATTTCTGTTTGTTTTTGCTTTAATGGCTGATTTTACCCCTGAACAAGTCCCAAACGTCGAGGATATTACCATTCCTTCTTCCATTGGTACCACTGACCTGGTTCCAGTGGATCTGCCGGCACCACCTCCTGATACCGCCACCTCTTCAGTTCCTCATACTCCGATTAGTGCCGAAGCCAAAATCTGAAAAGCCTACCACTCCGAAACGGAGTTTTCCCATATCAACACCACATCCACTGTCGCTCATTCCCAGATCTCAGACATCCGCATCTTGTTGATATACCAGAAGGAGTATAAGCGGATACCCCACTCGAGAGAGAATGTTCGAGACACGAGGGTGAGTGGGTTCTTAGATGCCCTCGCACCTTCTAAAGTATGGGGTTCGGTTTCCCCTTCACAAATTCATCTCATCTTTTCTCTGCTTTGTCGGGATCGGGTTCGCACAACTTGTGTCGAACTCGTACATCCACCTGATTTCTTTCATCGCCTTGTGCCAGGAGATCGGGATTGTTTCTGGCCTTGATTTCTTTTTTGCCTTATTTACCGTTGGTCATTTGAAGGAACCCAGCCTTCGGCAATTAAACAAACAAGCCAACCGAACGGTCCCCATCAAGCCCCCTTCGAGCAACAAAGGGTGGCACCCACAATGGATCTTTGTGAAAGGGATCGACCTCAAACTTCTCCCGAACTGGGCCCATCCCGAAGATCCTATCGCCAAGGTGTCAAAATTTCCGAAGGATTGGGCTGATGCTTTCAAAGAGTTCTACAAGAAGTTGAGTAAGACCAAATGGAATCTGGGGGTTTTGTCCAACGAGACCTGGTTGTACAGACATGGGTATAAGTATCCTGTCCCCAAGTTCTCCATAACTCTTTTATCTTTATCCATTTTTCTGACTCATTTTCTTTTGTGCAGTGACAATCTTCAAACTTGAGGGGGCTGATGCCTCCCTGATGCCATTACCGAACGCAACTGGACCGATCTGCCTCCCCATCTTTAACGATGTGGTCAGAGAAGAGACCATTCCAATTGCTGAACTCTCCACTGGTTTTACATTGGGTCCTCCTCCTTCAAATTGCCACCATGTAGAACCATCTACCAAGAATGCCTTTGAAAATGAATTTGGTGATGAAGATGGCCTTGTTAAAGAAGACCAAGAAGCCCTCCAAGCCTTCCACAAAATCCCTCGCCAAGGCCACTTCTTCAGTTCTGTCGAAGCCGATTCCTCCACCCCCTACACAAGTTGCGGTGATCGAAGATTCAGAGGAAACTGAAGAGGTTTCTTTCGAACCTCGACCCAAGAAGCCTCGTGTAACTGAAGTTCCTTAACAACTGGTTGCCGAGGCTGAACCCCTTCCCACTTCAACTCCCAATTCTAAAGCGAGCTTTTCTCAAGGAACGCCGACTAGTTATTGGCCGAAGTGCCATTCAGAAGTGTTTCCCTTCCAGCTGTTCGATCATTTCAAACTTCCTGGAGATGATGAACGTTTTAAGGGATTCTCTTCCGAAGAATATCTCGTAGCCTATATTCGTGCTCAGTGCCAGGTAATTCCCAAATTGGTTAACCTCTTCTGTTATCGTCATGCTTTATTCTTCATAGCTGATATGCTCCTTTTACTACAGGCCAACGCCGTTCTCGCCCGGGCCATTCCGCCTCTTGCCTGTACTACCAAAAAAGAAGCTCAACTGAGGTTGGATGTGCTGCTTCTTGAGGCTGAGGTTCGTGGCCTGAATTCGAACTTAAAGAAGGAGAGGGATCTCCATGCTGAGACCCATAATAAGGTGACCCAGGCTGAACGATAGGCCGAAGAACTGAAAGAACAATATTCTTTACTCCAACACGAGTTCGTCGGCCTCGAAGGTCATGTCAAGAAATTACTCCAAGAGAAAGATCTTTTGTTCGAAGAGAGCAATGAGCGGTTGCAAGCGCTTTATCAACTTGAGAAGAAGTTCAATGGGATTCACGGTAAGCTGATGTATGTGATCCGGGAGAACAACACCTTGAATGATGAACGTGCTAAGGACAAGCAGCGCGCGATCGAAGAATATGAAGAATCCCCGGCCTTGACCGAAAAGATCATGGCTCAGTTCGCTGAAGGTATGAAACCTATCGGGAGAAGGCTCGGGCCAAATTGATTGTTGTTGGCCTCGATGCTTCTATCTTAGACTCTTCGGATGAAGAATCCAAAGCTGGAGATTAGTTCCGATTAGGACTTGTAATTTTTGTAATCTTCACTTTTTCTCTTTATTTTTACTTTGTCCGAATCTTATATGATCGGGTCTTGTAAAAATTTGAAGATATGAATGAAGTACAGAATTTTTGTTTGTAAATTTTTTCGATCAGTTATACTCGCGACTTTTCTCGATTAGTTATGTTGTTTCGAACTTTCTGATCGTGTTGTTCCCGAAGTTCGTCTGATGAATAATTTCAGTTTTCTCAATCAGTTATACCTGTGACTTTTACCGATCAGTTATGTCATTTTCGACTTTCTGATCGGTTTGAGTCCAAAGCTTATCTGATTCGATTGGTGGTTATCCTGATCAGTTATACCCGATACTTTTACCGATCAGTTCCGTCATTTTGAACTTTCTGATCGGCTTGAGTCCGAAGCTTATCTGATTGGGCATGTAAAATTTTATGAATATAAATGAAGTCCAAACGTTTTCGAAAAAAAAACTCATTTATTTCATTGATAAACGATTACACAAACAAAGAAAAGAATGACATAACTTTAACTGGTAAAATTTTCTAAATCTTCCAACATGCCATGTATTCTCACTTCAGAACCATCCATTGCTCGAAGCCGGTATGTACCTGGCTTCGGCACTTCTACCACTTCATAGGGTCCCTCCCAGTTAGGCATCAGCTTGCCAGTGTTCTGGGGGGTTGATGCCTCCGACTCCCGAAGGACCAGATCTCTAATTTCAAACCTCTTATGCTTCACCTTTTGATTGTAGTGTCGGGCTGTTCTCTTCTGGTAGATTACCAACCTTATTAGAGCTAAGTCTCGAACTTCCTCCAAAGGGTCCAAATTTATTCGCAAACCATCATCATTGTATAAGTCCTTGTACTGACTGACCCGAAGTGTGGGAGATCCAATCTCCACTGGTATGAGGGCATCGGTCCCATATGCCAATCTGAATGGAGAATCCCCAGTCGTCGTTCTCGGGGTGGTTTGGTAAGCCCACAAAACGTTAAGTAACTCCTCGGGCCACCGACCCTTTAATTCATCTAGTTGCCTTTTAATCCCGTTGAGTAGGGTTCGGTTAGTGACTTCCACTTGACCATTTGATTGAGGGTGGGCGACTGAAGTCTTTCGATGCTAGATTCCCAATTCTTTCAGAAAGGCTTCAAACTTTGACCCCACAAATTGCCTGCCGTTGTCCGAGACCACTGCCATCGGGATACCGAATCGATAAACAACACCCTCCTTAAAAAACTTTAAACATTCTTGTTTAGTAATCTTCTGCAGAGGTTTGGCTTCGACCCACTTCGTCATGTAGTCGATGGCCACGATCACGAAAAAAACTTGTCCCTTGGCCTTCGGTAGAGGCCCCAGGATGTCGATTCCCCATATAGAAAATAGAATCGGGGATAAGACCGAAAATAATTCTTCGGGAGGCTGCTGAGGGATGGTGTTGTTCAGTTGGCACTTCGGACATTTTTTGATGAAATCTTTGGCTTCTTGGTAGATGGTCGGCAAATAGTATCCCTGCCTCATAATCTTATATGCCAATGACTTAGTCCCCATGTGATCTCCACAAATTCCTTCGTGCACCTCCCGAAGTGTATAATCTGCTTCTGAGGGCGTTAAGCTTTTGAGAAGTGGAGAACTAAAGGCCCTTCAGTATAGCTCTCCATCAATAAGAATAAAATTCGAACTCCTGTCTTGATTTTCTCGCATGATATGCGATTGAAGGCTGACACCCCATCACCCAAATCGATATGTATGGTGTGAATTTTAAATCGGCCGATCCAGGCCATCACATCCGTCTTGATTATCTTTGGGTTGTTCAACAACTCTAAGTATCTTGACGTTGAATGAACTAAGCTTGATGGTTGCCGGTTGTCGAGCATCTTCTTTGTATTATCTTGCCCGTCGATCCCCGACAACTATGTGTCTTTGAAGTACATGAGTTTATCTTTCACTTGACGAGATATTTTGATATTTTGCCTCCCCGAGCCTCATACTCCCCGATATCACGCTTGACCACCGGTTGGAATCGTTGTAGATGACTACATTCTGCACTTCCAAGCTCCGGGCCAACTCAAGTTCACCTAGAATGGCTTCGTAATACGCCCGTTGTTTGTAGCTTTGAGCTGAACCGGATGGCTTCTTTGGACTTGTTAGAATAACTCTGCTCACTACGATGTAAAAGTCGATGACCCATCCACATACAAAGTCCATGAAGTTGGCTTTTCTTGCCGAAGCTTGACAATTGTATTCACGTCTGGTTCAGTGAAAGAACATTCTACTATGAAGTCTGCCAATGCCTGTCCCTTGATTGCTATTCGGGGATGGTATTCTATAGCAAATTGTGTTAATTCTATCACCCACGCGGCCAACTGACCCGACACTTCTGGCTTATGCAGTACTTTTTTTAACGGCTGATCCGTATATACTACTATCAACCAACCTTGGAAATAATGACACAGCTTTTTACTCGCAATAATCAAGGCGTAGGTGAATTTTTCCAAGTTCGGGTATCTTGTCTCTGCATCCCGAAGAGCGTGGTTGATGTAGTACACCGGGAACTGTCTTCCCCCCTTATCCCTGACCAGTGCTGCTCCCACGGCCATTGAGCCTGCAGCCAAATATAGATACAAAGGTTCCGAAGGGACCATCTTCATTAATAAAGGTGCCAAAGACAAATATTTCTTGATCCTTTGGAACGCATTTTCGGACTCTGAGGTCCACTGGAAGCTCTTCTCATTCTTCGGGGTAGTCAACCACATTAGCCAACCATTTGGGGTAGTCGATCTCGAAAATGAACCCTGCCTCCAGCAGTTTGGCGATTTCCTCATCTACGATCCTCTCATCTTTTACTGGGCGAAAATCCTTTCTTTTACGTATTCTAGGCTTTCTCTTGGTCAACATGCAAATTATGTGAGACCCATAGGCTAAACTTACTTAGAAGCATATCGCTAGGCTCCAATGCAAAGATGTCAGCATATACCCGAAGCAGATCTACCAGTCCTTTCCATAGTGGTTCTGTTAGTCCCGACCCAATCTTAATCAGCTTCTCGGTATTGCTTGGGACTAACTCTACATCTTTAGTCTCTTCAGCTGGCAGGGCCATTGGTTCTGTGCTGCTTTCAGTGAATGGCTCTATTTCGATGGCAATTGTCTGTTTTTGCTTGCTGACCCCTACCCCCGATGAGATTAATGTGTTCAGATAGCACCTTCAAGCAATATCAAGATCCCCTTTTACCTCCCCTATCCCGTTCGGTGTCGAAAACTTGATCTTAAAATGAGGGATGGATGTAATGGCTTGTAATGCTGCTAGTGTCGGCTTGCCCAATATAGCGTTGTACGCCGAATCCACCTGTACCACAAAGAACCTGACCATTATTTCTACCTGTTGGGGAGCCGTGCCGAACCTGATGGGCAATTCGATGGTGCCTGACACGTGCACCGGGTCCCCACTGAAATTGTACAATGGGCCTTCTCCACCCAACTTCATCTTCTTTCTTTCCAGATCCATCCTCTGATAGGTGTGCATATACAGTATGTCAACCGAGGACCCATTATCGATCATCATCCTCTTCATATCCACTGGCCCGACCTGTGCTATTATCACCAACGCCGCATCGTGTGGTTCTATTAGATCTGTTGGATAATCCTCATTTGAGAACGAGATGGATACCCCCGGGTAGGCTCGATCCTTCCTTGGCGAGGAACCTGTTACCGACAACACGGTCTCGAGGTTTTCGCTTCTCTTCTTCCCGGTTATATGTCCTACCGAACCGCCCGAAATTACATCGATCACACCTCGGGGTTGTGGGTTCGGTTTCGACTGTGTTTCACGAGTTGGCCCTCTATTTTCTTCTCGAGGCACCTCTGAACCTTCCCGACCAACCACATACTGCACTAAATGCCCATTCTGAACATTCTTCTCTATCAAATCCTTCAGATCATTACACATCTCCGTCTTATGCTCGCGACTTTGATGGTATTCACAGTATTTGTCCCGACCTCTCTTTTCGGGCTTCGAGTACGTTGAACTTGGCTCAAAAAATGGCTTGTTCTGCATCTCCTCCAATATCTTTGCCCAATCTATGTTGAGGGTGGTATAGACTTTGTTGACATTTCTGTTCGGGAAAGGTGGTCGGCCATTGCCCGAACCTCCATCGTTATAGTTTTTTCTTCCAGAACTATTCGACCTCCCCTGATTGTCCGACCACCGATAAGTCTGGTTGTCCTATTCTCTAGACTTCTCATAAGATTGGGAGTGCGGTTTGAAGTTTCCCATAGCCTCCTCAATCGCTATGAATTCCTCGGCTCGATGGAAAGCTTCTGTCAAATCCACCGGAGGGTTGATCACCAGATCCTTCATCAATTTCTTCGACTTCCCAATATCCAGACCAGTCGTGAAAAATCCCAAGGCCTGTGGAGAGTTCAACTCTACTACCGAACCCACAGCCTCCTGAAATCTCTTGATGTACTGGCCTAGGGTTTCATCCGCCCTCTGCCACACCTGCATGAGGGAAGCATTAATCTTTCCTCGTCGTCTGTTACTCCCGAACCGAGCATGAAACTTCTCCCAAAGGTCACTCTAAGAATTAATTGATCCAGTTGCTAAGGTCCCCATCCATTCCCGGGCACTCTTCTTCAAGGTTGTTGCAAACAAGTGGCACCCTTCGAGCAAGGGGGTCGGACTTCTCTTTACGAGGGGACGATATGGGTCGGTCCCTCTTGTATTCAGGAGACGCGTCCCTCCTCCTCTGTCTCGATCTGCCCTGATGTTCCGATCTCCAATCTACTGAACGACTCCTTCTTCGACCTCTGCCGTCTCGGGAGTGGCTTCTGGGCCTACTCTTTTCTCTGTCCGCCTCTCCTCTACGGGGTGATCGGGATCGGCTCCGATGCCTACACCTTTTCGAGGATGTTTTCTGCTCTCTATCCATTTTCACCATCTGTTCCTCGAGCTCTTCCTGCTGAAGACGCAAGGCCATCATGGCGTCTTTGTTTTGCTGCATCTTCTTCTTAAGAATGAACTCTCTCTGGTTTTGACTACCTTTTCCTCGATCTCTCCCTTGTCCCTCGTGTGCCCGAGAGTGATTTTCATCAGCCTGACTAACTTGATTGGGCGTGTGCTGGTAGTCATGGAAGAGTTTACGCCTGAGGGAAGGGGCCGGTTCCTCCTGATCCCTATAAATTCTGGAACCTAGTCTGTCTTTGACCGACCCTCTCACCTGGGTGGTCTAGTGTGTTTTTGTCTTTTCCTGGTTAAAAGCAACCGTATCCCTGCTCGCCAAAGCCTTTAACCGAAAAAATTCACTGTGATTGCAGAAAGCACTAAAAGCCCTCCTTCTAGCGCCAATGTTAACGCCAAGTTTTGTCGGCGCGTCCAATCACAGAATCCACGCGTTTGAACCTGCATAATAACAGATCATACACGAAGCTTGACGGCTTGTGCCGCCGGGGGATAACTCCGGTGTGAGAATAAGTACAGGCCGTTCACAAGGTTTAACAATGGAGGCTTTAGTATTTGGTGCTCTAAGAAAGTATTACCTCTCGATTGAAACCCAAGCCTTGTATTTATAGTGTTCTCGTACCTTAGAATCCCTTTCCGAGTCGGTTTAGGACTCCTAAACATGGCAGTTACCATAATTTGGGTCCAACACAATCTCCTTAAAAGGTGGAAATAGAATCCAATCCAAACACTACCTTTGGAGTTACTTTATTCAAATATGGTTAGGACTCCAGACTTTGTACGCAGGATCGCCCACTGTACAGGCCCAACCCAACCGAACTTCATCATCCGGTCTGAGCTTCGGCCTAAAGGACTCGAAGGTCCGACCCCGAACACCATACACCATAGTAAGGTTTCGGTCCAAAGGACTCGGATACCGAACCCGAACGCCTTCAGCATCTTCGAGGGCTTCGGCCCATTGGGCTTATAAACCCCTTCTAGTGTTAGGCCATCGGCCCACCTGGAAGTCGATAAAATGCTCCCGAACAGGAATAAAAGGTGTACCTCCTACAATATGCTAACTATTTAATTAAAAATGAAACAAAGGCAATGCAGATTTAATTCTGTTAGAAATAAAGTGAGTGGAATATGAAAAGTTTGGAGTTTTAATAAAAATCAAAAACAAATGTATACTCTCATGGTGCGTCATGCGAATTGACCACAACCTTACAATGGTACTTACATAAAAGTACACCAATAAACTATTTTAGAAATTAAAATCTTTGGGAAGTGCTCAAGAAACCTTCGTATATGGGAGGCCATGCGTCTCAGGTTATGATAGATATCATATGTCCACGTAATTATCCTTGGTTGACCCAATAGTCCCCAAAGAAAAACAAGAAGATTGCTATCATCTTCTTTCCAATGGTGAGTCTTCTTCGACATATAATTATCTCTCATTGTCTCCAAGTGAGAATTATATTTCAAATAAACTCCAAGATTATATAGGTAGTGCTCGTAGATATACTCAAAGAAGTGGATGTGCACAACCCTGCCTTTATGATAACACGAGGTTGTATGTCATTAGACATCTTGTATGATATAGTGGCAAAACACCTTCCAAAGTTGGGTTCACCTCACCCTATTCGGTTCACCAAAATTAAATATCAAATGACATATAATATACGACACACTTATCTAAAGTTCTCAATAAAATTATTTCCATACTATTTAGGGAGAACCTCAACAGCCTATAGACCACCGCTCTATTCTCTGTTACCCCCGTCAACCCAAATTTACACTCTTATTACCGAAAAGGAATTGTGAAGCAAAAAGGGTGAGCATAACTAGCCCAAAGAAGAAAGAATATCATTTACATCATCAATAGCCTTTATCAAGTAATAAATCGTAGATTTAGAACATATGGTAGATGATAAAACTTTTCAACCATAGTTGCAATGAACGAGCAATCCATTAAAGAGTCAAATAGACCATCGTGTCTATTATCTTCTCCATGTTAAAAGTCCACCAATAATGTTTTATCCTCGTAACATCAATCAACAATTCTCGTCCACAATCATATGAATAACTCATAATCATAATTGTGATTCTAAATTTCTCTTCGCACCGGTGACTAAGATAATTTTCATCACCTATCTTCACCCGAAACATCAAAAATCATGGTTATACCAAATCACAATTTTTGTTCATAATCATACTAATAAATTTATCTTTGCACTATGGGCCAAAGATATTCATCAACAATTCATCTTTGTTCTATAAGCCAAAGACATATACAATCAGATATGTAAGAGTCAAGTAGAGCATGATATCTACTATCTTCTACTTAATTAAAAGTGTATTATCAATATGTTATCGCCGAGACTCAAACTTAATAATTAATCCACATCATCGAATCATCCCTCGCATCTACTACCAAGGATATTCATTAGTATTTACCACAATGGTAATTATCCATGCACTACGGGCCAAGGATATTATGTTTTCAACAATGGTCGTGATTATACCAAATAATCCCTGGTTATAATCATACCAACAAATGCCTATCAATGCACGTAAGCCAAAGAATATACAACCAATAATCAACGGTCCATCTTTGCACGTAAGCCAAAGATATACAACTATAAAACCAATAATCAACAGTCCATCTTTGCACGTAAGCCAAAGATATACAACTATAAAACCAATAATTAACAGTCCATCTTTGCATGTAAGCCAAAGATATACAACTATAAAACCAATAATCAATAGTCCATCTTTGCACGTAAGCCAAAGATATACAACTATAAAACCAATAATCAATAGTCCATCTTTGCACGTAAGCCAAAGATATACAACTGTAAAACCAATAATCAACAGTCCATCTTTGCACGTAAGCCAAAGATGACTTTCATCATAATATAAGCACGAGGATGATGACAATGATATAAGCATTAATCAAACGAAAACAAGGATAAATATTAAAGACTTTAAATTTATCCAAATATTATCAATCACTTAATAAACTCATAATCTAATATTATTAATATTATAACAATATTTTAATCATTTCTTAAACTTATAAAAAATTTATTTCAATTGTTTACACTTTACCAAATAATGCATTTAATCATT
This sequence comes from Panax ginseng, assembly GCA_020205605.1. Classification (NCBI taxonomy): domain Eukaryota; kingdom Viridiplantae; phylum Streptophyta; class Magnoliopsida; order Apiales; family Araliaceae; genus Panax; species Panax ginseng. The sequence goes on along the minus strand of CM035144.1, from coordinate 108,628,874 downwards.
CAAAATGCTATACTCATAAGATTTCATCACCAATGATCAAATCCTCATCAAAATCAGATATACCCTATATAGGATTCCCAAGCCATAAAATCCTATTTTCCAATTTTGTTACTTCACATAACATATTTAATTCATTTACTCATAACTAGTTCATTTTCATGAAAAATACCAAATCAGTCCCAAAAATATTTTTTTTCCGGGATTTAGCGTAATATAGTCCCATATTGAACATATATTTTTCTAAATTTTTAAAATTCATTTACTATTTTTTATATGGCCAAAATCGCCTAATATTTAGACATTTATCATAAATTGTACTTTTGTCCAAAATTCTAAAATTTACTGTGGTATACTCTGTTATATACATGTACTCCCAATAAAAATTTCACCAATTTTGGAGTTAACCACAAGGAGTTATAAGGGTTTACTTTTTAAAATAGTCTTTTCCCATAAAATCCATAACTCTTAATCTATACATCCAAAAATCGCCATCTTTGGACACAATATAGAAAACTCATCAAATTATCATTTCAAATTTTTCCAGAATTTTTGAGGGTCGTAAAAATTACTTAAACCGCAAATGGATTTTCACCCGCCATGCAGTAATCCACGTAGACATGCATCATTTCTACAATTTAATAAGGAATGAATACAAAGGATCATTCACCATGCATGCAGAATCCACATAGACAAAAGTTATTCCAATGTAATAATAAAGAAATGGAATAATAAGAATTCACCATGCATGCGATAGCATGGAACATGCATGTTATTCCCAATGTAATAATAAAGAATGGAACTGTGTCACGCACGTAATCCGCATGACATGCATGTGATATTCCAATGTAATAATAAAGAATGGAATAACATGAATTCACCAGTGCATGCGATAAACCACATGACATGTGTTATTCCAATGTAATAATAAAGAATGGAACTAAGTCACGCGTAATCCGCATGCATGTGATATTCCAATGTAATAATAAAGAACGGAATGTGTCACGCCAGAATCCGACATGCATAAAAGATATTCCAATGTAATAATAAAGAATGGAATAATAGTAAGAATTTCACCATGTATGCAAGATTTCATAGATAGTTATTCCAATGTTATTCCAACATAATAATAAAGAATGGAATAACAATAGCTCTCTTCATGAATACGAATAAAAGAAATAATACCCCTTACCTTAGAAGAAACCGGATATTGAATAAAGTGAGGTAAAGCGTATTTCTTCTTCTTTTCTCTATAATTTCTCTCTATAATAATTGCTCTATAGCTTTAGTGAATTGGTGAGAAATGAAGGAAGAATGAGCTTCTATTTATAGGAAAATATAGTTTCGATAATCGCACGTTTTGGGGGCTCAAATATTACAAAGATAATACCTTCAACTTTTCTTTTCATTTTTAATTTAGTCCCGCAAGTATTATCAAACTTGCACCACCTCCCCTAATAGTAAATAATGTGAATTAATAGTTCATTCATGTGACTTAATAGTTATAATCATGTGAAAATACTTAATTACAAAGATAAGTACCTCCATCTATACCTCCATTTTTAACTTAGTCATGCAAGTATTATCAATCTTGCACCACCTCCCCTAATAGTACATGAATGTGAATCAATAGTACACATGTGAACAAATAGTTATAATCATGTGAATTAATAGCAATTAATTGCTCATTTATTCGATTAATTACCCGATTGGTCAATATAACCTCCAGACATCAATTATTATCGAAATAAATGTCGATTTCCACTAACACTAACAATCCCAACACAATGGAAATATTTTTCTCAAAATTTCATTTTTGAAATTTCAAAGTTTGACTTTTTCTGAAAAAGTCAACTGTTGACTTTTTTTGACCAAAAAGTCAACCCCAACAAATTTTGTGTTTATAGTCTATTTCTACTAATTTCATCGTTCCGGACTCAAATATCACGTCCGCGTCTCCAAATTCAACTCCAAACTCAAATTTGATTTTTAATAACATTCATCATTAATATTATAACTCACAATATTTAACAACCCGTGTCGCTCCTCGTGAAAGAGAGGGCTTTCCGATAAGGATTTCTCCTTATCATGCGCCGCAATTAGGTGACCAAACCTCTCCTCGATGTAACTTCTAGACATTGTCAATATTGCAAATAATAATATGAATAACTTTTGTCGCCTCAATTATTGATTTAATAATATATAAAATATTATGCAGATGATATCGTGACAATAATTGAATCAATAATATGAGAGATATGATGCAAAGAATTATCAGTAGCAATAATCGAGTATAACCGAGTGACTTTCACATAAGCATCAATAATCAATACCATGTGCTACTATGCAAACAGACACGTATTTTTTACATTCATCGTTTTTTACTACCTGGTTATTTTATGACAACTTGCTTACTTTGAAAAATTTTCAAATATGACCCATTTAACTTTAAACTTTTATCAATTTAACTATTTACCAAAATAGAAAAATTGAATACTTTTATTTCATAAAATTTGGGATCTCACAATCTCCCTACTTATGAAATTTTGCCTCTCAAAATTTACGCACTGGTAGTTCAAGAGATGAGAATACCTTGCTTTCTTTTCGATTGTACCTTCCCGGTTATTTCCTCTCAGATCATGATTTTCCCATTGCTTCATCTCCGTATTTCAGATATCATTCTAGAATATATCTTCAAAACAAAGGTTAATTGACATATCACAATTTGTCAACTTATCAAGTAAATAATTTCAACTTAGGTAAGTCACACACTAGCGAAGTATATAACCTCGCTCTCCCTCCTAGTTCTAGACTCTTATCTCCGCCAATAACCATATCCCTAAGCTCGATACCATTTGTGACGCCCCAAAATAGATCCACACGACCCATTTCGAGTCGCCAGATATCATACTATAAAAATCAAATACAAACTTCATTTATACAATCGCTGAACTGTCGTGTATAATATTTACCACGCTTAAACCGTGAGTTTTAATACAAATGTATGTAACTCTCATGGTGCCTCGACCACAACCTTACAATGGTATTTTTATATAAAAGTACAAATAATAACTATTTTAGAAATTAAAATCTTTGGGAAGTGCTCAAGGAAACCTTCATACATGGGAGGCCATGCTGCCTAGGTTATGATAGATATCATATGTCCACGTAATTATCCTTGGTCACCTAATATAGTCCCTAAAGAAAAACAAGAAGATTGCTATCATCTTCTTTCCAATGGTGAGTCTTCTCGACATATAATTATCTCCGTTGTCTCCAAGTGAGAATTATATTTCAAATAAACTCCAAGATTATATAGTAGTGCTCAGTAGATATACTCAAAGAAGTGGATGTGCACAACCCCGCCTCTTATGATAACACGAGGTCAGTATGTCATTAGACATCTTGTATGATAGTGGCAAAACACCTTCCAAAGTGGGTTCACCTCACCCTATTCGGTTCACCAAAATTAAATATCAAATGACATATACAATAATATTATTACACTTATCTAAAGTTCTCAATAAAATTATTTCCATACTATTTAGGAGAACCTCAACAAATATATAGACCACCGCTCTATTCTCCTCTTACCCCCCTTCGACCCACCTACACTCTTATTACCCTAAAGGAATTGTGAAGTAAAAAAAGGGTGAGCAACAACTAGCCCAAAAGAAAGAATAAAGAAAAATATCATTTACATCATCAATAGCCTTTATCAAGAATAAATCGTAGATTTAGAACATATGGTAGATGATAAAACTTTTCAACCATAGTTGCAAATGAACGAGCAATCCATTAAAGAGTCAAATAGACCATCGTGTCTATTATCTTCTCCATGTTAAAAGTCCACCAATAATGTTTTATCCTCAGAACATCAATCAACAATTTCGCCCACAATCATATGAATAACTCATAATCATAATTGTGATTCTAAATTCCTCTTCGCACCTGTGATTTAAGATAATTTTCATCACCTATCTTCACCAAACATCAAAAATCATGGTTATACCAAATCACAATTCTTGTTCATAATCATACTAATAAATTTATCTTTGCACTACTAGCCAAAGATATTCATCAACAATTCATCTTTTGTTCTACAAGCCAAAGACATACAAATCAGATTATAAGAGTCAAGAGAGCATGATATCTACTATCTTCTACTTAATTAAAAGTGTATTATCAATATGTTATCGCCGAGACTCAAATTTTAATAATTAATCCACATCATCGAATCATCCCTCGCACTACTGGCCAAGGATATTCATTTAGATACATCAACCATTAATTATCCATGCACTACGGGCCAAGGATATTCGTTTTTTCAATAATGGTCATGATTATACCGAATAATCCTTGGTTATAATCATACCAACAATCGCCCATCAATCAAAGTCATGAAAGATATACAACTAATAATAATGCAAGTTCAAAGATATACAACTATAAACCAATAACATCCATCTTTGCACGTAAGCCAAAATATACAATATAAAACCAATAATCAATAACCATCTTTGCACGTAAGCCAAAGATATACAACTATCAATAATCAATCTCCATCTTGCACGTAAGCCAAAGATATACAACTATAAAACCAATAATCAATCAAATCCATCTTTGCACGTAAGCCAAAGATATACAACTATAAAACCAATAATCAACAAATCCATCTTTAACGTAAGCCAAAGATATACAACTATAAGAATAATCAATCATCCAAATATATACAACTATAAAACTAATAATTAATATCCATGCTTTGCACGTAAGCCAAAGATGACTTTCATCACAATATAAGCATGAGGATGATGACAATGATATAAGCATTAATCAAACGAAAACAAGGATAAATATTAAAGACTTTAAATTTATCCAAATATTATCAATCACTTAATAAACTCATAATCTAATATTATTAATATTATAACAATATTTTAATCACTTCTTAAACTTATAAACAATTTATTTCAATTGTTTACACTTTACCAAATAATGCATTTAATCATTCAAAATGCCATACTCATAAGATTTCATCACCAATGATCAAATCCTCATCAAAAATCAGATATACCCTATATAGGATTCCAAGCCATAAAATCCTATTTTCCAATTTTGTTACTTCACATAACATATTTAATTCATTTACTCATAACTAGTTCATTTTCATGAAAAATACCAAATCAATCCCAAAAATATTTCTTTTTCTCGGGATTTTAGTAATATAGTCCCATATTGAATATATATTTTCTCAAAATTTTAAAATTCATTTACTATTTTTCATATGGCCAAAATCGCTTAATATTTAGACATTTATCATAAATTGTACTTTTGTCCAAAAATTCCAAAATTTACAGGTATATACTCGTATATATACATGTACTCCCAATAAAAATTTCACCAATTTTGGAGTTAACCACAAGGAGTTATAAGGGTTTACTTTTAAAATAGTCTTTTTCCCATAAAATCCATAACTCTTAATCTATACATCCAAAAATCGCCATCTTTGGACACAATATAGAAAACTCATCAAATTATCATTTCAAATTTTTCCGTAATTTTTGAGGGTCGTAAAAATTATTAAACGCAAATGGATTTTCACCGCCATGCGCAGAATCCACGTAGATGCATCATTTCTACAATTTAATAAGGAATGAATACAAAGGATCATTCACCATGCATGCAGTAATCCACATAGACAAAAGTTATTCCAAATGTAATAATAAAGAATGGAATAATGTAAGAATTCACCATGCATGCGATAGATCGCATGCATGTGTTATTCCCAATGTAATAATAAAGAATGGAACTGTGTCATCGCGCCAGAATCCGCATGCATGTGATATTCCAAATGTAATAATAAAGAATGGAATAACAATGTAATTCACTGTGCATGCGATAAACCGCATGCATACATGTGTTATTCCAAATGTAATAATAAAATGGAAAATGTAAAGATGATATTCCAATGTAATAATAAAGAATGAATAACATGTGATATTCCACGCGATAATAATAAAGAATTATTCCAATGTAATAATAATAATCAAGTCACGCAGAATGATATTCCAAATAATAATAATAAAGAATGGAATAATAGAAGAATTTCACCATGATATGCAGATTGTTGATGTATAAAAGTTATTCCAACATAATAATAAGGAATGGAATAACAATAGCTCTCTTCATGAATACGAAAGAAATAATACCCCTTACCTTAGAAGAAAACCGGATATCGGAATAGTGAGGAGGCAGTAGACTTCTTCTTCTTTCTCTCTATAATTTCTCTCTATAATAATTGCTCTATAGCTTTAGTGAATTGGTGAGAAATGAAGGAAGAATGAGCTTCTATTTATAGGAAAATATAGTTTCGATAATCGCACGCTTTTGGGGCTCAAATATTACAAAGATAATACCTTCAACTTTTCTTTCATTTTTAATTTAGTCCCGCAAGTATTATCAAACTTGCACCACCTCCCCTAATAGTAAATAATGTGAATTAATAGTTCATTCATGTGACTCAATAGTTATAATCATGTGAAAATATTAATTACAAAGATAAGACTCCATCTATACCTCCATTTTTAACTTAGTCATGCAAGTATTATCAATCTTGCACCACCTCCCCTAATAGTACATGAATGTGAATCAATAGTACACACATGTGAACAAATAGTTATAATCATGTGAATTAATAGCAATTAATTGCTCATTTATTCGATTAATTACCCGATCGGGTCAATATAACCTCCAGACATCAATTATTATCAAATAAATGTCGATTTTCACTAACACTAACAATCCCAACACAATGGAAATATTTTTCTCAAAAATTTCATTTTTGAATTTCAAAGTTTGACTTTTTTTTCAAAAAGTCAACTATTGACTTTTTTCGACCAAAAAGTCAACCCAACAAATTTTGTGTTTATAGTCTATTTCTACTAATTTCATCGTTTCGACTCAAATATCACGTCCGCTGCCTCCAAATTCAACTCCTAACTCAAATTTGATTTTTAATAACATTCATCATTAATATTATAACTCACAATATTTAACAACTGTGTCGCTCCTGAAAAAAAGAGGGCTTTCTCGATAAGGATTTCTCCTTATCATGCGCCGCAATTTAGTGACCAAACCTCTCCTCGATGTAACTTCTAGACATTGTCAATATTGCAAATAATAATATGAATAACTTTGTCGCCTCAATTATTGATTTAATAATATATAACATATTATGCAGATGATATCGTGACAATAATTGAATCAATAATACGAGAGATATGATGCAACAATTATTGTAGCAATAATCGAGTATAACCGAGTGACTTCTCACATAAGCATCAATAATCAATACCGCTAGTGCTACTATGCAACCACGCCAGACATCGTTTTTTTACTTACTACCGGGATTATATTTTTATGACAACTTGCTTAGTTTTTGAAAAATTTTCAAATATGACCTTTAACTTTAAACTTTTATCAATTTAACTATTTACCAAAATAGAAAAATTGAATACTTTTATTTCATAAAATTATTTTGACTTTTTCAAATGGAGTGGATATAACTAATTTTGATATTTATGGTTTCCTTGATGATATGTTGATAGAAATGTTCATACCAATTAATTATTTTTATTTCATTATATTATGACATTATAATAAGTATTTTTATTATATATTTTATTTATGTTTCAAGTAAAAAAGTTAAATTTATGTTTTGCATATATGAAGTTCTATGGGCCAGAAGCTCATCAAACTTAATTAAAGGCTCTAGCTAGAAGAGCGATTATTCATTAAACATAATTGAAGACTATTAAAGAGTGATTATTCATCAAACTTAATTAAAGTCTCTGGAAGAGCGATTACAATATTGTCAAAGGGCACAAAGCTTTGTATTGATGATTCTTTATATTCTTCTGAGGCAAGCATAAATTTGCTCAGTTTTAAGGATATACGTTATAATGGTTATTATATTAAAATCAATAACGAAAGCAGTGAAGAATTTCTTTATATTACTTCAATAGTATCGGGCCAGATGCTCATATTAGAAAATTTGTATATTTTCTCTTATGGGTTATATTATACTAAAATGAGAATAGTTGAAACAAATGTTGTAATACACTAGAATTGTGCAATACACCAGAAGTGTTCGGATCCAAATATTTTTATGATTTGACATGATCATCTAGGATCAATAATGATGCATTGAATTATTGAAAACTCCCATGAACATCCCTTAAAGAACCAGAAGATTCCTTTACCTGTTGATTATATCAAAGTAAATTAATTACCAAACTATTACATTTAATTATTGTTATTTAGTATCCATCTTTCTAAGAAAGAATTCAGAGCGATATATGTGGACCAATACACCCACATTGTGGTATATTCAAGTATTTTATGTTTTTACTTGATGCATTAACCAGATGGTTATATTTATGTTAAACATCATGTTGCATATACACATACTCAAAAATGGTATAGCTGAATCACTTATCAAGAGATTTCATTATATTGCTTGACCTTTGATTATGAAATCAAAATTACCTGTTTATGCTTAGGGTCATGCTATTTTACATGTTGCATCATAACCTTAACATGTGATTTTTTTATTAAAAAAACACGTTTCGAGGATTGTCCTTGTTAATAAAACGGTCTTTTTACCATTAGGGAGAGAAAAGTCCTTGCCTGAAGCACGGCGTGAGATCGTTGCCTGAAGCACGGCGGAAGATTAATTAGAATGTTTCAACGTTATTTAATCTTGATCATCATACAAATCAATATGAACTAGAAGTTCAAAAGATTATTGATTTGCAATGAATTGCAAATCAATTACCAGAATTATTCACCGATAATAAAAAAATAGTGATATCTCACATTCTAGCTGCTAATACTCTAGCTGGGATTGAAGACCCTATAGGAAAATCAGTTAATACAGCAGCAAAGTGAATCAAAGTCACACCTGAAATATGGAAGAATGGTCGTTGTTAAAGATAAAATTCCCCAAAATAAGTTGTAACCTATAAAGAGGCTATACCCATGAAACAGGCTTCAAAATTTATCGATCTATCCAAAATTTATGAACAAAAATTTCTTGTCAATAAAACGCTTGAAGAGTTATCCCCTGAAGAGGATGAGTTATCTCCTGAAGAGGATAAGGTACCTAAAAATAACAAGATCTCGATACATTATGTATATACAGGAGACAAATATATTGGATATAAATAAAATTATTGTCAACAACATATTATTGATGACTGTATAAATATTTGGCCAATGTGGTAAGAGGCGATTTAAGCAGAATTAAATTCACTAAGTAAATGTGAAGCTTTTGGACCTGTAGTCTGAACACCTAAAGGTGTAATGCCAGTTGGATATAAATGGGCATTTGTACGTAAATGAAATGAGAAAAAAAAAATTATAAGGTACAAAGCGCGACTTGTAGCACAAGGTTTCTCACAGAGACCTGATATTGATTATGAAAAAAATATATGCTCTTATAATGGATGCAATTACATTCAGATTTTTAATTAGCTTGGTAGCAAAAGAAAATTTGGATATGCGATTAATGGATGTTGTTACATCATATCTGTATATATCATTAGATAATTATATCTACATGAAAATATATCCTTGAAGGATATAAAATGCCTGAAATATATAATTCTACATCTCGAAATATGTATTCTATTAAGCTAGAAAGATCTTTATATGGGTTAAAACAATCCAGATGCATATTGTGGTATAATCGCCTGAGTGGATATCTTTTGAAAGAAGGATTTGAGAATAATCCAATTTATGCATGCATTTTTATCAAAAGATCATAATATGGATTTGCTATTATTACTGTATTTATTGATGAAAGATCTTGCTCAAGAAGAGTCGACAAAAATAACAAATTTGAGATTAAAGATATTGGTAAGACAAATTTTTGTCTTAGCCTATTGAACTATGAAATTCTTGTTCATCAATCAATATACACAGAAAGAGTCCTGAAGCAACTATACATGGATAATGTTAATCTTTGAGTACTCCAATGATAGGTTGGTCACTTGATATCAAGAAAGATCCTTTTTGACCACAAGAAAATAATGAAGAAACTTTTGGTCCTGAAGTACCATATCTTTGTACAATTGGTGCTTTGATGTATATTGCAAAATTTTTCATGACCTGATATAACATTTGCAGTTAACTTACTAGCAATATGGATCAAAACCACAGTTAGTTGGATCTGCTGATGCAAAGATTATCACAATTCATGAAGTAAGTCGTGAATATGTTTAGTTGAGATCAGTAATTCAACATATTCGTGAGAACTGTGAATTATCATCAATCATAAATAGTCCAACGATATTATATGAAGATAATGTCGCTTGTATCACTCAAATTAGAGGAGGCTATATCATGGGTGATAGAACCAAACATATTGCACCAAAATTCTTTTATACACATGAGCTCCAGAAGAATGACGATATTGATATCAAGCATATATGATCATGTGATAATTTGGTTGATATATTCATTAAGTCATTACCAACTGCGATTTTTAAGAAGATGGTGCACAATATTGACATGCGTTGACTTAAAGATATTTTTATCATGAATAATGGAAATTCTATGCTCTCATGAGGGAGAATAAAAAGGATATGTGCTGATTGTACTCTTTTTCTTTCGCTAAGGTTTTTTTCCCACTGGGTTTTCCTTTGCAAGGTTTTAATGAGGCAATCCTAAGGCACTAGAAGTTATTCAAGAATATTGTACTCTTTTCCTTAGCCAGAATTTTTTCCCACATGATTTTTCTTTGGTAAAATTTTTAATGAGGCATATTCTTTTTTAAAGTGGTCATCCAAGGGGGTGTTAGAAATAAAGTGAGTGGAAAAAAGTTTGGAAAATGAAAAGTTCCCTCCTTATTAATCTTTATCAGTTATTGGAATATGAAAAGGTTATGTTTACCTTTTCTCTCTTCCCCCATGCCTATATATATATATATATATATATATATATGTATGTATCAGATAGAAGAAGTGGGAGAATAAAAGTAGCAAGGCAGGTTGACATTGCTATCTGAAAATGTAAAATGAGAAGACACACTCATGAGTGATTTTGAGAAATATTAAATGATTTGTGGATGACCATTTGAATACAAAATATTATCAATATATATTTTGTTTGATATAGATCTTGTTTTATTATCATTTTATAAGAAATTCATGTTTTTTTAGATTTTCTATAAGCGTTGATTGGCTCTAGCCCAAACACAATTCACATAAGAAGATAAGGTGGTGTATACTCTTTTTTTTTTTTTTTTTTTGCTAAATGCTCCACTCTTTGAGTAGTTTTATAATTATCTTAAAATTAATCAATCTTCACTGATAACAAACATATGTTCATATATCAACAAAGTGGAAAATCTTTGTTTAGATGACTAGGAAAATATAGTTAATGCATAGTTTTCATTGACTCAGTCACAATGTCACATCACTTATGGGGTGTTTAATTTGTCCCCTCTCCCCTCCCTCCTCCCTCCTCCCTCCTCCCCCCTCCCCCTCCTTCTTGTGATTTGCCTTTATTTTTCTTTAACTTAATTGTCAGGTAATGAATAATAGTCTCATTGGTCGGTCGGTTTGTTTAGCAGTTGCCAAATATCGGCCAGTCGCAGAAAAGTTGAAAATGGACCACCACCACCTCACTCATGTTACAAACTTGTTACCTGTCGAACTCTAGTTGAATAATCAAATCTTATGCTCTCTTTTTTAACATCATTTTTATAAATTATGGTCAATGTAAGAATCAAATCACCTATTTTTTTTTGTCGTTTTTAGTGGTATTTTATTTATAATATATATGTTGATAAACCTAGATAAGTATATATACAAAGAAAAAGGAAAAGAAAAAGGAAAAGAAAAATCCGCATGCTTGCATGCATGCGTGTGGAATTATGGGGCACCACAATGTGCATTTCAGTCGAAAAATGGATATTTGTACGTTGGATAACAAATTAACAAGCTATCATGCGGTGGCGGCGCCAAGTTTTTTTATTAAAATTTATATATTTTGATATATATATATATATATATATATATATATATATTATTTTATACTTTTGTGACTTATAATATGTCATATTTGAGTTTGCAAATCGGAAGGCAAGAAAAATTAAAGTTCATGCAAATGGACATAATATTTAAGTAAGTATAATAAAGGTGATAAATTATAATCCTCAACGTGGAGAATAAAAGAGAATTTTATTTGATTTGTGTAGAAATCATTTGATTAGTGTCTATAGTGAGACATTTAATAAGGTGCAAAATTGTTTGATAAAAACTATTTTTCCTTAGTTCCATTTAATAGAAGTCTATTTTATTTTATTTTTTGGAACAAAAAGAAAATATTGAGTGCTAATTCTAATTAACCACTACATTAATACTAACTAGTATGTAACTTACATATTTATTAATCTAGTATGTAACTTACATATTTAGTATTAATAAGTATGGTTAAATATAAATTAAATAGTATATTATGTAACTTACATATATGTATCTATATATATATATATATATATATATATATATATATATATATATATATATATATATATATATATAAGATAATATATATATATTTATATAAGATATAAATTTACATATATGATTTTTACATATTTTTTCTCTCTTTTGATCTTCTCCGATTCTTCTTACAAACAAATAACTACTACAAAGCGTTGTTACATTGGAATTTTTACGTGAATTGTTATCACAGATAATTTACCAAGGCTTGACATATATCCTGGAGGTATATCGTCTGTAACCCTTAACAAACTGATCGTGGTGGGGGCGATAAAGACCTTAAGGACATGGATCACCCGTGTCATGTCTTCAACAACAATTTTGACTCTACTAAACTATGATTCTAACAATCTTAAGGTCTTTATTATATTTGTTAGTCATGATTTTGGTGAGATGGGAGACAACACGGTTTTCAAAGATAAGTGCCATTTTTCTTGTATCTATTTTATCAATGGAATTTTTATGATAATTAGTAATATATTGAGATATTAAGCTAATTATTTTTATTGATAATTCCTGTTAGAAGATGGATTGTGGAGAAAAATGAAAGTGAAAAAGATTACAATCTACATGTTTATAAATTGATGCGGAGAAGATGAAGAGTGATCATCATGAAAAAACACCAAATGTTGATGCTTAGAAATCTTTCTGAAGAGATTATGTCGTTCTTCGGATTTAATTCCAAAAGGTGTGTTTTTTAACATTAGCCTTTATTTTATAAATGATAATTGTGTATCATTTTGTATGTGTATATACTTGAAAGTATATATTTTATGTATTATATCATGTGTAGATGATATTGTATGTTTGAGTATTATTTTACTTATATTTTGTTGTAATAAATTAATTAATTAGTTTTGTGAGATAAGAAAAGTAATTAAATTTTTGTTCATGATGGAATAAATTTAATTTTATGCATATATATATTTTGGTTGTAATATTTTATGAGTAGATAAAATATTATGATGTGTAATAATATATAAATATGTATGAAATTTGAGACAATTATTTTTCTTATACACTAATTGAGATTAATTTATTATGAGAAAGTTGTAGTAAAATTTGAGAAGTTTACTTGTCTCTATGTATAACAAATTAGTTATAAATTAATTTATTTTGAGAATAAAAAATAAATTTATGTTCTTCTTGAACAAAATTATTCATATAAATTTGAGGTAATATTTAGTGTGTAATATTATTTGGTATTTGTATGCATGAATTTTGAGATAGATTACTTTGTTTGTGGATAATAAATTAATTATAAACTAATAGTTAGAAGAGATATTGTAGAAGTAGATTTGGTTGAAGTAAATCTTATATCTGATATGATTTTGATGTTGAGAAAACACTTAGAAATGATATTAAGTAGTGTTTTGGGATAATCATAATTGGTATACGTTGATTTATTTTTTATGTGTACTTTTGTCCAAGAAGTAGTAAATTTTAATGTGATTATATGAATTTTGTATATACTAAATGAGGTAAATATTTTTTTTTGACTTTTTATAAATATAGTGAAGTTCAAGTATTTCATATTATTATGATAATTGTCTTGAATTCTATATTTATAATTTTCAAAAGATATAATGTTTATGGTATTTTATGTCTAAGTTGGGAAAAGAAAATACTTGAGGATATACTAATTCATGTGTGTAAATTTTATTTATTTTTCTACATAAATTAATTTCATTTGTGATAAATTATTTTCTTAGAAAGTAAATATAAATTTTAAATTTTATATACAAATAAATTTGTGCAATATGATGAGTTGTCTTTATAATTTGTATATAATGAATTTTATACTTTTTACATAGAGTCAAGTGTTACGTGTTGGTATACTTGAAAAATGTACATGTATAATTTATTAAGTGCTTATATTAAATAATTTTTTAGATTTGAGATTTTATGTAATTCAGAAAATAAGAACTTGTTTTCTTATGTGGGGGTATTCTAAAAGATTCTTATGTTGAAACAATCTTTATATGAATAACTAATACATAAAATGTGCAAGAACTTATTTTATGTTTTGAGAAGTGTTCCTTAATATTCTTATGTGGAAGTAATATTTATAGGAACATTGTTACATAAAATGTTAATTAATCTAAAATTTATTTTAAGTAGTGAGCATAATATTGTGAAGTGAAATTATTCAATGAGATTTCAATTATTTAAAAGTGTGGGGGTGATTCTTTAAGATTTTTATTTATGGACTAAATTTAGCTTTTGAACTATTTGGAGCATAATTTTATTTATGTAAGAAATAGTAAGGCTTATGGATTTCATGTTGCGAAATTTAATTTGATTGTGTAGTTCTGTGAAATGAAAGTCTTTGAAACACAAACTTTTGAATAATATTGAAGTGTGAACTTATTTCACTTAATTAATTATCTAAGGTTCAACAAAGTTATAAAATTTGAACTAGAAAGAGCAATATTGATTTGGTGAAGAAAATCAATATAATAATTTGGTAAATAAAATACCTATGTTATTAGCCTAAATACGATCCAAAATATTTATTGTGATTTAGTTCAATAGTGAGATTGAAACTAAGTTATAAATATTCAAGTGGATAAATATTAAGTGATAATATGTGCATATTAACCTTGAGATTCTATCGGATATAGAATTATTTATATGTTTACACTAACAATATAATTGTATAAACTATAATGTGATAGCTTTTGTGTATATTAATGATATGTTGATCATTTTACATAGTATTGTTAACGTAAACGAGTTTAAAAAATATCTATTTTTGTCTTTATGTTGAAAGACTTGTAAAATAGATGTTATTTTATTATCATGTGAAAACATAGTGAGGATTCCAACTAAACCAATTAAATTGTATTGAGAGGCTATACTAAACTGAGTTTGATATACCTTGAGATTGAAGAATTTAATAATTCTTTAATAGTAGTGGTACACTAAAAGTTAATTCTGATATAGCTATTGTAAAGTTGAAGTACACATTCGCTAGTGGGAGCCTTGTGTTTGATATGCAATGCACGAGATTAGATATTACATACAGTTTTAAACTTAGTATACTAATGATTTACATTGGTTTTTGTTAGATCTCTCAATGTTTTAATAGATCACATAAGTGTCACTTATATTTTACTGAGAAAAATTATAAATTTACAAGTAGGTGAATTTTCACTCAATCTTGAGGTTTTGTTTCTTAGATGAGTAAAGAAACAAATGAGTATTTTCGTTTCACAATATGAATCTAATGTTATTATTTTATGAGGAAAGTTTAATGGATTAGGGTGTTTGTTAAAACACTGATTGTAGCCTAGTCTAAAGCCTCTTATTTCACAATATTGTGTTAGTGAATTTTTTCATGTACAAATTATTAATCTTGGATTCATAACTGGTTGTGATCTTGAATAAGTATGAAAATATTCACAAGTAGGTGAATATATAATTATATTTTTACAAGTAGGTGAATATATTATTACCCTTGGTGAGGGAATAATTTACTTGGAGTATCAAGTAATATCATTGCTTTATATGATGGAAAAAATAAACGGAATCGAAATTTGTTGGTAAAACATCAAATTGTGGCCACTTCCATTTCTTAGTTCATTATGATGTGATAATGAAATTGTTTTGTATAGAGCATATGAGATTACCTTTAATGGTAAGTCTTGACATGTTGGTCATAGACATAATTTTGTTAGATAATTGATACAAGAAGGTATTATAATATTTATCACGAGAAAGTCAGTGGCGACTTGACTTATCTTTTACTAAGACTTTGATGAGATCTTAGTAAGTTTAACTACTTGTGATATGGAACTTAAACCACTTTGAGTCAGGGGTGATGGGAACCCAACCTATTCATAGGTTACCCCTAGTTTATAGGTTCAATGAAAAAAATAAGTCACAATTGCTGACTGTGTTACTATCGATGTGGTTCCATATGTAGTTTAAGATAGTAACGTCTGTTGCACGACCGAGGCTGAGTTATACTCTTAACAAAGTTGTTGTGTTCTTAGCAAGAAATACACATGTGAAACACTTTGCCTATATGAACTAGAAGTGGAGCCGCTTTTTATAGAGGGTTGTGGTTTACTCTCTTAGAGGTTCATGAAATAGGGTATTGCGCATGGCCATATTAGCGCAAAGAAATTGAGAATACTCATCGTGGTAGGAGGATTTTGTGTGTGACAATTCCGGTCATATCATATAGAAGTAAAGGTTCAATCTACGGACACCTTCAACTTCGATGTGACTTTGAGTTGTTTACACTAAGAGAAGGTTCAATGTTCGTCACACCCTCTTTTATGCACAAATGCCTTGGAGTTGTTTGATAGAAAATTGTTTGGATGAAAAATAGTTTTTTCAAACAAGTGGGGGATTATTATATATTGCACCTTATTTTATACTTTTGTGACTTATAATATGTCATATTTGAGTTTGATAAAATTCATCTGTGGACATAATTTAAGTAAGTATAAAAGGTGTAAATTAGTGTCCTCAACGTGGACATAATATTGTAGTTGGCACATTTTAACTAAATTTTCTGAGAAGATAGATTCAATTAAATACAATGCTTACTATAAGGAGTTTTTAAATTACATATGGAAATCAGAGATTAAAGAAGAGTTCGATTTGAAATGGATAAAGTTGGTTGAGAAGAGTGGGTTAAATGACAACAAATGGCTACAATAAATGTATCAAATTCGTGCTAAATGGGTTCCAGCATATATGAATCATGTTTTCTCGGCTGGAATATCAAGTAGCCAACGAGCTGAAAGCTCTCACTCATTCTTCAAAAAATATGTTTCCAAAAATAATTCATTGGTGGATTTTATGATTCAGTTTGGTAGGGGACTTGAGCATCAACGTCATGAAGAATTATTGGCGGATCACAAAGACATGATTGAGAAGCCTAAAATGAAAATGCTTCATGAGTTTTGGTGCATATGGTTGATATCTATATACATGAAATATTTTTTAAATTTCAGGATGAGATGTGGGAGAGCTTGACTTTTAAATTTGAGCTTATAGATGAGGATGAAGATTAATGTGTGTACAACATTGCAAGAAAAAGTGGCGGTAATTATCCATTGCGACAAATTCATTATGACAAGGTTAAGGATTTTACTTCATGTACTTGCAAAAAATTTGAGAGCATGGGAATTTCTTGTAGACACGTGTTGGGATATTTGCACAAAATGCATGATTATGAAAGATTGCCAAGTCAATACATTTTGAGTAGATGGACAAAAACAATTAAATTTGGGGTAGTCGTTGATGGTAGTGGCATTGAGATAACTGATAACAGGTCATATCTAATGAAGCGGAGTTAATTGATGCAACTAGCCTTAGATATTGATTCTTTGAGTGGTGCACATGATAAAATTAATCAAATGATTAGTTGTGGTACAAGTTTTGTTGATACTTTAGAAAGAAGTCAAATTCCAAGTGTAGTTACTTCAAGGAGTGGGGGTAGCAACTACTACAACGAACCGAGTCAAGTGCATGCAAAGGGTTGTGGTAAAAGGCTTAAAGGAGGGAAAGAGAAAGCATTAGGGAGACCAAAAAAATCTAAAGCTAGACGGTGTAATGGGTGTGGTTTGGTTGGCCAAACACACGACAAAAGAAATTGTCCCATGCTTACAAATCGGTAAGAAATTTGTAAATTTTATATTTATTTTCATTTCAGGATGAGATTTTGCTGTTGTTGAGATTTTGTTGCTGTTGCTGGGCTGTTGAGATTTTGGAATGGATTGCATTCTGTATGATGTTCAAATGTATGATCGCGATTCTCACCGATATTCTCGTGATTCTGTATATGATCGCATTCTCACGAGATTTTGAGATTTTCAAATGTTGTTGGGCTACATTTTTAGTTTCTGCCTTTCATTTTGTCCTTATGCAAAGCAGTGGAGTTAGTTGGCATTGAGATAATATCAAATCAAGTGTGTGTTTTCTTATGTATAAGAGCAATATTAGGATTTTCGGTTGTGTATGAAATTGAATTCTTTGCGGGTAAGAGAAACTGAACTCTTTTCGGTTGAGTACTGGTGAAATTGAACTCTTTGCAGAGTCTGGATTTGTAAGAGATTGTGGGTAAAATTTACTTTAGCTTTATTTAGTACTGAGTACAAGTGATGGCCTTGGGAACCATGCATAGCAAATTAATAAAAAACAAATAATGACAACAATTACTTTAGCTTTACTTAGTACTGCAATTTGGTGCAGTATTCTACATGAAAATTATGCCTAGATAGTTTTTTAGCACATGTTGTTCGCCTTTCGCAAAAGAGTAGGTATTTTCAATAATTCTTGGGTTGGCATACATTGCACATG
This sequence comes from Panax ginseng, assembly GCA_020205605.1. Classification (NCBI taxonomy): domain Eukaryota; kingdom Viridiplantae; phylum Streptophyta; class Magnoliopsida; order Apiales; family Araliaceae; genus Panax; species Panax ginseng. The sequence goes on along the minus strand of CM035144.1, from coordinate 108,609,987 downwards.
GATAGATTCATTAGTTGAAAAAATTAGTGTCATTCCCAACATCAGAATAATTCTTGGGTAGGCATACATTGCAATTTTTCGGGTTCTGAAGCCAAGGTCCTGATTGCTCTAGACAATTTTTGAGTTTTAATTGGGGGAAGGGAAATGGAGGTAAACGTTAGCACTCACCTTGAAACTTCTTAAAAAGATCCATCTTTCCATTTCTCCCAAAAATAAAACTCACAATTAAGCAAAAGAGAATCAGACCATAAGACTAACATTTATTTGTAATACAACGAAGGCTAATAGTATTATCCGCGCAAAAGAAACTCGCCTAACAAAAACATCAGCCTATTCAGAGATCAAGAACCATACAAAATCTCACAACATCCCATAACCATAACAAGGTCCTGATTGCTCTAACCAGTTTTTGAGTTTTATTTAGGGGAAGGGAAATGGAGGTAAACGTTGGCACTCACCTTGAAACTTCTTAAAAAGCTCCATCTTTGTGAGACCCTAGATTTTATGAATAAAGATTTAAATTTCTCGAATATTACGGTGTGGATTTGATATAATGTTATAGTTGTGGGTAGTATTTATAAATTTTGCAAAGTATGCAAGTTGTTATAAAATATTCGTTTCGTCGAGGAATATTCGTTTTGTCGGGGAATATCCGTACGACGTCACAATCATTGGTGGACCCCACAACGGAAGTATTGTCTTATTTAGAAAATGACAGAATTATCTTTTTATAATAGCGGAAGTATTACCGTTAAAACTGTTGAACTACTCTTAGTAGTAAAAGTGCGAAGAATACGCCGTGATTGCATAAGTAGCACTTACGATATTGATTATTGATGCTTACGTAAAAGTCACCCGATTATACTCAATTATTGCTATAGTAATTATTGCATCATATCTCTCATATTATTGATTCAATTATTATCATAAGATCATCCGCATTATATGATATATTATTAAATCAATAATTGAGACGATTAAAGTTATTCATATTATTAAATTGCAATATTTACAATGTCTAGAAGTTCATCAAGGAGAAGTTTGGTCATATAATTGCGCGCCTAATAAGAGAAATCCTTTATCTGAAAGCCCCTCTTCCGGGAATGACTCGTTGTTAAATATTGTAATTATAACAATAATGAATAAATGTTATTAAAATCAAATTTGAGTTCGGAGTTGAATTTGGAAGTCATCCGTGGCCTATAGTGCATAGATGGACTTGGTATGATTATGACCATGGATTTTTAGGGTATAATCATGACCGTAATGTTACAAATGATGTGGTAAAAGTCCTCATTGCCCGTAGTGCAGGTTGATGGACAGTTGTTGGCATAATCATGACCATTAATGAATACACGAATATCCTTCGCGTGTAGTAGTGCATGGATAATTTGTGGTCGTGATACTAAAAAATATCCTGGCCGAGTAGTGTAGGGGTGATTCGATGATGTGGATTATTTATTGTTCGAGTCTCAAATGATAAAAGTGATGAAAAACCTTTTAAATCATAGAAGATAGTAGATTTTATTCTCTACTTGAATCTTCTAATGGATTGCTTGTTCCGCTTTAGTTAAACTTGATGTTTGTTATATTTTATCAGTTTAACACTGTTGAAGGCTAACGATAATTTATTCTGCATTATCTTAGTCATAATATTTCTTACTGGGCTAGTTGAGCTCACCCTTTTGCTTTCATTGTTCTCTTCAGAAATGAGAACGTAGCTAAATGGACTAATGGGAATGGAGTGATGGTCCGAGATGGTGTCATAGTAGTCCTCACTATTCTATAAAATAGTGTGATAATAAATGTAATGAGGACTCCATTGAGTGTGGATATTGTCTAGATGACAATATTTGTATTACAACTCATAGCATATGTTTATCGTATTTTACACGATAGTTGTATAATTAAATTGTATTTGAATTTATGTACCATGTAAGTGGCGACCCAAGATGGGTGATGTATACACTTTTGGGGCGTCCAGTTTGGTATCAAAGCTTAGGGATATGATCCTCGGCCGAGATGTGAGACAAGAACTAGGGGGAGAGACGGGAATTCTTCCTTAGTATATGACCTACCTAAGTTTATTTGGTATTTAATTGGTCGATCAGAGTATAGGGATAATATGTGATATGTTAATTAACCCTTGTTTTGTGGTAGTATATGAAAATGACATCCGAGAATGTTGTGAATAGCAATGGAGCACAGGAGACCGTTGAGTCTCCACAGATCAATAATCAGGATAATGTGCATCAAGAAAGCGACAATCCTTATGCAAACAACAACACTGAACAAATGATGAATGATGGAATGTTCAGAGGCTTTATACAATTTATGCAACATCAGACAAGAACGGCTCCTGTCCAAAATACAGGTGGAAACACTGGAACCCCTTGGACGGTCATCGCTAATTAAGTAGTTCAAGGAACTGAGACCACCGAAATTTTTTGGAGAGCCAAAACCACTTAAGGCGGAGACGTGGATAAAGCAGATCTGCAAGATATTTGATGTCTTGGGATGCTCCCGAGGAGCAAAAGGTTCCCTTTTCCACCTTCATGTTGCTGGCAGAGGCAGATTACTGGTGGGAATCTGTAAAGCGTACTCAACCTGCCGCATTGAAGATGACTTGGGAGAAGTTCCAAGAATTTTTCAACGACAAGTACTTTCCCGAAAGTATTCGTCACATGAAAGAGGTAGAGTATTCATCAAACTGGAGCAAAACAACATGACCGTGTCGCAGTACGAAGCCAAGTTTTTTGAGTTGTCCCGGTTTGCGTCCCATTTGGTTGATAATGAGGAGAGAATGACGCGAATGTTTCTAAGAAGTTTGAAACCCGAGATACGTCAATATCTTATCTCTCATAAACTGTGTTTGTATTCAGATATTGTTAATAGGGCTCAGTTATTGGAGCGTGATAATGAGTCAACCCAACCAAAAGAGAAGAAAATTTAAAAATGATAATACCAATGATATGATCATCGAAGCGGTGACAATAAGTGTGGAGGGAATCAACATGTCAGAAATGATAACTACTTCGTGGTAATCATGGCCAAAACAATAAGAATGGACATTTCAAGAAAAGGAGATTCAACAATGATGGAAAGACGTCAGCATTAATACCCGTTGTTAAGGAAGGAGAACGACCACTTATCATATGCTTCAAATGCGGAGGGGAGGGACATATCAGTCCAAACTATGCGCAGCAGTCCAAAACGTGTTACAATTATGGAAGAGAAGGTCACCTAGCCCGATTTCGTTAGTAGAAACCTTCGTTACATCCACTGTTTATAAATCTTGCTTGATTCAAATCGACATTTTCACGTTATTTATCGATCTTATCTCTTTGAAAATACTTGCCCTTGATGTGATTTTAAGAATCGATTGGTTAACTACTCATCATGCCAAAATTGATTATTTTTATAAGGTTGTTAGCTTTCATATTCCTAACCAACCTGTTATGCGAATTCAAGCAACCAAACCACTAAAGTCAATCATTGTCATATCAAGCCATAAGTAAAAAGCCCCGAGCCTTTCGCTGGTGACTTCCAAGTCTTGGAATACACCGAAGCCAGACTTTCTGTAGGTGACGCCGTGAATGACGATGGCAAGTTGATAGGTATCAATGTGACGTACTATCCAAGTCTTGGATGAAAGTCACAGTTTTTAAATGATATTTCTATTGTTAATAAATTTCTTGACGTATTCTTGAAGACTTCTTAGCCTACCCCTAGAGCGTGAAATCAAATTTTGTATTGACCCTAGTACAAAACCCATTTTTAAAACCCTCAAGTATTTTTTCACCCAAAACGAACGTATAATGCGCCAAAGACGATGGCTTGAGCTGTTGAAGGTTACGACCATTCAATATCACCGTGGAAGAGTGAACGTGGTAGTTGACGCGTTAAGTAGAAGATCGTATGCGTTTACAAGTGTGATATTGTTAACACAAAGACCCATTTCGTATAACTTATAAATGATGAAGATAGAGTTAAAAACTCTATGGACCCACGTGAAAATAACAAATATACGATTAGAATTGACTTTAATCAATAAAGTTAAAGTCGTTCAAGCTACAAACTCAAATCTGATGAATGTGAAGAAGAAGGTTCAAGAGGGCGTTATTCTAGAAGCAAGAGTCGATGAAGAGAGAAAATCTCAACCCTCGATTTAATTAGCCTATTTGAAATACTTGATCGAGTAGGAACTGTGGCCTATAGACTCGTTTTACCGCCAAGTATGTCGCGTGTTCATAACATTTTTCACGTATCAATGTTACGTAAATATGTGGATGACCCAAACCACATTATTGAATTAGAACTAGACGAGAAAGCAGAAGAGTTAACGTATGAGGAGATACGTGTTACAATCTTGGATAAGAATGATCGTATTCAACACTCAAAGGTTATACCTCAAGAGTTAGAATCTGAAATGAATTCAAGGTATCCTCATCTCTTCGGCATACCAAGTACGTACGTAAATTTCGAGGGCAAAATTTTATAAGGAAGGGAGATTGTGAGACCCCAGATTTTATGAATAAAGATTTAAATTTCTCGAATTTTTTTTTTGATATTATGGTGTGGATTTGATATAATGTTATAGTTGTGGGTAGTATTTATAAATTTTGCTAAGTATGCAAGTTGTTATAAAATATTCATTTGGTCGGGGAATATTCTTTTTTTCGGGGAATATTCATACGACGACACAATCATTGGTGGACCCCACAATGGAAGTATTGTCGTATTTAGAAAACGACAGAATTATCTTTTTATAGCGGCGGAAGTGTTACCGTTAAAACTATTGAACTACTCGGTAGTAAATGTACAGTAATACGCATGGTTGCATAGTAGCACACGGTATTGATTATTGATGCTTACGTAAGAAGTCACTCAGTTATGCTCACTTATTGCTACAGTAATTGATGCATCATATCTCTCATATTATTGATTCAATTATTGTCACAGTATCATCTGCATTATATGATATATTATTAAATCAATAATTGAGACGACAAAGTTATTCATATTATTAAATTGTAATATTTACAATGTCTAGAAGTTCTGTCAAGGAGAGGTTTGGTTGTTAAATATTGCGAATTATAACAATAATGAATAAATGTTATTAAAAATCAAATTTGAGTTCAGAGTTGAATTTGGAGACGCGGACATGATATTTGAGTCCGAAACGATGAAATTAGTAAAAATAGACTATAAACATAAAATTTTCTGGAGTTGACTTTTTGGTCAAAAAGTCAACAGTTGACTTTTTTAGAAAAAGTCAAACTTCAAAATTTTAAAAATTATATTGTTGATAAAAATAGTTCCATTGTGTTGGGATTATTAGTGTTAGTAGAAATCGACATTTATTTCGATAATAATTGATGTCTGGAGGTTATATTGACCAATCGGGTAATTAACCGGATAAATAAATAATTAATTGCTATTGATTCACATGATTATAACTACTTGTTCACATGTGTGTACTATTGATTCACATTCTTGCTACTATTAGGGGAGTTGGTGCAAGATTGATAATACATGCATGACTAAATTAAAAGTGGAGGTATAGATGAAGGTACTATACTGTAATTCGTATTTTCACATGTCTAGAACTATTGATTCACATGATTTACTATTAGGGGAGGTGGTGCAAGTTTGATAATACTTGCAGGACTAAATTAAAAATAAAGAAAAAGAGGAAGGTATTATCTTTGTAATATTACGAGCCCCAAAATGTGCAATTATTGAAACTATATTTTCTATAAATAGAAGCTCATTTCTTCATTATTCTTCACCAATTCACTCAAGCTATAGAGCATTTATTATAGAGAGAAATTATAGAGAGAAAGAAGAAGAGAAGTCTGCTACCTCACTATTCCAGTATCCAGTTTTTCTAAGTTAAGGGGTATTATTTCTTTCGTATTCATGAAGAGAGCTATTGTTATTTAATTCCTTATTATTCTATTGGAATAACATGTCTATGCAAAGTACCGCATACATGGTGAAATTCTTCTGTTATTCCATTCTTTATTATTCATTTGGAATATCTTGTCTGCATGCGTAGACACGCATTTGATTCCGGTTCCATTATTTATTATTCGTTGGAATAACTCCGTCATGCGCTTTATCGCATGCCTGGTGAAGTCTTCTTATATTCCATTCTTTATTATTCTGTTAGAATATTATGTCTGTGCGTATTACGCATGACCTAGTTCTATTATTTATTATTATGTTGGAATAACCTGCCTGTGCGGTCTATCGCATGCCTGGTGATGTCTTCTGTTATTCCATTCTTTATTATTCTGTTGGAATATCCTGTGTGTGCGGATTACGCATGACCTAGTTCCATTCTTTATTATTCTGTTGGAATAACCTATCTATGTGGATTATCACATGCAAGGTGAATGATCCTTCGTATTCATTCCTTATTAACTTGTGGAAATGATCTGTCTACGAGGATTACCGCATGGCAGACAAAAATCCATTTGTAGTTTCATATATTATATTATACTCAGTTGGTTAAAGTTTTGGCTTCTATACTCCATGAAATTAGTGGAATATCCTTGATATTTGCGCTTCATCCAGTATCTATTCATGGAAATATTCTTTTGAGCATTCTTGAATTTTACTCAACAAAGAAGTATCATGTTAACAATTTGGATATTATTGATCTCTGGATAAATTAGATTATAAATCTTTAAAAATTTATTCTTGAACTTGTTTTATTGAATTCCTATATCATTATGATCATCCTCATGTTTATATTCCGCTGAAAGTCATCTATGGCCTATAGTGCATAGATGGACTTGGTATAATTATGACCATGGAGTTTTTGGTATAATCATGACCTTAATGTTACAAATGATGTGGTAAAAGTTCTCATTGGCCCGTAGTGCATTGATGGATAGTTGTTGGCATGATCATGACCATTAATAAATACACAAATATCCTTGGCCCAGAGTGCATGGATAATTTGTGGTCGTGATACTTAAAGAATATCCTCGTCAGTAGTAGTGAGGGGTGATTCGATGATGTGGATTATTTATTAAGTTGAGTCTCGCCGATAAAAGTGATGAAAAACCTTTAAATCATAGAAGATAATATATTTTATTATTTACTTGACTCTTCTAATGGATTGTTTGTTCATTGCGCTTAAACTTGATGTTTGTTATATTTTATCGTTTAACAACGTTGAAGGCTAACGCTAATTTATTCTGCATTATCTTAGTCATAATATTTCTTCTTATTGGGCTAGTTGAGCTCACCCTTTTGCTTTCATTGTTCTCTTCAGGAAATGAGAACGTAGCCGGGACTAGTCGGGGAATGGAGTGATGGTCCGAGATGGTGTCATAGTAGTCCTCACTATTCTATAAAATAGTGTGATAATAAATGTAATGAGGACTCCATTAATTAGTGTGGATATTGTCTAGATGATAATATTTGTATTAAAACTCATAGCATATGTTTGTCGTATTTTACACGACAGTTGTATAATTAAGTTTTTATTTGTATTTTGTACCATATATTTGGCGACTCAAGATGGGTGATGTATACCTATTTTGGGGGCGTCACAGTCTTTCCCTTTCTCCCAAAAATAAAACTCACAATTAAGCAAACGAGAATCAGACCATAAGACTAACATTTATTTGTAATACAACGAAGGCTAATAGTATTATCCGCACGAAAGAAACTCGCCTAACAAAAACATCAGCCTATTCAGAGATCAAGAACCATACAAAATCTCACAACATCCCATAACCATAACAAAACCATCAGATCGCAATCATCGATTTAACTCATTGTAATGTAATATACTATACCCATGCCATAAAAGTAGAAAATCATCCAAATTCAAAAGCCAAACACTACAAGTGAAAACAAATAAAAACAGGATCTGAGGAAAGATGAGAAAAAAGTACAACCCTAAGAAACCCATGGCCTTAGATCTCAAAAATAATTAGTTATCTAATCTTTTTCTTGTTTTTCAATGGTCCTCTTGAATTTTACTCGAACCTTGTCATCAAATACAACATATCGCTTTTAATCTCAATCATCGCTTTCTCGCAAATGGATCAACCTTGTCTTCATACTTCTCATAGAGAAACAGAACTCGTGTGCAAGCAAAGACAAAAGCCGCTTTCACAACATACACAAGAAAATAACCACTAATAACTCAACAATGTAATTTTCATACCATAGATCCACCAATCTCATACATAACGTGTTGGTTAAATAATGAAAATTATCAAAATTACAACCGATTTAATAACATTAACAACAACACCAAGATACATAACATTAACAATTATGACAAATTGTTGAGTTAGGTTAATTCATGATTTCAATCTTCATAATCGCTTAATTCGTTGGAGTCGTTAGTATTCGTTGGATGAATTGTTACATTTAAACGCTCGGATGTGTCCATCTGCAACCTCCCTTGATTATGCAACACACGAACATATTCATTCACACCGGTGATAAAGTTACCACATTCTTTGCATATTTTGGGACACAATAAATTTATTCACTGTGTAAAAGGAACAAATATACAAAATTACAATACATAAATACATACCATTCTTGGGGCAAGAATAATAGTGTTCACCGGATTCTTTTCCGATATTAAAAGTTTTACTATACAAGGCCCTGCATCAACAACGTATATATATGAACGGAGGCCATACGGATGTAAAGAAGAGATTTAATTTGATGACATATTTTCTATCAACAGACAGACATAAAAAAGATCAACAATTATTCCAAATTGTATATTTGAATGAATTACGTCAGCTTATTAGATATAAAACAATCTCTAAAACTTATATGACTGCAATATTAATACAAACAAATTTTAATAGATTATCAATTTGATCATATCTCACAGTCTTGTATGGGCCAATCCTGGCCCTTAATTATCAATTTGATCATATCTCACAATAAATGAATCACTTGAAGATGAATAGGGAGGATGGCTTGGTAAAAACATAATGTATACATTATATTGAATTCTCAGGGGTGCATGTTTTATATAAACTTTGTGTTATTGGGTACATTTTCTAAATACTTACAATGAGACAATGTCTTTCAAATTAATGTTCTCAGTGTCAAATTCTTGAACAAAATTCCTTTTTTCGAGTTTTCAATTATTTTCCCAGTAAAGAAACTTTGATTACAAACTTTAATCTCTTTCTCATATCATATTAAGATGAGAAAAAGGGTGCAAAAGCCAAATGTGTGAGACCCCAGATTTTATGAATAAAGATTTAATTTTCTCGAAATATTTTTTTTTAATATTATGTTGTGGATTTGATATAATGTTATAGTTGTGGGTAATATTTATAAATTTTGAAATGTATGCATGTTGTTATATAATATTCGATTGGTCGGGGAATATTCGTACAACGGCACAATCATTGGTGGACCCCACAACGGAATTATTGTCGGATTAAGAAAATAATAAAAATATTTTTATGAAAATAACGGCGGAAGTTTTACCGTTAAAACTGTTGAACTACTCGGTAGTAAAAGTACAGTAATACGCGTGATTGCATAGTAGCACACGGTATTGATTATTAATGCTTACGTGATAAGTCACTCAGTTTTGTTTTACTAGTATTATTAATGTAATAAAACAGAAAAACTTTTTATATAAAACAGAATACTTTTATAAAATTATTCTATAAATAGAATATATTATATTCTATTATGCATAGAGTTTTGCATAGTAAATTTTTTTATATATAAAATGTATTACTTTTATAAAGTTATTCTATAAATGTAATATATTATATTTTATTATACATAGTGTTGCATAAGTACTGCATAGTGTTTTGCATAGTAAAATCTTTTTTATATAAAATGTAATACTTTTATAAAGTTATTCGTTTTATTAGATTATAAATAGAATATACTATATTTTATTTAAAATATTTTACTTTAAATATGGACCGTCCGATTAAAAGTAAATCAATCTGGACCTGTTCATGAATTAGTTACTATGCAGCGATCCATTCTTCTATAAATAGAAGCTCATTCCTTCATTATTTCTTACTTAATTCATTGAAACTCTAGAGAGAGAAACTATAGAGAGAATTCTTCTTCTATAATCTTGAGCGTATTTCTTTTAGAGTTTAAGAAAGCTTTGAGTGTAAGATAAGTTTTCTTGAGTATATCTTCGCCTACCAATGTAATACTCTTCTTTCAAAGGTAAGAGATATTATATGTTGTAATTGTAAGGGGTATTATTTCTTCAGATTCATGAAGAGAACTTCATTATTCCATTTTTTTATTATTCGTTGGAATAACTCAGATACGTGGACTACCCTATACTTGGTGAAATTCTTACATTATTCTATTCTTTATTATTATGTTGAATAACCTATATATGCCAAGTACCGCATACATGGTGAAATTCTTCATTATTCCATTCTTTATTATTATGTTGGAATAACTTGTATATGCGAAGTACCGCATACATGGTGAAATTCTTCTATTATTCTATTCTTTATTATTTTGTTGGGAATATCCTGGCCTATGTAATTTCTTAATTTTGACACGGTTCTCGCTTTTATCCGTCCAATATATCTGCTCTATGCATTTATTGGACTGGTTCCATTATTTATTATTCTCGTCGAAATATCCTCGTGCGTGCATTTATTATTTCGTTGAATATCATGTTTCAGGCGTTCTTATTGGGACTCGGTTCCATTATTTATTATTCATTGGGAATAACTTTTGTTTGTGCAAAGATCGCACGCATGGTAAATCCTTATGTTATTTCATTCTTTATTATTCTGTTGGAATAACCTGTCTATGTGGATTACCACATGCATGGTGAATGATCCTTTATATTCATTCCTTATTAAATTATGAAAATGATCTGGTTACGTTGATTATGATGAGAGTCATAATAAAAGTATTGGACTGATAAAAATCATGGATATATGAAGTATTAGTAAGTGTTATGATGAGTTATGTTAGTTATTATGTGAAAACATGAAAGTTTCTTAGAAATCAGAAAGGGTTAAAAAATAGATTTTCGTGAAAATGGAACATGAAATTCAATAGACCATATCTCCTATTATATTTTGAATTTTTGAGTGTGGTCAAGTTCTAAAGTTAGATCTATGAGTTTCCTAACTTGTCAAAGTGGAATCACTAAAAAAGGTGTTGTAGATTTTCGTGTAGACTGATTTTAGCAAAGCACGAAAAAGTGAAAAATAGGAAAATAGCTACTGCCAGAAATTTTAAAAGGGTATTTTTGGCCACTTAATTTGTGAGAAAAATTTCGGCGTTTTGGGACATGAAAGTATATGTTATAAAGTACATCCTGTCCAAAAATGAGCTCATTCTGACTTAAAATGAGCAAGTTATGACCATTTCAATATTTAAATTTTTCCGACGAAAAACGCTATAACCGGAGTTCTATAACTCCGATGACCATGAAATTTAAACTGGAAGCTCACATTAACATGTGTAAGATTCTGCCAAGATTTGAGAATTTTTGGAGTTAAACTTGAGGTAGCTAATTTCTTAAGGAATTAATAAGAAATTGATTTTTGAAAAATAGTAAATGAATTTTAAAAATTTCGAGAAAAATATATGTTCTTTATGGGACTATATTCTGCTAAATCCCAGAAAAGAAATATTTTTGGGACTGATTTGGTATTTTTCATGAAAATAGTTTAGTTACGAACATACGAGTTAAATATGTTATGTGAAGTAACAAAGTTGGAAAATAAGATTTTATGGCTTGGAAATCCTATATAAGGTATATGCAGATTTTTGATAAGGGATTTAATCATTGGTGATGAAATCTTATGATTATGTCATTTTTGAATGATTAAATGCAATATTTGGTAAAGTGTAAACAATTGAAATAAATTGTTTATAAGTTTAAAAAGTGATTAAAATATTGTTATGATATTAATAATATTAGATTATGAGTGGTTGATAATATTTGGATAAATTTAAAGTCATTAATATTTATCCTTGTTTTTGATTTGATTAATACTTATGTCATTGTCATCATCCTCATGTATATATATTATGTTGAAAGTCATCTGTGGCCTGTAGTGCATAGATGGACTTGGTATGATTATGACTAGGATTATTTGGTATAATCATGATCGTAATATTACAAATGATGTGAAAAAGTCCTCATCGGGTAGTAGTGCATTGATGGACAGTTTTTGGTATGATTGTGGCTATGGATTCTCTTCGGCTAAGGGTGCAAAGATGAATTATTTTATGGCATGATCAGGACCGTTGATGAAAATATGATTATCTTTGGCCCGTAGTACATAGATAATTCATGGTCGTGATATTAACGAATATCTTTGGCCTGTAGTGCAGGGATGATTCGATGATGTGGATTACTTATTAAGCTGAGTCTCAGCAATGAAATAATAATTCATGAATGTGATAATAATGAATATCCTTGGCCGTAGTGTGTGGATAATTCATGAGTGTGATATTAACGAATATCATTGGCCGTAGTGCATGGATGATTCGATGATGTGGATTCTTTATTAAGCTGAGTCTCAGCATTATTGGTTTTACAGTTGTATATCTTTGGCCTGTAGTGTAAAGATGAACTGTTGGTTATTGGTTTTACAGTTGTATATCTTTGGCCGTAGTGCAAAGATGAATTTATTAGTATGATTACTTTAGCAGGAATTGTGATTTGGTATAACCATGATTTTTGATGTTTGGTGAAGATAGGTGATGAAAATTATCTTCGTCTCAGGTGCGAAAAGGAATTCGTAATCACAATTATGATTATGAGTTATTCATATGATTATGGACGAGAATTGTTGATTGATGTTACGGTGATAAAACATTATTGGTGGACTTTTAACATGGAGAAGATAATAGACATGATGGTCTATTTGACTCTTTTAATGGATTGCTTCATTCCACGTTAACTATGGTTGAAAATTTTATCATCTACCATATGTTCTAAATCTCTCGAAGTTATTATTGATGAAAGCTATTGATAATGTAATTATCTTTAGTCATGATATTCTTTTATTGGGTTAGTCAGGTTTCACCTTTTGCTTCACAATTCCTTTCGTAATAAGAGTGTAAAATGGGTCGAATTGTGGGATAACAGAGGAAATAATGTGATGGTCCGAGACTATCGAAGTTTCTCAATACATTATAAAACAAAGATAACATGCAACCGATAATTGTATTGAGGACCTAAGATGTGTGTCGATTTTATACGCCACTTAATAATTGATTTTAGCGAACAACAATAGGGTGATGAGAACCCGACTTTGAAAGCGTCAAAAGTGCACCTCATTAGAATGAATATGATAGTAATCTTCTCGCTCTTCTTTGGGGTCTTAAAATATTTTTCATCAGTATTTTATATGGCATTGTAACAATTTGAGTTTGATATTGTCTACGAGATAATATTGTATTAAAACTCACACTTATTTGTTGTCAGACTCGCACAAACAAATCAACAGCTTGTATAAATGAAGTTTGTATTTGATTTTTATAATGTGATATCTGGCGACTCAGAATGGGTCGTGTATACCTATTTTGGGGGCGTCACAAAATGACTAAATGTCATACAAACATAAACAGACAACCATAAAGGGCATTCACAACATATATAGGAACCACATAACAGAACACCAACAGAAGACAAATTAAGGAGAAAAAAACATATATTTCCATGCAGCTATTGAAAATGATATATATATTTTCCTCCAATTTGAGCTAAACACAAGTCTTAGTTTTTTTCGCCCTACAAAAAGTGTGCCCTTGGCAGTTAGCTTTTGGCTTCATGTAAATAAAGGAAGCAAATAAAAAAGAACAGGGGTCATACAAATGAGTAGAACATTGAAAGTCTCAGTTTTTCAGACATCTAATAGAGAAGATGATGCGAAGTTGAGTGTATCTCTCTCCTCTAATATATGTTCTTCTGTTAATAATCAATTTAGGGTCGTTGAAGGTGTACAACCCCCATAATCTTTTTTATGGACGAGAGTATCAAAAATATAATTTCATCATGTATGTTTTTTCAGTAAAGAAGATATTCATAACAAAGAACAAAATCACCAATACACTTCCCCCCAAAACAAACCCTAGATCTTTGTAGCAAAACAAACCCCAAAACAGAAATTACAAAATTAAGTTGCAATCTTTACCTTCTGATTCTCTTTGTAGGAACCTCCGCTTCCGATTTGCAACAGAACCTGTTCGAATTCGTTCTTGCCTTCCGATTTGCCTTCCCGTTTCGTTTTTTGTGAGAGGAAGTCTTCTGAACGCTAAAGGACAGAAAGGGAAGAGTGAGAGAGATACTTCTTTCTTTTTTGTGACCCGCCCGTTTCTGTTTTCTCCTTTTTTAGATCCGCGTGTTTCTTTTTTTCCTTTAGTCTGTTTCTTAGTCCGTCCAATTGGTCCACAGCAGATCAGTTCTGTATATATATATATATATATATATATATATATATATATATATATATATATATTAATTAGTAGCAGATTCTTTATCTCTAAAAGAAATAATAAATAGGAAGTAGGGACGGGAACAAAAGCAATTAAGTTCGTTCAAGAATCTTTTGTCTTAATTAGCTAAAGAAGGACGTTTTGAGCATATACTAATATCTTATCCAGACATTCAATAAATAATGCCATGGAAATTATTTTAATCGTCCGAGTAAATAATTATTAGCTTGATAATGCTCCACCACCTTCTTATTAATTATCACCACAACAATCTATCATTAATTAATTCCTCATTTTATGATATGAACACGCTGTACTGTACTCTTTCTTCCTAAGAGAGGAGGGAGTACTATCTGTCTCTTGTATTTTGCTCTTCATGGAAATATAATGCATGATTATTTATTTATTTTTATCAGCAGTGGCATTACAAGAATTAAATACCTAACAGATGCATGCACTAAAGCATAAAACAAATCAAAACTAAAAGTAAGCACCATTATCATGCCTTGAAATGTAGATAAGTACTTCCTAATTAATCTTGTATATTATGCATGGTCCATTCTTATGGTACTCTCCCTTTCAAAATTTAAGATTAATTTTAATTTTAAAATTTAATATTTTTAATTTCAAATGTTAAATAATTCATTTAATTTTTGAAAATAATAAATATTATAATTAATAGAATTTTTATATAACTTTTACAATGTTTGCAATTATATTGTATAAACTTAATTATAAATAAATATAAATTTTGAATTTAAAAATCTCTCAAAATTAACATCATAAAGTCAACATCTATCTTATATTTTGCCACAGAAAATATATTTCAAGTACTGATTTTAGTGATGCTATTTCCACCCAGCCCATGTACAATGTACAAAAATAAAATCTTAAAATAATCTGTTTATTATTAATTAGAGAGTAGGAAGTGCTTAATTGGTGAGAATATTGAGTGGTGAAATTTGTAATGTATTACTACTATACTGATGTGTTTTAGTCTTTTGATAACTAGATCATGTCTATATGGGATTATCATATTTATATGGGATTTATCTGATCTAGGTCATGTCTTCATGTCTTAATTAGGGGATCGGGTTTTAGCGAGGCAGGGGTTGGGGAATTGGTTTTTTTTTTGTTTTTTTTTTTTTTTTGGGGGGGTGTGTGTGTGTGTGTGTGTGTGTGTGTGTGTGTGTGTTTAAAGTTATCAATTTTGTGTCCTTAACCCCCTATTCTTCTATGTAGAGGACCAAATCCATCTTACTACAACCGATGACATTATTTAATTTAGTGAATGAACAAGAAGAAAAATGTTAAATGCAACCATTCTCAATATTTTTATTTATTATGTTGAGATTAATAGTCTTAAGAGTTTGTTTAGAACTGAATGAGTCTGAATGAGCCAAGATCTAAACGAATAAGTCATTAAGACTGTTTGTTTACAAGTTTTGAAATCTGAATGAAAAATGAATAGAATCGGCGATTCTTTTAAAAATTTGGTCAAAGCGCTTGAATAGGTCTGAGTATCGTTTTTTTACCCAAATAGTCATCCATCTCCATCTCGATCATCTGCCATTGCACACTCAATACATGCAAGCAAACTGACCTCCATCTTCAAACCCCTAGTAGATTCACCATCATTGAAAAGCATTCACCTCCTCCACCACCTATCTTTAAAATCCTACCACCTTAGAGCCAAAAACATTATATCACTATGCTTAACAATCGCTGCTAGCCGCAAAGTCCACCAAATCCGATAAAAAAAATATTCATATACCCAAAATAACAACCCAGATCTATAGTTATACCAGTACTAAATTACAAAAAGAAAAAAAAAGAAAAAAGTATCAACCCAAAACAAAATCGTGTCTCCTCTCATCCAACAATTAGCAATATTCAAATTATAAAGAAAAAAAAGAGGGAAGAAGAAGAAAATGGGTTCTCTTGATCTGAAACTTTTTCATTTTTCATTTTTAATATCTTTGTTAACAATGAAAAAGTATGGGATGATTAACAGACGAAGATGAGGGACGAGGGACAGGGAATGGGGGTAGGAACAAGAACGAGTAACTGAAATGGGGAACTGGGGCGAAAAGGGGAAAGGAGAAAGGAGGGGGATTATTAGGATAGGATTTAATATTTATCTTTCGATTAAATTTTATTTAGTTTTTATCTTTAGTTTTTGTTTTTTTAATTATTAATGTTTTATTTAATTGTTGTTTTGTTTTATTTAATTGTTATTTTATTTTATTTAATTATTGTTTTGATAACATATTATTCTTTATTACTATTATGCATTTTTATTTACGTAAAATGATAAAAGAAAATTTGTAGAATGATTCATTTTTAAATTTGTTTGAATTATTCAATACTTTGTTTGATAATTTGTTTTAACTATTTATTTTTATATGTTGTACGATGAATATTGTATTTAATTTTTTTAGTACATCCAGACAGAATTATATATTTGTTCATCATAGTTTACAGGGATAAAATAGTAAAAGACTGTTATTCAAATATTTCAGACATATCAATTATTAAACAACTTTTTTCATTCAATATTTGGCTTCATTCAGCTCATTCATATTACTTAAACATTTAAAACCGTTTAATTCAATTTTTATCATAGTCCCTTACTTTCCATAAATTAAACTTGAAAATTTATTATATATATTTAAGTGATTTCTTCACTTAGTATATACCAATGATCCATTTTAAGTTAAATGTTTTAATATGACATTAGAGTTACTATTATCCTTTTATGTATTTGGCCCATGAACATATTAGGGACTCACATATACACTCTGTGGGCTCATGTGTAAATTAAGATTCATATGACCTAATTAAATTAAATGTATAATTAGGATTCTACGACCTCATTAAATGTATAAATTAGGGTTCATGATATGACCTAATTAAATGAAGACGAAAAAATCGAAAATAAATATGCTAGACCTGAGATAAGCCTACAGGTGTCCCGGGGCAGAAGGCATGTATAGAGACGGCTCGTTTTGAAAATTAATTGAGGGATTGGATTGGTGGCTAGAAGGATAGAGTGATATGGGCATTATTCTAATGACTAATGGGTATTTCTGGAATTTTTCTAAAGATGTGTGTCTCACATGTGACTACTTAAGTTCTAAGAAACTCTATAAATACCCCTTCCATTCTATGAAGGAGGGGGACCTCTTTTTGGACTTAGACATCCTCTCAACGTCAGACTTGGACATCCGCTCCACCCGAAAGCTATTTGAATCCCTGCTACCCTAATAAGGTTTTCGAATTTTAAGAGTTTATTCAACCCGAAGCACTCAAGGAGGCTCTTGGAATCCCTGCTGCCCTAACAAGGTTTCTAGATTCTAGGAGTTCTTCCATGTGTCATTGGAGTAATTGCCCACATGTTCGTCTCCCCTCTTCAATCAATCAATCAATTATGTGCTCTTCGTGAATTTCTCTCCTCCTCACTCAACATGAAACCCTAACCTTAGTAATGTACAATTTCATTGTCCACACACTCAACATAGATTACCTAGCTAGCTATATGTGTTGTTCACTTAGGGAGCGTGTTGAAATTAATAATCACACTTTGTAATAATTTAGAAATAATGATTCGTACGCGTGAACCATGGATAATCACAAAGAAAAAATAATTTAAAAAATGATAATTAATTATTGGATCAAACATTAACCAGCTTAATTAGGGGCAAACAAAAGTAGGATCATGAGAAAACAATTTGTAAAATGCATGCTACTTAGTAAAATAAGAGTAATTATTAGGGGCAACTTATTGGGGGTGATGTTGGCACTTCATTATGTCGAGGGTTTGGACCGGTGGGAACAACTGTATTGTATCCTCCTACATCAAATCTTTCGGTATTGCTAAAAATTAATATTAAACCCTAATTCTTGAAAAACAATGAGAGCAGATCTTTTGTCCTCATTTTCTCTATCTTCTTTGTGTTCCCCACTTAACTTTTGACACCTAGTCTCTTACTTAACACTAATTAATTCTAAAATTAAATAAAAGACTAGGTGCCAAAATTTAAGTGGAGGGACACAAAGGAACATGAAAAATGGGGACAGAGGATCTGCTCTAAAAAAAAACAAGCTATCGATGTTTCTCTTCTGCACAAGAACACGACCCTGTGAAATCATGGACAGGGTTGAGAAGATAATGAAGAAGAAAAACAGTACTTTTTCCATGGTGGAATTATACATTTTTAGCTAGCTAGCTAGCTGCCACAATGAACAGAAAAGATGAAGGAGCTTATTACTTGGTATTTGTACAATTGCTCTTCTATAGAAATAACTTCAGATGTCTCAAATTAGGTACTCCATAAGACTAATAACTACTCTCTCTGTGCCGCATTAAACGTCTTAATTTTCTTTTTAAGATGTTCAACAATAAATGTCCTATATCTATTGTAAGACCCCAACTTTTTTTAATAAAGATGATTTTTCTATAAATATCATTTTTGAATATTATGGAATGAATTTGATATAATGTTATAGTTGTGGGTAATATTTATAAATTTTGCAAAGTATGCAAGTTGTTATATAATATTCGATTGGTCGGAGAATATTTGTTTTAACAGGGAATATTCGTACAACGACACAATCATTGGTGGACCCCACAATGGAATTATTTTCAGATTGAGACAAAAATATTTTATAACGATTTTAAGTTTTACTGTTAATGTTGAAACACCGGTGTTAAAGTATGCGATGTCTGGCGTGGTTGCATAGTAGATACGGTATTGATTATTGATGCTTACGTGAGAAGTCACCAGTTGTATTCAATTATTATCGATATTTTATATATTGAGATGATGAGTTATTAATATTATTATTTGCAATATTAACGATGTTTAGAAGTTCTGCCAAGGAGAGGTTTGGTCACCTAATTGCGCGCCAATAGGGAGAAATCCTTATTAGAAAGCCCCCTCTTTCCTGGGAACGACCTGGTTGATTAATAGTGTGAAATATAATAATGATGAGTTTTTTTTTATTAGTATCATTAATGTAATAAAACAAAAAAGCTTTTTATATAAAACAAAATACTTTTATAAAGTTATTCGTTTTATTAGACTATAAATAGAATATATAATATTCTATTATGTATAGTATTTGCGATAGTAAAATCTTTTATATAAAGCGTAATACTTTTATAAAGTTATTTGTTTTATTAGACAATAATTAGAATATATTATATTTTATTATGCATAGTATTGTATATATGTCTCAGATAGTATTTTGTATAGTAAAATCTTTTATATAAAATGTAATACTTTTATAAAGTTATTTGTTTTATTAGATTTTAGATAAAATATATATATATATATATATATATATAGAATATATTATATTTTATTAAGATATAAGAAAGATAGTATCCTTTCTATTTTCCTATAAAAGGATGCTTAGTTAGAATTGAAAACCACACCGTAAGTTCGGAGAATTCTTCATAATCTTGGCGTATTTCTTTAGAGTTTTAAGAAGCTTTGAAGCGTAGTGTAAGTTTTCTTCAAGAATATCCTCGCCCTACCAAATTGAATACTCTTCTTTTTACAGTAGGTATTATTATTTCTTTCGTCTTCATGAAGAGAACTTTTGTTATTCCATTCTTTATTATTATGTTGGAATAACTCGCCATGCTAAGTAAATCTATACATGGTGAAATTCCTTCGTTATTCCATTCTTTATTATTATGTTGGAGTAACTCGCCTCTGTCAAGATCGCATACATGGTGAAATTCTTCGTTATTCTATTCTTTATTATTACATTGGAACATCCCGTTTGTGCATTACGCATTGACCTAGTTCCATTATTTATTATTCTGTTGGAACATCACATGCGTGGCGTTTACGTTTGGTTCCGTTGTTTATTATTCTTGGAATATCCTCGCCTACGCGTTTTACGCATTTAATTGGTTCCATTATTTATTATTCTATTGGAATATCCGTTCGTGCATTTACGCGTGACTGGTTCCATTATTTATTATTACATTGGAATAACTCGTCTGTGCGATTCTATGGCATGCCCGGTGATTTTTTTTATTCCATTCTTTATTATACTCAGTTGGTTAAAGTTTTGACTTTTATACTCCATGAAATTAGTGGAATATCCTTGATATTTGCGCTTCATCCCGTATCTTTTCATGGAAATATTCTTCTGAGCATTCTTGAATTTTACTCTACAAAGCAGTATCATGTTGACAATTTGGACGTTATTGGTTCCTAGATAAATTAATTCTTGAACTTGTTTTATTGAATTCTTATATTATTGTCCTCATCCTCATGTTTATATTTTATTGAAAGTCATTTGTGGCCTGTAGTGCATAGATGGACTTGGTTTGATTATGATCAAGGATTATTCGGTGTAATCATGACCGTAATATTACAAATGATGTGGTAAAAGTTCTCATTGGCCCGTAGTGCATTGATGAACAGTTGTTGGCATGATCATGACCATTGATGAATACACGAATATCCTTGGCCGTAGTACATGGATAATTTGTGGTTGTGATACTAATAAATATCATTGGCCGTAGTGCAGGGAAGATGTGGATTATTTATTAAGCTGGGTCTCAGCGATAAAAGTGATGAAAAACCTTTTAAATCATAAAAGATAGTAGATTTTATTCTCTACTTGACTTTTTAATGGATTGTTTGTTCCGCTGCAGTTAAACTTGATGTTTGTTATATTTTATCAGTTTAACACTGTTGAAGGCTAACGATAATTTATTCTGCATTATCTTAGTCATAATATTTCTTCTTTGGACTAGTTGAGCTCACCTTTTTCTTTCACTTTCTCTCTGTGAAATGAGAACGTGAAATGGACTAGTTGGGGAGCGAGTGACAAAGGATGATAGTATTAGTAGTTCTCACTATTTTGTTAAATAGTATAAAAATAAATGTAATGAGGACTCTTTTGAGTGTGGATATTGTCTAGATGACAATATTCTTATTAAAACTCTCAGTTTATGATTTGTTGTATTTTACACGACAATTGTATTATTAAGTTGTATTTGAATTTTGTACCATGTATTTGGCGACTCAAGATGGGTGATGTATACCTATTTTGGGGGCGTCACAGTTGGTATCAAAGCTTAGGGATATGATCCCTGGCTAACATGTGAGACAAGAACTAGGAGGGCAGAGACGTGGAATTCCTTCGTTAGTATGACCTACCTAAGTTTATTTGGTATTTAATTGGTCGGTCAGATTATAGGGATAATATGTGATATGTTAATTAACCCTTGTTTTGTGGCGATTTGAAAATGACATCCGAGAATGTTGAGAACATCAATGGAGCACAGGAGACCGTTGAGTCTCCACAGATCAATAATAAGGATAATGTGCATCAGGAAGGCGACAATCCTCAGGCAAATGACAACACGGACCAGATGATGAATGATGGGATGTTCAGAGGCTTTATGCAATTCATACAACATCAGGCAAGAGCGGCTCATGTCCAAAATTCAGGTGGAAACAACTTGGCAACTCTTGACGGTCATCATGCTAAAGCAGTTCAAGGAACTGGGACCACCAGAGTTTTTTGGAGAGCCAAAACCACTTAAAAGTGAGACGTGGATTAAGCAGATCAATAAGATATTTGATGTCTTAGGATGCTCCGAGGAAAAAAAGGTTCCCTTTGCCACCTTCATGTTGCGGGAAGAGGCAGATTACTGGTGGGAATCTGTAAAGCGTACTCAACCTGCCGCACTGAAGATGTATTGGGAAAATTTCCAAGAACTGTTCAACGACAAGTACTTTCCCAAAAGTATTCATCACATGAAAGAGGTAGAGTTCATCAAGCTGGAGCAAAACAACATGAACGTGTCGCAGTACAAAGCCAAGTTTGCCGAGTTATCCCGGTTTGCGTCCCATTTGGTTGATAATGAGGAGAGAATGACGCGAATGTTTCTAAGAGGTTTGAAACCCGAGATACGTCAATATCTTATCTCTCATAAACTGTGTTTGTATTCAGATGTTGTTAATAGGGCTCAGTTATTAGAGCGCGATAATGAGTAAACCCAACCAAAAGGGAACAACCGAAAAAATGATAATACCAGTGATAATAGTCATCGAAACGGTGACAACAAGCGTGGAGGGAATCAACATGCCATAAATGGTAACCACTTCAGTGGTAATCATGGTCAAAACAATAAGAATGAACATTTCAAGAAGAGGAGATTCAACAATGATGGAAAAACGTCAAGATCGAAGAGACGTCGTTAAGGAAGGAGAACGCACCACCTATCATACGCTTCAAATGTGGAGGGAGGACACATCACCAAAGCTAACGATGCCATCCAAAGCATGCTATAATTGTGGAAGAGAAGGTCACCTAGCCCGATTTTGTCGTGCACCAAAGTCATCGAAGCGGTGACAACAAGCGTGGAGGGAATCAACATGCCATAAATGGTAACCACTTCGGTGGTAATCATGGTCAAAACAATAAGAATGGACATTTCAAGAAGAGGAGATTCAACAATGATGGAAAGATGTCAGTATCAGCACCTATCGTTAAGGAAGGAGAACGACCACCTATCATATACTTCAAATGTGGAAGGGAGGGACACATCAGTCCAAACTGCGCGATGTCATCCAAAGCATACTATAATTGTGGAAGAGAAGGTCACCTAGACCAATTTTGTCGTGCACCAAAGTCAAGTCCAGCTGGGATGGAGGCATCAAAGGTCATCCCAAACAAGACAAAACTGGTAGTTCAAGGGAGAGCGTTTGTCATGACCTCTCAAAAAGCAAGGAACCCGAACGAGGTCATCACGGGTAAGCTTATCATAAACTCTAGCAAAGTATATACCTTATTTGATACCAGTTCTACCCATTCCTTTATTTTTCCTACTTGCGCTCAACGTTTAAATTTGACTTCAGAGAAATTAGACTTTGACTTATCTGTTGAAACTCCGTTGGGAGAAACCTTCATTACATCCACGGTTTATAAGTCTTTTTTGATTCAAATCGGTATCTGCACGTTACTTGTCGATCTTATTTCTTTGAAAATACTTGCATTTGATGTGATTCTAGGAATTGATTGGTTAACTACTCATCATGCAAAAATTGATTATTTTTGTAAGGTTGTTAGCTTTCATATTCCTAACCAACCTATTATCTTAATTCAACAACCAAACCATTAAAATCAATCACCGTCATCTCAAGCCCTAAAGCTATTCGTTTATTGAAAAGCGGATGTCAAGCTTTCTTAGCTCATGTCACGGATCTAAATAAAAATACGTCGATTTTGAATGATATTTCTATTGTTAATAAATTTCGACATATTCCCCTCAAGAAATTCTGGTCTACCCTCGAGGCGTGAAATTGAATTTTGTATTGACCTTGAACCGGTACAAAACCTATTTCCAAAGCCCCATATCGAATGGCTCTATTGAACTTGAGGAGTTAAAGACCCAACTGCGAGGAATTGTTAGACATTGGCTTTATTCGTCCTAGTACTTCTCCTGGGGTGCTCCTGCTCTATTCGTGAAGAAGAAAGATGGGAGTATCGACTTTGTATTGATTATCGAGAGTTAAATCATGTCCCCATCAAAATAGGTACCCATTACCACGTATTGATGACTCTGTTTGACCGGTTAGAAGGCGCCAAATTCTTTTCAAAGATTGATCTTCGTTTCGGATATCACCAATTAAAGAGTAGAAGCAGGTGACATTCCAAAGGCGGCTTCGAACTCTCGAGACGGGCATTATGAATTCTAGTCATGTCTTTTGGATTGACTAATGCTCCTGCTGCCTTCATGGATATGATGAACTGAGTATTCAAGGAATATTTGGATCACTTTATGGTCGTCTTTATTGATGACATCCTTATTTATTCCAAAAGCTGTGAAGATCATGAACAACACTTGAGGCTGATACTCCAAAAGCTTCGTGAAAACAAGCTTTATGCCAAGTTGAAGAAATGTGAGTTCTGACTTAAAGAAGTAGCATTCCTTGGGCACGTAGAGTCAAGTCATTGAATATCAGTTGACCCAGCAAAGATTGAAGCTATTCAAAGCTGGGAGCAACCCAAATCAGTGACCAAAGTATATAGCTTTCTCGGCTTAGCTGGTTATTATCGGAGATTCGTGGAAGGATTTTCTCGAATCGCTACTCCATTAACTCAGCTAACTCGGAAAGATACAAAATTCGGTTGGAGCGAGGAATGTGAGAAGAGTTTTCAAGAACTCAAGAGGAGGCTCATTTCAAAGACCTGTTCGACAATACCATTGGCTCGGAGGATTTTTTTTCATCTGGTGATGCTTGGACAAAGGGTTAGGATGTGTTCTCATGCAACATGGGAAAGTCATAGCCTTTATGACTTCGATAACTCAAAGAATATGAGAGGAATTATCCTACTCATGATCTAGAGTTGGCCATTTGTTTTTCGACACTAAAATTTGGAGGCATTACTTGTATGAGGAGAAAGTGGAGATCTTTACGGATCATAAAAGCCTCAAATATTTCTTCACTCAAAAGGAACTCAATACGCGACAACGACGTTGGCTTGAACTATTGAAAGATTATGATCATACCATCCAATACCATTCTGGAAAAGCGAACGTGGTAGCTGACGCATTGAGTAGAAGATCATATGCGGGTACGAGTGCGATATTGACAATGGAAAGGCCCATTTTGTGTGACTTGCAAAGGATGGAGATAGAGTTAAAGTCTCTAGGGACCCATGTGATGATAGCGAATATACGAGTAGAACCGACCTTAATTGATAAAGTTAAAGCTACTCAAGTTACAGATCTGGAGCTAATGCGTATGAGGAAGAAAGTGCAATAAGATGCTATGCCGGAAGCAAGAATCGATGAAGAAGGAATATTTCGAGCCAACTCCAGACATTGTGTTCCTAACGACCCTGATTTAAAGTATAAAATCATGATGGAGGCGCATAACACATCGTTTGCAATCCATCTTGGGAGTACCAAAATATATCGTGATCTTCATCATACATTTTGGTGGAGCAATATGAAGAGAGAGAGACGCTGTTTATCTCAAGGTGTCTAACTTGTCAACGAGAAGTCAAAGTGAGCATCAAGTATTAAAAGGTCCATTGCAACCACTTAAAATTCCAAATGGAAGTGGAGCACATTACCATGGATTTCATTCTTTGGTCTTCCCAAGGTTTCTCAAGGCATAGATGCAATTTGGGTCATTGTTGATAAATTGACCAAGTCTGCTCATTTCTTACCAATACGAGAAACTTATACACTTGAACGTCTTGCACTTATGTACATAAACGAGATTGTAAGACTGCATAGTATACCAGTATCCATAGTTTCTGATCGAGACCCAAGATTCACTTCACGATTTTGGGTTAGTTTACAAAAAAGCTATGGGCACGCAGTTTACGATTTAGTTCAAAGATATCATCCTCGCATTTGACGGACGGACAATCGAGAGGACTATTCAAACTCTTGAAGATTTATTAAGACTCTATGTCCTTGACCTCAAGGGAAGTTGGGACAAGTTCTTACCATTGGTGGAGTTTTCCTACAACAACAGGTTATCAAACAAGTATTGGCATGGCTCCATTTGAGGCGTTGTATGGAAGAAAGTGTCGATTCTCCAAAGATCTTTGGGATGAGGTGGGTGAAGCAACGTTGTTGGGACCGAGGAGTTGATACGTATGACTACGGAAAAGATTCAAACGATCCGACAACGATAAAAACCTCACAAGATCGACAAAAGAGTTATCTTGATCTTCATCGAAAGGGCGTTGAATTCGATATTGGAGATCATGTGTTTATACGTGTTGCTCCATGGAAAGGAGTTACGAGATTTGAAAAAGAGAGGAAAGCTCAATCCTCGATTCATCGGCCCATTTTAATCCTCGATCGAGTAGGGCGTGACCTATAGACTCGCTTTACCGCTAAGTATGTCTCGTGTTCATAACATTTATCACATATCCATGTTACGTAAATATGTGGAAGACCCGAACCACATTATTGAGTTAGAACCGGACGAAATAGCGGAAGATTTGACGTATGAAGAGGTTTCTGTTCAAATCTTGGATAAGAAGGAACATATTCTACACTCCAAGATTATACCTCAAGTCAAAGTTTTGTGGAGAAACCATAATGTTGAGGAAATGACTTAGGAGTTAGAATCTGAAATGAAATCAAGGTATCCTTACCTCTTCAACATACCAGGTACGTACCCTAATTTTGAGGGCGAAATTTCATAAGAAGGGGAGGTTGTATGACCCCAACTTTTTTTAATAAAGATGATTTTTCTATAAATATCATTTTTTGAATATTATGGAATGAATTTGATATAATGTTATAATTGTGGGTAATATTTATAAATTTTTCAAAGTATATAAGTTGTTATATAATATTAGATTGGTTAGGGAATATTCGTTTTAACAGAAATATTCGTACAACGGCAGACAATCATTAGTGGACCCCATAATGTAATTATTGTCGGATTGAGAAAACGACAAAAATATTTTATAATCGGCGTGAAAGTTTTACAGTTAACTGCTGAAACACCCGGTGTTAGAAAAGAATCGATGTCTGGCGTGGTTGCATAGTACACTGTATTGATTATTGATGCTTACGTGAGAAGTCACCGGTTGTATTCAATTATTATCGATATTTTATATATTGAGATGAGCGAGTTATTAATATTATTATTTGCAATATTAACGATGTCTGAAGATCCGCCAAGGAGAGGTTTGGTCACCTAATTGCTGGCATGATAGGGAGAAATCCTTATTAGAAAGCCCCGCTTTCCGGGAACGACACTCAGTCGATTAATAGTGTCGATTATAATAATGATGAGTTTTGTTTTATTAGTATTATTAATGTAATAAAAACAAAAAGCTTTTATATAAAAGAATACTTTTATAAAGTTATTCGTTTTATTAGACTATAAATAGAATATATATATAATATTTATTATGTATGTTGTTTTCATAGTAAAATCTTTTTATATAAAAACATAATACTTTTATAAAGTTATTTGTTTTATTAGACAATAATTAGAATATATTATATTTTATTATGCATAGTGTTGCATAGTGCTTGCATAGTATTTTACATAGTAAAATCTTTTTATATAAAACAGAATACTTTTATAAAGTTATTTGTTTTACTAGATTTTAAATATAATATATAAATATATTATATTTTATTGCATAGTGCAGCATAGTATCCTTTCTATTTTCTTATAAATAGGATGCTTAATTAGAATTGAAAACCACACCTGAAGTTCAGAGAATTTTTCTATAATCTTGAGCGTATTTCTTTAGAGTTTTAAGAAGCTTTGGCGTAGTAAGAAGTTTTCTTCAAGAATATCCTCGCCTTCTACCAATTCGGAATACTCTTCTTTTTACGGTAAAGGGGTATTATTTCTTTCTTTCGTCTTCATGAAGAACTTTTGTTATTCCATTCTTTATTATTATGTTGGAATAACTTTAATATTCTCGCCAAGTACCGCATACATGGTGAAATTCTTACGTTATTCCATTCTTTATTATTATGTTGGAGTAACTTTGTCTATTAAGTACCGCATACATAGTGAAATTCTTCTCGTTATTCCATTCTTTATTATTACATTGGAACATCACATGCATGCGTTATGCATGACACGGTTCCGATTATTTATTATTACATTGGAACATCCCATGCGTGCTTTTACGCGCGTGACCGGTTCTCATTGTTTATTATTCTATTGGAATATCCTATAAATGTTTACGTACGTGACTGAGTTCCATTATTTATTATTCTGTTGGAATAATCTATCTGTGCGGTCTATCGCATGCATGATGATTTCTTTTGTTATTTCATTCTTTATTATACTCAGTTGGTTAAAGTTTTGGCTTTTATACTCCATGAAATTAGTGGAATATCCTTGATATTTGCGCTTCATCCAGTATCTTTTCATGAAAATATTCTTCTTAGCATTTTTGAATTTTACTCTACAAAGCAGTATCATGTTGATAATTTGGACGTTATTGGTTCCTGGATAAATTAATTCTTGAACTTGTTTTATTGAATTCTTATATCATTGTCATCATCCTCATGTTTATATTTTATTGAAAGTCATCTGTGGCCTGTAGAACATAGATGGACTTGGTATGATTATGACCAGGGATTATTCGGTGTAATCATGACCGTAATGTTACAAATGATGTGGTAAAAGTCCTCATTGGCCCAGTAGTGCATTGATGGGACGATTGTTGGCATGATCATAACCATTGATGAATACACGAATATCCTTGGCAGTAGTGCATGGATAATTTGTGGTTGTGATACTTAATGAATATCCTTGGTAGTAGCTTGGGGAAGATGTGGATTATTTATTAATTGTCGAGTCTCGGCGATAAAAGTGATGAAAAACCTTTAAATCATAAAGATAGTAGATTTTATTCTCTACTTGACTCTTTTAATGGATTGCTTGTTCCACTGCAGTTAAACTTGATGTTTGTTATATTTTATCAGTTTAACATTGTTGAAGGCTAACGATAATTTATTCTGCATTATCTTAGTCATAATATTTCTTACTGGACTAGTTGAGCTCACCCTTTCTTTCACTGTTCTCTTCAGGAAATGAGAACGTAGCCGGGATTAGTCGGGGAACGGAGTGACGGTCCAGATGATAGTATTAGTAGTCCTCACTATTCTGTTAAATAGTGTAAAAATAAATGTAATGAAGACTCTTTTGAGTGTGGATATTGTCTAGATGACAATATTCTTATTAAAACTCTCAGTTTATGATTTGTCGTATTTTACACTACAGCTGTATTATTAAGTTGTATTTGAATTTAGTACCATGTATTTGACGACTCAAGATGGTTGATGTATACCTATTTTGGGGACGTCACATCTATATTAGTAACTATTTTTATCTTATTTTTTCATTTATACCCTCATAATCTTTTTAGTCAATTTTTGTTGGAAACTTAAGAAATAATAAAAGGTTTAGGTGTTAAAATTTATGTGGGAAGACACAAGAGGACAGGAAAAATAGGGACAGAGGATCTGCTCTCTTCTTTATGATCATATTATCATTATAACATCTCTTCTATTTAATATGAGAATAACAACAAAAATGATAAAGTAGTTAGAAATTAATACCAACAAAGGTAGAAATATACTTATTGAAATGTGAGAATAACAATAAAAATAATTAGAGAATTGATTCATGTGAAAACTAATAAAGAATAATTAATATTGGGGTATAGAAAAATAAATGAATACTTTAATTAAAAATAATTAATTATCAACAAATAATTAAGAAAATTAAAGACATGTTGTTGATAATATTATAGCAATATTTATGTTGCTCGAACAAATATGCATTTAGCCTTTAATTAGTGACACGTTTATACTTATTTTAATAACACTTTATAGTTTAATAAAGTCACTTAATGCTCTAATATAATATAAATATTACTTGACATTATCAATAGCCGAATTAAAAGTTAGGAAGTACTAATAACTTACATGAATATGTACTATGTACGTACATTATAAAAAAGATTGTTCACGATGTCGGAGCAATAATTTTGTTATAAGAGTAATTATGCATTTAACGATATTTTTATATTTATTTTTACAACACTTTGAACTTTTAAGGATACATTGTTTTGACAGCAAAATTATAACTAATTGGACATTATCAATGGTAAAAAAAAAATATAATCTAGATAGTAAACGAGATCCATATTCATGTGAGTGAATCTTTAAAAAATATTAAATTGAATAATATACTTTACCAACTCTTTTCCAAAATTTAGTTCTTAGGTTTAAAGGTTTTCACATTTTACCTTTTAAATTTAATATAATTCTATTTTATTCTTTAAATTAAAATTTCAGTTTGCAAAGTTAATTATACGTGCAATATGTGTGTGCCACACCCCTAACGTATATAACGGGATTTGTTAGAATATAGGATCACACACACGCACACAAACGATAGAGAATTAAGAATAACACAAGAGATTTATGTGGTTCTCTAATTTGAGTACTCCACGGGCGGCTTGTTGTTTATTGATAATTCCTTGGTTACATAGGGTTTTACAATAGATATTATTTATACCTACTAATTATATTCCAACCCTACTTCATATTATGTCTCAATTACTCATAATGTCCTTCAAAAACAACCCAACCGGCACGGCCCGCACCACTCGCAGGCGTTCCGTGGCGGGCCCCCCTACCTGGGCAGTAACCTTACGGCCTCTCGCTCCGCTAAGCTCCACACTAGCCTTTTTCAATGACTTCTATGTTATGAGTCACAAATTCCAACAGTATTCAAGACATTAAATTTGAAATCAAATTATATTAAATTTTTCTTTTCAATGACCCCAATAAAGAAAAACTACCGATTTTCTATTAAACCAATGGAGTAAGGAATTAATATGATTTAATAGGTTGGAAATAGATAAACATGCTAATACTTTTAAATTTAACTGGCTAAGCACGGGATTATTTTTCAAGTACCCCGTGTTTGTGTCTAGCTAGCTTTATGAAATTGAATACGTCAAAATATATATAAGCACACTCAGTTTTATAGTTAATTGTTAAAATTAGAGCAAATTGATTGCTTCTATTTTTTTAAATTCAATCTTTTAATTTATCGTAAGACTACTTCCATCTCTTTCTATGCGATCAAGTTGAAATTTGCACGGTATATTTGTCTTATTACTTGTGATATTTGTATGAAAACTAATCATTATATTTTATCATTAATTTCTAGCGTTTTAACCCTCTATAGTTGAATTATTTACAAACAATCATATCTGATCATTTTCAATATTATCTTAACAAAAAAATAATAATTAGAAATAGTGTTTGGATAGTTTATTAGCTAAACATATGTAACAAAAGGGGGGGGATAAATTTCATTTATTCCCTTGAGGTTAATTTGCATGATTTTTCACATGATCACTTGAGTTTTAAAAGTCATTTCATATATACCTATAGTTTTTAGGTTAAGTGAGAAATGATTTTCTGTCTTAATTAACACTGTTAAAATTTAATGTGTAAAAGGAAAAAAAAGAAAAATAATAAGAAGGGCATTAATTATGACAGGAAAGTCATTTTTCTCTTAACCTAAAATTAAATTATTGGTATTTATGTATTAATTTTTAAAACTCAGGTGGCAATATGAAAAAGTCTGAAACCCTCAGGTAGTTAAATGAAATTTACCAAAAAAAAGTCAAAGGTGAGTTGGTCGAATTTGAATTTTGTTATTGATTTCATGCTAATCAATTGAACTATTTGCTCGTTCCCTCAAATCAAAAGAAAACATATATATAAGTCAATAGTTGTTAGTGTTCTTGCTCAATACCATATTTTTTCTTCCAAATAAGTATCATTCTCTTAGTTCTAACAATATATATATATATATATTACAATAAACTTATTTTTCAAATTAAAAAAATATAAAAGCCATGATTCAGTCTAACTCATTGTACCATATATGTTGCATGAGTCTCAGTACTTTTGTAGCTCAATAAAAATTGAGTTACTTTTAACCTGTTCATTTAGACTGTGTCGAGTCTACATATACCACAACTATATCAAGACATAGAATTCTCTTATTTAAATCGAAACACATAATATTATTTAATATAATCTCTTAAGTAATTCTGGTGGACAAAAGATGTACTGAAAAAACACAACCCTAAGAAACTATCCATAATAGCATACTTACTCATACCCTCGCTGGTGGATCCGGACTAACAATAGAATTTGGTCCGCTAGGTACAAGTCTCTCTACTTGGAATTTGGATGGTGAATCAGGACTAGGCTCAGTATTTGGTCCGCTGGGAACAAGTCTCTTTACTCCTCCGGCAACTGCACCACCCAACCTGGCCGGGATCTTGAACCCTAATTCATGAAAAAGTATTAGGCTATCCATGTTTTTGTTTCTCTTTTGAATGAGAATGCGAGCTTGCGAATTCATGGGGATTAACGAAAACATGATCATGATAATCTGCAGGAACAAAATCAAGTTTCTTGCGGAAATTGAATTAGTAGCCATTTTTCCTACCTTCAATATTGTCACAATGTTATAGATAGTTTATGTATTTATAGGGGCATTGCGTATTTTAGTTATGTAAACAAATAAGGAAGCAATATTATTATATAAGATTCACCAAGTTAATAGGGAGCTAGGTTATATATATTTCCATAAGAATATATACATTTCCATATATGAGAGAAGATTTTTAGAAAATATATGTATAAAATATATTGTGAAGATATCGATTCCTAAATAATAATAATGTGATGTTTGTATTCATTCAAATAATAGTACAAGACAGTGATATCCCTAGTTCTAGATAACTATAACAACACTCACTTTCACTCTAATTTTTTAAGTAACAGTTAGTACCCGGTAAATTTTTATGGTGGACTAAATAGATAAAATTACATATTTACCCTTGTATGTTATCAAATTTTAACTCCAGAATAATATATATATATATATATATATATATATAATTATCATTTTTTAATACAATACATTTTAATTATAGTTTTATTTGTAATTAAGACTATCTCATTCAAATAATTTAATTTAATTAACACATATTTTTGGATAAGTGATACAAATATTAAGAATTTTAAATTAAATTATTAATGGAGTTGTTCTAATTAGAGTGATTGAGTGTGTTGATATTTTAGTTTTGGTGTTTAACAACAAAATTATTATTTGAATTCTTAGTTTCATATTATGATTTTTATATGTCAAATTTTCTTGATTATATGTCAAAATTTAGGATGTTTATGATTTTGATTACATTTTTTAGTATATAGTTGATGTTGTTTTTGTGCAATGTTGAATAAAAAAAGTAATAATAATATTTATTATTACCTCTATATTGTAAAAATATTTTTCTCTTCATGTATATTTTCTTTTTTTGAGCAACAACATTTGTCATTTTTACTGTAAATAACTATGCCCAAGTGTGACTTATCTTTAGTTTAATATTTGAAAAAAAATAATTAATATAATATTTTATACTTTATATATGAATATTAAATTCTTTCTGTAATAATAAGTTTATTTTACGTAAATTTTAACCCAAGTTGAATCTTTTAAAAATAGCAAATATGGACGCAAATATATCTCACGAGATACACTAATTTTATGTGTAGATTCCAATTAAATTATAGAGGTCAAATATTTTAATTTGAGTTAAATTTTGGTATATAATAAAGAGAAATCTTAATTCTAATAAAATTACGTACCATTTGGGCAACAATAATATTCCCGCGAGTCTAAATTAAAAATAAATTATTGTGACATTTAGGACTGAATAAGGAATTGAAATTGACCGACAAACCGTATCAATTGAGTCGCATCAACGGATTCGGCATATGTGAGAATTTTTAAAAGGTCAAAAAATCGCATATGTAATTTAGATGCAGTTTTGGAATGTTTCCGCACCGCTCAAATTGTTCCACACTTATATATTATATATTTTTTTAGAAGTTATATTTATTTAAAAGTTATATAAAGGCCAGAAAATCACATATGTGGCGGCTTGATCTTAATATTTTTTTTATAACGTGAACCCAATTTTGAGAAATAGAATGATAAAAAAAGAATTTGTTTTTTTTATATACCAACCGCTACAGCTTGTAGCGGCTTGGTCATAATTATTATTTTTTTGTGTCATCGGTTGTCCCACTTTGTTGTTAATAATGTTATTACTTACCTTTTTATTACTAATACTAATATTAATTAAATGAGTATTAAAAAGGCAATTAATATTATAATATTATCTTTCTATCTCTTAATTTTCTTACAACGAAAGTCATTAAAAAAAACCAAGTCGCTACATCTTGTAGCAGTTGGTAATAGTGTTATTACTTCCCTTTTTTATTACTAATATTAATTGTCTTTTTATTACTAATACTAATATTAATTGCCTTTTTAGTAATATTAGTAATTGTCTTTTTATTACTATTACTAATATTAATTGCCTTTTTATTACTAATACTAATATTAATTGTGACGCCCCCAAAATAGGTCCATTTCATCCAACCCATTATGAGTCGCCAAATACATGGTACAGAAATAACTATAACTTTATTATTACAACATATAAACTGTGAGTTTAAATACGATATTGCCATCTAGATAATATCCACACGCAAATAAATTCCCATCATAATTATTGATACATTATTTTATAAAATGGTGAGGACTACTAAACAACTCTCTCTAGAACCTTCATTCCATACCCACAGGCTAAGTACTCGCTTATATTCTCGCCTCACGAGAAGAAAAATGGAACAAAAGGAAAAGGGTGAGCTCAACTAGCCCGAAGAAGAATATTATGACTAAGATAATATACAACAAATTATCATTAGTCTTCAACAGAAAAAAAATCTAATAGAATACAATAGACAACAAGTTTTAAATCAATATTCGCAATGAAATAATAATTCATTAGAAGAGTTAAGTAGAGAATGCAAACTACTATCTTCTATGTATGATTTTAAAAGTTCATCGCCTATCTTTTATCCTTGTAACATTAATCAATATATATACGGAATCAAATATTCATCTTTTGCACTACAGCCAAAGATATTCATCATTGGTCATGTTCATCTAAACACTGTTCATCTTTGCACTACGGGCCAAAGATATTCATCGAAATCATTCATCTTTTTGCACTCTGAGGCCAAAGATATTCAATAATATCATCATTTAAGATCGAGGATGATAAAAATATTTTTAAAGAAACGAATCTAAGTGAAACAAAATGACAAGGATTAAGGATTAAGGATTAGGTACTTTGTTTTATCCATATCCAAAAATACCTC
Organism: Panax ginseng; assembly: GCA_020205605.1. NCBI lineage: Eukaryota > Viridiplantae > Streptophyta > Magnoliopsida > Apiales > Araliaceae > Panax > Panax ginseng. The sequence goes on along the minus strand of CM035144.1, from coordinate 108,574,709 downwards.
AAAAATAATCATAGTGGTGTAAAATTCAAGAATGATCAAAACATGGATACAATCAAAGCTAGTATCCACAATAGATATTTTAGGCGAAAAGGAAAATTTTCATTTTTTTGAATAAAGGCCGTATTCGTGAATAAAGGTCGTAGATATCGTGAATAAAGTCTGTAGTATACGTGAATAAGTAACTCAGACACCAAAAGTTCCAAATTTGATAAAAACTTCAGATCAATATTTCAACCTAATGATATTGAAGAAATAATATCATTACGAAAAAAAAATAATATCCCTTACCTCAAAAGATCAAGATTAATTTAAAAATTAAGAATATAAGCTATGACTTGAACTTGCATTAATCAGTATAGCAATACTCAAAATACTCACAAGAATACGCTCGATAATATAGAGAGAAAACTTGATTTCTGGTATAATTTTCAATTCTAACCTAAGCACCATATATTTATAGAAAATGCTTAGAACACAAAGCGAGAAAATTTAATATAATATTAATATATAAATTAAATTTTCCTACGCCAACCTTCCAAGAACTGAATTCAGCTCATTCAACACACATGTGTAACACACCATAATAAAAAAAATGTTTTTTTTATTTAAAATATTTTAAACTTCCAAAAATCAATTATTTCGGAGCTTCGGAACTTCAATAATTCACAATAAATAGCCCTTTTGTCAGAAAATTCGAAACTCGCGATTTTTTATAGAAAATTCAATTCTCTACAACTTTACAGAAGAAAGTTTTTCCAAATTCCAAATGAAATTGACCAAAATCCACAAACGAGTAATTTTCATGTGCTATAATCAAATTTCAACAAGAAATGGGGTCCACCGACACATAAAACATGCTTTAAATATTTTTGGTATAAAAATACTCCTCCTCCACATATAATCATATATCCCACATTTATCGTAAAAATATCATCATTATTATATTATTAAAATATAATAATATATTTAAATGAATTATTTTATCGTAAAAAGATAAAATTTCAATTTTCAACAATTGTCACATTAAAATTTTTTCCATCTATATCCACATAAAATCAATATTTTCTCATCATATGAATCAATAATTAATTATTCACAAATAATATTACAGAATCACAATATTGACAACCAGTGCGCTTTCAGGGAAGAGGGCTTTCCAATAAGAATTTCTCCTCATCGGCCCGCATGATTAGGTGACCAAACCTCTTCTGAAGATGAACTTTCTAGACATTGCCAATAATGTTATCTAATAATATTATTCAGATAATATGAATTATTTCTTCGATAATGAAAATACTTTGTGTAATGACAATTATCAAACAACAAACAATATCAACGCAAAGAATTATTAAATCAATAAAATAAAATCCTTAAGCGATAATTACTATAACCATTATTGAGTAGTGCCTTCTTACGTAAGAATCAATAATTTGTGCAATAACGGGTGCTACTTCTTGTTTTTAACCATCAGTATTTTAACAAAGATTAACTTGGTGAATAACTACGCCATTATTTTTAAACAACTTATATTTGTCATTTTATTCATCCAATCGCTTACGTTATGGGACCACAAAAGAGGCTAGCGTCGTCATACGAATATTTTTTCGATGAAGAAGAATATTCCACGACCAAACGAATATTCCCCGACAACAATGAATATTTTATAACCTTTGCTTATTTTGAAATATACCCATAACTATCCACATTAATCAAATCAACCCTTACTATTTCAAAATAATAAATAGAAAATTAAATTTCATTAATAATAAGTTGGGGTCTTACAACCTCCCTCCTTATGAAATTTCGGCCTCGAAATTGATGTGACGTATTCGGTGTTTGAAAAGGTGAGGATACCTCGCTTTCATTTCCGCTTTCAATTCCCGTGTCATCTCTCTATAGCATGATTCCTCCATAAAACTTTAACTTGTGGTATGACCTTTGTGCGTAGGGACATGCTCCTTCCTATCCAAGATCTTGGCGATGGTGTACCTCTTCGTGACGTTAAGTCTTGGTTATCTCGTCCGGATTCTAACTTCAATGACGTGGTTGGTCGTCCATATATTTACGTAACATCGACACGTGAAAAAGCGTTATGAACAGCGTCATACTTGGCGGTAAAACAAGTCTATAGGCCACGATTCTATTCGATCGAGAATTTCAAATGGATTAATAAATCGAAGGTTTGAGCTTTTCTCACCTCACCGATTCTCGCTTTTGAAATAACAACTTCTTACACCTCCTTCTTCAAATTCATCGGCCCGGTGTGTAGGCGAACAACTTTAACTTTATCGATTAAAAGTCGATTATACTCGTATATCATCACGTGGGTACTAGAGTTTTCATCTCAATCTCTATTATTTGTAAATTATCTGAAATTAGTCTTTGACAATATCGTACTCTGCATTTGTATACGATCTTTTACTCAACACGTCACCTACCACGTTCACTTTTCGAGGATGGCATGGTCGAACATGTCTTTGAAATGAGTCTCTCTTGAGTTCTTCAAGCTCTCCCACATTCCTTGCTCCATTGAATTTTGTATCTCTATAAGTAAATTTGCGTTAATGGAATAGCGATTCGAGAATATCCTTCAACGAATCTCAGATAATAACCAACTAAGCCTGAAAGCTACGATTTTAGATTAACGATTTAGGTTGTTCTCAATCGCGTGACTCATATCCCAACCTTGGATAAGACGTTACAATGACACTTATCGGTTTACTATAACACGAATATGGTATCCCTACGGAGAGTCTAGCTTGTGCATTCCACAAAGGAAGTCACCGGATAAAGGCTCGGTACCAAATTTTATAGTTGAATTTTAACTCAAGTTCAATAGGAGCCATTCGATATGAGATTTTAGAAATGTTTTTTAGAAGGGTTCAAAGTCGATACAAAATTTAATATCGGGAGCTTTGGGAGTAAGCCAAGAAATTCTTCAGAAATAAGTCGGGGAAAAATCAATAACAATAGGAATATTATTCAAATCGACGTGTCTTTATTCAAATCCATAACATGGACTAAGAAAACTTGACATCAAGTAATAAACGAATGACTTCATGGCTTGATATAAAAATGTTTGACTACAATGATTTGATTGCTTGAATTGAATAACGAGGTTGCTTAGGAATATGAAAACTAACAACCTTACGAAAGTAATCAATTTCGGCATTGATGAGTAGTTAACCTTAAAAATCACATCAAAAGCAAATATCTCTATAGAAATAAGGTTAACGAGGTGTAATGTGATAGTGCAACATGAATCAAGCAAGATTTCTAAACAACGGATGTAATGAAAGTTTCTCCTAACGGAGTCTCCATAAATAAGTCAAAGTCTAATTTCTCCATAAGTCAAGTTCAAGCGTTGAACGCAAAGCAAAAGAGATAAAAGAATGGGTAGAACCCAGATTCTAGTAAGGTATAAACTTCGCAAGAATTTATAATTAACTAACCCGTCTTAACCGTTCGGGTTCCTCGATTTTGACTTGGTCCACGACAAACGCTTCTTCCGAGGAACCGATTGACTTTGACTTTTTGGGATATCCTTTTGAGTCACCATTCATTGGATCGGTTTTCGATCTGCATACAATCTCGAAGCGATATGTCCTTCTTTTCCACAATTATAAGCATACCTTAAAGCTGTTGTGGGCGGTTTGGGTTGATATGTCCTCTTTCACTTTTATAATATACGACCGGTGGTCTTTCTCCTCCTTGGAACCGATTCATCAAGGTGGCAGCGTCTTCACATGGTCGTTGTTGAATCTCCTCTTTTTAAAATCTCCTCCGACTCGCTTCTTCTATTTTCATGGTCACGATTACCACCGAGAGGTTACCGCTTTGTCCAGTATTCTTCTTTCTCCTACGTGGTTATCGTTATTCGATGATTCGCTATCTTGGTATGATCCTGGTTATGGTCCCTCGGTTGAACGTACTCGTTATCTCACTCTAACAAGCGAGCCACACTGACAACATCCGAATAGAGAGAAAATTTATGAGAAATGAGATCTTGGCGTATCTTTGGGTTTCAAACCTCTCGAAACATCCAGGTCATAACGCGTTCTCATTCTCCACCAAATGAGGTGCAAACTGGATAACTCATGAACTTCGCCTCATCTTTGGGACACCGTCATGTTATTCTCGCTCGGTCTAATAAACTCCACTTCCTTCATATGACGAATACTTTCGGGGAAGTACTTGTCATTGAACCTGCTTCAAACGTCTCCCATAACATCTTGAGTGCATTTAGATGGGTACGCTTCACTGATTCCCACTGATGTATGTCTCGTTCTGGAACATAAAAGTAGCGAATGGAACTTTATGTTCTCTCAGGTGCATCAAGACATCGAATATCTTGGTAATTTGTTTGACCCACGTCTCCGCTTTAATCGGATCCGGCTTTCCCAATTCGGTGGTCCCAACTCTTTATTTGCTTGTTTGTGATCACCCGTGAATTGCTTATCATTTTTCTCTGTATTTTGAACACGAGTCTCCTCGCGATTTTGCATGAAGCGCAAAAAGCTTCTAAACATCCTCGTTCATCATATGCTTTCGATTGGTGTTGTTCACGGGAGGAACATTGCCACCTTGACTGTTGCACGTTCTCCTCGTTGGTGAGTACAGGCGTCTCCACGGTCTCATTTCCACTATTAATATTGTAAGACCCCAACTTTTATAAATAAAGATGAATTTTCTATAAATATTATTTTTGAATATTATGGAATAAATTTGATATAATGTTATAGTTGTGGGTAATATTTATAAATTTTGCAAAGTAAGCAAGTTGTTATAAAATATTCGTTTGGTCGGGGAATATTCTTTTTGTCGGGGAATATTCATACGACGGCACAATCATTGGTGGACCCACAACGGAACTATTATTATCGGTGAGAAAACGACAAAATAATTTATGAAAATAACGGCGGAGGTATTCTACAGATTAAAACTGTTGAACTACCCAAAGTAGTAAAAAGTACGATGTCTGGCGTGGTTGTATAGTAGCATTACGGTATTGATTATTGATGCTTACGTGAGAAGTCACTCATTTATACTCAATTATTGCTATAGTAATTAACGATCATATCTCTTATATTATTGATTCAATTATTGTCCACAGTGATCATATAATATAATATGTTATATTATTAAATCAATAATTGAGGCGACAAGTTATAAATGATTAATAATTGTTGAAAGATTAAATATGTGTTGATTAAAAATAAAATTATTTGTGGTAATATTTATTCAATCCTTGATGCATATAAAAAGTGCATTATGAGGCGTTTGTGGGAAGTTTGATTATTTTATGGGGGGGTATATATGTCATCATCTAAGAGTCTCTTCGTCGATAGTAATTACCTTCGTCGATAGTAATTACCTTTCATCGATAGTAATTACCTTCATCAATAGTAATTACCTTTACCGGAGACGTCAAACCACTTACGTTTCATATTATATTACGGCGTCGAACCACTTGTCGTTTCACATTACGGGCATCGAACCAATTGTCGTTTCACATTCTGGTGATCAAACCACTTTTTTTTTACATCACCGATCGTCCGCTGCCACTTGCCTTTTCACATGGCGAGGTGCTTAAGTTAGAAATCTTCTATAAATAGAGGCCTAGTGCTTCATTATTTTCACGAATTCATTCAAGTTATAGAAGAGAAAGTATAGAGAGAATAAGAGAAAGAAGAAGAGTATTACATTCTTACCTACTACTCTGTAGTATTCAATCTCCTACTAAAGTAAGGGTGTTATTCTTTCTTATTCATGAAGAGAAGCATTGTTATTCCATTGCTTATTATTACATTGGAATAACTTTTATGATAATGCTATCTTTACCCTATACTTGGTGACATTCTTCTTATTATTACATTGGAACATCACATGCGTGTGTTTTTACAGGACTGGTTAAAATCTTTATTATTATTACATTGGAACATCACATGCATGTGTGTTTTTATGGGACTGGTTCCATTCTTTATTATTCATTGGAATATCCATCATGCATGCGTTTTACTGTGGGACACAGTTCCGTTATTTATTATTACATTGGAATAACACACTCATGCGATATATCGCATGCATGGTGATTTCTTTTGTTATTCCATTCTTTATTATACTTAGTTGGTTAAAACTTTGACTCTATACTCCATGAAATTAGTGGAATATCCTTGATATTTGGCGCTTCATCTAGTATCCTCTCATGGAAATATTCTTCAAGTATTCTTGAATTTTACTCTACAAAAGCAAAGATATCATGTTGACAGATTTGGATGTTATTGGTTCTGGATAAATTAATTCTTGAACTTGTTTTATTGAATTCTTATATCATTGTCATCATCCTCGTGTTTATATTATGTTGAAAGTCATACTGGCTGTAGTGCATAAATGGACTTGGTATGATTATGACCGTGGATTATTCGATTGTAATCATGGTAGTAATGTTACAAATGATGTGAAAATTAAAATCCTCATTTGCCCGTAATGCATTGATGGATGGTTGTTGGCATGATCATGACCATTAATGAATACACAAATATTCTTGGCCCTAGTAGTGCATGGATAATTGTGGTCGTGATACTTAAAGAATATCCTTGGTAGTAGTGCGGGGGTGATTCGATGATGTGGAATATTTATTAAGTTGAGTATCGCCTATACTTGGTGATGAAAAACCTTTTAAATCATAAAAGATAGTAGATTTTATTTTCTACTTGACTCTTTTAATGGATTCTTTGGTTCATGTTTATTATGTAGTTAAACTTGATGTTTATTATATTTTATCGGTTTAACAGCTGTTAAAGGCTAATGATAATTTATTACGCATTATCTTAGTCATAATATTTCTTCTTGGGCTATAATTGAGCTCACCCTTTCTTTCCTTTGTTCTCTACCTAATTTTGGGGCGTCACGGTTGGTATCAAAGCTTAGGATATGATCCACGGCTAAGATGTGAGAATAGTATTAGGAGGGAGAGATTGGGAATTCTTCACAAGTATGACCTACCTAAGTTTATATGTGTTATTTTGTTGGTGGTGACGGAATATAGGGATAATATGTTACGTGTCAATTAACCTTTTGTTTTGTGGCGGTGATCTCGAAAATGACATCGAGAATGTTGAGAATAGCAATGGAGCACGGGTGGCCGTTGATTCACCACATATCAATAATCGAGGATAATGTGCATCGAAGGCGACAATCCTCATGCAAACAATAACTTGACCAAATGATGAATGATCAAATGTTGAGGCTTTTATGCGATTCATGCAACAGCAAGGAGAGGCGGCTCATCCGAGCGTTGGTGGAAATATTGGAAACTCTCAAGGTCACCGCATTAAGCAGTTCGAGGCTGGGACCACCAGAGTTTAAGGAGAGCCCAAACCACTTATAAATTGAAACATGGATAAAGCGAGATCACCAAGATATTTGATGTCTTGGGATGCTACGAGAAAAAGGTTCCCCTTTGTCGCCTTTATGTTGCGAGGAGAAGGATTATTGGTGGGGAATCGGTAAAAGCGTACTCAACCTGCGCCATGACTTAAAGATGTCTTGGGAGAAGTTCCAAGAGTTGTTCAATGACAAATACTTTCCCGAAAGTATTCGCCACATGAAGGAGGTGGAATTTATCAAGTTGGAACAAAACAATATGACAGTGTGTCGCAATCGAGGCAAAATTTGCGAAGTTATCACGGTTTGCATCCCACTTGGTGGATAATGAAAGAGAATGACGCGAATGTTTTTAAGAGGTTTGAAGCGGGAGATCGTCAACATCTTATTTCTCATAAAGCGTGTTTGTATTGAGGATGTTGTAAATAGGGCTCGATTTAGTAGGCGTGATAACGAAAGTCAGCGCAACTAAAGAAAGGCGGCAAACAAAATTATAATACCGTGAGAGTAGTCATCGAGCGGTGACAACAAGCGTGGAGGAATCAACGGGCGAAATGGTAACCACTTTGGTGGTAATCGAGAAAATAAAACAATAAGAATGGACATTTGAAGAAAAGAAGATTCAACAATGATGGAAGGCGTCGACATGCGGCAGACCGTTGTTAAGGAAGGAGAAAGACCACTATCGTATGCTTCAAATGAGGAGGAGGGACACATCGGTCAAACTACGAGCGATCTTCCAAAGCATGTTATAATTGTAGAAGAGAAGGTCACTTAGCTCGATTTGCGTCGTTCTGAAAACAAATTAAATTTAGGATGGAGGCACCAAAGGCAGTCGAGAAAAGTCAAAAGCCGGTAGTCTGAGGGAGGCGTTTGTTGTGACCTCCAGAGAAGCAAGGAACCGAATGAGGTCATCGGGTAAGCTTATCATAAACTCTAACGAAGTCTATACTTTATTTGATCTGGGTTCTACCCATTCTTTTATTTCTCCTACTTGCGCTCATTGATTAAATTTGACTCAGGAGAAATTAGACTTTGACTTTATCTGTGAAAACTCCGTTGGGAGAAACCTTCATTACATCCACTTTGTTTATAAGTCTTGTTTGGTTCAAATCGGTACCCTCACATTACTGTCGATCTTATTTCATTAAAAATACTTGCATTTGGCGTGATTCTAGGATTGATTGGTTAACTACTTATCATGCAAAAATTGATTGTTATCGTAAGGTTGTTAGCTTTCATATTCCTAATCAACCTATTATGCGAATTCAAGCGACCAAACCATTAAAATCAATCATGGTCATCTCAAGCCATAAAAAGCTATTCGTTTATTGAAAAGCGGATGTCAAAGCTTTTCTTAGCTCATGTCACTGATTTAAACAAAAATAAATCGGTTTTGAGCGATATTTATATTGTTAATAAATTTCTGACGTATTCCCCGAAGAACTTCTGGCCTACCCCAGGCGTGAAATTGAATTTTGTATCGACCTGAAACGTTACAAAACCTATTTCCAAAGCCCCATATCGAATAGCTCTATTAAACTTGAGGAGTTAAAAACCCAATCTGAGGAATTGTTAGACATTGGCTTTATTTGTCCTAGTACTTCTCCTTGGGGTGCTCATGTTACATTCGTGAAGAAGAAAGATGGGAGTATGCGACTTTGTATTGATTATCGGGAGTTGAATCATGTCACCATCAAAAATAGGTATCCATTACCACGTATTGATGACTGTTTGACGATTGCAAGGAGCCAAATTCTTTTCAAAGATTGATCTTCGTTAGGATATCACCAATTGAAGATTAGAGCAGATGACATTCAAAGATGGCTTTCGGAACTCGATGCGGGCATTATGAATTCTAGTCGTGTCCTTTGGATTGACTAATGCTCTCTAACGCCTTCATGGATATGATGAACCGATTATTCAAGGAATATTTGGATCACTTTGTGGTCGTCTTTATTGATGAAATCCTTATTTATTCAAAAGCCGTGAAGATCATGAAAGCAACACTTGAGGTGACACTCCAAAAACCGTGAATATAAGCTTTATGCGAGTTGAAAAATGTGAGTTACGGCGAGGAAGTAGCATTCCTTAGGCACGTGGTATCAAGTCATGGAATATCATTATTGACAAGAAAGATTGAAGCTATTCAAAGTTGGGAGCAACCTAAATCGATGACCAGAAATCGTAGCTTTCTCGGTTTTGGTTGGTTATTATCGGAGATTCGTGGAAGGATTTTCTCGAATCATTACTCCATTGACTTCGGTGACTCGGAAGATACAAAGTTCGATTGGAAGCGAAGAAGAATGTGAGAAGAGTTTTCAAGAACTCAAGAGGAGACTCATTTCAAAGACTGTTACGACAATACCATCGGCTCGGAGGATTTGTCATCTCTGGTGATGCTTGGGCAAAAGGGTTAGGATGTGTTCTCATGCAACATGGGAAAGTCATAGCCTATGCATCACGACAACTCAAAGAATATGAGAGGAATTATCCTACTCATGATCTAGAGTTGGCGGTTCATTGTCTTTGCACTTAAAATTTGGAGGCATTACTTGTATGGGGAGAAAGTGGAGATCTTCTACGGATCATAAAAGCCTCAAATATTTCTTCACTCAAAAGAAACTCAACATGCGACAACGACGTTGGCTTGAGCTGTTGAAAGATTATGATCATACCATCCAATACCATCTGGAAAAGCGAGCGTGGTGGGCGCGCATTGAGTAGAAGATCATATACAAATCACGAAAGTGCGATATTGTCAGCGTATAAAGGCCCATTTTATGTGACTTGCAAAGGATGGAGATGAGTTAAAGACTCGAGGGGACGCGTGTGATGATAAGCGAATATCTGAGTAGAGAACCGAGCTTTAATCGATAAAGTTAAAGTTGCTCAAAGCTCTGAGACTGGAGGCGATCGTATGAGGAAGAAAGTGCAAGAAGGTCTTTATCTTAGGAAGCAAGAATCGATGAAGAAGGAATACTTGAGTCGACTCCGGACTTTGTGTTCTAACGACCACGATTTAAAGTATAAAATCATGATGGGGCGCTACAACCTGCCGTTTTGCAATCCATCTGGGAGTACCAAAATGTATCATGATATTAAGTCATACATTTTGGTGGAGCAATATGAGAGAGAGATATTTGTTTATCTCAAGGTGTCTAACTTGTCAGCGAGTTAAAAGCGGAGCATCAAGTACCAAAAGGTCCATTGCAACCACTTGAAATTCGAGAATGGAAGTGGGAGCACATTACCATGGATTTCGTTATTCTGGGTCTTCTACAAGGTTTCTCAAGGCATAGATGCGATTTGGGTCATTGTTGATAGATTGACCAAAGTCGCTCATTTCTTACCGTCTGAGAAAACTTATACACTTGAACGTCTTGCTCGTATGTATATAAATGAGATTGTAAGACTTGCATGGTATGCGGTATCCATAGTTTACGATCGAGACCCAAGATTCACTTCACGATTTTGGGTTAGTATGCAAAAAGCTATGGAGCGCGAGACTTACGATTTAGCTTCGGCATATCATCCTCGAACGGACCGGACGATCGGAGAGGAATATTCAAACTCTTGAAGATCTATTAAGACTCATGTCCTTGATTTCAAGGAAGTTGGGACAAGTTCTTACCATTGGTGGAGTTTTCCTACAACAATAGTTATCAAGCAAGTATTGGCATGGCTCCATTCGAGCGTTGTATGGAAGAAAGTTTCGATTCTCTCGGTATCTTTGGGATGAGGTGGGTGAAGCAGCGTTGTTGGGGCCGGAGTTGATACGTATGACTACGGAAAAGATTCAAACGATCCGAAAGCGTATAAAAACCTCACAAAATCGATGAAAAGAGTTATGTTGATCTTCATCGAAAGGGCGTGGAATTGATATAGGAGATCATGTGTTGTTACGTGTTGCTCCATGGAAAGGAGTTACAAGATTTGGAAAGAGAGAAAACTCGATCCTCGATTCATCGGTCCATTTTAATCCTCGATATAGTAGGAGCTGTGGCCTATAGACTCGACTTTTACTGCTAAGTATGTCTTCGTGTTCATAACGTTTTCACATATCCATGTTACGTAAATATGTGAAAGACCGAACCACATTATTGAGTTAGAAGCCGGACGAAATAGCGGAAGATTTGACGTATGAAGAGGTTCTGTTCAAATCTTGGATAAAAGGAACATATTCTACGCTCAAGGTTATACCTCAAGTCAAAGTTTTGTGGAGGAACCACGATGTTGAGAAATGACTTGGGAGTTAGAATCGAAATGAAATCAAGGTATCCTTACCTCTTGACATACAAGTCGTACCCTAATTTTAGAAATGAAATTTCATAAGAAGGGAGGTTGTAAGACTGACTTTTATAAATAAAGATGAATTTTCTATAAATATTATTTTTTGAATATTATGGAATAAATTTGATATAATGTTATAGTTGTGGGTAATATTTATAAATTTTGCAAAGTAAGCAAGTTGTTATAAAATATTCGTTTGGTCGGGAATATTCTTTTTGTCGGGGAATATTAAATGCTGACGGCACAATCATTAAGTGGACCCCCTGGCGGAATTATTATCGGATTGAAAGCGACAAAAATACTTTATGAAAAAGCGGCGGAGGTGTTCTGAATTAAAGCTATTGAACTACCGGTAGTAAAAAAATGCGATGTCTGGCGTGGTTGCGTAGTAGCTGCGGTATTGATTATTGATCTTTACGTGAAGTCTTTCAATTATACTCAATTATTGCTACGATAATTCTTTGCATCATATCTCTTATATTATTGATTCAATTATTGTCACGGTATCATACATATAATATGTTATATTATTAAATCAATAATTGAGGCGACAAGTTATAAATGATTAATAATTGTTGAAAGATTAAATATGTGTTGATTAAAAATAAAATGATTTGTGGTAATATTTATTCGATCCTTGATGTATATAAAAAGTACATTATGAGGCGTTTGTGGTAAGTTTGATTATTTTATGGGGGCCCGTATGTCATCATCTAAGAAGTCTCTTCGTCGATAGTAATTATTACCTTCGTCGATAGTAATTACCTTCGTCGATAGTAATTACCTTCGTCGATAGTAATTACCTTCGTGAATAGTAATTACCTTCGTCGATAGTAATTACCTTTACGGACATCAAACCACTTGCCGTTTCATATTACGTACGGCGTCGAACCACTTGTCGTTTCACATTCTGACGTCGAACCAATTGTCGTTTCACATTCTGAGCGTCGAACCACTTTTCTTTTCACATCACCGATTCGTCGAGCCACTTGCCTTTTCACATGGCGGTCTTAAGCTAGAAATCTTCTATAAATAGAGGCCTAGTGCTTCATTATTTTTCACGAATTCATTCAAGCTATAGAGAAAGTATATAGAGAATAAGAGAAAGAAGAAGAGTGATACATTCTTTACCATCTACTGCGAGTATTCAATCTCTACTAAAGTAAGGGTGTTATTCTTTCTTATTCATGAAAGAGCTATTGTTATTCCATTGCTTATTATTATTGGAATGGAATAACTTTTATACTTGGTGACATTTACCTATTATACTTGGTGATGTGTTTTTCTGGTTAAAATCTTTATTATTATTACATTGGAACATCACATGCGTGTGTTTTTACAGGACTGGTTAAAATCTTTATTATTATTACATTGGAACATCACATACATGTGTTTTGTGGGACTGGTTCCATTCTTTATTATTACATTGGATATATCACATGCATGCGTTTCTGTGGGACTGATTTCCGTTATTTATTATTACTGTTGGAATAACACTGTCACATGCGATCTATCGCATGCATGGTGATTTCTTTTGTTATTCCATTCTTTATTATACTCGGTTGGTTAAAACTTTGACTTTATACTCCATGAAATTAGTGGAATATCCTTGATATTTGCGGCTTCATCCGATATCCTTTCATGGAAATATTCTTCTAAGTATTCTTGAATTTTACTCTCTCTCAAAGCGATATCGTGTTGTGATTTGGATGTTATTGGTTCTGGATAAATTAATTCTTGAACTTGTTTTATTGAATTCTTATATCATTGTCATCATCCTCATGTTTATATTATGTTGAAAAGTCATACGTGGCTGTGTAGTGCATAGATGGACTTGGTATGATTATGACCGAGGATTATTGATTGTAATCATGGGTAGTAATGTTACAAATGATGTGAAAATTAAAAATTCTCATTGGGCGTAAGTGCATTGATGGGCCGAGTTGTTGGCATGATCATGACCATTAATGAATACACAAATATTCTTGGCGTAGTGCATGGATAATTGTGGTCGTGATCTTAAAGAATATCCTTGGTAGTAGTAGTGCGGGGTGATTCGATGATGTGGAATATTTATTAAAGTGAGTCTAAATTTATAACGATGATGAAAAACCTTTTAAATCATAAAAGATAGTAGATTTTATTTTCTCTTGACTCTTTTAATGGATTCTTTGGTTCCATTGTAGTTAAACTTGATGTTTATTATATTTTATCGGTTTAACTTTGTTGAAGGCTAATGATAATTTATTACGCATTATCTTAGTCATAATATTTCTTCTTTGGGCTAGTTGAGCTCACCCTTTCTTTCCTTTATTCTCTTGAGGAAATGAGAATATATTTGGGGACGAGTCGGGGAGCGGAGTAATGGTCCGGAGGATAGCATTAGTAGTCCTCATTTATTACGTGAAATAGTGTGATAATAATTGTAATGAGGACTCCTTTTGAGTTTGTATAATCTCTAGTAGACAATATTTGTATTCAAATTCACGGTTTATGTTTTGTCGTATTGTACTGCGGCGGTTGTATTAGTAAGTTGTATTTGAATTATGTACCATGTATCTGGCGACCCAAGATGGGTGATGTATACCTAATTTTGGGAGCGTCAAATATTCTCATCGACATTCTCAAATCTTTGTCATAAAACAAGGGTTAATTAAGGAAATCAATATATCACATAATATCCCTATATATCTTGACCAACTAACAAATAAAGCTTGGGTAGACACACACTAGCGAAGGATTTACTCGTCTCTCCCCTCCTAGTTCTATTCCCCGATCTCATGGAGATCATATCCTCAAGCTCGATATTCAACCGTGACACCCCCCAAAATAGGTATACATCACCCATCCACGAGTTGTCAATACATGGTGCAGAAATAACTATAACTTTATTATTACAACATATAAATCGTGAGTTTAAATCTGAGATATTGCCATCTAGACAATATCCACACGCATAAATAAATCTCCATCATAATTATTGATACATTATTTTACAAAATGGTGAGGACTACTAAACAACTCTCTAGAACCTTCATTCCATACCCCGCTACTGCACTCATTTATATTCTCGCCTCCACGAGAAGAAAAATGGAACAAAAAGGAAAGGGTGAGCTCAACTAGCCCGATAAAGAATATTATGACTAAGATAATATACAACAAATTATCATTAGTCTTCAACAGGGAAAAATTTAATAGAATACAATAGACAACAAGTTTTAAATCAATATTCGCATGAAATAATAATTCATTAGAAGAGTTAAGTAGAGAATGCAAACTACTATCTTCTATGTATGAATTTAAAAGTTCATAAATCTATCTTTTATCCTCGTAACATCAATAAATATATATCCGGAATCAAATATTCATCTTTGCACTACTGGTAAAGATATTCATCGATTGGTCATATTCATTTAAACACACATTCATCTTTGCACTACTGGGCCAAAGATATTCATCGAAATCATTCATCTTTGTACTACAGGCCAAAGATATTCAATAATATCATCATTTAAGACTGATGATGATGAAGAATATTTTTAAAGAAACGAATCCAGTGAAACAAAATGACAAGGATTAAGGATTCGTACTTTGTTTTATCCATGTCCAAAATATACCTCAAAAATAATCATAATGGTGTAAAATTCAAGAATGATCAAAACATGGATACAATCAAAATTTAGTATCCACAATAGATATTTTAGATTTAAAGGAAAATTTTCATTTTTCGATGAATAAGTGTCGTGATTCGTGAATAAGGTATATCGTGAATAAGTCGTAGAGTATCGTGAATAGTAACTCACACCAAAAGTTCCAAATTTGATAAAAACTTCAGATCAAGATTTGAAGATAATGATATTGAAGAAATAATATCATTACTTAAAAAAAATATCCCTTACCTCGAAAGATCGATCTTACAAATTTAAACACAGGATATAAAGGCTATGACTTGAACTTGCATAGTATAGCAATACTCAAAATATACTCAAAATACTCACAAGAATACATTTCGATAATATAGAGAAAACTTCAGTTTCAGTATAATTTTTAATTCTAACCTAAGCACCTATTTATAGGAAAATGCTAGAGAACTTAAAGCAGAAAATTTAATATAATATTAATATATAAATTAAATTTTCCAACACCAACCTTCTAAGAACTGAATTCAAATTCATTCAACACATGTGTAACACACCATAATAACAAAAACGTTTTTCTTATTTAAAATATTTTAAACTTCCAAAATCAATTATTTGAGACTTGAACTTCAATAATTCACAATAAATAGCCCTTTTGTCGGAAAATTCAAAAATCGTAATTTTTTATAGGAAATTCAATTCTCTACAACTTTATGTAAGAAAGTTTTTCCAAATTCCAAGCAGAAATTGACCAAAATCCACAAACAGGGTGATTTTACTGTGTTATAATCAAATTTCGATCAAGAAATGGGGTCCCAAATTACACATAAAATATGCTTTAAATATTTTGGTAACAAAAATACTCCATATATCATATATCCCACATTCATCGTAAAAATATCATCATTATTATATTATTAAAATATAATAATATATTTAAATGAATTATTTTATCAAGAAAAGATAAAATTTCAATTTTCAACAATTGTCACATTAAAATTTTCTCCATCTATATCCACATAAAATCAATATTTTCCTCATCATATGAATCAATAATTAATTATTCACAAATAATATTACGGAATCACAATATTGATAACTGAGGCGATTCTTAGGAAAGAGGGCTTTCCAATAAGAATTTCTCCTTCTTGGTGCCGCAATTAGTTGACCAAACCTCTCCTTGATGTAATTTTTCTAGACATTGCCAATAATGTTATTTAATAATATTATTAGGATAATATGAATTATTGCTTCGATAATGAAAATCTCGTAATGACAATTATTGAAAAATAAAAGAATATCAACGTTAAAGAATTATTAAATCAATAAAATAAAATATCTTTGAAGAATTATCGTAACCATTATTGAGTAAAGTGCCTTTCACGTAAGAATCAATAATTGGTGCATACTGGTAGTGTCTACCGTGTTTTAACCATCGAGTATTTTAACAAGATAATAGCAGAATAACTACTGTGAATTATTTTTAAACAACTTATATTTGTCGTTTTCTTCATCCAATCGCTTTCGGTTATGGGGTCCATTAAAGATCGCTACCGCATTTAATATTTCCCGACAATGAAGAATATTCCCAAACCAAACGAATATTCCCAACAACAATGAATATTTTATAACCACTTTAGCTTGTTTTGAAATATTTACGATATTTTACCCATAACTATCCACATTAATCAAATCAACCCTTACTATTTCAAAATAATAAATAGAGAAAATTAAATTTCATTAATAATAAGTTGGGGTCTTACATTAATTGCCTTTTTAGTAATATTAATAATTGCCTTTTTCAGTATTAATATTAGTAATTACCTTTTAGTATTAATATTAATTGTCTTTTTTATTACTAATACTAATATTAATTGTCTTTTTAATAATATTAGTAATTGTCTTTTTAGTAATAATATTAGTAATTGACTTTTTATTACTATTACTAATATTAATTACCTTTTTAGTAGTATTAGTAATTGTCTTTTCATATTAATATTAGTAATTACCTTTTAATATTAATATTAATTGTCTTTTTATTACTAATACTAATATTAATTGCCTTTTTAGTAATATTAGTAATTGCCTTATTAGTAATAATATTAGTAATTGACTTTTTTATTGCTATTACTAATATTAATTGTCTTTTTATTACTAATACTAATATTAATGCCTTTTAATAATATTAATAATTATTTTTTTGTATTAATATTAGTAATTGTCTTTTTTATTACTATTACTAATAATAATTGCCTTCTTATTAGTAATACTAATATTAATTGTTTTTTATTACTAATACTAATATTAATTATCTTTTTAATTCTCATTTAAATAATATTAGTATTAGTAATAAAAAAGCAAGTAATAACACTATTATCAACCGCTACAAGACGTAGCGGCTTGGATTTTTTTTAATGCTTTTAGTGTTGTCTTTAAAAATAAAAAAGTCAAGTAATAAAACTATTACCAACCGCTACAAGATGTAGCGGTTTGATTTTTTTTTTTAATGACTTCCGTTGTAAGAAAATTGAGAGATAGAAAGATAATATTGTAATATTAATTGTCCTTTTTTGCCTTTTTGATTCTCATTTAATTAATACATACTGATATTTAATTTGTGATTTAAAGTATATATAAATAAGCAGAGGTAAGAAGTATTTTATTACTTTTATAGGTGATTGTACAAGATATTGTTATGTTTACTTATTAAAAAATAAAGATGAGGCTTTGAAAATGTTTATACATTACAAAAATGAGATTAAGAACAAACTTGATAAAAAGATCAAGATATTTAGAAGTGATAGAGGTGGAGAATATGAATTTCTTTTTGTTAAAATTTATTCACAACATGGTATAATACACCAAACAACTGCACCTTATTCACCACAACAAAATGGTGTTGCAGAAAGAAAGAATAAAATTTTAAAAGAAATGATGAACGCGTTATTATTAAGTTCTGGCTACACTACTATAAAGTACTAAATAGACAACACTTAAATTATAACGTTTTTTATAAAAATATTGTGGTATTTTTTTTTATAACATTTAAAAAAAAATATTATAAATATATATACAAAAACGTTATCTATTTAAAAGGGGCATTTTTTTAATTTTAACTGGATAACGTTTTTTTTTAAAACGTTATCTATACAGAAAAACACGGAGGAAAAACCGCGACTTTAAAATTTAATTTAATGTATTTTCAGCTGAAGGCCGCCTCGACTTTCTCTCTCACCTAGGGTTGCTTCCATTTTTTTTTCAGTTCGAATGGGATTTACTTCAATTTGGGAAAATTGCTATCACCTAGGGTTTATGTGAGCTTCCATGGCGTCCTCTTCTTTCTCGGCGAAGCTTTGCTTCAATTCCAACTGCAAACAAGTGTTGGAACAATTGAGGAAAGGCTGGCGCCGCTCCGTGAACTATTCCGTGAACCTAGTTATGGAGCTTTGCGCCGGCGGCGAGCTCTTTGATCGGATCATCGAGAAAGGACATTACGCCGAGCACGCTGCCGCCGTGCTGTGCCGGCAGATGGTGACGGTGGTGCATAATTGTCATTCGATGGGAGTGATGCATCGGGATTTGAAGCCTGAGAATTTTCTATTGTTGAGTACAGCTGAGGACTCGCCGTTGAAAGCCACAGATTTCGGTCTCTCCGTCTTCTTCAAACCAGGTACCACTGATTTTGATCTCCTTATTTATTTGATTGTGTATATCATAGGGTTTTTTGTTAAAAGATGCTCTGATATAAGATCATAGTGCTAGAAATTTGATAATTCAAAGAGACTTGAATCCCAGTTTCACATACACAATGAGCCTGATGGGTTTGATAGATTGAACTCATCATTCGGTGTACCACCAACTCCTATAGAGAGCGAACCCTACATCCAAAAATATGTTGATGTCTAATATACTGATGGTTCAAATGACAAAATGTGGAGTAGTTGGGATTTCCCATGGACAAAGAAGCTGGAGGTCTGTATGTACATTAGTGTAAAAGTCTTTGATTTGCACTAATTGTTGTCCTAACTGTTGTCCATTTGTTTAACCTAAAGGCCAATAACAAGAAAGTATTTGGAAATCACTCCTTTCGTTCCAACCAAAGAGAGGTGATAAATGCCACAATGAGTATACATGATGTATTTGTTTTTTTATACTCATCTGTTTGGGTTCCTTTCCAGTTTGAATTTGTTGAAGCAAAGTTTCTTTATCTAAAAGTTGCAGGAATTTCTTAGTCAATTTTATATTCTAATTGATTGGTGTTTCATGCATATTTTTCAGAGTTCTGGTACTGGTGCATTGGAAAAGTAATTTTTTTGAGATAATTTGTGGAAGTAGGAGTGAACATGTTTTGCTTAATGTTTTTTTTTTGTGAAGCTCCCTGCATATATTTGCCGAGGGATTACATTGGTAATTTCATCTCTTATTTCTCTGATCCAAGATCAAATAATGCATCTGTTGCAGGTATTTTTCTCTGCATTAGATTCATATCTATCTTATGATTTGAATGGTAGAATCACTAGTTCAATCATTCCTAAGATTGTGAAAAAATATGAGGGATGCATGTTATAAAAAATTGACATCGGAGTGACATTTAAATTATTGTTTTATGATTTGAATGATTGAATTTGAAACCAGATATTTCTGAACATATTTTGACAGCGTCTTGAGTAGCAGGTACTTTTTTTGGTATGTCCCGAGTATGCTTCGGAATGAACATTATACTACAGATAGTTTTACAATCTGTATGGTGTAGCTAGATGATAACTTGAACTGAATATGAGATAAAAAAAAGATTTGATGTCGTGTTGTATAATAGTATTTCTTCTTTAGGAATCCTTTTTAAAGATGAAAACGACGTTCCACTATATGAAGTAATATTGCGATATGTTATGTGTTGATGCGAATCTCATTTATGAAGTAAATGTGAGTGCCATTCATGTTAACAATTTTATATTTGTTTTACATGATTGAAGCTTTATTTACCAAAATTTGATTTACCAATGCAGAGTAAGACACCAAGGAAGGGTGCCATAATCAAGAAGCAAGTAAATGATTCTGTTGATAGGTATGATATCAAACTGCATACCTGATTCATTTTTATTTAACTTTGCCCAGAAACTGATGTTTGTTGCACATCCTACTTTCACCCCTATAGGTTTCAACTATAAAAAAATTATGCGCCTGTTTCTATCCTGATACATGGCGTGTTGTGATGGAACTTTGCAATAGCTGCCTGAAGGCCCTTTACCATAAATTTATTGTTGTCAATAATCATTCAGATTATCTCTTTGTCTCGACTGCATCTTAATTGGCTGACATAGTTTTTCTAATTTGTCTATTTTACTAGGCATAAATTTTGCTTGGAATGGTGCAGCCTTCCCAAGTGGTATGTCTTCTATTTAGTCAGAGCTTCTCTGTTGTATTTTACTTTTTTGTGTCTACCAAGTAAGAGTTTCAATATTTTTGTAGACTACAAACATCCCACCAGCAGCATCACACCATCCTCAGCAATCAGTCCAGCCACCTCAGCAATCAAATGTTCAGGTTGCTTCACCATTGCCAGGTCAGATTGGTTTGCAGGACCAAACAAATGCATCCCAGGCCCCTAATCCTGTTAGCAAGCCAAACCAACCTGTGATGCCAGTGTCTTCTCCTTCTGTTCCTTCTTCAAACATTCATTCGCAGCCCTGGCCTTCACATCCTTTACAGTCAGTTCAGCAGCCGAAGGGACATTTTAATGCTCAAGCAACAACAATGTCACTCCCACAATCCACTCAAATGCAAAACATGCCTCAGCCTCATCTTCACTCTGCTTCGCAACAACACTCACTTCTTCCAACACCCAATGCCTACCATCTCCACTCACTCAGCTGAAGGAGTTCGTTTTTGAATAATTTTGAGTTTCTTGTAAATAATAGTAAGGGATTTATTATTTATGTACTTGTTTCTTGAATCATCTAGTCAGGTCAAAACCATCACTATGGGACATTCATTTTCACAGGGATATCCGACAGTTCCAACTCAGCCTCCACATCAGTCACTGTATCAGGTATGCCCTTTGTTTTCTTGATATTGGGTTTGAGTTATGTTACTTTGATCGTGGTTCGATATGTTACGTGGAACGAAAACGGGAACAATGTAGATATTATCATATATCATTAGACTGTTGAATAAATGTATATTTTATCATGAACGAAAACGGGAACAATGTAGATATTATCACAGGCGCAAAGTTCCATCACAACACGCCATGTATCAGGATAGAAACTGATTCTGTTGATAGGTATGATATCAAACTGCATACCTGATTATTGTGATTGCTGATTTAAACTATTTGAATTTTCTTATTATTATTGCTTATGGAAGACAAATAATCAGAAAACTGTTTGAAGGTTACTGATAATTTGCATACAGTTTGGTATATCTTCTTGCCTCTTCAATACCAAGAGCGAAAGTAGTACCAAAAAATTCTTCCATTTCATATTTTATAGATTTTACAATACTCGATATTAATAGGATTTATTCTGCATATACTGGATTGTGGTGAACCTGGCATTTTCTTTTTTCATCTACCAGCCAGTTGTCTAGTGAGTGGGAGGCAACTCAAATTGAAGCATTGCACTGAATGTCAGCTCTTTTGAATAGACATTGTGCAGAGGTAATAAGATTTTTTTTGCCTTTTCTGTCTATGATCAATCCCTCTTTTCTTCAAGTTGCATCTGCGTTTCATTATTGTCTTTCTTTTGCTATCAATTTAAAGTTGGTTGAGTACTGTTTTTTTTTGAGCCACAGCTGAACAATTCACACATAATTAGCATGCCTTGTAAGTTATTGAGTTTTTGTTGCTTGCTATTGTTCTCATTTTTTACTTCCTTGTCTTTCATGATATACTCGCTATATCAACTCAAAATTACCTTATTTGCTGACTTATGAACTTATTTGCAGGTGCAGGTGCAGGTGCAGGTGCAGGTGCTCCAGCATCTTATGATGCGGTCATTCCAAAACTGGCAATGACAGTAAGAGCCATGATTGAGATGTTGAGAGCAGTTGCTAGCTTAATGCCCTCCATTCCTTTTTAAGTTTCTTAACTGATAATGACATATTGTAATTCTATTTTGTGGATATAGTAATTTGAAACTGTAAACGAATGACATTATTGGGATGTATTTTGAATGGTTGATACATTTTGGCTTTAAATTTAAATGAGAATTTAGACATTTTAGCTATATATCATGGCATTAGTATATTGCAGGTGCATTAGTAATATAGGTGAAATCACAACTTTTTTTTCTTTTTTTTTTATCTACAACATTTTAAAAACGTTGTGTGAAAGTGTCTAAACGTTGTCTGATCTATTAAATTACAACGTTTTTATTCAGAAAACGTTATGGAATCATACATTTTACAACGTTTTTAAGCATCTGCTAATTTATGAAAAACAAATCTATAACGTTTTTTTCTTAAAAAACGTTGTGGAATGTGCTTAACTACAACGTTTTAAAAACATTGTGTAAGGGTGTCAAATAGATGACACTCTTAACCACGACGTTTTTCTGACTAAAACCACAACGTTTTTTCTGCATTGTCTATTTACTGTTTTGTAGTAGTGCTACCTCGAAATTTGTGGGGAGAAACAATTCTTTCAGCAAATTATATTTTCAACTGAATACCTCAAAAGAAGCCTAATGCTTCACCCTATGAATTATGAAAAGGACGTAAGTCGTTATAAACACTTAAAAAGTTTGAGAATGTTTAGCAAATTAAATTAATAATTCCTCTACCCAAAAAGGTGAAAATAGGACCAAAAATAATAAATTATATATTCATTGGTTATGCTAATAATAGCAGTGCATATAGATTTTTGGTTAATAAATCAAAAATAGAAAAAATACATGAAAATAGTATTATTGAGTCAAAAGACGTTGAATTCTTTGAAACAATATTTCCTAATAAAAAAGAACAAGAGTCAAGTTCTAATGAACAAGAAACAAGTTCAAACAAAAGAACTTATGACACTGTTAGTAAAAGTTACCATGGGTTAGAAGATATTAATGATCCTAGACGTAACAAATGTGCTAGAACATCAAAATCTTACGGTCATGATTTTCTAACTTATTTGTTAAAAAATAAGCCTCAAACTTATAGAGAAGCGGTATCAAGTCCCGAAGCTCCATATTAAAAAGAGACAATAAATACTAAATAGAATCCATTTTGCACAATTATACGTGAAAATTAGTAGATCTCCCACCAGACTCTAAACTTCTTAGATACAAGTGGATATTCAAGAACAAAATGAAAGCAGATGGATCTATAGACAAATATAAAGTAAAACTTGTAATTAAATGAAACAGGCAAAAAGAGGGTTTCGATTATTTTGATACTTATTCTCCTGTGACAAGAATATCCTCAATTAGGATATTAATAGTCATTGCAACTATATATAATTTAGATATGGATGTGAAAGTCGCTTTCTTGAATAGAGATTTAAAAGAAGAAATCTACATGGAACAATCAGAAGGGTTTATTGTTCCAGGACAAGAAAAGAAATTTTTTCGGGTTGTGAAGTCCCTTTATGGATTAAAACAAGCACCTAAATAATGGCATGAAAAATTTGATAATGCAATATTGTCAAATGGTTTCAAGATAAATGAGTGTGACAAATGTGTGTATATCAAGGACACTGATAAATATCATGTCATTATTTGTCTCTATGTAGATGATACGCTCATTATGGGTATTAATAATGAAATCATTAAAACTACTAAAAGAATGTTAAATAATATATTTGACATGAAAGACATGGGTGTTGCCGATGTAATATTAGGAATTAAAATTTTTAAAATATCGGATGTGTTAGTGTTATGACAATCACACTATATTGAGAAAATACTCAGAAAATTTAATCAAGACGATTGTAATCCTGTGGGAACATCGGTAGATATAAATTTACACTTGTTTAAAAATAAATGAGAGCATATCACAAGCTGAGTATGCACAAATAATTAGAAGCCTGATGTACGTAATGAATTATACACGTCCTGACATAGCAGAAGTTGTTAATAAATTGAGTAGATTTACAAGCAATCCATGACAAGATCACTGGAAAGCGATTATAAGAGTTTTAAGGTATTTAAAATACACTCAAAACTTTGGATTGCACTACTCAAGATATCCAGGAGTACTCGAAGGATACTGTGATGTATACTGGATATCAGATATAAAATACTCTAAATCCACAAGTGATTTTGTGTTTACACTAGGTGGAGGAGCAGTATCATGGAAATCTTCTAAACAAACATGCATTGATCGATCAACGATAGAATCTGAGTTTATTGCATTAGATTAGGCTAGAGAAGAAGCTAAATGGCTTCTTCACTTTTTAGAAGATATTCCTATGTGGCCTAAACATGTTACTCCTATTTGTACCCATTGTGATAGTCAATCAGCAATTGGAGGGCACGGAGTCACATGTATAATGGTAAGTGTGACGCCCCCAAAATAAGTATACATCACCTATTCTGAGTCGCCAAATACATGGTACAGAGTACAAATACAAACTTAATTATACAAGCGTCACTTTTATGAATAAAGATGAATTTTCTATAATTATCATTTTTAAATATTATGGAATGAATTTGATATAATGTTATAGTTGTGGGTAATATTTATAAATTTTGCAAAATCACAAGTTGTTTATAATATTCGATTGGTGAGGGAATATTCGTTTTAACGAGGGAATATAAAATGCATGCTATGATGACACAATCATTAGTGGACCTAGCGGAATTATTGTCGGATTGAAAAAATGAAAAAAAATATTTTTTTATGAAAATAACGGCGGAAGTTTTACAGTTATTTCTTTGTTGAAACACACCGGTGTTAAAAATGCGAGGAATCTCGCGTGGTTGCATAGTAGCACACGGTATTGATTATTGATGCTTACGTGAGAAGTCATTTAGTTTTATTAATTTATTCAATTATTGTCGATATTTTATATATTATTAAATCAATAATTGAGATACGAGAGTTATTAATATTATTATTTGCATTATTAACGATGTCTAGAAGTTACGCGAGGAGAGGTTTGGTCACTAATCTTGGCGCATGATAGGGAGAAATCCTTATTGAAAAGCCCCTCTTTCACAGGAGCGACACAGTCGATTAATAGTGTGAATAATAATAATGATGATGAAGTTTTGTTTTATTAGTATTATTAATGTAATAAAAGCGAGAAAAGCTTTTATATATAAAAGCAGAATACTTTTATAAAGTTATTCGTTTTATTAGGCTAATAGTAAAATTTTTTTATAAAAGCAGAATACTTTTATAAAGTTATTCATTTTATTAGACAATAATTAGAATATATTATATTTTATTATGCATAGTGCATTTTTGCATAGTACTGCATAGTGTTTGCATAGTAAAATCTTTTTAAAAAGTTATTCGTTTTATTAGATTATAAATAGAATATATTATATTTTATTGTAAACCAATACTGGATAGTCAGTTTAAAGTAAATCGATCTGGAGATAGTTCATGGATTTAGTTCTTATTTGATCCATTCTTCTATAAATAGAAGCTCATTTTCCTTCATTATTTCTTACGAATTCTTTGAAACTCTAGAGAGAGAAAGCGTAGAGAATTATTCTTCTATCTTGGCGTATTTCTTTAGCGTTTAAGAAAGCTTTGAGCGTAGTGCAAGTTTCTTCAAGTATATCCCGCCCTACTAGTCGGAAGTACTCTTCTTTATAAGGTAAAGGGTATTATTTTTTTTTTCATATTCATGAAGAGAACTTACATTATTCCATTCTTTATTATTACATTGGAATAACTTTTGTATCTGTGATCTACCTATACTTGGTGATTTACTTTTGTTATTCCATTTTTATTATTATGGAATACATTGGAACATCATCATGCATGCGTTATCTACATGTGGGACATGTTATTCCATTCTTTATTATTACATTGGAATATCATATGCATGCGTTTTCTGTGGGACTGGTTAAAGTCTTTATTATTACATTGGAATATCACATACATGCGTTTCTGGACAGGATTTGATTAGATTATTTATTATTACATTGGAATAACTTTTATACATGCAATCTGCGCATGCATGGTGATTTTATTGTTATTCCATTCTTTATTATTACATTTGGAATATCACAGCCGGTGCGTATTACTTTGACACAGTTAGATTATTTATTATTACATTGGAATAACACATACATCTAAATACCGCATGCATGGTGATTTCTTTTGTTATTCCATTCTTTATTATACTCGGTTGGTTAAAGTTTTGACTTTATACTCCATGAAATTAGTGGAATATCCTTGATATTTGCGCTTCATCGATATCTTTTCATGGAAATATTCTTACGAGCATTCTTGAATTTTACTCTCAAAAGAAGTATCATGTTGACAATTTGGGCGTTATTAGTTCTGGATAAATTAATTCTTGAACTTGTTTTATTGAATTCTTATATCATTGTCATCATCCTCATATTTATATTTTGTTGAAAGTCATTGTGGCACAAGTAGTGCATAGATGGACTTGGTATGATTATGACCGAGGGATTATTGGTGTAATCATGGTAGTAATATTACAAATGATGTGGTAAAAAGTCCTCATTTGGCCGTAGTGCATTGATGGACGAGTTGTTGGCATGATCATGACCATTGATGAATACACGAATATCCTTGGCGCGTAGTGCATGGATAATTTGTGGTTGTGATCTTAATGAATATCCTTGGTAGTAGTGCGGGGATGATGTGGATTATTTATTAAAATTTGAGTCCGGTGATAAAAGTGATGAAAAACCTTTTAAATCATAAAAGATAGTAGATTTTATTCTCTACTTGACTCTTTTAATGGATTGCATGTTCATTTTTTGATTAAACTTGATGTCTATTGTATTTTATCGGTTTAACATTGTTGAAGACTAATGATAATTTATTACGCATTATCTTAGTCATAATATTTCTTCTTGGGCTAGTTGAGCTCACCCTTTCTTTCCTTTATTCTCTTGAGGAAATGAGAGCGTGGGCGGGACTAGTCGGGGAGCGGGTGGCGGTCCGGATGATAGTATTAGTAGTCCTCTTTATTACATTAAATAGTGTGATAATAAATGTAATGAGGACTTATTACGAGAGTGGATATTATCTAGAAGACAATATTTGTATTAAAACTCATGACTCTCTTGTTGTATATTAAAAGATTGTATTTGTATTACGTACCATGTATTTGGCGACTCAGAATAGGTGATGTATACCTATTTTGGGGGCGTCACAGTTGGTATCAAAGCTTAGGGATATGATCTCTGGCTGAGATGTGAGACAAGAACTAGGAGGGGAGAGACGGGGAATTCCTTTGCTAGTATGACCTACCTAAGTTTATTTGATATTTAATTGGTTGGTCGGAGTATAGGGATAATATGTGATATGTTAATTAACCCTTGTTTTGTGGCGGTATTTGAAAATGGCATCGAGAATGTTGAGAACATCAATGGAGCACGAGAGGCCGTTGAGTCTCCACGGATCGATAATCGAGGATAATGTGCATCGAGGAAGGCGACAATCCTCATGCAAACAACAACAACTTGACCAAATGATGAGCGATGGAATGTTAGAGGCTTCATGCAATTCATGCGACATCGGTGAGGCGGCTCTGTCCAAAATGCGCGGTGGAAACTCTTGGCAACTCTCGGACGGTCGCATGAAGCGAGTTCGAATTTGGGACCAGGAGTTTTTGGAGCCAAAACCACTTAAAGGCGGAGGCGTGGATAAAATAGATCAACAAGATATTTGATGTCTTGGGATGCTCAGGAGCAAAAGGTTCCTTTGCCACCTTCATATTTGCGGCGGAGGCGGATGATTCTTGGTGGGAATACGTAAAGCGTACTCGACTACTGCTTTGAAGATGTCTTGGGAAAAGTTTCAAGAATTGTTCAGCGACAAGTACTTTCGAAAGTATTTCGTCACATGAAAGAGGTAGAGTTCATTAAAGCTGGAGCAAAAAACAACATGGCCAGTGTCGCGATCTGAAGCAAGTTTCTTAGAGAGTTGTCGGTTTGCGTCCCATTTGGTTGATAATGAGGAGAGAATGGCGCGAATGTTTCTAAGAGGTTTGAAACAGAGATCGTCGATATCTTATCTCTCATAAAGCGTGTTTGTATTGAGATGTTGTTAATAGGGCTCGATTATTGGAAGCGCGATAATGAGTCAATGACCAAAAAGAAGCGGTGAGCAAAATGATAATACCGGTGATACTTGCGATCGTGAAGCGGTGACAATAAGCGTGGAGGAATCAACATGCGAAATGGTAACCACGCCGGTGGTAATCATGGCCAAAACAATAAGAATGGACATTTCAAGAAGAGGAGATTCAACAATGATGGAAAGGCGTCGACGCCTTTTTTGTTGTTAAGGAAGGAGAGCGACCACTATCGTATGCTTCAAATCACGGAGGGAGAGGACACATCGGTCAAGCTATGCGATGCCGTCAAAGCATGTTATAATTGTGGAAGAGAAGGTCACTGCCCGATTTTGTCGTTCACAGAAGACAAGTTCGGCTAGGATGGAGGCACCAAAGGGCGCCCGAGAAAAGTCGAAAGCCCGATAGTCTGAGGAGGCGTTTGTCGTGACCTCTCGGAAAGCAAGGAACGAATGAGGTCATCACGGGTAAGCTTATCATAAACTCTAGCGAAGTATATACCTTATTTGATACGGTTCTACCCATTCCTTTATTTCTCTACTTGCGCTCAGCGTTTAAATTTGACTCAGGAGAAATTAGACTTTGACTTATCTGTTGAAACTCCGTTGGGAGAAACCTTCATTACATCCTTTGTTTATAAGTCTTGTTTGGTTCAAATCGGTACCCTCACATTACACATCGATCTTATTTCATTGAAAATACTTGCATTTGGCGTAATTAAGATTGATTGATTGGTTAACTACTCATCATGCAAAAATTGATTATTTTTCGTAAGGTTGTTAGCTTTCATATTCTAATCAACCTATTATGCGAATTCAAACAACCAAACCATTAAAATCAATCCTTGTCATCTCAAGCCATAAAAGCTATTCGTTTATTGAAAAAGCGGATGTCAAGCTTTCTTAGCTCATATCACGGATCTAAACAAAAAATCGTCGAGTTTTGAATGATATTTCTATTGTTAATGAATTTCTGGCGTATTCACGAAGAACTTCTGGCCTACCCCGAGGCGTGAAATTGAATTTTGTATCGACCTTGAACCGGTACAAAACCCATTTCAAAGCCCCATATCGAATGGCTCTATTGAACTTGAGGAGTTAAAGACCCAGCTGCGAGGAATTGTTAGACATTGGCTTTATTAAGTCCTAGTACTTCTCCTTGGGGTGCTCTCCATTATTCGTGAAGAAGAAAGATGGGAGTATGCGACTTTGTATTGATTATCGGGAGTTGAATCATGTCACCATCAAAAATAGGTACCCATTACCCGCGTATTGATGACTGTTTGACCCGGTTGCAAGGCGCCAAATTCTTTTCAAAGATTGATCTTCGTTAGGATATCACCGATTGAAGATTAGAGCAGATGACATTCAAAAAGGCGGCTTTCGAGAACTTCGATGCGGGCATTATGAATTCTAGTCATGTCTTTTGGATTGACTAATGCTCTCTTTGCCTTCATGGATATGATGAGCAGAGTATTGAGGAATATTTGGATCACTTTGTGGTCGTCTTTATTGATGACATCCTTATTTATTCAAAAGTAGTGAAGATCATGAGCAACACTTGAAATTTGATACTCCAAAAACCGTGAATATAAGCTTTATGCCAAGTTGAAGAAATGTGAGTTACGGCTTGAGAGAAGTAGCATTCCTTGGGCGCGTGGTATCAAGTCATGGAATATCATTGACCCGACAAAGATTGAAGCTATTCAAAATTTGGGAACAACCTAAATCGATGATAATAGAAATGTCGTAGCTTTCTCGGCTTATTTGGTTATTATCGGAGATTAAGTAGAAGGGTTTTCTCGAATCGCTTTCTCCCTTAACTTCGGTGACTCGGAAAGATACAAAAATTGGTTGGAGTGAGGAATGTGAGAAGAGTTTTCAAGAACTCGAGAAGACTCATTTTATTTTGTTACGACAATACCATATCGGCTCGGAGGATTTGTCATCTCTGATGATCTTGAGGGCAAAGGGTTAGGATGTGTTCTCATGCAACATGGGAAAGTCATAGCCTATGCCTCTCGACAACTCAAAAGAATATGAGAGGAATTATCCTACTCATGATCTAGAGTTGGCAGCTGTTGTCTTCGCACTTAAAATTTGGAGGCATTACTTGTATTGGGAGAAAGTGGAGATCTTTACGGATCATAAAAGCCTCAAATATTTCTTCACTCAAAAGGAACTAAACATGCGACAATGACGTTGGCTTGAGGCTGTTGAAAGATTATGATCGTACCATCGATACCATCTGGGAAAAGCAAGCGTGGTGGTGGTGGCGCATTGAGTAGAAGATCATATGCGAATATGAGTGCGATATTGTCGTATAAAGGCCCATTTTGTATGACTTGCAAAGGATGGAGATAGAGATAAAGACTCAGGGACCCGCGTGATGATGGCGAATATCTGAGTAGAGCAGACTTTAATCGATAAAGTTAAAATTTGCTCAAATTCTACGGACTGGAGGTGATGCGTATGAGGAAGAAAGTACAAGAAGGTCTTATCTTAGGAAGCAAGAATCGATGAAGAAGGAATACTTGAGTCGACTCCGGACTTTGTGTTCTAACGACCACGATTTAAAGTATAAAATCATGATGGGCGCACAACACACCATTTGCAATCCATCACAGGAGTACTAAAATGTATCATGATCTTGACATACATTTTGGTGGGGCAATATGAAGAGAGAGAGATAGCGTTGTTTATCTCAAGGTGTTTAACTTGTCAGCGAGTCAAGCGGAGACATCAAGTACCAAAAGGTCCATTGCAACCACTTGAAATTCTAGAATGGAAGTGGGAGCACATTACCATGGATTTAATTCTTTGGTCTTCCCAAGGTTTCTCAAGGTATAGATCTGATTTGGGTCATTGTTGATAGATTGACCAAGTCTGCTCATTTCTTACCTATCGAGAAACTTATACACTTGAGCGTCTTGCTCGTATGTACATAAGCGAGGTTGTAAGATTGCATGGTATGCGGTATCCATAGTTTACGATCGAGACCCAAGATTCACTTCACGATTTTGGGTTAGTTTGCAAAAAGCTATGAGCGCGGATTTACGATTTAGTTGGCATATCATCCTCGAAGCGGACGGACAATCGAGAGAGGACTATTCAAACTCTTGAAGATTTATTAAGACTCTGTGTCCTTGACTTTGAGGAAGTTGGGACAAGTTCTTACCATTGGTGGAGTTTTCCTACAACAACAACGGTTATCAAGCAAGTATTGGCATGGCTCCATTGAGCGTTGTATGGAAGAAAGTGTCGTTCTCGGTATCTTTGGGATGAGGTGGGTGAAACAGCGTTGTTGGGGCCGGAGTTAATGCGTATGACTACGGAAAAGATTCAAACGATCAAATGAGCGTATAAAAACCTCACAAGGCCAAACAAAAGAGTTATGTTGATCTTCATCGAAAGGGCGTGGAATTCGATATTGGAGATCATGTGTTGTTACGTGTTGCTCCATGGAAAGGAGTTACGAGATTTGGAAAAGAGAAAGCTCGATCCTCGATTCATTGGCCCATTTTAATCCTCGATCGAGTAGGAATTTGTGCTTTATAGACTCGACTTTCTGTGAAGTATGTCTCGTGTTCATGCGTTTTTCATATATCCATATTACGTAAATATGTGAAAGACCGAACCACATTATTGAGTTAGAAGCCGGACGAAATAGCGGAAGATTTAGCGTATGAAGAGGTTCTGTTCAAATCTTGGATAAGAAGGAACATATTCTACGCTCGAGGTTATACCTCAAGTCGAAAGTTTTATGGAGGAACCACGATGTTGAGGAAATGACACAGGAGTTAGAATCGAAATGAGATCAAAGGTATCCTTACCTCTTGACATACCAGTCGTACCCTAATTTCGAGAAGAGAAATTTCATAAGAAGGGAGATTGTAAGACCCTGACTTTTATGAATAAAGATGAATTTTCTATAATTATCATTTTAAATATTATGGAATGAATTTGATATAATGTTATAGTTGTGGGTAATATTTATAAATTTTTTTGCAAAATCATGAAGTTGTTATATAATATTCGATTGGGGGGGGTTTTAACGGGGAATATTAAATGCAATGACCACAATCATTAGTGGACCCCCTGACGGAATTATTGTCGGATTGAGAAAATGACAAAAATATTTTATGAAAATAACGGCGGAAGTTTCTAGTTTAGCTTTGTTGAAACACACGGTGTTAAAAAATGCGAGGAATCTGGCGTGGTTGCATAGTAGCACTGCACGGTATTGATTATTGATCTTACGTGAAGTCATTTCGGTTTTATTCAATTATTATTATTCGATATTTTATATATTATTAAATCAATAATTGAGATAGTGAGTTATTAATATTATTATTTGCAATATTAACGATGTCTAGAAGTTACGCGAGGAGAGGTTTGGTCACTAATTGCTTGGCATGATAGGGAGAAATCCTTATTGGAAAGCCCCCCTCTTTCACAGGAGCGACACAGTCGATTAATAGTGTGAATAATAATAATGATGATGAAGTTTTGTTTTATTAGTATTATTAATGTAATAAAAGCGAGAAAGCTTTTTTTATATAAAGCAGAATACTTTTATAAAGTTATTCGTTTTATTAGGCTAATAGTAAAATCTTTTTATATAAAAGCAGAATACTTTTTTATAAAGTTATTCATTTTTTATTAGACAATAATTAGAATATATTATATTTTATTATGCATAGTGTTTGCATAGTAGTGCTGTATTTTATAGTAAAATTTGCATAGTAAAAAATTTTTAAAAGTTATTCAGTTTTATTAGATTATAAATAGAATATATTATATTTTATTGTAAACAATCTGAGATAGTAGTTTAAAGTAAATCGATACGGGGATAGTTCATGGATTAGTTCTTATTAGATCCATTCTTCTATAAATAGAAGCTCATTCCTTCATTATTTCTTACGAATTCTTTGAAACTCTAGAGAGAAAGCGTGAGAGAATTATTCTTCTATCTTGGCGTATTTCTTTAGCGTTTAAGAAAGCTTTGAGCGTAGTGCAAGTTTCTTCAAGTATATATCCTACCCTCTGGTAGAGATACTCTTCTTTATAAGGTAAGGGGTATTATTTTTTTCATATTCATGAAGAGAACTTACATTATTCCATTCTTTATTATTACATTGGAATAACTTTTGTATCTGTGATCTACCCTATACTTGGTGATTTTTTTTGTTATTCCATTCTTTATTATTACATTTGGAATATCATGTATGCATGCGTTGCATCTGTGGGATACAGTTATTCCATTCTTTATTATTACATGTTGGAATATATCACATGCATGCGTTTCACTGTGGGACTGGTTAAAATCTTTATTATTACATTGGAATATATCACATGCATGCGTTTCTGTGGGACTGATTTAGATTATTTATTATTACATTGGAATAACTTTTATCTATCTCGAAATACCGCATGCATGGTGATTTACATTGTTATTCCATTCTTTATTATTACATTGGAATATCACCTGCCGGTGCGTATTCGCTTTGACTGGTTCCGATTATTTATTATTACATTGGAATAACTTTATACATGTCAAATCCGCATGCATGGTGATTTCTTTTGTTATTCCATTCTTTATTATACTCGGTTGGTTAAAGTTTTGACTTCTATACTCCATGAAATTAGTGGAATATCCTTGATATTTGCGCTTCATCGATATCTTTTCATGGAAATATTCTTTGAGCATTCTTAAATTTTACTCTCACAAAAAAGTATCATGTTGACAATTTGGGCGTTATTAGTTCTGGATAAATTAATTCTTGAACTTGTTTTATTGAATTCTTATATCATTGTCATCATCCTCATATTTATATTTTGTTGAAAGTCATCATTGTGCTTTGTAGTGCATAGATGGACTTGGTATGATTATGACCGAGGATTATTCGGTGTAATCATGGTAGTAATGTTACAAATGATGTGGTAAAAAGTCCTCATTGGGCGTAGTGCATTGATGGGCCGAGTTGTTGGCATGATCATGACCATTGATGAATACGAATATCCTTGGCCGTAGTGCATGGATAATTTGTGGTTGTGATACTAATGAATATCCTTGGTAGTAGTGCGGGGATGATGTGGATTATTTATTAAAATTTGAGTCCGGTGATAAAAGTGATGAAAAACCTTTTAAATCATAAAAGATAGTAGATTTTATTCTCTCTTGACTCTTTTAATGGATTGCATGTTCATTTGATTAAACTTGATGTCTATTGTATTTTATCGGTTTAACATTATTTGAAGACTAATGATAATTTATTACGCATTATCTTAGTCATAATATTTCTTCTTGGGCTAGTTGAGCTCACCCTTTCTTTCCTTTGTTCTCTTGAAATGAGAGCGTGGCGGGACTAGTCGGGGAGCGGGTGATGGTCGAGATGATAGTATTAGTAGTCCTCACTATTACATTAAATAGTGTGATAATAAATGTAATGAGGACTTATTACGAGAGTGGATATTATCAGAAGACAATATTTGTATTAAAACTCATGACTTCTCTTGTTGTATATTAAGATTGTATTTGTATTACGTACCATGTATTTGGCGACTCGAGAATAGGTGATGTATACCTATTTTAATAAAGAATGGAACAGTCATGTGTAATCCGCATGCACGGGATATTCCAACGAGAATAATAAAGAATGGAACGAGTCATTCGCGAAACCGCATGCAGATAAGATATTCAAATGTAATAATAAAGAATGAAATAACAATAGAATTCACCGGGACATAATAATATGCGATGAATAGCGATGCAGAGGCGAGGTTATTCCAACGAATAATAAAGAATGAAATAACAACCCTTACAGTATTGAAGAAAATAACTCTCTTCATGAATACGAAAGAATAATACCCCTTACAGTATTGAAAGAAAATAATTCTCTTCATGAATCTGAAAGAAATAATACCCTTACCTTAGAAAGAAGAGTATTAATTTGGTAGAGGCGAGGATATTCTTGAAAAAAACTTATCTCTTGTTTTTCTACGCTTAAAGCTTTCTTAAACTCTAAAGAAATACGCTCAAGATTATAGAAGAAGTATTCTCTGAACTTCTGGTGTGATTTTTCATTCTAACTAAGCATCCTATTTATAGAAGAATGGAAAGGATACTATACAATAAAATATAATATAAAATATATATATATATATATATATATTTTATTTAAAATCTAATAAAATAAATAACTTTATAAAAAGTATTACATTTTTATATAAAAAGATTTTACTATGCAAATACTATGCAGGAACTATGCAAACACTATGCATAATAAAATATATTATATTCTATTTATAATCTAATAAAAAAAATAACTTTATAAAAATATTCTGTTTTATATAAAAAAAAATTACTATGCCAACACTATGCAGGCACTATGCAAACACTATGCATAATAAAATATATTATATTCAATTTATAATCAAATAAAACAAAACTTTATAAAAAGTATTCTGTTTTATATAAAAAGTTTTCTATTTTATTACATTTATAATAATAATAAAACAAAAATCATCATTATTATTATAATTCACACTATTAATCGATCAGGTCGTTCCCATGAAAGAGGGGGCTTTCCAATAAGGATTTATCCCTATTAGCGCAAGCAATTAGGTGACCAAACCTCTCTGGCGGAGAACTTACAGACATCGTCAATATTGCAAATAATAATATGAATAACTTCGTCGTCTCAATTATTGATTTAATAATATATAAAATATTGACAATAATTGAATCAAATAACGTGAGATACTATGCATCAATTACTGTAGCAATAATTGAACAAAAGCTGAGTGACTTCTTACGTAAGTATCAATAATCAATCAGGTGTGCTCTTATGCGACCACAGCGTATTCATCGTATTTTTTACTACCGAAAGTAGTTCAGCGGTTTTAATGGTAAAACTTCCGCCGTTATTTTTATAAAAATATTTTTGTCGCTTTCTCAATCCAACAATAATTCCGTTGTGGGGTCCACAAATGATTGTACCGTCGTACGGATATTCTCCGACAAAAAGAATATTCTCCGACCAATCGAATATTATATAACAACTTGTATACTTTTCAAAATTTCTAAATATTACCCATAACTATAACATTATCTCAAATTCACACCATAATTTTGAAAAAAATATTTTGAGAAAATTAAATCTTTATTCATAAAATTTGGGATTTTACAATAAGTCTAGACATATACGTTGTAGACACAATACCATAAAACAATTGCCCTCTAATGGTATTATGTCTATTGAGTACATAAAGTCTAAAGAAAATATAGTTGATCCATTGAATAAAGGTTTGACTAGAGATTGAGTAAAAAAAACTTCGAGAGAAATGGATTTAAACTTATAAAAAAATATCATCATGATGAAAACCCAACCTAGTTGACTGGAGATCCCAAGATCTAGGTTCAAAGGGACAACTAAATTGTGAATGATTCAACCATATCACTATGAAGAAATTAGTTTCTTCTGCTCATTCCTATGATACGAGATAATGATACCTACAGTGGTTTCAGGATAAGCTATGCTTTTAATGATTCTTAAATCTTGATAAACAAGTAGGGTATGACAAGATACTTTTATTAAGAATCACATATTTGAGTGTGAATTGGGTCAATTCTATGGGAAGAATAAAGGTTATACTTCTCTAAAACACTCATAAATTCGGGATTGTTCGGAGCCGAAATGAACAAAATCATGAGAACCAATTAATTATGTCTGGAAAGATTCTGTGTAAATTACTATTGCCTCGATGTACAAAAATGGATGGACAGTTCAAGACATCACGTTCACTGGACAACCAGTAAACTTGATAGTCTTTCACAAAGGAAGGTTCAAAGCCAAAAGCTACCTCTCTCAATACAGATGATTTCCAATTTTGTTTCTCTCTCAGAGTCTGCATAACATTTGCATAAGGCTGGAAGTCAATTTCATTTATGTGGGGGATTATTAAAATTTGAGCCAAAAATTAAAGTGGGTTTAATTAATTTTTTAAAGTGAATCCACATATCAATGTGTTTTACTCCATGAGTAGATTAAATTAAATATTTGGAAGCTCAAATTCATGGAGTAATGAATGGGATATTAACTCCCAAAGATCACCCTTAGAAATGATAAATGATAATAAATATATGTGGGAAGCCAAGTCCCACATTGGTTAAGAACTAAAAGATTAATATGTTTATATACAAGGAAATTGCTCTTGGGTTTGGGCTCCAAGGGGCACCCCACTTTTGTGGAAGGGAGTGGATCTAATAAAGACTTAATTCAAACTCACACGCGTGTCGCCGACCGAGCGGCCTGGCCTGGCTTGTCTCGGGCTCTTGGCTCGAGGATTTGGGTCCTTGTATATAATTTTTTGGACAAAATTTATTTATATTTTATTTTATTTTAGTTATATTATCAAAATTGTGTTGTTTTGGGAAGCGGTATATGCCAAACGGACGTGTCTAAACTACGTCGTTTTGAGAAAGACTATCTGCTTGAACGGACGCCCCAAAACTACGTCGTTTTCGTTGAGTATACTTTTTGTTGTGTTGCTAAAGTATACGTTGTCATTGTATCCTGGGAGACAAGTGATATAAAACTCTAAGCACCGTACGGAGGGCATAATTGTCTTAAAGACATAATACAAAGTACTAGTCTTGACATACTGATTTTCTACATTAGTGTACAACAGATAAGTTGATATATATAGTGTTCCTTCATTTTCTATAACAAGACATAACAAGACCTTCCAGCAAGCCATTGATTATATATCTTAATCCCTCTCATTGAAGTTTGAAGCACTGATATATACTGGGAGCCTAAAAACTAATTAACTCAGGACTCATTAATCATTATACTATGGGTCCTAGAATCTGGAACTGTAAGAATATACAATTTTCTATGATCAGTTCATTACTTTTAATTTGGAGTACTTGCGAGTAACAAGTGTACTCTACGCAGTGGCTTTTCGCCTTATTTACCACTTGTAGTGTCGAAAAGCCAAAAGGGGGGGTGACCTTTGTATTGAATAGGCTTGCTCACAAAAATTTTCCCCGTCAAGTACTGAAGGGTCACCCTGCTTCTTATACATATATTGTGCACTTCGCGGCCGGCCCACTCAATCTCAGTTAAAGTTCCATAGTGGGTACCAAGCTGCAATAGCTTTTCGTGGCCATCGATTCTGAGCAAATGCAACCATTTAATTTTTCTAGATGATTCAATGCCTTTGATATATGTGTATGTATGCATAATCATTACAGTCAGTGCTGAAATTCAAAGTTTTGACGGTTCATATTTGAACTTGTTACAACACTTATAAACGATAGAAGACCATTTTAAATTTATCCTGAAAAAGTTATCCAATGTTCCGTTTTGCATTTCAAAGAAACAAATGTCTGTACTGTTCCGTGCACCTTCTGCTAATTTTACATTGCAGACTTTCTGTTCTAATTTCTTTAAAGCTTAAGATTAATCACCAAGTGAAGTTTTTGTCGTGAATCTTGTGAGGTTCCATAAGAATTAACCAACACTTTGCCTGGAGTGGCGTACATACAGATCGCTGATTTTCAACTTAATTAGTAGTGTATTTGATGCTATAATACATAATATAAATGGTGAACAACAAATTAGATGAGATACAACAGTTCATACATGTATTATTAGTCTATTAGATATAAGCTCCCTGGATTCAGAGTTCACTCATACTTGCACACATTATTAAGTCTAGTGTTATCTTCGATAAGCCATGGCCTAATTCGTGTTACATATTCATGGAACCAGAAAATTTCACAATTTAAGATCAAAATCTGGAAAATAATTGATGCCCATTATAGTGTGCTGACACAACTAATCACCAGAAAACTTTGAACAAGATGCAGGGAATTTGACTATTTGAGTTGAAGAAATACGGATTAATAATTCTTTCCAATCATCTTTATAAAGGGCTAAAAACATGATAATTAGGACCATTTAGAGAATAGTAGTTAGAAATCTGTATAACTTGTGAATTTTTTTCCTAGTAATCACTTGTCAGTAGCTGCCACGAATTCTCTCTCTCTCTCTCTCTCTCTCTCTCTCTCTCTCTCTCTCTCTCTCTATTCCTTTCAACTTTGCAAGAAAAAAGAAAATCACACATCAGAAACAGAAAAGGTAAACACAAAAAATGATTTCAAGTTAATTTCACGTATCCTCTGTAAAGTAGAAGCATTACATCAATGTATGCATGTCCTGTGACAATCCCAGTGCCATAATTCAATATACGGCCTGGCCTCATAAGAACAATTTATTACAGTTTGAGCTGAAATAATAAATGTATAAAAGAACTGCAAAACTATCTGAAATTCTTTCTCAATGACTTGGAAGTTGTATTTTGAATCGAATCAACTGCCTTTCTCTTTTGAAGATTCGATGATGAAGCTGAGACAGCAAGATCAGATGGAAGCTGGAATTGGGTAAATGCTGGTGGGGTTCGAGTGTTGAAGAGGTGGGTTATATCCCTAAGAGGCTTCCTCAATTTTCTCTTGGTGGAAGATAATTGGACACTTGAAGAAATTGGGTTGTTTTGAATACTGGTAACATAAGAAGAGAATAGTGGTGGGATGTTCTCTTTGTTATCATTGTGTTTACAAAGAGCGACACCCTCCATTGCTTAATTTGTTTGATGCTCTCTGTAATTAACTGCACACAGAGAAAGAGTAAGATGGTTGGTGATTATAATGGAGTTACTAGACTCATATATTTGTAGGCGGTGGGTAATGGGTTTGTGTTTTGTTTTTGGAGGGATGAAATTGAATTTTTTCTTCTTTATTTTTCATTCTCTCCCTCTTTCAAATTTTGTTCCAAATCTCAAATTTGAAAGTTGTTACTAAAAGGCTAAGATTCGAGGGGTAGCGATGAATGAGTAGATTTTCACGCCATTTTTTTGACTTTGAACTTTGGTTTCGTTTATGGGATTTTAATGTAGTTTACTTTTGAGGAAATATAGAGAAGAGGGAGACTTGAAATTTTAAAGGGTCCCAAAAAAACTTTCAAATTGGCGGTGGTCAATGAAATGAAATCGCGGTTCGCGGGGAGGACTGGGATTTGAGGCATTGTTATAGACCACCAACCGCCGATTTGGGGTGCGCTGCCTCGCTCCCTCCCTAATCCGGAGGTTCCCATATATACCCATTAAAGATTTACTTCTTCATTTAAATAATTAAATTATATTTTTCAGCATAATATCAGTATCAGTATTAAAATATAAGATTATTTGTAACGTCCCAAAATAGGTTCACACAATCCATTATAAGTCGTTAAATACATGGTACAAAATTTAAATACAAACTTCATATATACAAATATTAATTGTCGTGTAAAATACGACAAAACGTAAGATGTGAGTTTCAATATAAATATTGTCTCGTACATAATGTCCAAATTCAAATAAATTTTTCATTACAATTATTGTCACACTATTTTACAAAATAGTAAGTACTGCTATAATAACCATATTGGACCATTACTCCATTTCCCGACTAGTCCCAGCTATATTCTCACCTCCTGAGAAGAACAATGGAACCAAAAGAAAATGGGTGAGCTTAACTAGTCCAGTAAAGAATATTATGACTAAGATAATGTAGAACAAATCATCCTTAGTCCTCAACAGGGAAAAATTTGATATAATACAATAGACAACAAGTTTTAGATCAACAACTGCAGCGGAAATAACAATCCATTAGAAGAGTCAAGTAGAGCATGATGTCTACTATCTTCTATGATTTAAAAGTTCATCATCAAGATTTTATCCCTGTAATACCAATCAATAAATGTTTCAAATCAACAAATTATCCATGCACTACTGGCCAATAATATTCGTTTGTATCACCAGTGGTCATAATCATGTCAAACAACTGTCCATCTAGGGGTGTAAGTCGAGCCAAGTAGTTCGATACTCAACTCGAGATCGGCTCGAAAATACGATCCAAAGCTCGAATTCGATGTTGATCCGAGTCGAATCTGATCCATACTCATTTTCTGTTTAATGATACACGAGTCGAATTCGAGCATACCAGTGTTCGCTCATATTAGGGTTCGAGTATTTCATTTTTTTTTCGAACCATACTCGATACCTGCTCGATGGATCATATTCGAATATTGGTCTGATCCACGCTAGTAAGCTAAATATGTGATATTTGTATCAATCTTTATAATTTATAAAATGTAATATGAAATTATGTAAATTTGTACTTGAATAAATCAATTAATTGAATGTCAATTTATATTACATTCCTTATAATTTCAATACATAAATAAAAGTGAAAAAGTTATATATATAAATATTAGTTAAGTAACCAATTTAGTATGTAGTGGTTCAGTTTTAAGTGAAATGGTTCATATACGAAACTCAATTTGAAAGTCTCATGAGTAACTCCCTTTGTAAACGAGTCGAGTACTTACGAGCCGAGTAGGTCTGAGTAATGATCCGAGTCGAATCTGGCGCAAAAATATAAATTCCTAATCGAATCCGAGTTGAATTCGAGCTCAATTTTTTCGAGTCGAGCCGAATCTGAGTATGAAAGTGTTCACTGAGATTAGACTCGTTTACACCCCTATGTCCATCTATGCACTACGGGCCAAAGATGACTTTCACCACAAACTTTTGTCTGTAATATTACAGGCCATGATTATACCAATACATAATTATTGGTCATAATCATACCAATCAACAGTTCATTTTTGCACTACGGGCCAAAAATGACTTCCAGTACAATATAAGCATGAGGATGATGACAATGATATA
Source organism: Panax ginseng (assembly GCA_020205605.1). Taxonomy (NCBI): domain Eukaryota; kingdom Viridiplantae; phylum Streptophyta; class Magnoliopsida; order Apiales; family Araliaceae; genus Panax; species Panax ginseng. Next base: position 108,532,395 of record CM035144.1, on the reverse strand, counting down.
AAGAATTAATCAAGTGAGATCAAGAATAAATATTAGAAATTTATAATTCAATTTATCCAGAGTTTAAGAATGTCCAAATTGTCAACATGATAACTAATTGTGAAGTAAAATTCAAGAATGATATTTATGTATCGAAAATAATTTGGATAGAAAAGAAAATTGAATTATGTTGTGAACAATACTCATGAATAGTACTGTATAAATAGTACCGTATAAATAATACCCATGAATAATACCCCGACATGAAATGATTAAAATTTAGGATGAATTATATATTCTATTATATTTTTAAAAATAATTACAACAATAGTGCACTCATAAAATCTTTACACAACTAATACACTTCCATATTTATTTACAATATTAGTGCTATTATCCGTTCCTTAATTTAGGGAATTAGTATTCAATTAGAATTCCTTAATTTAGGGATTAGTTATACCCATGGCTTCTTCTCTCTCTCCTCATCTATAACAACTGCAGTTAGTCATCACCCTTCTTCTTCATTCAACGCATTATTTCTATATATATATATATATATATATATATATATATATATAAATACTGGATGATGGCGGTGGCGGTAGATATGAATACTGAATGATGGCATAAATATCATATGTTTAAGGGGGGGAAACCAAGTGGGGTTCCAAAATTGATCGAGGGTTATCTAGATACTCGTTCAATTGTTTATTTTGAACTGTCATCTTCAACGAAGGTCCGGTGTTCTAGTCAAGTTAGTTTTTCGTCATGGAAATGGTGGGAACCTACCACAAAACGAATTTCTTGGAACGGCTCAACTCGTTTCTAGATAAAAAAGATGGTGTCAGAATTCAAAGTGCATTCTTTAAAAATAATTCTCATGCCAAAACAGAGCTTCATACATCTTCCTCCTCTAATCTCGAGGAAATGAACAAGGTGAAAAGAAGAAGTGTTGATAACAAGGCAACAAAAGATATATGTATATATTTATGAGTCAACCAACTGTATATCTCCAGTAGCTTCTTAAAATGAAGGGTCAAAATGGAGATGGGTATGAAGATTCAGGCGGTGGTGGCGGTGGATATGAATATTGGATGATGGTAACCAAACCTTCATACCAAAGTAACCAAACTATCATATCAAAGTAACCAATCAACCTCCACACTTTAAATTTTTTCTTAGTACAGTTGGTTACCAAACCTTCAGATCAACGTAAGCAAACCTTCGTACCAAGGTAACAAAACCTGCATACCAAGATAACTAATTCACATCCACACCTGCAGTTTTTTCATAGTGCAATTGGTAGCCAAACATTTAGACCATGGTAACCAATTCAATTTATTAAGTTACCAATTTCGTTTGAATGTGATGCAATTGATAGCCAACCAGTCATACAAAGGTAACCGTTTTATTATTTATGAGTAACAAAATAGTTATAAAAAAAAATCAGAACATTAAAAGTTACATCTATATATTTTTAAACTTTTTGTAGGGTGAATCTTCTTCTTATTCTCATTGGTGTTTTGAACAACGGAGATTCGCGGCGGTGTAGCGGTGGAGTATGTGAGGTGTAGCGGCGGACTATTATTTCAAAGTGTATGTGAGGGAGATGAAGATTTGAATTTGAATATTTAAATTTGAATTATTATTTTGAATTTGAATTTGTTTTTGTTGTTAGATCCAAATATTTGAATTTGAATTATTAATTATGGCAGTTATTTGTCCTTCATTTTAAGTTTTCTTATTAATGTGAATTGTACTATTTTTATAATATGAGTCCTAATTACACTCTTTTTGTAATTATTTTGTTGATGTACTTTTCTTGTAATTACTTTCTATTTGTTGTATACTTATGTAAAGAACCCTAAAATTTAATAAGAAAGTTCATACCAATATTCCAGTGAAATGATATTAGATGAAGCGTAAACCTTAAGGAATTTTTAATCATTTCAGGAATTATAGAATCAATACTTACCATAGTAAGTTTAAATTTAGGAATATGAAATGAAATAATATCACTTACATAATATGGAGTATGAAAGAAAATGATATTTCTTACGCGTATTGAAATAAAATAATATCCTTTACGAGAAAAAAATAATATCCTTTACCTTAATAGAAACTAGATCTGACTTAGAATATCAGATATTATCCTGAGATAATCTTGCACTAAAAACTACACTCAAAGTATTTTTATACTCAAAAGAAATACTCACAATATTGCAGTAGGAATGCTTGAGATTTTTGGTGTCTTTAGGAATGAGGGTTACCCCCCTTTTATAGTGCAACCTCAGAGGAAGGAAACAAACTCAATCTGCCTAACTTTGCTTCTTCTTTTTTTCTACTCTGCCTATTTTTTTTTCTTCTTTCAATGTCTAACTTTCAACTTCTTATGGGTGAGGGCCACAAACTTGGAAAACAAAGGATTTGCAGAAGAATTGTGCACGAAATTATTTTGGAGAATTCAAAACCAAAATGATAACATTCACTCCACTTTTATTCACATGTTAAAAATTATATATTATTTATAATAATATTACCATTTAAATTTTAAAAATTATACTATTATATTATCACATTATACATGATGGAGGCGCACAACACACCGTTTGCAATCCATCTTGGGAGTACCAAAATGTATCATGATCTTCGACATACATTTTGGGGGGGGCAATATGAAGAGTGAAATAGCGCTATTTATCTCAAGGTGTTTAACTTGTCAACGAGTCAAGGCAGAGCATCAAGTACCAAAAGGTCCATTGCAACCACTTGAAATTCCAGAATGGAAGTGGGAGCACATTACCATGGATTTCGTTATTGGTCTTCCCAAGGTTTCTCAAGGCATAGATGCAATTTGGGTCATTGTTGATAGATTGACCAAGTCTGCTCATTTCTTACCAATACAAGAAATTTTTACACTTGAACGTCTTGCTCGTATATACATAAACGAGATTGTAAGACTGTATGGTATACCAGTATCCATAGTTTCTGATCAATACCCAATATTCACTTCATGATTTTGGATTAGTTTACAAAAAGCTATGGCACGGATTTACGATTTAGTTCGGCATATCATCCTCAGACGGACGAACAATCAGAGAGGACTATTCAAACTCTTGAAGATTTATTAAGACTCTGTGTCCTTGACTTTAAGGGAAGTTGGGACAAGTTCTTACCGTTGGTGGAGTTTTCATACAACAACAGTTATCAAGCAAGTATTGGCATGGCTCCATTCGAAGCGTTGTATGGAAGAAAGTGTCGTTCTCCAGTATGCTGGGATGAGTTGGGTGAAGCAACGTTGTTGGGACCAAAGTTGGTACGTATGACTACAAAAAAGATTCAAATGATCTGGCAACGTATAAAAATCTCACAAGACTGACAAAAGAGTTATGCTGATCTTCATCGAAAGGACGTGGAATTCGATATTGGAGATCATGTGTTGTTACGTGTTGCTCCATGGAAAGGAGTTACGAGATTTGGAAAGAGAAGAAAACTCAATTCTCGTTTCATTGGCCCATTTTTAATCCTCGATCGAGTAGGAACTGTGGCGTATAGACTCACTTTACCACCAAGTATGTCTCGTGTTTATAACGTTTTTCATATATCCATGTTATGTAAATATGTGGAAGACCTGAACCACATTATTGAGTTAGAACCGGACGAAATAGCGGAAGATTTGACGTATGAAGAGGTTCCTGTTCAAATCTTGGATAAGAAGGAACATATTCTACGCTCCAAGGTTATACCTCAGGTCAAAGTTTTATGGAGAAACCATGATGTTGAGAAATGATGACGGGAGTTACAATCGAAATGAAATCAAGATATCCTTACCTCTTGACATACAGTGCACGTATCCTAATTTCGAGGCAAAATTTCATAAGAAGGGGAGGTTGTAAGACCCCAACTTTTTAATAAAGATGATTTTTCTATAAATATCATTTTTAAATATTATGGAATGAATTTGATATAATGTTATAGTTGTGGGTATATTTATAAATTTTGCAAAGTACTCAAGTTGTTATATAATATTCGATTTGTCGGGGAATATTCGTTTTAACAGGGAATATTCGTACGACGACACAATCATTGGTGGACCCCACAACGGAATTATTTTCGGATTGAGAAAACGATAAAAATATTTTTATGAAAATAACGGCGGAAGTTTTACAGTTAAAACTATTGAACTACTCGGTAGTAAAAGTACCAAGTGTCTGGCGTGGTTGCGTAGTAATATTACGCGATATTGATTATTGATGCTTACATGAGAAGTCACTCAGTTTTGTTCAATTATTGCTACAGTAATTGCTACATAATATCTCACGTTATTTGATTCAATTATTTTCGATATTATATATATTATTAAATCAATAATTGAGACGACGAAGTTATTAATATTATTATTTGCAATATTAACGATGTCTAGAAGTTCTGCCAAGGAGAGGTTTGGTCACCTAATTGCGCGCCAATAGGGAGAAATCCTTATTGGAAATCCCCCTCTTTCCTGGGAATGACCTGGTCGATTATTATTGTGAATTATAATAATGATGATAAATGTTGTTAAAAATATTGAGGAGATTTTTTATGAAGTATTTGTTGTAAGTTTGACGTGTTATTTAAACCCCCACTTACCCATTTTTCAAAAGCATCGGTGAAAAGTTATCTCAGCTTTTATATATATATATATATATATATATATATATATATATATATATATATATAAGTATTATATATTTATATATATATATATATATATGTGTGTGTGTGTGTGTTAGTCAAATGGGGTGGGGTGGGGTGGGGTGGGGGGGGGGGAATTTGGTATTCACGTGGAGGAGTACAATTATTATTATTATATATATATATATATAGCTTAGTTGACAAAATGGGGAAGGAAGCAAAATTTGATCACGGGAGTGTATCCCGTGAATGTTTAAACACATGCCATATATATATATTTAATATATATAATATATATTTAATATATTTTATTTAAAAGTTTTTATTTTATTAAAATATTTTATTGCATAGTATCCTTTCCATTCTCCTATAAATAGAAGCTCATTCCTTCATTATTTCTTACGAATTCACTGAAACTCTAGAGAGAGAAACTATAGAGAGAAATAAGAAAAGTATTCTACTACTTCACTACTCCTATATCCAGTTTCTTCTAAGGTAAGGGATATTATTTGTTGTACTCGTAAGGGGTATTATTTCTTTCGTATTCATGAAGAGAACTTCTGTTATTCCATTCTTTATTATTCTATTGGAATAACTTTGTATCTATGCTGACTACCCTATACTTGGTGAAATTCTTACATTATTCCATTCTTTATTATTATGTTGGAATAACTATGCATCACCAATCTGCATACATGGTGAAATTCTTCATTATTCCATTCTTTATTATTTTGTTGGAAAATCTCATGCATGTAAATTTTACGACTGGTTAAGATTATTTATTATTACATTAGAATATCCCGTAAATGCGTTCACGCGTGACACAATTCCGATTATTTATTATTCCGTTGGAATAACTTTGCCTATCTTGATCTATTGCATGCCTGGTGATTTCTTTTGTTATTCCATTCTTTATTATACTCAGTTAGTTAAAGTTTTGGCTTTTATAATCCATGAAATTAGTGGAATATCCTTGGTATTTGCGCTTCATCCAGTATCTTTTCATGGAAATATTCTTCTGAGCATTCTTGAATTTTACTCCACAAAGCAGTATCATGTTGACAATTTGGACGTTATTGGTTCCTGGATAAACTAATTCTTGAACTTGTTTTATTGAATTCTTATATCATTGTCATCGTCCTCATGTTTATATTTTGTTGAAAGTCATCTGTGGCCTGTAGTACATAGATGGACTTGGTATGATTATGACCAGAGATTATTCGGTGTAATCATGACCGTAATGTTATAAATGATGTGGTAAAAGTCCTCATTGGCCTGTAGTGCATTGATGGACAGTTGTTTGCATGATCATGACCATTGATGAATACACGAATATCCTTTGTCGTAGTGCATTGATAATTTGTGGTTGTGATACTAATGATTATCTTTGGCCGTAGTGCAGGGATGATGTGGATTATTTATTAAGATGAGTCTCAGCGATAAAAGTGATGAAAAACCTTTTAAATCATAAAAGATAGTAGATTTTATTCTCTTGACTCTTTTAATGGATTGCTTGTTCATTCTATGATTAAACTTGATGTTTGTTATATTGTATCAGTTTAACACTATTGAAGGCTATTAATAATTTATTCTGCATTATCTTAGTCATAATATTTCTTACTGGCTAGTTGAGCTCACCCTTTTACTTTCACTGTTTTCTTCAGGAAATGAGAACGTAGCAGGGACTAGTCGGGGAACGGAGTGACGGTCCAGACGATAGCATTAGTAGTCCTCACTATTCTATGAAATAGTGTGTTAATAAATGTATTGAGGACTTATTTTGAGTTTTAATCTTCATCTGAAGACAATATTTGTATTAAAACTCACAGCTCATGTTGTATATTTAAGATTATATTTGTATTCTGTACCATGTATTTGGCGACTCAAGATGGGTGATGTATACCTATTTTGGGGGCGTAACAACTAATATATGTTATGTGATAATTGTTTTGCTTGACTGAGAATTTATAATCTAGACATTGCGTATTAGGTATGGATAATAATACGAATTAAAATGTTATATAAGTATGTGAATTCAAAGAATTATAAGCTTTACAAAATTATGTACCAATGGTATCCAAGGTTAATAATTATGTATGATTTCTGTTAAGCTACTTGATTGCTATTCATTAAGTTAGAGCTAAAGGAGTTTAGGTTGGGCTGAGGAGCAATAAGGTGGGGAAAAAATGAGGCTAGAATACAAACCCTATCTTTAGAAATCTACACCTTAGGGGAATGCACACAGGGTGTTCGATAAAATTCTAAATGAATTGTTTTGGCTAAAAACTGAATGTTAGACAAAACGAAAGCTTGGGCTTAGATTATATAACCTATGTGACGTTAATTAGAGTGTTTAAGTGTGTCAAGTTAGAACAAAACTTAATTTCAAGTTAAAATTAAAAACTGAAACTTTGTATGTTAAGTTACCTTAGGGTACTATTTTGTGCAGTCCAAAGAGAATAAAATGGAGATGGCTAATGTTCTTTTTCTAGCCTTCTATAATATTCACAACATACAAAAGAATTGGAGTTAAGGAACTTATGTACTAAGAAATTTGGGATCACAAAAGGGGGTTGGGAGTGGCTGCTCTAAGCTGCGAACTGCTTAAATGACGATAGCAATGACGAGCCAAATAATCTTCTAAGACTTGTTGCATAGCCAATTGGCAACTTGGTTTGCTTATTTTTTTTAGGCTGTAATTGGTAGTTTAAGTTAACAATAATGTATTAAAGTATAGCAAAGCATAAATAAGAGAAAGAAACGTCAATCTTTCAGCAATGACATGTACCAACAACAGTGAGCCTAAAAGCTTTGGTTGAGAGATCTTCTAAAGTTATTGGGTAATGCATTTATATTACTATAGACCCTATTTGATAGTTCCCAATTATAAATAAAAATCTCACCTATTTTATGTTCTAAACTCTAGCATGAGTGGATTTAAAATATGGGAACTAAAATTACCCAAAAAGGGACGAAGTAAGGGTTCTTTGCCCATCGGGCGTGAAATGATTGACTTTTAAGCGTTGACAAAAGAAGTACATTATGGCTATGATAAAAAGTCCTTTTGAAATTCAAAGCTTAGCTAATAGTTAACTATAACTAAGAAGTTTATAACTTCCCTAATAAACAAGTATAGAGGATTTATAACAGACTCATCATCTAATATAATTAGATGAATAATGAAAAAGATAGATTTTAAAAGAAAAGGTTATAGAGGGGACTGTTTGATACAAGTGTTAAAATATGTTAGCTTTAACACACTAGTTGATATAAATGAGTCTATAAGATACTCAGATGTGATATAAATGAACTAGTAACTCCAAAATAAAGCTAGCATAAATGGGCACATAATATTGGAGTTATTAAGCCAAATTGGAAGAAATAAAGCCTTGAAGGGCTGTTTTGACATCATAGGAGAAAAACAAGAATGGCTAATGCAATAGTGTGTTGAAGTGAACTATAAATAATGGGAAGGACTATAAGTTAATCATATAATACTTTCAAAACATGAACTAAGCTATGAAGATACCTTGTGTGCTAGAAGTCAAGTATATAAGACATGAAAGGCTCATGTACTAAACTACTAATAAGGTGTAAATGGTTATTGTAATATGGTTGCATATGATAAACATATCAAACCCTATTAAAGAGAAAAATGATTATTTTAAGAGTATGGATGAGGTATTTAAAAAATGTATAGTAATATTTCAAAAATAAAAATACAAACTAAAGACATAATCAATGTGATTATGTGATATGTGAATATACAAGTTATATAACTTGGCTATTTGGATATATGTTTGTAAATGCAAATAAATCTGTGTAGGCTCTGTGAGAACAAGTTAAGCTGAATTTTGTCAATAGTCTACAAGGTAAGTATCTAAATCTTACTCTTTATTGAGCAAGTATTCTAGGATTATTCATATATGGACAGGTTCTCTAAATTATGAATCGTTTCTCATTATTTATGAATAATACAAGGTTATACAACATTTTTATTCCAATCAACTTCAAAAGATTGGGTTGTGTATTTTCATGTATATCAAATGAAATTCAATATGCATGAACAGATTGCAAAGAAGTCTGAGCCATTTGTTCTGGCCAGACACAGATGTAAAATATTTCAATTTCTTTATAATAAGTCTTGAAATACTATTGTGTCATGATTTAAGTTATCCACCTATATTGTTATAGTTTGGGTTCTAGTCTGAGAATGAACAAACCTTGAAATGGGATATTTTTATTGCACTCTGGGAGTGGTGACGTTGAACATAAAAATTGCTCTAGATAAGATAGTATTGATCAATACAGGGCATAAAAGGTTGATCACCCGTTGTGCCCGTAAGATAAGATGGTTCACAAATAAATTTCTGATAGAATCTTTTCAAGAAAAGAAAAAGCTTGTTCATGGTCTTATGACCTCTCAGCAATTCAATGTTGATATGTTATTCCAGGAACATGAATGATTCAAGATTTAATTGTTTTACTGTTTTGTTTCACTGTCAAAGCATGCCTCAAAGAAAATATTTATTTATTGTTAAGATCTTAAAGAGTGTTATTACTTGTTGAGCAATTGAATGTTCATTCTTGCTTTATTATAAATATTTTTAGCTAATCAAGATCAAGCAGAGGGGTCTAGTAGAGATAAAGGAAAAGGAAAAACTACCGAGTACCCGGAATTTCATGTAATAGATAGTTTATATGTTTGTAAATATTTTACTATCATGTAATAAGCTCTTAAAGGTCTACGTACATGGGACTAGAAGAACTCTGATGTAATAGCTTTATTAAGTTTGATATTATATTATGTTGAATGTTTGATATCGTGAAGCACTGAATAAGGATTTCAAATACCTGAATTTGGGGTGTCACATCGGATTTAGGAGGATTTGTTCACGTGTCTTTGAAAGAAATGTGTGAATACTATAAAGCATTCTTGGATAACGATTTGTATGAATTAACTGAATTAAGTGGAAAGTAAATTTATTTAAATGAAATATCAAGGGAAGTTGTAATCTTAACCTGTTAAATCTGTAGTTAATCTTGTGAACTTTGATCTTATTTATTAATTTTGTTAAATTTAATTTTTAAATCACAACCATTATTTCGTAGTTTAAAGTAGGATTAATTGAATTAGAATTGATAATTGATAAATATTAACATATATATTTACTCGTAGGAACGATATCCTTACTTGTTGAATATTACAAAAGAACGCGTATATTTGCATGTTAAGTGCTAGTAAGAAAATTAGGCAACATTGAATTTTTTTTATTTTGATTAATTAATTAATTTTGTTTAGTCCGGACTAATGGGTGAGAAACTGATTTTTGGTTTGATGTTATTGTTTATTATTATTATGCTTTATTACATTTTTGCCCATTTAAAACATTAAAAGGATAAAAATAAATTAAATGAAGATTTTTGAAAACACATCAGCACTAAATATCCTATGTGTCTTAGCCATGTTACCAATTTGAGACGTGGCAACGCTATAATTGAACCTAAGTAGAAAAAATTTATAGCTTAATCATCTCATTGAAAAAATTAAAAGGTCGATTACTGAAGTTAAAAATAGTCAATAGTTTAGAGTAGTAATTTATATTTAAGCCTTTGAAGATAAACTAGTATTTGAACATGTTTTTTATGTAAGTTGTATGCTTTTAGATATTTTTTAGTAAACAATTTTTTAAAAACTTATTAACACCTTTTGGTCCTACAATAAAAAAAGGTTATTCTCCACAAATATTTTCATTGACACTAATTTTGTGAAACTTTTTCTTTTTGCTAAATAATTTTGAGAAACTTATTTCTTTCACTCCCTTTTTTTGGTAGTGTGGAGGCTAGAGGGAGTACATTTTCACTACGACAGGAATTAGGAATTAGTTTTTTTTTGTTAAGGGATTTTTTTTGGTTTGTTGCTTAAAAACAAATGTAAGACCTCAAATTTTATGTAATGAAAGTATTCAATTTTTCTTATAATAATTATTCTAATTAGTAAATGGTTATATTGATAAAAGGTTAAAGTTAAGGGTGATATGTGAAATTTTTTACAAAGTAAGCAAGTTGTCATAAAATATTTGTTTGATCGGGGAATATTTTTTGTCGGGGAATATTCGTACGACGACACAATTATTGGTAGACCCCACAACGGAATTACCATAGGAGTTAAAAAACGAAAGAAATAACTTTTTATAAAAATAACGGCAAAACTTTTACAGTTAACTGTTGAAATACCAGGTGATAAAAGTACAGTAATACGCGTGGTTGAATAGTAGCACACGGTATTATACATTATTTTTTATTATTGATGCTTATGTGAAAAGTCACTCAGTTTTATTCAATTATTGTCACAATATCATCTGCACAATATTTTATATTATTAAATCAATAATTGAGACGACAAAGTTATTTATATTATTATTTGTATTATTGACGATATCTAGAAAGTTCTGTCGAGAAAAGGGCTTTGGTCACCTAATTGCGAGCCAATAAGGAGAAGTCCTTATTGGAAAGCCCCCTCTTTTTTGGGAATGATCTGGTTGTTAATATTGCGAGTTATAATATTAATGATGAATAAATGTTATTAAAAATATATTTTGTGAAGTCAAGTGATTTGAGATAAATAGAGGGTATTTTATGAAGTATTTGTTATAGAGGGGTATTTTATGAAGTATTTACATGGATAATTTCAAAATTATCGGTAGAAAATTATTGCAGTTTTGTTTATATATATATATATATATATATAAAGGAGTCATTGGGGGAATCACGGGTGGTGATGTGGTGGTTATATATATATATATATATATATATATATATATATAAGTTTTATTTTTTATATAAAATAAAATATATTATATTTTATTATTTGCATAGTAATACAGTGCTGCATAGTAAAATAAAAAAAAAATCAGAATTCTTCGCCTGTGAAATCGTCAAAATTTTACTATGCAGTCCGTGATTTTATTTTCTAAATAGTATCCTGTCATTCTCCTATAAATAGGATGCTCAGTTTAGAAATAAAAATCACACCAGAATCAGAGAATTCTTTTTCTATATATAATATTGAGCGTCTTTCTTTTGAGTTTAAGAAAACTTTGAGTGTTTCAAATAGTGCAAGTTTTCTTCAAGAATATTTCCGCTATACTAGTCAGAATTGCTCTCTTTTTAAGGTAAGGGGTATTATTTATTTCATATTCGCTTACGATATTATTTTTTCGTAAGAAATTTTATTTTCGTTCAATATTCGTAAGAAATATTATTTTTTGTATTCGTAAGGAATTTTATTTTCGTTCAATATTCGTAAGAAATATTATTTTCGTTCAATATTCGTAAGGAATATTATCTTCATTCAATATTCGTAGGAATATTATTTTCGTTCAACAATTATAAGGGATATCATTATTATGGTAAGATGTATTATTTATGTCATATTCACTGATGATATTATTTTTTGTAATCATAAGGAATTTTATTTTCGTTCAATATTCATAAGGAATATTCTTTTCGTTTAATATTCGTAAGGAATATTATCTTCGTTCAATATTCGTAGGGATATTATTTTTGTTCAATACTCGTAAGAAATAATATTTTCTTCCATACTCTGTAGTATGTAAGTAATATTATTTCGTTTCATATTCCTAATTCTATACTCATTTTGTTAAAGTATTGCTTCTATACTCCTTGAAATTAGTAGAGTATCCTTGAAATTAGTAGAGTATCCTTGAAATTTGTGTTTCATCTAGTATCGTTCTACTAAAATATTTTTTTGGACATTCTTGTTAAATTTTAATCTTTTTATGTCGGAGTACTATTCATGGGTACTATTCATACATACGACACTATTTATACGTATGACACTATTCACGAAGTATTATTAACGAAGTACTATTCACGGGGTACTATTCACAAAGTACTATTCACCTGGAAAATTGATTTTTTTTCTGTCCAAATTATTTTTGATACATTAATATTATTCTTGAATTTTACTCCACAAAGTAGTATCATGTTGACAATTTGGATATTCTTAAACTCCGGATAAATTGAATTATAAATCTTTAAAATTTATCATTGATCTCATTTAATTGAATGCTTATATCATTGTCATCATCCTCATGCTTATATTGTAACGAAAGTCATCTTTGGTCCGTAGTGCATAGATGGACTGTTGATTATTGATTTCTGATTGTATATCTTTGGCTTACATGCAAAGATGGATCATTGATTATTAGTTTCTGATTATATATCTTTGGCTTACGTGCAAAGATGAATTTTATTGATTATTAGTTTTCTGATTGTATATCTTTGCTTACGTGAAAAGGCATTTAACTGTTGATTGATAGCTTTGGCCCGTAGTGCAAAAGATGGACATGTGTATGACATGATCATGACCACTGGTGATACTAACGAATATCCTTGGCCCGTAGTGCATGGATAATTCGATGATGTGATTGGCAAGATCATGACCATTAGTTTTACAATTGAATATCTTTGGCCGTAGTGCACTGACAGACAATTGATTGGTATGATCATGACTATTGGTTTTATAATTGAATATCTTTGGTCCATAGTGCAAAGATAGACAACTGATTGGTATGATCATTGTTATTACATTTGAATATCTTTAGGCTTTGGGGTAAGGATATTGAGTAAACATTCTATTAAGCCTTTGTGGTAAGGAGAAACTGTTGATTTACATGATTATAAATATGAATTATGAATTTAACTATAATCTTTAGTGGTTCAGGTGAAGACAGGTGATGAGAGTTCTCTTTTTCTTGGGTACAACAAAGAACTGTTGATGAGTATTACATGAATGAAATATTAATGATGGACCTTTAATTTGGAGGAGATAGTAGACATTATGTTCTACTTGACCTTTTAATGGATTATTGATTCCTTTTGCAATTATGGTTGAAAACTTTTATTATCTACCATATGTTCTAAATATCTCGATTTAATCATGGAGTGAAGGCTATTGATAATTTAATTATCTTAGTCATAATATTCTTTACTGGGCTATTTGTGCTCACCCTGTTGCTTCACAATTCCTTTCAGGTATTAAGAGTGTAGCTGGGTCGAGCGGGGATAACAGGGGAATAGTGTGATGGTCCTAGACTGTGAAAGTTTTTCAATACATTATAAAACTGCATGACATGCAATATATAATTGTATTTAGGACCTAAGATGGGTGTGTCTTATATTATATGTCATTTAATAATTGATTTTGTTGAACAACAATAGGGTGATGAGAAACCAATTTTGGAAGCGTCAAAAATGCACCCCATTAGAATGAGGAGGACAGAAATGTTCTCGTGTTCCTTTGAGAACTTGAAATATTTGCTGCTGTACTTTATTATGGCATTGTAATAATTTGAGTATGAATATTGTCGTATTATATACGTTACAATATTTGTATTGAAACTCACAGTAAATATGTTATCGTATTTTGCACGACGGTTGTATACATGAAGTTTGTATTTGAATTTTGTACCGTTTATCTGGCGACTCAGAATTGGTTGTGTGGACCTATTTTGGAGGCGTCACAACAAATGTTATAGGAACCATGAAAATTTTTAATTTGATATAATATATGTCAATGCTAGGATTTTTCCTCTCGTTTTAGGTTTTTAGAGAGCATAAATTTTAAAGGGTGATTTTGGAAAAAATTAACTTTTGTTGATGGGGTTTGAATGTTAGATTTTAAAGCGGATTAATTAGATAGAGCTGCCAGTTGATAAAGGTTTAAATAGATGTACCACCTTATCTGGATTTTGAAATTTTAATAATCGAGATGACACATTATGTGACTCCATAAAATTGGTTTTCAACTAAGATTCACAGAGTTCGGGGAATTACTTAAGCAAGAGGAATATGTTAGGCACCCCCGACTTCCGTGAAACAAGTACGGTTACCGCTTTCCTAATATTTTCATTAAAAGTTTAAATAAATTATCTCGAGAAGAATGACATGTGTGCATTGTGTTATGTGCCTAGGTGAGTCGTGTCGTTAAGAAAATTTAGGGTATCATCTCCTAGAGTCGAGCCGAATTGTAAACTAGAAAATATAAGATATTGTCTCCTATGTCGTCTAGGTCATGGTGAAAAGGGGAATATCTAGGGCATCGTTTCCTAAAGTCCAATTGAGGAGATAATGATCTAGGGTATAATCTCCTAGAGTTGAATCGAAAATATAATATAGAGTTTCATCTCCTAAATCATACAAGTCATTTAGGATTTTGTCTCCTAAGGTCATCAAAATTTTTGTGAGGGCGTTATCTCGAAAACAACTTTCAAATCTTTTTGGACCTATGCACGGAGGATTTAATTTACAAATTTTCCGTTCGAGTTTGAAAAAAAACATCATTAGTTTGATAGAAATTTTAAGATTTTGTTTAAGGAATACGTCATTTGCAAACACTTTGTTAAATAGGATTCAATACTCTCATTACTTCCAATTTTATATAACATAGAGTTAATTTAATAACCTAATTTGATTTAATTTTAAAAGATCTTTTCAACTTTATTCGAAAATCAATTTCGTATTTCGAATCATAAAACCATGCATCAAAAATAAGGTTGAAACTACCCATGGGCATGTAAGTCATCTAAATAACTCCAAGCACCTCGAAAAAAATAAAACCCACTATCGACGAGCCTTAAACCCAATTTTGGGCATAAAAACCATCAAAATCGTTTTAAGGCTCGAGTTACATTTACAATCATTAAATCACAAAATTACAATTATTGTGTGCGTCCATCATGGGAATATCATTCAATTCTTGTTAAACATGACATTTAAGGACTTTGAATTCAATCATAGTCTCACATAATTCATAATTATACCCAACAAAATATCAAGATCTATAAACGAAGGTTAAAATTTGGGAATTGGCTTTCATAAATCCCAAGTCTATAGATCGCACGACATATCAGTAATATCACAATTATATAACTAATTACATCGTAAGAATCAAATTACATCACCAAATACTACCGACATCGTGGAAATCTATCGTATACCGATGAGATCTATTAAGCGAATATAGAATTTAGGGAATGAGACTCATAGATCTAAGATTCCATAGACCTAGAAATAATGACAACAAAATTTAATTAGTTGAAAATATATCTCAAATCGGTTAGAAGTAGATTCTATTTAATAGAATTTTTCGGTGGCCAAAAATAGGATCCAGCCACAAATAGAGAGAATCTAGGATGCTTGAGTGATTAAAAAACAGAAAAATGTGAGACGAATAAACGAAATTCAAGCACAACAAGTGATAAAAAGAGTTAAATTGAGATGAAAATCAAACAACTATTAAAAGGACTTTATAGGTCAATTATGAGGAATTTCTATTATGAGAAACCTTCTCTAACAATCCATAACTCAAAATAATATTCAAACACCACTTGTAAAACCCCAAATTTTACGAATAAAGATTTAATTTTTCTCAAAATATTTTTTTGAATATTATGGTGTGGATTTGAGATAATGTTATAGTTGTGGGTAGTATTTATAAATTTTGCAAAGTATGCAAGTTGTTATATAATATTCGATTGGTGGGGAATATTCTTTTGTCGGAGAATATCCATACGATTTAGTCTGATCATTGGTGGACCCTACAACGGAATTATTGTCGGATTGAAAGCAACGCAAAAATATTTTTATGAAAATAACGGTAGAAGTTTTACTGAATTATCTTTGTTGAACTACTCATTAGTAAAAGTACGATGTCTGAGTAGTTGCATAGTAGCACCGCGGTATTGATTATTGATTAACGTACGTGAAGTCAACTCGGTTTTATTCAATTATTGCTACGGTAATTCTTTGCGTAGTATTTCACGTTATTTGATTCAATTATTGTTGGTATTTTATATATTATTAAATCAATAATTGAGATGATGAGTTATTAATATTATTATTTACAATATTAACGATGTAGAAGTTACGCGAGGAGAGGTTTGGTCACCTAATTGCGGCATGATAGGGAGAAATCCTTATTAGAAAGCCCCTCTTTCACAGGATCGACACAGTCGATTAATATAAATGAATTATAATAATGATGATAAATGTTGTTAAATATATTGAGGTGTCTTTTTATGAAGTCACGGAAGTTTATATATATATATATATATATATATATATATTATATAAATTTTATTTTATTAGTATTATTAATGTAATAAAAGCAGAAAAGCTTTTTATATAAAATAGAATACTTTTATAAAGTTATTTGTTTTATTAGACTATAAATAGAATATATTATATTCTATTATGCATATTGTTTTTGCATAGTAAAATCTTTTTATATAAAGCAGAATACTTTTATAAAGTTATTTATTTTATTAGACAATAATTAGAATATATTATATTTTATTATGCATAGTGCCTACATAGTATTTGCATAGTAATTTTTTTATATAAAGCAGAATACTTTTATAAAGTTATTTGTTTTATTAGACAATAATTAGAATATATTATATTTTATTATGCATAGTATTTGTATAGTGCTCTGCGTAGTGTTTTTGCATAGTAAAATCTTTTATATAAAATAGAATACTTTTATAAAGTTATTTGTTTTATTAAACTATAAATAGAATATATTATATTTTATTTAAAAATTTTATTTTATTAGAATATTTTATTAATCTTTGCATAGTAAATCAATATGGACCGTCAGTTTAAAAGTAAATCAATCTGGATAGTTCATGAATTAATTCTTATTAGGTCCATTCTCTATAAATAGAAGCTCATTCCTTCATTATTTCTTACGAATTCCTTTGAAACTCTAGAGAGAGAAACTATATAGAGAAAGAAGAAAAGTAATACTATTCTTACTTCACTACTTATATATCCAGGTTTCTTACAGGTAGAGAATTATTTCTTTTCGTATTCATGAAGAGAACTTACATTATTCCATTCTTTATTATTCTATTGGAATAACTTCATGTATCTGCCAAATACTACCTATACTTGATGAAATTCTTACATTATTCTATTATTTATCATTATGTTAGAATAATCACTTTATGCAAAATACCGCATACATGGTGAAATTCTTACATTGTTCCATTCTTTATCATTATGTTAGAATAACATGTATATATATGCAAATCTGGCATACGTGGTGAAATTCTACATTATTTCATTCTTTATTATTACATTGGAACATCACATGCGTGCGTTTCTGCATTGACTTCGATTAGATTATTTATTATTACATTGGAACATCCTTTTATTCGTTTACGCATGACTTTGGTTCCATTATTTATTATTACATTGGAATATCGCGCCGGTCGTATTACGCCTGACCTAGTTCCATTAATTATTATTACATTGGAATAACACATGCATGCGATTATCGCGTGCATGGTGATTTATTGTTATTCCATTCTTTATTATTACATTGGAATATATCGCCATGCGTGCGTTTACGCGTAACACAGATTCCATTATTTATTATTTTGTTGAATAACGCATGCATGCGATTACATCGCATCGCATGGTGAATTCTTACATTATTCCATTCTTTATTATTACATTGGAATAACACATGCATGTGGATTACCGCATGCATGGTGAATGACCTTCATATTCATTTCTTATTAAATTGTGGAAATGATATGTATACGTGGTAGATTCTGGCATAGCATGAAAATTCATTTTCATAGTCTCATATATTACATTATATACTCGGTTGGTTAAAGCTTTGACTTTATACTCCATGAAATTAGTGGAATATCCTTGATATTTGCACTTCATCGATATCTTTTTCATGAAAATATTCTTACGAGCATTCTTGAATTTTTTACTCTACAAAGTAGTATCGTGTTGACAATTTGGGCGTTATTGAATCTGGATAAATTAATTCTTAAACTTGTTTTATTGGATTCTTATATCATTAGCATCATCCTCATGCTTATATTATGTTGAAAGTCATCTGTGGCCTATTGTGCATAGATGGACTTGGTGTGATTATAACCAAGGATTATTCGGTATAATCATGATCGTAATGTTACAAATGATGTGGTAAAAGTCCTTATTGGCCCGTAGTGCATTGATGGACAGTTTGTTGGCATGATCATGACCATTGATGAATACACGAATATCATTGGCCCGTAGTGCATGGATAATTTGTGGTTGTGACACTAATGAATATCCTTGACCGTAGTGCAGGGATGATGTGGATTATTTATTAAACTAAGTCTCAGCGATAAAAGTGATGAAAAACCTTTTTAAATCATAAAAGATAGTAGATTTTATTCTCTACTTGACTCTTTTAATGGATTGCTTGTTCCACTGTAGTTAAACTTGATGTCTTTTGTATTTTATCAGTTTAACATTGTTGAAGGCTAATGATAATTTATTCTGCATTATCTTACACTACTACAAAACAGTAAATAGACAACGCGAAAAAAACGTTGTGATTTCAGTCAGAAAAATATCGTGGTTAAGAGTGTTATCTATTTGACACCCTTACACAACGTTTTTGAAACGTTGTAGTTAAGCACATTACACAACGTTTTTCAAAAAAAAACGTTGTAAATTTATTTTTCATAAATTAGCAGATGCTTAAAAACGTTGTAGAAGGTACGATTCCACAACATTTTCTGGATAAAAACGTTGTAGTTTAATATATCATACAACATTTAGGCACATTTACACAACGTTTTTAAAATGTTGTAGATTAAAAAAAAAGAAAAAAAATTGTGATTCACCTACATTACCAATGCACCTGTAATATGCTAATGCCATGATATATAGCTAAAAGGTCTAAATTCTCATTTAAATTTAAAGCCAAAATGTATCAACCATTCAAAATACATTCCAATAATACTATTCGTGTAATTCAAATTACTACATGCACAAAATATATACCAAACTATCATATATGCTCTATATGTAGCTGCTCGCATACGTTGCCCGTTCAAAGTATCATATATGCCTTTCAATACTATCATCTTTCATGCAAATCAGGAAGCAGCTACTCAACTGCCAAGAATAGCAAGAGAACTATATCAGCAGGCTATTAAAAATTATATCATATCATGAACCACATAAGACAGTAAGGCAGAAAAACTCAAGGGAGTAGAAAACATACTCCCTTCATTGCAGAAGATAATATCACCATGGACTTTTTAAAAGTAAATTTGACACACTTTCAAAGTTAAAATTGATATGAATCTGCATAATTTTTGTCAATACGATTAATTTTATATCTTATATTTTGGAAAGGTGGGAGTATTATATTTGATATAACTCAAGAATAACTGGCTCTGACTGTCTGGATTGACAAATCATGGCTATGCTACCTCTCAAAGTACAGCATTTAAGTAGTTTATTATGGTTAACAATTACCTGTCAGTTTCATTCCAACAGTCTGGTGTGATCTCTGCTGAAACCTTAACAAACAGCTGCATTATGGACTTGATACTTGTTTCAGCTGACAAATTCTGTACTTCAGGATCTAATGTTTCACCAACATGACCATTTGAAAAAGAACGTTTCTGATGATGTTCTCTTTCCAACCTAACAAATTCACTTCCTGCAATTACAGCACAAATGCACCTGCCAAATAAAACTTGGTTATTGGACTAGGAAAGTTAGTTAATCACGTAAGCTAGGCCTAATGGTCATTAACAGTTGAATGGAGAGCTATCAAACAGATGAACTATGAAGAAGCAGATATTAAACTGCACATTCTCATATTATTGAAACCTTTTCCCCCACTTTGAGAAAGTGTAATGGCGCCAACATTGGATAGCCGATATTCTGTTGATTTCTAACATTTATGGGGGAAACAAAAAACCAAAAAAATAATAATAAAAAATGAACATGCCAACACAAAATGGAGATCTCGAAAGAGTATCAAGCTTGAGTTTTCAGCACTCGAGTTGTAAGAAGATATTGAGCATGAAACAACAACAGATCATTTCCGAGACATCTTGCTCAGCTCAATGAAAAGGAAGCAATTATATACAAACCTCCAAACTGCACCTGGAAGTGCCGAGTCCAGAAATGGATCAGAGGGTTAGTAATTGAGCAAAACCCAACATGCATTCAGACGAAGCTATGGTAGAAGATCTTCATGTTCCTATCCCACGTTGCCTAAGGTCGATCGCCCCTAAAAAGAATCTGCACCTCTCCCTTTCATCCATTACAGTAGATTAGCAGAATACCTAATGTATCTTATCCAGAAACAAGCAATTACAATATTAAGATTCAAATCTACTACATTAAGGTTCTATTGTAAAATATACGTAGATAAAACATCTTCAAACTTCTCCAATATTTATAATCTCTACAACAAATAAAGTTCAATTGTTTAGCAAGCAATTCATGGCTTAGCACCAGAGCAATACAGTAACAACTTTGAGAGGAAAAAAGTAAACCATCATAAACAAATGAAACAAGAAATTCCAATATCAAAATTGGGATCTACTACTTGAAGGTGCTATTTTTGAAATAAAGTAGATAAAAAAATCTTTATAACTTCTCCGATATTTATATAAACTCTACCGCAAACAAAACTTAAATGTTTCCCATGCATTTGATGAATCATGGCTAAGCATCAGAACAATATAGTAACAACTTTGAGAAGAAAAAGTAAATATTGTAAACAGATTTCAAAAATAGCTCGTGCTTGAATGCATCAGTAATAACCATAGTGCAAAGAATCACTTCAACAACAATTTATATTTAATCACTATACCAACATAGTTCATGATGAATGAACCAAGTGAGGCAACACTGTACAGCTCATAACCATCAGAAAAAAATACTAGTATGCACAAGTGGATTAATGTGAAACAAACCTTCGACTCCAAGAGTGATATCTCAGAACGAAGACGATCACCTTCCCTCTCTAATGATTTTATTCTTCTTGCTTCATTATTTAGCCTCTCAGTGAGCAATTTTATTTCATTGTGCTGGCGATTACTCCTGTTTGTTCACATAAATTCTTCTCCAGTTGTTTTATGTAGTCTTCTTTCTTCTTAAGAGATGACTCAATGCATGCATCACCTGCAAATAATCAACTATAATTTAAAAGATAATATACTAAAATACACCAAATCAGTGACCATACGTTGTGGGAAGTGGAAATTTCAGTGTAAATTTCATGAAGTATAAATGCATGAGCTTTAGGTCCAATTGTCATATACAAGTAAAATTCAAGATTAAACCCTCTAATTGACAGGATCAAAACCACAACTATAAATGCATGAATTGTGAGCTTTTACCCTATAAGCCATCAACTTTAAAAGTATAATACACCTTTACAGTTCACTATAAAACTTGATGCTGGGTACTTCTTTTCTCCACCGATGTTCACAATACTGAGATAGAACAACAGAGAGTTTAAGAAATAGAATTAAAGGCAAAACTCATAGATTCCAGAAGGAAACATGTGCCTATAAAACAATCAAGGATTGCGCAAAGAAATGAACTTACTCAAGATGCTCCTTTATGCGCCCAATGAGAGTATCCTTGTTGCCTGTTAATCTTATAGTCCATTTATCCTCAAATAAAGCTTACATTGATCAACTTTTAGTTTATCTATCTGACCAACTGCAGCAATGAAATCACTTATAAATCAGAGCATAAACATATAAACAATATATCTCGTTTACATTACTACCTCCCAGTTATAAGATCACTATTCACTTTTAAAAGTCTATTGAGTCGTTTTTAAATTTAAAATTAAGATGATTCATTAAAAATTATGAAACAATAAATCTATAATGTGATACATTTTTTTATAGTTTTCTATATTTATCACTGTATTCACTAAAACTAAAAGAATCTGTGCCAATTTTGAGTTTCAAAATGTCATGAGTTGACTTCAAAAAGTCACGATCTTATATGTTTGAAGGGGAGAATTTATTTCTACTTTGACCATTAATAAATTTTGACTAACCCTCAATGATCTGTTGAACAATCTCATAACATTTTTGGTCTTTTTTATCAAGCTCTGGCACAATCAGTTCTGGGTCTTCCTCAGTTTCTTCATCCATTTCCTTGGAGATGCTGTATCTGGAAAATAAACCCATAAAACCCAACATTTAAAATGAGTTTCTTAAGGTAATAAATCAACAATACGCATAACTTTTAAAGAAATACTCACCCAGACTTGGCTTTGTTATTGATTGACAGCTTAGAAAAGCTTGCTTGAGTCTCCTCAAGAATATCAAAGCTTGGGTCTTCTTCGGAATCATTGGAATCGTATGTATCCGTGTCTGATTCAACTTTTTCGCTGTGGTCTTTTTGCTCAGAAATTGCCATTTTTAAGATCTGTTTCAGCCGAAATCTTGTCGTAACCCTTCTGCTCGTTAAACCGAACCACCACACCTCGAGATCTGATATTCTCCTCCGCCATTGATGATCCAGACCCTAATCCAACTTCTTGTAGAACCAATCTGTAACTATAGATCTCGCGAGAGAGTAATAGATAAAAAGAAAAGTAAAGGAAGACCTAATTCACTCGCTTCAATTGTTGGAAGGCTGGGAGCCGGGAAGGCTTTTTAATTTCAATAAGCTCGTGTTTTTCATACATAACGTTTTTTTAAAATTAAAAATTGCCTAAATAAATAAATAACGTTTTTTCCTATGTATCTACAACATTTTATTAAAAAACATTGTTAAAAAAAAATATCACAACGTTTTTTATAAAAACGTTGTTATTTGAGTATTGTCTATTTAGTGTTTTGTAGTAGATTTAGTCATAATATTTTTTCTTTGAAATTGGATTGAAACCTTTTTTTTTCATTTATTATCTTCGTGAAATGAGAATATATATTTGAGACAAGTCGGGAGAAACGGAATGACGGTCCAGATGATAACATTAGTAGTGTCAGGAATAAACATGTGAATGATATTCCTATTTATATATGATTTGATTATGATATATATATATATATATATATATATATATATATATATATATATGAATGAATATGCAAGTATGCTTGCATTAAGAAAAAGCTGTCAGAAAGTCCTTTAATAGATAATAGAAACATATATACAAGGACTTGAATGAATTGATCAAATGTGTTAGGTTGATCTACATAAACAAAACAACTTTGTAAAGTCCTTAAAAAGAAATGATGTCTGAGGACTATAAAATATAGAAAGATCAAGCATGTTAGGTTGATCTTATGATGTAATAGATAGACTTATCGATCGTCGAAACCTTGCACGAAGTAAATCGTAGTCTCATCGGGAGAGTCGAGGAAAACTCGAGAGATATCGAAGCGGGAATTGTAGAATGCGTAAGATAGTAGATCTCGGAGTTAAGTAGACTTCAAGAGAGGCGAGAAAGGATCGTAGTGTGTCGAGGAGAACTTCTTGGGACCGTAATCTATTTGAGGAAGTCGTGTTGAGAATCGTGAGGCAATGACCGCTACGGTAGGTAGGTATCTCCGCCAAAGCTAAGTCGAGAATCGTAGACTACACTCGTAATCGTAGAGTCTACTTAATCATACTTGAGGTAGAGATCGTGGTTGAGCAAGATCGGATGAAGACAACAAGCACAACACGTAAATCGTAAAGTGTCAAAATCGATCTCGGAGTCGAAGTGTGCCTGGCAGAAGCGAGAATCGTAGAGTGCGAGAACTAAGATGCAAATAGATGTGCTTCATGATGCCAAGTCGGAATCGTAGAAAGCAAACACGATTCTCAACAAATGAGCACTCCCGAGGAATATCAAAGGAATGAAGCCTCTGGTTGGCACTACATAGATATGTCCCACAGAAGAAGCAGAGTAGCACTCAGCCGAATGGCATACAAGGTATGAGAAGATCTAAGTACCAACTCAATCAAAGATCAAGATTGAGTTGTGAAGCCATTCGAGATGAAGTCTTCCACAAGGAGATCAAAGAAGACTTACAGAATCGACTCAAGAAAAGTCGTCAAAGTCGATGTGAGTATCAAGCGGAGCAGAAGACAACGATCTTGGAAGTTACGGGATCGTAGTGTTTGCCAAACAAAGAAATAAGCGATGGAGTACATACGGAGATCTTTGGACAACTTCGAAGAACAAGGCTAAAGTGATTAAGCATTGGGTCGATCCATTGATGATAAGTGAAAGGGAGATCACAAGGAGAAAGCGAAATTTGGACACGCCACAAATCAAGTGTCTTATTATCTGAGAAGAGGCCGAGAAAGGAATCGAGCCATCGAGATCGAGAGGCTGCTCAAGCAAGCGAAGTGTTGAAGCACTAGCACGAGAAGGAAGAGGTGTTCTACATTGAAGATCAAATCAACACTCTTCAAGATCGTTGTGTTGTCTCTACTGTCGACAAGACACTACGATCGATTCCATGAAGACATGCATCGAATCGTAGAGTTCAAATAGGTCAAGGCCAAGCATTGACAGCGGTTCAATTTGAAGGGTAATATTTAGACAAGAGAGCTCATTGAGAGTATCGATCACGAGGACAACCTCCGATCGAGAAATCGGAAGAAGAAAATAAAGTCTTCGACACCTTGAGACATTAAAGTGACATATCGGCGGGGTTGGTGAAAGCAATTGCATTGTCAGAAAGTCAAAAAAAAATTTCATGTCATATCTGCAGCCTGCACCAAATAAACCCAAGATCTGCAAAGAAATTTGAATAGCTTTCAAGCGGCTATTTCCAGCGGGAAGATTAGGGAAGTATAAATCAACGAGCTTCAAAGATCAAGAGTTCTTGATGATTGTGAAGTTGCGAGAATCGTTGAGTTGGTGAATGCTATTATTGACTCTACGAGTTTCACCAAAGATCAAAAAAACAAGTCTCGGTGGTGATTGAGACTATCGAGGTGGAAGTGAAGCGACTTTGAAGAAGGAATCAAACGGATCGAAGCTTCACTCAACAAAGATGAGAATGTCATTGAAGATGGCGGCAAGCCGAGAGAGCCGAGAAGGCCAAGAAGATAACATTCAGGAAAGTGGCTAAAAGTCTGACAAAGAAGATCAAGAGAGCCACTCTACGAATCACCATGAACCGAAAGTTGAAAATGAACAAGTGCAAAACCATGTCTGCAAAGTATTCAAGAAGGGTTCAGGGATTGCAAAGTGCCAGACAAAGTCTACTAAAAGCACAGAGACTTAGCAAACCCAGATGGTGATGGTGCATGGTGATACCTGAGATGAAGATGAGCGAGAAAAGAGTGAGAAGATCGGTACGCACCAAAGTAGATGTCGTTCAGACCTGAAGTAGAATGCAAAGAGGACCACACTAAGCTGCTAAGTACAAAAGATGTTCTGAGCTTAATGACATCTTAGCAGCTAAGCACCAACAACAACAACAATAACTACAACAACAAGAAGTTTCAGGCTGAGGGTCCTTATGGGAGGGACTAAATGAAGTTTCAAACTGCTTTGGGCTTGAAGAGTTCCTAGGGAACAGGAGAAGTTCAAGGTCTGGCTGGCCTTGAAGAGTTCTTAGCGAATTGAAGTCCCAAGGTTTGCGGCCTTGAAGGACTCTAAGTGATTGAGTCTTGCCCTTCCTTGGTAAATCCTCGCTTTAGTTGAAAGCGGAAGAGTGGATTAGGAGCTTGAGTCTCAGAACCACTTAAAAACCCTTGTGTCTTTTACTTTATGTCATTTACATTATGTACATTAAGCGTTATAAGCAGCTTTATGTATGTTTTAAGCTGCTACTACTGAAGTAATTTCTACGAACAATGTTTGTGTGATTATGAATATATCAATGAAGGGATCTTTTACTTATTAGTTGTGCTTGAAAAGATTCTTAAGTTTGTCATGAAAGCTACTTAATGAGCAATACAACTTAATAGAGAAAAGTATTTTAAAATTATAAGGATCTATTCAACCCTGACAACCCTTTCTAGATCTATATTGTGCTCACTGAGGAACTAACAATTGAGTATGAAAGCAGTTCTCATGCTACATTCAAAAGCTAATCGCTTTGAGTCCCGATCTGAAGCACAAACATTGTTTCTAGACTTAGTTTAGTAGTAAGTCACTTGTTATATGAGATGAGCTCACACGTTAGAAATATTGTGTACAGGTAAATGTACATATACACCTGAAGCTGCTCAGATTGGTCCATGTCTTTGATCATCATATCAACAAGACCAATCCTTGCTCGATGTCAATCTTGTTGTCTGAAGACCCAGTCTAGAAAGCTCAAGAGATGTCAACAGGAAAAATTCAAACATCCACAAACTGAAAAAGATAAAAAGGCCATACATGCTAAGTAATGCTTATCCGAGAGAAGAAGAAGAACTTCTCAACCACATGCTTGGTCAAACCGCAATTTGGATGTAAATCTTATGAACTCGAGGATGTCAAAGAATTAAAGATCTCGACACTCTCTTAGCTTGTATCTTCAAGACCACATTGATTGGATGAAGATCAACTGGAACAATCGGGTATCGAAGCAAATGAGAAAACATGCACATCAATGCCTAAACTCAGTATATCTAAGATAAATGGTATTAAGAAGCCGTGACAAAAGAAACGGTTCCTCATTAACGTAGAGATATGAACATCTTATGTGCATCTTACTCATGAACTATAACAGTTTTCCTTTAAATATTCATAATCTATCTAAAAAGGTGAAGAGAGAAAGTACACTAATGATAGAAACTCAAATGTCTATAAACTTTCTCTTCATCCAAGTTTTAGGTTGAAGATGATAACTTGAAAGAAATCTGAAATAGTTTCAAGAGCCTCACAGGTCGATTGAATGTGAAGAAATCTTTGTTGATGGGTTAATGTGCTTTGTACATCCTATGGTCTAAGTGTTTAATGACACACAGAGTATGATCAGATCTACAAAAGAATCTCGAAGATTCATAGAAACTGATCACCTCCATGAATCAACCAGATACTAATAAATCGTAGAGCTGATTCTCACTCTGAGAACATTTAAACTCTGTGATCATAACTTAGCATATGATGAAACCATCAAAGAAAAGAGCGTTCTATTAAAATGTCAGATTTCTCTCACACTCACCAATATGCATCTCAAAATGTATTATCTAAATAAAGTACATACATGGATACATTGTTGGTGGTCAATGTGATGTTCATCCAAATATATGAGAACGGGGTTTTAGTAACTAACTCCTAGCGGGACCCATCTAACCATGGGTACCAAATATTAGAAATGAATAACACTGTAGGTACTTGGTCTATCGACCACACTAAGAAATGCTAAAGAAAAAGACTTGATCAAGAAGAAAGTCAACCATTAGAAGGCTTAGGACCTATTCGTAAACAATTCGACAAAATTCCTATACGCCAAAGCACATCCTTAAACTTATATGGAAGCAGGCCACTCAACAAAAGAAGAAAAGGGTTTTATATGCTCAATCATGCAAAGCATGTCATAAAAGAAGAATCCTCAAGGAAGCTGACTACAGAGGATCATCGAGCATCAATCATGAGGAACTCACTATGGGAGTAGAACTTCAATAAAGCACAAACCCGACAAGCGAATATTACGTCAGTAGTCTTTGTCAAAGGATTGTAGAATGATCAACCCTGAAAATGCCCATTTCCATGATACAAGAAGATTTAAATGACTTCAGCTAGAATGAGATATGCATGGCTGCCTTCTGTTACACTAAACTTATGTCTCTTTGAGAAAACAGTGTCAACTATGGGGGAGCAGTAATCTGCTAACAGTACAGAAGCTCTAGACCATCAGAAATATACTATGAAGCAGTATACCAACTACAGAGTCCCAAAACTTTGTTGCTGATGAACCAAATGAAGATCCATATTTAGTAGGAATGTCTCAAAACGTACTACTGATAACCCTTCAACCACCCAACTAATAATCGTGGAAAGCCTACGATCAAACATCTGATCGTAGTGCAAAAGCAGGAGGACACCACAATTGCAGCCAGTGCAGATGTCTAAAGTTGAAAGAAGGACTCCTCAACAGAAAAGGTCAAATGAGATATCAGTGCAAATCACTTCTATAAGTATTTTCTCTGGAAAGCGCCTTAGGGACAAACCTGACCCTCAGCTCAATCTAAGAGGTTGACCCTTCCTGAGCTACCTTAACCCAGAAGGAATGCTTAGTAAAGTTCATCTCAAGGACCAAGTTAGTCAATGATTGTAGAATAGAGTTTTGAGAGAACTTAACGATCGTGATGCAATCTCAACGATTGTAGTGTAAACTCAATAATCGCAGAAGCAGACTCGACGATCGCATACTTACTAGAAGACATTCTAGCTCATGAGCAATTTGGAAGAACGAGACAATTGCTCTACCATTCTGAAGTATGAGGAGATTAGTTCTAATACAGTTTGGAAAGACATCTTGCAAACGCACATCAGAACTTAAGTACCCAAACTGGCTTGAGGATGCAACATCTTTCAAAGAATTGATCATTGAGTCATTAAAGGAAAATGTAGAGTCAATAGTTGTTCTATCATGCTACTCTATGAACTCAAAAGGTCAAAGGTCAATCCACATCAATCAAACGTCTACTCTTCTAAAAGAGACATCTAACTGAAAAGTTATTGGGGAGTTACAGCTCATTACTGGGCGTCATGCAATCAATGGCTAGTTGACACGTCATAACATATGCAGTGTGAGAAGGAACTGTCATAAAGACAAATTCAAAATCTGCAAATAGTTACCAGAACTCATTGAACCTCTCTCTCTCCCTCCCTCTTTCAAACCCTAGAATCCTCTTCGAAGCCAAACCAATAAAACTTCCAGAGCCCAAAACACACTCTCTCCGAACCACATACCATATACCTTGAACTCCTAAAATGGCAGAATGGAAAGTTATAACGGGTATTCAACTCGGCTTTACAAAGTTTGAAGAATCAGAGACAAAGTTCAAAGACATACTTGAACTTGTAAAGGAAGATGGGTTCTCGAAGAGTGCTGAGAGAGCCAACACTCCGGTTTATCTGAGAACTAGTAAAGCAGTTCTACTCAAATGCTTCAACGAACTACGGGCCCGACTATTAAGGTGAAAGGATCTAGTCTGAAGATAAGAGCATCAGACATCAATCAATGTCTAGGGTTTCCAAATCAAGGTTTGATAAATCTGGATGAAGTCGATATTGAAGAAGGCAAAAGACTTATGTGATATCAAAGAAACCCTATAAGAAGGATAAGAAGAAGGAATTTTCGAGGAATTTGAATTCCTTCTTTGAGATAGTGGGAAAATGCATATTGTGCAAAGACACCTGACACGACGACCTTATACTCGACCAAAGAGTTGAAAATTATACTGCGCCATAGTTACGAAGAAGCAAATCAACTTTGGAGTTATCCTTTCGATCAAATCTCCAAATGGATAGAAAAAGTTGAGTTGAAGAAATCCACAGACAAACAACTTACAAAAATGTTCCATGGAAGACTGTTAAGCATAATAATGAAGAAGAAGTTAGGGAGCAAGATCAAGGATAATGAGGGGGAACCTCTGAATGTGCACAAAATAATGTCTCCACAACTGTTTGTAAATTGGAAGAAGAACCCTAAAGAAAACAGGAGGCTAACAACTGGAAGCAGCAACAAATCATCTGCAAAGAAGAGGAAGGCAAAAGAGGTAGAAAGTTCTAAGTCTGGTGATTCTGAATCAGCAGAAATCACACCAGCCAGAAAGAAATCTAGAGGTGTGAAGAAAACCAAGTCCCCACCACGAATTCTCTCTACCAAAGACAAGGATGAAGGAGAAAAAGTCTTGACTGCTGAAACCACAAAGCGAAGAAACAACAGGCTGCTTCAAGAGCCATTCAAAAAGAAAGCTAAAGTGGTAAACAGACAAGTTCCAGTTCCCCAAAGAAGCATATCTGACAAAGAAGAGGACGTAGAGTCAAAGGAAGAGAAGGGAACTGATAATCTCAAGACTAAGTCCCCTGAAATTGGATCTATAAAAGAAGATTTAAACTCAGCTGATAAAGAAGAATATGTAGGCCCTTTGACCAACTCTCAGAGTACTCACTTTGAAGTTGAAGAAAAGTTGCAAGATGACCCATCTGAATGTTCAGATGCAAATGCTCCAACAAGCTCTCATGATGGATCAAATAATGATGGGGTTGAAAAAGAAATATCTGCCCCTGCTAATGATGAACCTCAAGAAAGTTTGTATGCTGACTCAAAGATCTCAGAGTCTGAAGAAGAAGAAGAAGTATCTGAAACTCCTATTGCTGAACTTCCAACAAGAAGAAAGAGCTACAGACTACTTGCTCAAATTACCTCCAAAAGGAAAAATGATCACTCCAATGCTGTCGTTGAATTGAGTGATGATGGATCCAGTGACAAAGAAGATGAATCAAAGGAAGATCTAGCTGAAGAAGATTCTGGAAATGAAATGCAGCAAGAAGAATTCATGGGTGAATCTGATGAAAGGAGTAAGCAAAATCCAAGCTCAAAAAGGGAAGAAATGGAGAAATATTTCAATTCTGCACATCAGGAATCTGACGAACTAGAATACTATCCTGTTCTCTCCCCAGCCAGAATAAGCAGAAGAATTGTAGTGGAAGTCTTTGATGAGCCACCAGCAAGATGGATAAATCAGGGAAATGAACAACTTCGAGTTGTAAGGATGACTACAGATGAAGTGCTCCATAACTGGAAAAATATGGAGCTAGATTGCCAACTATCTTTGTATAACTCTGAAGATCTTACGATGAGGTGGTTCTTCCCATGGATGCCATGGTTAAAGGCACACACTGATAGAGATGAAAGTTACTTCTGCTGGTACTACTCTCAGTTTCCAAATTTGGAACTAGTGTCACAAAATTTCCCCAGGGTTATGAAGTTTGCAACCATGATGATCAGCGACAAGCCCTACTATAAGATCTATCGACATGCTGAAAATCATTATATTCCTTATGATCGTAGAGTGGACTCTGATGGAAAGAGGAATATGGCGAAGACATTGTGATGAGAGTTTGTTCACTCTACCTGCTTGATGATGATCAAGTCGAGATTAGGATGTCTCTACATGACCAAGCACAACTATCTGGCATTCCTACATCAACTAGTGATTGGAACTCAACAATTCTTCAGATTCTCAACACCTTCAAAAATCTGTCCAAAGAAGCAGATCATAGAGTCCAATCTAGTATTCAACAAGAGACTGCCTAACCAAATGACGAAGTCTCTATGGAGCAAGAGCTAATGAAAAACTCTGATGAACTAATTGAGAAGATATCTCTAATCCATGAAGAATCAAAGAGGGTGACAGCAGCTGGAGATGATTCAGTTCAAGATAGATTCCAAGCAACTATGGCTGATGTATCCCTCAAAATCAGAGAAAGAGATCAC
Organism: Panax ginseng; assembly: GCA_020205605.1. Lineage (NCBI taxonomy): Eukaryota > Viridiplantae > Streptophyta > Magnoliopsida > Apiales > Araliaceae > Panax > Panax ginseng. Next base: position 108,500,485 of record CM035144.1, on the reverse strand, counting down.
ATCTATCTCAAGGCTCTACATGATCAAAAGGCTGAGGCTCTACGAACACAAAAGACAAATAAAGAGAAACTCCAAGTCCTCTCTGACAAGATTGACAACATGAATCAGTCTTTCTCTATGCAACTTGAGTTAAGTCAACAAGAACTCAAAATTGAAGTTGGTAACTCCTCTTATCGGATGGAGCAGCTTATGTCCAACATGGAACAGCTCTCCCAAGTGATTAATGACAAAAAGGGGGAGAAAAAGAGGCATAGAGAGAGGCAGAGTAAGAGGCACTCAAGAAAGGGCAAGAAGAGCAGAAGGAAAGAAGAGAAGATGATAACACAAGAAGTAGCTGAATCATCATCTAAGGGGGAGCCAAAGGATGATGAGACTAAGGCTGAAGGGGAGCCAGAACCAGGAGAAGAAGAAAGGAATAGCTCCACATCCCAGGGGGAGCAGGAGCAAAGAAATCAAACTAATGAATAGCTGGTCAATAGACATCCTGGAAGCATACATGGAACCAAAGAGGTACATCTCTAACTAGTTAGGTATGTTCTGGATCCAGGATGTAAAATGTCAGTGTATTAAATTCCACATCATTATAAATGACATTCATGATTATCTATTTTAGAAATACATCTACTCACTGTATATAAGATTCATTCATAACATGCATATGCACTTATTGTTTTTGTCATAATCAAATAGGGGGAGATTGTCAGGAATAAACATGTGAATGATATTCCTATTTATATATGATTTGATTATGATATATATATGAATGAATATGCAAGTATGCTTGCATTAAGAAAAGCTGTAAAGTCCTTTGATAGATAATAGAAACATATATACAAGGACTTCGAATGAATTGATCAAATGTGTTAGGTTAATCCTACATAAGCAAAACAGCTTTGTAAAGTCCTTAAAAAGAAATGATATACAAGGACTATAAATATAGAAAGATCAAGCATGTTAGGTTGATCTTATGATGTAATAGATAGGCTTGTCTGATCGTCGAGCACTGCACCAGAAATCGTAGTCTGCCAAGAGAGTCAAGGAAAACTCGAGAGATATCGAAACAGAATTGTATTCTGCAAGACAGTAGATCTCGGAGTTCATAGACTTCAAGAGAGACGAGAAAGGATCGTGTAGTGTCGAGGAGAACTTCTTGGAGCCGTAGTCTGCTTTGAGGAAGTCATGTTGAGAATCATAGAGACTGACACCGCCCACGAGTAGAGTATCTGCCAAAGCTAAGTCAAGAATCGTAGACTACACTCAGAATCGTAGAGTCTACTAATCATACTTGAGGTAGAGATCGTAGTTGAGCAAGATCAGATGAAGACAACAAGCACAACGACAGAAATCGTAAAGTGTCAAAATCTGATCTCGGAGTCGTAGTGTCTGCACAACCGAAGCAGAATCGTAGAGTGCAGAACTAAGATGCAAACAGATGTGCTCACAATGCCAAGTCAGAATCGTAGAGCAAACACGATTCTCAACAAATGAGCACTCCCAGAATATCCAAAGGAATGAAGCCTCTGGTTGGCACTACATAGATATGTCCCACCTGAAGGAAACCAGAGAGCACTCAACGAATGGCATACAAGCTAACAGAAGATCTAAGTACCAACTCAATCATCATCAAGATTGAGTTGTGAAGCCATTCGAGATGAAGTCTTCCACAAGCAGATCAGAAGAAGACTTACAGAATCGACAAGAAAAGTCGCCAAGTCACGAGTGCCAAGCAGACAGAAGACAACGATCTTGGAAGTTACCAGGATCGTAGTGTTTGCCAAACAAAGAAATAACTGATGGAGTACATACAGAGATACTGGACAGCTTCTGAAGAACAAGGCTAAAGTGATTAAGCATTGGGTCAGTCCATTGATGATAAGTGAAAGGGAGATCACAAGGAGAAAGCGAAATTTGGACACGCCTACAAATCTGGAAGTGTCTTATTATCGAGAAGAGGCGGAGCAAAAGGAATCGAGCCATCAAGATTGTCTAGAGCTGCCAAGCATGCGAAGTGTTGAAGCACTACACAAGAGAAGGAAGAGGTGTTCTACATTGAAGATCAAATCAACACTCTTCAAGATCGTTGTGTTGTCTCTACCATCAACAAGACACTACGATCAATTCCATGAAGACATGCATCAGAATCGTAGAGTTCAAATAGCTGAAGACTGAAGCATTGACAACGGTTCAATCTGAAGGGTAATATTTAGACAAGAGCTCATTGAGAGCATCGATGCAAGGACAACCTCTGATCGAGAAATCAGAAGAAGGAAATAAAGTCTTCGACCTGCCCAAGACATTAAAGTGACATATCTGACAGGGTTGGTGAAACAGTAGACTGCATTGTCAGAAAGTCAAAAAAAGATGTCATGTCACATCTGCAGTCTGCACCAAATAAACTCGAGATCTGCGAAGAAATTTGAATAGCTTTCAACGGCTACTTTCCAACGGGAAGATTGAGAAGCAGTATAAATCAGCAGAGCTTCAAAGATCAAGAGTTGCTGATAATTGTGAAGTTGCAGAATCGTTGAGTTGATGAATGCTATTGTTGACTCTACGAGTTCCACCAAAGATCAATAGAACAAGTCTCAGTGACAGTGAGACTATCAAGGTGGAAGTGAAGTAGCTTTGAAGAAGGAATCAAACAGATCGAAGCTTCACTCAACAAAGATGAGAATGCCATGAAGATGGCAAACCAAGTCGTGAGGCCGAGAAGGCCAAGAAGATAACATTCAGGGAAGTGACTAAGTACAAAGAAGATCAAGATAGCCACTCTACGAATCACCATGAACCGAAAGTTGAAAATGAACAAGTGCAGAACCATGTCTGCAAAGTATTCAAGAAGGGTTCAGGGATTGCTAAGTGTCAAACAAAGTCTACTAAAAGCACAGAGACTTAGCAAACCCAGATGGTGATGGTGCATAGCTGATACCAGATGAAGATGAGCAGAAAAGAGTGAAGATCAGCTGCACTAAAGTAGATGTCGTTCAGACCCGAAGTAGAATGCAAAGAGGACCACACTAAGCTGCTAAGTACAAAAGATGTTCAGAGCTTAATGACATCTTAGCAGCTAAGCACCACCAACAACAACAACAACTACAACAAAGTTAAAGAAGCGGGGCTGAGGGTCCTTGTGGGAGGGACTAAATGAAGTTCCAAGCTCTTTGGGCTTGAAGGGTTCTAGGGAATTAGAGAAGTTCCAAGGCTGCTGGCCTTGAAGAGTTCTTAGTGAACTAAAGTCCCAAGGCTGCTGGCCTTGAAGGAATCTAAGTGATTCAGGGTGCTGCCCTTCCTTAGTGTAAATCCTACTAGTTGAAAGCAGAAGAGTGGATTAGGAGCTTGAGTCTCTGAACCACTTTAAACCCCTTGTGTCTTTTACTTTATGTCATTTACATTATGTACATTAACTTCGCTATAAGCTCTATGTATGATTTTTAATCGCTACTACTTGAAGTAACTCTACGAACAATGTATGTGTGATTATGAATATATCAATGAAGGAGATCTTTTACTTATTCTGCTGTGCTTGAAAAGATTTTTAAGTTTGTCATGAGCTACTTAATGAGAAATACAACTTAATAAAGAAAAGTATTTTAAAATTCTAAGGATCTATTCAACCCCCCCCCCCCCCCCTTCTAGATCTATATTGTGCCTACTGGGAACTAACAAGTAGTCCTCACTATTTTGTTAAATAGTGTGACAATAAATGTAATGAGGACTCCTTTAAGTGTGGATATTTTCTAGATGACAATATTCTTATTAAAACTCTCAGCTATGTTTTGTCGTATTTTTAAACGACGTTTGTATAATTAAGTTGTATTTGTATTTTGTACCATGTATTTTCTGGCGACCCAAGATTGGTGATGTATACCTATTTTTTGGGGCATCACAGTTGGTATCAAAGCTTAGGGATATGATCCCTGGCTGAGATGTGAGACAAGAACTAGGAGGGGAGAGACGGGAAATTCTTTCGCTAGTATGACCTACCTAAGTTTATTTGGTATTTAATTGGTCGGTCAGAGTATAGGGATAATATGTGATATGTTAATTAACCCTTGTTTTGTGGTAGTATTTGAAAATGGCATCCAAAAATATTGAGATAAGCAATGAAGCACATGAGACCGTTGAGTCACCAACGATCAATGCCTAAGGTAATGTGCAACAGGAAGACAATAATCCTCATGAAAACAATAACACCGATGAAATGGTGAACGATGGGATGTTCAGAGGCTTTATGCAATTCATAAAACATCAGGCGAGAGCGGCCCCTGTCCAAAATACAGGTGGAAACACTGATAACTTTCAGACGGTCACCGCTAAGCAGTTCAAGGAGCTAGGATCACCGGAGTTTTTTGGAGAGCCAAAACCACTTAAGGCGGAGACATGGATAAAGCAGATCAACAAGATATTTGATGTCTTGGGATGCTCCGAGGAGCAAAAGGTTCCCTTTTCCACCTTCATATCGTGCGAGTGATTATTGGTGGAAATCTGTAAAGCGTACTCAACCTGCCGCACTGAAGATGTCTTGGGAGAAGTTCTAAGAATTGTTCAACGACTAGTACTTTCCTGAAAGTATTCGTCACATGTAGGAGGTGGAGTTCATCAAGCTTGAGCAAAACAATACGATAGTGGGCTTGATCTGACGGAAGCTAAGTTTGTCGAGTTATCTCGGTTTGCGTCCCACTTGGTTGATAATGAGGAGAGAATGACGCGGATGTTTCTAAGAGGTTTGAAACCCGAGATACGTCAATACCTTATCTCTTATAAATTGTGTTTGTATTCAGATGTTGTGAATAGGGCTCAGTTATTGGAGCGCAATAATGAGTCAACCCAACCAAAGAGAAAGCGGTAAACGACAAGTCGATAATACCGATGGTAGCAGAACATCGTGAGCGGTGACAACAAACGTGGAGGAATCAATGATGCGAAATGATAACCACTTTGTGGTAATCATGGCCAAGACAATAGAGTGGAAAGTTCAAGAAGAGAAGGTTCAAAGAAAGATGGAAAGACGCCAAGACTAAAGACCATTTGTTAAGGAAGGAGAACGATCACCGATCGTATGTTATAAATGTGGAGGGGAAGGACACATAAGTCCAAACTGCACGATGCAGTCCAAAGTATATTATAATTATGGAAAAGAAGGTCATCTAGCCCGATTTTATCATGCACCAAAGTTAAGTCCAGCTGGGACGGTGGCACCAAAGGCGGATCTGACAAAACAAAGTCGGTGGTTTCAGGAAGAGCGTTTGACTTTAAAAAAGCGAGTAACCCGAATGAAGTTAGCATATGTTAGTTAATTATAAATTCTTACGAAGTCTATACCTTATTAGATACCGGTTCTTCCCATTCTTTTATCTCTCTTGCTTGCGCTCAACGTTTAAATTTGACTCCAAAAAAATTAGACTTTGACTTATCTATTGAAGCTCCGTTAAGAGAAACCTTCATTACATGTGCTATCCAAGTCTTGGATGAGAGTCACAGTTTTAAATGATATTTCTATTATTAATGAATTTCTTGACGTATTTCAGAAGACTTCTTGGCCTACCCCAGAGCGTGAAATTAAATTTTGTACTGACCCCAGTACAAAACCCATTTCTTCAACCCTTAAATATTTCTTCAACCAAAACGAACGTATAATGCGCCAAAGACGTTGGCTCGAGCTATTGAAGATTACGATCATACCATTCAATACCATCGTGAAAAAGCGAATGCGGTAGCTGACGTGTTGAGTAGAAGATCATATGCGTTTACGAGTGCGAATATACGAACCTATGTGAAGATAACGAATATATGATTAGAACCGACTTTAGTCGATAATGTTAAAGCTGCTAAAGCTATAGACCCGGAGATGATGAATACGAAGAAGAAGGTTCAAGAGGGCGTTATTTTAAAAGCAAGAGTTGCTGAAGAGAGGAAATATCAACCCTCGATTTAATTGGCCCATTTGAAATCCTCGATTGAGTAGGAACTGTGGCCTATAGACTCGTTTTACCGCCAAGTATGTCGCGTGTTCATAATGTTTTTAACGTATCGATGTTACATAAATATGTGGATGACCCGAACCACATTATTAAATTAGAATTAGACGAGATAGCAGAAGATTTAACGTATGAGGAGATACGAAGGATTGTATTCAACACTCAAAGGTTATATCTCAAGAGTTAGAATCTGAAATGAAGTTAAGGTATCCTCATCTCTTCGGCATACCAGGTACGTACGTAAATTTCGAGGACGAAATTTCATAAGGAGGGGAGATTGTAAAACTCCAAATTTTACGAATAAAGATTTAATTTTTCTCAAAATATTTTTTTGAATATTGTGGTGTGGATTTGAGATAATGTTATAGTTGTGGGTAGTATTTATAAATTTTGCAAAGTATGCAAGTTGTTATATAATATTCGATTGGTCGGGGAATATTCTTTTTGTCGGAGAATATTCGTACGATGGTACAATCATTGGTGGACCCCACAACGGAATTATTGTCGGATTGAGAAAACGACAATTTTTTTTTTAATGAAAATAACGGCGGAAGTTTTATCGTTAATACTGTTGGACAACTCGGTAGTAAAAAGTACGATGAATGGTGGTTGCATAGTAGAAGAGCGGTATTGATTATTGATTCTTACGTAAAAGTCCTCGGTTTTATTCAATTATTATTCATTGTAATTATCGCATAGTATCTCACATTATTTGATTCAATTATTGTCGATATTTTATATATTATTAAATCAATAATGGAGATGATGAGTTATTAATATTATTATTTGCAATATTAACGATGTCTAGAAGTTACGCCAAGGAGAGGGTTTGGTTACCTAATTGCATTAATAGGAGAAATCCTTATTGGAAAGCCCCCTCTTTCCTGGGAATGACCTTTGATCGATTAATATTGTGAATTATAATATGATGATAAATATTGTTAAATATATTGAGGTGTCTTTTTATGAAGTCACAAAAGTTTATATATATATATATATATATTATATATATATATAAATTTTGTTTTATTAGTATTATTAATATAATAAAATAGAAAAGTTTTTTTTATATAAAATAGAATACTTTTATAAAGTTATTTATTTTATTATACTATAAATAGAATATATTATATTCTATTATACATAGTGTTTTTGCATAGTAAATTTTTTTTATATAAAATATAATACTTTTATAAAGTTATTTGTTTTATTAGACAATAATTAGAATATATTATATTTTATTATGCATAGTATTTGTATAGTGCTGCATAGTATTTGCATAGTAAATTCTTTTTTATATAAAATGTAATATTTTTATAAAGTTATTTGTTTTATTAGACAATAATTAGAATATATTATATTTTATTATGATAGTGTTCAGATAGTGCTGCGATAGTATTTTGCATAGTAAAATCTTTTTATATAAAATAGAATACTTTTATAAAGTTATTTGTTTTATTAAACTATAAATAGAATATATTATATTTTATTTAAAAGATTTTATTTTATTAGAATATTTTATTTATTAATCTGCATAGTAGATCAATATGGATAATCCATTTAAAAAGTAAATCAATCTGGACCGTTCATGAATTAGTTACTATATTCATTCCATTCTCCTATAAATAGAAGCTCATTCCTTCATTATTTCTTACAAATTCTTTGAAACTTCTAGAGAGAGAGAAACTATAGAGAGAAAGAAGAAAAGTATTCTGCTACTTCACTACTCCTATATCTAGTTTCTTCAAAGGTAAGGGTATTATTTCTTTTCGTATTCATGAAGAGAACTTTCGTTATTCCATTCTTTATTATTCATTTGAATAACTGTAGACACGAAGCTACCCTATACTTGATAAAATTCTTACATTATTCCATTATTTATTATTATGTTGGAATAACTTTGTCTACATCCAAGTACCGCATACATGTTAAAATTTTTCTCTTTGTTTCATTCTTTATCATTATGTTAGAATAACTTCGCTCATGCCAAGCACCGCATACATGGTGAAATTCTTACATTATTCCATTCTTTATTATTACATTGGAACATCGTATACATGCGCTTACGCATGACCGGTTTCCGATTATTTATTATCTTGTTGGAATATCCTGTCGGTGCATATTACGCCTGACTTGGTTCCATTAATTATTATTCTGTTGGAATAACCTATCTGCGGTCTATCGCATGCATGGTTTCTGTTGTTATTCCATTCTTTATTATTTTATTGGAATATCCTGTCTGTGCGTTTACGCATGACCTGGCTCCATTATTTATTATTCTGTTGGAATAACCTGTATGTGTGGTCTATCGCATGCATGGTGAATTCTTCTGTTATTCCATTTTTTATTATTCTGTTGGAATAATCTGTCTATGTGGATTATCACATGCATAGTGAATGACCCTTCGTATTCATTTCTTATTAAATTATGGAAATGATGCATTTATGTGGATTACTGCATGGCGAAGTAAAATTCATTCATAGATCTCATATATTCTGTTATACTCAGTTGGTTAAAGCTTTGACTTCTATACTCCATGAAATTAGTGAAATATCCTTGATATTTGCACTTCATCCAGTATCTTTTCATGGAAATATTCTTCTGAGCATTCTTGAATTTTACTCTACAAAGCAGTATCATGTTGAAAATTTGGACGTTATTGAATTCTGGATAAATTAATTCTTGAACTTGTTTTATTGGATTCTTATATCATTGTCATCATCCTCATGCTTATATTATGTTGAAAGTTATCTATAGCCTGTTGTGCATAGATGGACTTGGTATGATTATGACCGAGGGATTATTCGGTATAATCATAATAAGTAATGTTACAAATGATGTGGTAAAAGTCCTCATTGGCCCGTAGTGCATTGATGGATAGTTGTTGGCATGATCATGACCATTGATGAATACACGAATATCCTTGGCCCGTAGTGCATGGATAATTTGTGGTTGTGATACTAATGAATATCCTTGGCCGTAGTGCATGGATGATGTGGATTATTTATTAAGCTGAGTCTGTGACGCCCCCAAAATAGGTCCATTCCATCCAACCCATTCTGAGTCGCCAAATACATGGTACAGAAATAACTACAACTTTATTATTACAACATATAAACAGTGAGTTTAAATACAGATATTGCAATCTAGACAATATCCACACGCAAATAAATCCCCATCATAATTATTGATACATTATTTTACAAAAATGGTGAGGACTACTAAACAACTCTCTCTAGAACCTTCATTCCATACAATATTATCACTAAGATAATATACAACAAATTATCGTTAGTCTTCAACAGGGAAAAATCTAATAGAATACAATAGACAACCAGTTTTAAATCAACAACTGCAGCGGAAACAACAATTCATTAGAAGAGTTAAGTAGATAATGCAAACTACTATCTTACATATATGAATTTAAAAGTTCATTGTCGATATTTTATCCTTGTAACATCAATCAATATATATCCGAATCAAATATTCATCTTTGCACTACAGCCAAAGATATTCATCGATTAAGTCATGTTCATCTAAACACTGCTCATCTTTGCACTCACGGCCAAAGATATTAATCGATCGATCATGTTCATCTCAACACTGCTCATCTTTGCACTACTACGGGCCAAAGATATTCATCAAGAAATCATTCATCTTTGCACCTACATGTGCCAAAGATATTCAAGAATATCATCATTTAGGAGTGAGGATGATGAAAAATATTTTAAAGGAAACGAATTGATTGAAACAAAAGAAAAAAATATTAAGGATTCGTATTTTAAACAATCCAAGTTCAAAAATACTTCATAAGTAATCGAGTGGAGTAAAATTCAAGAATGATCAAAAACATGGATACAATCAAAGCTAGTATCCATAATAGATATTTTGGACAAAAAGAAGAAATTTTATTTTTCTATTGAATAGTGCAGATATCGTGAATAGTGACGATATCACGTGAATAAGTAACTTCAGACACCAAATGATAGAAATTTCACAAAAAATATCACGTCTTCGTGAATAAGACTACTCATGAATAAGAATCTCGTGAATAAGAACTCATGAATAAGAACTTCGTGAATAAGTAACTCATGAATAAGTAACTCAAGCATGAAAAAGTTCTAAATTTGATAAAATTTCCAACCAATATTTCTAAGATAATGATATTGAAGAAATAATATCATTTTCGAATAAAATAACATCTCTTACCTCGAAAGAGAAGATTTAGTTGAAACAATCTAATATAGGCTATGACTTGAACTTGCACCGTATAGCAATACTCAAAGTATACTCAAAATACTCACAAGAATACGCTCGATAATATAGAGAGAGAAAACTTCAGTTTCTGGTGTGATTTTCAATTTTAACCTAAGCACCCTATTTATAGGAAATTGCTTAGAACACCAAAGTAGAAAATTTAATATAATATATTATTAATAATAAATTTTCCTACGCCTCTTTGGAAATCAGCTCCTAACATTTCCCACATGCCAACCTTCTAGAAAAAGTAATAAAAAACGTTTTTCATAAAATAAATAATTAAAACTTCCAAAAATCAATTATTTCGGAGCTTCAGAACTTCAATAATTCACAATAAATAGCCCTTTTATCAGAAAATTCGAATCTCGCGACTTTTTATAGGAAATTCAATTATCTACAACTTTGCAGAAGAAATATTTTCCAAATTCCAAACAAAAATTGACCGAAATCCATAAACGGACGATTTTACATGCTATAATCAAATTTCGGTCAATAATTGTGTCCACCAACACACAAAATATGTGTTAAACATTTAATGCCACAAAAATACTCTTCCTCCTTATATACTCATATATCCCACATTCATTATAAAAATATCACTAGTTAATATATTATTAAAATAATATATTTAAATGAATTATTTTATCGAAAAAGATAAAATATTAATTTTCAACAATTGTCAAATCAATATTTTCCTCATCATATAAATCAAAATTAATTATTCACAAATAATATTACAGAATCACAAGATCTTGGCAACTGTAGATTTTTAGAAAGAGGGGCTTTTAATAAGGATTTCTCCTTACTAGCCAAAGCAATTAGGTGACCAAACCTCTCCTTGAATGAACTTTCTAGACATTATCAATAATTTTATCTAATAATATTATTAGGATAATATGAATTATTGCTTCGATAATGGAAAATCGTGTAATGATAATTTATTGAAACAACAAGAATATAAAATATCAACGCAAAGAATTATTGAATCAATAAAATAAAATAATCGAAGCGATAATTCTTTGTAACAATTATTGAGTAGTGCTTCTTACGTAAGAATCAATAATTGGTGCAATAACGTGTCTTCTTCAACAACGCTTATTAGTGTGTTTTAACCACCGTATTCCAACAAGATAATACTGGTAATAACTACGCCGATTATTTATAAACAACTTATATTTGTCGTTTTCTTTCATCCAATCGCTTTCCATTATGGGGCCCTAAAAGATCGGCTGGTCGTATTTAATATTCCCCGACAGCAGATTTAATATTCCACCACCAAACGAATATTCCAAACAATAATGAATATTTTATAACCACTTCTTATTCAAAATATTTGATTTTACCCATAACTATCCACATTAATCAAATCAACCCTTACTATTTCAAAATAATAAATAGAGGAAAATAAATTTCATTTATTAATAATTTGGGGTCTTACAACCTCCCTCCTTATGAAAATTTCGTCTAGAAATTGACATACATACACAGTGTTTCAAAAGATGAGAATACCTTGCTTTCATTTCATTTCCAACTCCCGTGTCATTTCCTCAATAGCATGGTTTCTCCACAAAACTTTAACTTGTGGTATAACCCCAGTACATGGGACATGTTCTTTCCTATCCAAGATCTTGACAGTACCTCCAAATGACGTTAAGTCTTCATTATCTCGTCCGGTTCTAACTCAATGACGTGGTTGGTCGTCACATATTTACGTAACATCGATACGTGAAAAGCGTTATGAACACGCTGCGTCATACTTGGCGGTAAAACGACTCTATAGGCCACAGTTCCTATTCGATCGAGAATTTCAAATGGATTAATAAATCGAAGGTTTGAGCTTTCCTCACCTCACCGATTCTCGCTTTTGAAATAACAACTTCTTGCACCTCCTTTTTCAAATTCATCATCCTGATGTGTAGCTTGAAACAACTTTAACTTTATCGATTAAAAGTCGATTATACTCAGATATCATCATCGTGGGTACCCATAGTTTTCATCTCCATCTCTATTATTTGTAAATTATCTGAAATGAGTCTTTGACAATATCGTACTTTCGTATTTGTATCGATCTTCTACTCAACACGTCACTACCACGTTCGCTTTTCGAGGATGGCATGGTCGTAACATGTCTTTGAAATGAGTCTCTCTTGAGTTCTTCAAGCTCTTCCCACATTCCTTGCTTCCATTCGAATTTTGTATCTCTACGAGTCATTGCGTTAATGGAATAGCGATTCAAGAATATCCTTCAACGAATCTCAGATAATAACCAACTAAGCCTAGAAAGCTACGTATTTCGATTACCGACTTAGGTTGTTCTCAATCGTGACTCATATCCCAACCTTGGATAAAGACGTTACAATGACACCTATCGGTTTACTATCGCATTTAATATGGTGTCCCCTACGAGAATCTAGCTTGGTGCATTCCACAAAGGAAGTCACCGGATAAAGGCTCGGTACCAAATTTATAGTTGAATTTTAACTCACAAGTTCAATAGAGCCATTCGATATGAGATTTTAGAAATGAGTTTTGTACCGTGTTCAAAGTCGATACAAAATTTAATATCGAGGCTTTTAGAGTAAGCCAAGAAATTCTTCAGAAATACGTCGGGAAAAATCAATAACAACAGAATATTATTCAAATCGGCGTGTCTTTATTCAATCCATAACATGGACTAAGAAAACTTGACATCCGTAATAAACGAATGACTTCATGGCTTGATATGAAAATGTTTGACTACAATGGTTTGATTGCTTGAATTCGAATAACAGGTTGCTTAAGAATATGAAAACTAGCAACCTTACGAAAGTAATCAATTTTGACATGATGAGTAGTTAACCTTAAAATCACATCAAAAGCAAATATCTCTATAGAAATAAGGTTAACAGGTAATTTGATAGTGCCAACCTGAATAAAGCAATATTTCTAAACAACGGATGTAATGAAAGTTTCTCCTAACGGAGTCTCCATAAATAAGTCAAAGTCTAATTTCTCCGTAGTCAAGTTCAAACGTTGGCGCAAGCAAAAAGAGATAAAGAATGGGTAGAACCGGTATCTAGTAAAGGTATAAACTTCAAGAATTTATAATTAACTAACCTGTATGCTAACCGTTCGGGTTCCTCGCGATTTTGATGAAGTCACGACAAACGCTCTTCCAGGAACCGTTGACTTTGTCTTTTCTCGGATCCGCCTTTGGTGCCACCGTTCCAGCTGGACTTGATTTCACTACAGGACAAAATCGAGCTATGTGATCTTCTTTTCCACAACTAAAACATACCTTGGAAGGCTGTGAACAGTTTGGACTTATATGTCCTCTTCTCCACATTTGTAACATCTAAGCGCGATTCGTTCTCCTCCCTAGAATTTGTTTTCGTCTGTGATCGATCTTCATGCCGACGCGTCTTCCCGCCATCGTTTAATCTTCTCTTCTTGAAATTTCCACTTGAATTATTTATTCTATTATCTTGGCCATGATTACCACCGAAGTGGTTACCATTTCTTGCTCGATAATTTCTTTCACGATGGTTATCATTGTCCCGATGGCCTGTTGCCACCAAAGATGATTTTTATCGTGTTGTTGGTCACACGGTTGAACAAACTCATTATCTCGCTCTAATAATTGAGCCATGTTCACAACATCTGAATATAGAGAAAATTTATGAGAAATGAGGTATTGACCAATTTGAGTTTCAAACCTCTCAAAAACATTCGCCATACGTTCCTCATTCTCTACCAAATGAAGTGTAAACATGGATAACTCCATGAACTTCGCTTCGTCTTTGGGACACCGTCATGTTATTTTGTTCCAGTCTAATAAACTCTACTTCCTTCATATGACGAATACTTTCAGAGAAATACTTGTCATTGAACTATTTCTGAAATGTCTCCCATGACATGCTGAGTGCAGCTGGATGGGTACGCTTCACAGATTCCCACCAATAATCTGCCTCGTTACGGAACATAAAAGTAGCGAATGGAACTTTCTGTTCCTCCGTGCATCCCAAGACATCGAATATCTTGGTAATTTGTTTGACCACGTCTCGCCTTTTAATCGGATCCGGCTTTCCCCAATTCTAGTGGTCCCAACTCTTTGAACTCGCTTGGTTGTGACCACCCGTGAATTACTATCATTTCCTCTCGTATTTTGAACACGAGTCTTCCTCAAATGCGATTTTTGCATGAACTTCAAAAAGCTTCTAAACATCCCTCGTTCATCATCCTTTCGATGGTGTTGTTCACAGGGAGGTACATTGCCACGACTGTCACACGTTCTCCTCGTTGGTAAATCTGAGCATCTCCACGGTCTCATTTACTCCATTGTTAATATTCTCAATCGACATTCTCAAATCTTGTCATAAAACAAGGGTTAATTAAGAAATCAATATATCACATAATATCCCTATATACTAACCAACTAACAAATAAGCTTGGGTAGGACACACTAGCGAAGGATTTACTGCCTCCCTCCTAGTTCTATTCACCGATCTCGCTTGGAGATCATATCCTAAGCTACGATACCAACCGTGGCGCCCCCAAAATAGGTCCATTCCATCCAATCCATTCGAAAGTCGCCAAATACATGCGTAAATAACTACAACTTTATTATTACAACATATAAGCAAGTGAGTTTAAATACGAGATATTGCAATATGTACAATATCCACACGCAAATAAATCCCCATCATAATTATTGATACATTATTTTACAAAATGGTGAGGACTACTAAACAACTCTCTCTAGAACCTTCATTCCATACCCCGACTAGTACTCGCTACATTCTCGCCTCACGAGAAGAAAAATGGAACAAAAAAAAGGGTGAGCTCAACTAACCCGAAAGAAGAATATTATGACTAAGATAATATACAACAAATTATCGTTAGTCTTCAAACAGGAAAAATCTAATAGAATACAATAGACAACCAGGTTTTAAATCAACAAGCTAGCAATGAAACAACAATTCATTAGAAGAGTTAAGTAGAGAATGCAAACTATTATCTTCTATATATGAATTTAAAAGTTCATCGTCGATATTTTATCCTTGTAACATCAATCAATATATATCCGGAATCAAATATTCATCTTTGCACTACAGCCAAAGATATTCATCGATTGGTCATGTTCATCTAAACACTGTTCATCTTTGCACTACTGGGCCAAAGATATTAATCGATCGGTCATATGTTCATCTCAACAC
The DNA here is from genome assembly GCA_020205605.1 of Panax ginseng. NCBI lineage: Eukaryota > Viridiplantae > Streptophyta > Magnoliopsida > Apiales > Araliaceae > Panax > Panax ginseng. The sequence continues at coordinate 108,485,052 of CM035144.1, read as the reverse complement.
TTGTTCATCTTTGCACTACTGGGCCAAAGATATTCATCAAGAAATCATTCATCTTTGCACTAAAGCCAAAGATATTCGATAATATCATCATTTAGGACCTGGGGATGATGAAAAATATTTTAAAGGAAAGCGAATTCGATTGAAACAAAAGAACAAATATTAAGGATTAAGTATTTTAAACAATCCAAGTTCAAAAATACTTCATAAGTAATCAGTGGAGTAAAATTCAAGAATGATCAAAATATGGATACAATCAAAGCTAGTATCCATAATAGATATTTTGGACAAAAAGAAGAAATTTTATTTTTCTATTGAATAGTCTGATATCGTGAATAGTGACGTATCGTGAATAGTAACTCAGACACCAAATGATAGAAATTTCACAAAAATATCAAGACGCTTCGTGAATAAGACTACGTGAATAGTAACTTTCGTGAATAAGAACTCATGAATAGTAACTTCGTGAATAAGAACTCATGAATAAGTAACCCCGAGCATGAAAAAAGTTCTAAATTTGATAAAATTTCCAACCAATATTTGGCAGATAATGATATTGAAGAAATAATATCATTTTGAATAAAATAACATCCCTTACCTCGAAAGACAAGATCTTAGTTGAAACACAGGATATAAAGGCTATGACTTGAACTTCAGACCGTATATAGCAATACTCAAAGTATACTCAAAATACTCACAAGAATATCATTTCGATAATATAGAGAGAAAACTTGATTTCGGTGTGATTTTCAATTTTAACCTAAAGCACCTATTTATAGGAAATTGCTTAGAACATTAAAAGCAGAAAATTTAATATAATATATTATTAATAATAAATTTTCCTCGCCTCTTTGGAAATCAGCTCCTAACATTTCCCACATGCCAACCTTCTAGAAAAAGTAATAAAAAACGTTTTTCATAAAATAAATAATTAAAACTTCCAAAAATCAATTATTTCGGAGCTTCGGAACTTCAATAATTCACAATAAATAGCCCTTTTATCAGAAAATTCGAATCTCGCGACTTTTTATAGGAAATTCAATTATCTACAACTTTACAGAAGAAATATTTTCTAAATTCCAAACAAAAATTGACCGAAATCCATAAACGGACGATTTTACATGCTATAATCAAATTTCGGTCAATAATTGTGTCCACCAACACACAAAATATGTGTTAAACATTTAATGCCACAAAAATACTCTTCCTCCTCATATACTCATATATCCCACATTCATTATAAAAATATCACCGTTAATATATTATTAAAATAATATATTTAAATGAATTATTTTATCAGAAAAAGATAAAATATTAATTTTCAACAATTGTCAAATCAATATTTTCCTCATCATATAAATCAATAATTAATTATTCACAAATAATATTACAGTAATCACATAATCTTCGCAACGGTGCCGTTCTTGGAAAAAGGAGGCTTTCAATAAGGATTTCTCCTTCTAAATAGCAGCAATTAGGTGACCAAACCTCTCCTTGAGATGAACTTTCTAGACATTATCAATAATGTTATCTAATAATATTATTAGGATAATATGAATTATTGTCCGATAATGGAAAATCTTTGTGTAATGATAATTTATTGAAACAACAAGAATATAAAATATCAATGCGTGAATTATTGAATCAATAAAATAAAATTTGAGCGATAATTATCGTAACAATTATTGAGTAGTGCCTTCTTCACGTAAGAATCAATAATTGGTGCAATATTGTGTCTTCTTGTTGCTCAACAACGGCGTATTAGTGTGTTTTAACCACAAGGGTATTCCAACAAAGATTAATTGGTAATAACTACGCTGTTATTTATAAACAACTTATATTTGTCGTTTTCTTCATCCAATCGCTTTTCAGTTATGGGGCCCACAAAATCGCTACTTGCCGTAAATGCGAATATTCCTAAAAGTACGAATATTCCACGACCAAACGAATATTCTCCGGCTAATAATGAATATTTTATAACCACTTGCTTATTCGAAATATTTGCGTATTTTACCCATAACTATCCACATTAATCAAATCAACCCTTACTATTTCAAAATAATAAATAGAGGAAAATAAATTTTATTTATTAATAATTTGGGGTCTTACAGAGTCTCAGCGATAAAAGTAATAAAAAACCTTTTTAAATCATAAAAGATAGTAGATTTTATTCTCTACTTGTCTCTTTTAATGGATTGCTTGTTCTGCTACAGTTAAACTTGATGTCTTTTGTATTTTATCAGTTTAACATTGTTGAAGGCTAATGATAATTTATTCTGCATTATCTTAGTCATAATATTTCTTATTGGGCTAGTTGAGCTCACCCTTTCTTTCATTATTCTCTTCAGGAAATGAGAATATAGCTGGGACGAGTCGGGGAACGGAGTGACGGTCCAGATGATAACATTGGTAGTCCTCACTATTCTATTAAATAGTGTGACAATAAATGTAATAAGGACTCCTTTGAGTGTTGATATTGTCTAGATGACAATATTCTTATTAAAACTCTAAGCTATGTTTTGTCGTATTTTTACACGACGTTTGTATAATTAAGTTGTATTTGTATTTTGTACCATGTATTTTTTGACGATCCAAAATGGATGATATATACCTATTTTTAGGGGCGTCACACCACTAAATATGATCTACGATGCTAGAAAAGCCCCATAAAAAAATAGAACAAGTAAAACGAAGCCCAAACAAAATCATCATAAATGTAAGATAAAAGTGAGCGTATAGATGAGAATTGAACCTTGGGAATGAAGTTTAATTCTTCCTCCTTAAGCTTCCTATGAGTTGCTTGAACATATTTGACGGAAGATTTAATAAGAAAAACTAGATCTAATTTGGAATAGTTTTCTCTCATAATTTGCTATTTTTCTCTCAAAAGGATACCTTCTCAATCTCTATTTTTTTCTTTCTTCTCTAAGCAAAAGAAGCAACCCCAATCTGGAAATCTCTTTTCGAGGCCTATGGAATGACATTTAATTTGATCATTTTTGGATCTAAGATGAGGGAGAAAAATGGAAAAACATATTTTTGAATACACCAACCAATCTCTTATTTTCCTTTTTGCACTTTGGTACCTAGAGGTCCTTGTGTAACCTCTAAATAATTATCTATGCTTTATAATATTTACTTTGACACCCTTGCGCCTCATTGTAAATTGACATTATTGCACATCTGTCATCGTTAGATAAAACACGTGTAAATTCTGGGTGTTTAAAATGTAATAGGCAGATTATAGTTTTTGAAGTTGAGAGTAATTAAGAATCATTCATGTAAGTAGTAATCCCATATATATCTTTTGAATACTTGTGTTCCCCCTTTAGAAATAAAATCTATTTTACTTTTGCTTAAAAAAACTAACAGTTAGAACCGGTTGAAGTTAAAAATTTAAACAAGTTTGATAATCCATTCAAAACACGAATTTATAAGTACCAATCTATTATCTATTATCTATTATATATACTAAATCACAATACATGACATAATATTTTGACATCTGTCTTTCTACAAATTCAACACATATCCATCCTATTTAATGATCCTTATTATCCTCGACAAAAATACCCCACCTCTAAAAAAACAAATGAGGTTACAATCCCCTAATTCCTTGAATCTGTAATCATTCATTCAAACGTAGAAACTAAAAAATTCATTCCGTGTTGGTACAAATTCGCCAGCCCCAAATTATGAACCACAGCGAGCAAAAAGGCGAAACAGCAGACAACTAGAATAAGAAATCCCCTAATTCCTCTGAATCTATAATCATTCCGTGTTGGTTCAAATTCGTCAGCCCCAAATTATGAACATCATGAATCAGACCCTAGGAACCACGGTGAGCAAAAACGTGCGATTTGTGACAAAACAATAGACCTCTAGAGCAAAATGTAGCGATTTTATACTGCTAAGATAATTGAATTAATTAGTTGAAGAGCTGATATTCGGATTGAGTCCAATTCTCAAGTAAGTTTTTCTTTTGAAATTCATCTGTTTTGATCTAATTATGATTACTGTTGTTGTTGATGAAATCTTATCGATTAATCAAGCAGTGGTAGATATTTCATGGTAATATGGAATATGTTGAGCTAGACTTTGTTATCTCTTAATTCACTACTATAAATCTAAATTTTTAATTATCCTTTTGTAATTTAAATATATCAACTGTTTTGATATTATCTTTGTAATTTAATTATATCAACTGTTTTGATATTATTCTTTGTAAATTAATTATTATCTACTAAAATCACTACTTTATGTTATAACACTAATTCTTATTGCACAGAGGTAGAACTAAACAGCAGGTACAGAAAACTGAAGAACAGTTGAAATCCCATATTTATATTTTTGGCAAACAAATAAAGTTTTTTCAATTGTTATCGATTATATAGTGTTGACTTTTTTTTTTATAATATAAATTTTTTTTTTTGGGTGGAAACAACTATTGGATTCCAGGAATTCAAGTTGTTAGAGCGATTTGGCGAAGGGAGCAAGCCAACATCTATCATAGGCGAGATTTCTGACGAACTGAATTTGGATTTGGTGGTTATGAGCATGGAAGCCATCCATTCCAAGCATGTGGATGCAAACTTGCTAGCTGAGTTCATTCCCCGCCCTGTCTTACTTTTGCCACTTTAGAAACTATATTTTCTCAATGCCTGACTGAACTGTTGTCTTTTAACTCAAGTTTAACGCCATGTTTCTTCAAATCATCCATTTAGTTTGAGCAACTCAGCAATGGATGTACCTTATTCTGGGTAACCTTAATGGGATGGTTTCAGAGCAAACAGTAAGTGGTTGCATCAATGAATCTAGACATATTAAATGAAATCAGAAAGCTGTGTCAATTGCTTTCATGGACTGGGACTATTGTGCTTGTGTGGCATCAGGGTCATGTATCATGGAACATTTGTTTGGTATGAGTAATGTTTATCAAAAAGAATATGTTCTCAATTACACCATTGTGTACAATCCGAAAAATTGTTGTTGCATAGATGCTTTTAAAATGAAATGAACTCCAATTCCCTCTGTCTTCAACACTTGTGTTTATATCGTGCTAACTTTCGATGTTCTCCATCTGCAGGCTATAGCAACTGTCGCTGCTTTGGCAAAGAAGTATGGTGTTGAGATAACAGTTGTGGGTATGTCTTATCTTTTGTTCTTGAACTGTGAGATATATAGACCACATGTTGAGAAATTAGCAATAGAAACTTTTGTGTATACTTGGTGGGTATGTCTTATCTTTTGGTGGATTTTTTTACTTTGACATGCTATGTTCTTGCATCAGTTAATGATGTTTTAAGTTTTATAAATGTCTAAAACCAATATATTGTGTATAGAAAATGAGTTCAACTTATGGTGTTATATAGATAATGCAAGAAGATATGACTAAGAATTGGATGGGATCATAATTAATTACAAAAAAATTATAGAAGAATTAGATGGATTACAATAAATCATTTTCTAAAGGGGCAGTTTGCACGGACAAACTACAGTAAATAGATAGCCATACTCTGCCTAAGAGTCCTTATTACCAAAATTTTGACTCAAGGAATCTAGCAATTTATGTCCTGCCTTTTGTCCATCTTAGAATATGCCCCTGTATTATACATCTTTACCAACTCCAATGACATATTTTTTTTTTGTATTAAGTACTTCCTTCTTCTTCCAATAACATATGTGAGATATCGAAATTATGAAATGAAAGTATTCAATTTTCTTATAATTATTATTTTATTTTGTAAATGGTTAAATTGATAAAAGGTTAAAGTTAAGGGTGATATGTGAATTTTTTTGCAAAGTAAACAAGTTATTATTCAATGTGTAGGAAATATTCGATTGGTTTAGGAATATTCGTTTTCAATGAGGGAATATTAAATGCTGACAGCGCATAATCATTGGTGGACCCCTAGCGGAAGTATTGTCAGTATTAAGAAAATGGCGAGAATTATCTTTTTATAAAAATAACAATGAAAGTATTACCGTTAAAGCTGTTGAACTACGGTAGTAGTAAAAATACGATGTCTGGCGTGGTTGCGTAGTAGCACACGATATTGATTAATGATTCTTACGTAAGAAGTCACTCGGTTATACTCAATTATTGCTACGAGAATTGTTTCATCATATCTCTCGTATTATTGATTCAATTGTTGTCATAAGATCATCATCGCATAATATGTTATATTATTAAATCAATAATTGAGACGACAAAATTATTCATATTATTATTTGCAATATTGACAATGTCTAGAAGTTCTGTCAAGGAGAGGTTTAGTCACCTAATTGCGCGCCAATAAGGAGAAATCCTTATCGGAAAGCCCCCTCTTTCCCGGGAACGACCTGGTTGTTAAATATTATGCGTTATAATATTAATGATGAATAAGTTCCTGTTGATTAAAGATGAAATTGATAGTTCCATTGTTTGGGAATTATTAGTGTTAGTGGAAATCGATATTTATTTCGATAAAAATTGATGTCTGGAGGTTATATTGACCAATTGGGTAATTCACCGGATAAATGAGCAATTAATTGCTATTAATTCACATGCTTATAACTATGTGTACTATTGATTCACATGATTTACTATTAGGGGAGTTGGTGCAAGTTTGATAATACTTGCATGACTAAGTTAAAAATGGAGGTATAGATGGAGTCTTTATCTTTGTAATTCGTATTTTCACATGTTTAGAACTATTGATTCAAATGATTTACTATTGATTCACATGATTTACTATTAGGGGAGGTGGTGCAAGTTTGATAATACTTGCAGGACTAAATTAAAAAGGAAGAAAAAGAGGAAGGTATTATACTGTAATATTTCGAGCCCCAAAATATGCAATTATTAAAACTATATTTTCCTAAATAGAAGCTCATTCCTTCATTATTTTTCACCAATTCACAAAAGCTATAGAGCAATTATTATAGAGAGAAATTATAGAGAGGAAGAAGAAGAGAAGTCTGCTACCTCACTATTATTTGATATCGATCTTCTTACGAGGTAAGGGATATCATTATTGTAGTAAGGGATATTATTATTATAGTAGTAAAGGGTATTATTCTTTCGTATTCATGAAGAGAGTTATTTTCTTTTTCAATACTCGTAGGGTTTTTATTCCATTCTTTATTATTATGTTGGAATAACTTTTAATACATCTCAATCTGCATACGTGGTGAAATTCTTTACGTTATTCCATTCTTTTTATTATTACATTGGAATAACACATGCATGCTTGATTCTATCACATGCCCTGGTGAATTACATTGTTATTCCATTCTTTATTATTTTGTTGGAATATCATGTCTTTGCGGATTCACGCGTGACACCTGGTTTAGATTCTTTATTATTACATTGAAATATCACATACATGCGGATTACGCATGACTGGTTCCATTCTTTATTATTTTGTTGGAATATCTATGCATGCGGATTACGATAACACAGTTTCATTCTTTATTATTACATTGGAATAACTTTCGTACATCGCGATCTATTGCATGCTGGTGAATTCTTTTGTTATTTCATTCTTTATTATTACTGTTGGAATAACACATACATGTGGATTACCACATGTATGGTGAATGATCCTTCGTATTCATTCTTTATTAAATTGTGAAAATGATGATGCATCTGCGTGGATTACTGGTATGGCGTAAGTGTGAAAATCCATTTTTGCGGTTTCGTAATTTTTTTCGACCCTCAAAATTCGAAAAAATTTGAAATGATAATTTGATGAGTTTTCAAGATTGTGTCCAAAAATGATGATTTTTGGATGTATAGATTAGGAGTTATGAATTTTATGGAAAAAAATTATTTTAAAAGTAAACCCCTATAACTCCTTGTGGTTAACTCCAAAATTGGTAAAATTTTTATTGGGAGTACATGTATATAACAGGAGTATACCTGTAAATTTCGGAATTTTTGGACAAAAGTATAATTTATGATAAATGTCTAAATTTTTGGCAGTTTTGGCCATAGAAAAATAGTAAATTAATTTTAAAAAATCTGAGAAAAATATATGTTTAATATGGGACTATATCCTACTAAATACTAGAAAAGAAAATTTTTTGGGACTGATTTGGTATTTTTCATGAAAATGGTTTAGTTACAAACATATGAATTAAATATGTTTTTTGAAGTTAAAAAATTGGTAAATAGGCTTTTATGGCTTGAAAATTCTATATAAGGTATATGCAGATTTTTGATGAGGGATTTGATTATTGGTGATGAAATCTTATGAGTATGATATTTTTGATTGATTAAATGCATTATTTGGTAAAGTGTAAACAAGTAAAATAAATTGTTTATAAGTTTAAGAAATGATTAAAATATTGTTATAATATTAATGATATTAGATTATGAGATTATTATGTGATTGATAACATTGCGATATTTTTAAACTCTGAATAAATTTAAAGTCTTTAATATTTATCCTTGGTTTCGTTTGATTAATGCTTATATCATTGTCATCATCCTCATGCTTATATTGTGATGAAAGTCATCTTTGGCTTACGTGCATAGATGGACTGTTGATTATTGATTTTATAGTTATATATATCTTTGGCTTACGTGCAAAGATGGTCAGGTGTATGACATGATCATAACCACTGGTGATAATAACGAATATCATTGGCGCGTAGTGCATAAATAATTCGATGATGTGATTGGCGGGATCATGACCATTAGTTAATGATTAAATGTCTTTGGTAGTAGTCTTAAATTGACAGACAATTGATTCGTATGATCATGACCATTGGTTTTATAGTTGAATATCTTGGCCTAGTAGTAAAAGGTAGACAACTGATTGGTATGATTATTGTTATTACATTTGAATATATTTAGCCTTTAGGGTAATAATATTGAGTAAACTTTCTATTAAGCCTTTGTGGAAAGGGCATTGATTTACATGATTATAAATATGAATTGTGGATTTAACTATAATCTTTGGTGGTTTAGGTGAAGACATGTGATGATAGTTCTTTTTGTCTTGGGTATAACAAAAGAAGCTGTTGTTGAGTATTAGAGGAATGAAGTATTAACGATGGACTTTTTAATCTGTAGAAGAGAGATAGTAGACATTATATTTCTACTTGACTCTTCTAATGGATTCTTTATTCATTATGAGTTAAACTTGATATTTATTGTATTTTATCGGTTTAACAACTTGTTGAAGGCTAAGGATAATTTATTATGCATTATCTTAGTCATAATATTTCTTCTTTGGGCTAGTTGAGCTCACCCTTTTCTTTCATTGTTCTCTTGAGAAAATGAGAATACAATTTGGAGACGAGTCGGGGAATGGAGTGATGGTCCGGGATAAGTGGCTTTAGTAGTCCTCACTATTCGTAAAATAGTGTGATAATAATTGTAATGAGGACTTCATTGAGTGTGGATATTATGCAGAAGGCGATATTCGTTTTAAAAACTCAATTTATGTTTTTGTCGTATTTTTTACACGACAGTTGTATAAATGAAGTTTGTATTTGATTTTTTATAGTATGATATCTGGCGACTCAGAATGGGTCGTGTGGACCTATTTTGGGGTGTCACAAATGGTATCGGAGCTTAGGGATACGGTCGATGGTGGAGATATGAGTGCAGAACTAGGAGGGAGAGGCGAGTAATATACTTCATTAGTGTGTGACTTACCTAAGTAAAAATTTTACTTGATAAGTTGACAATTTGTGATATGTCAATTAAACTTTTGTTTGAAGATATATTCTAGAATGATATCCGAAATACGGGGAGATGAACAATGGAAAAATTATGATACTGGAGGAAATAGCAAGGAAGGTATAATCAGAAAAGAAAAGCAAGATATCCTCATCTCTTGAACTACACTGTACATAAATTTGAGGGAGAAATTTCATAAGGAGGGAGATTGTGAGGCAAGAAATTATGAAATGAAAGTATTCAATTTTCTTATAATTATTATTTTATTTCGTAAATGGTTAAATTGATAAAAGGTTAAAGTTAAGGGTGATATGTGAAATTTTTTTGCAAAGTAAGCAAGTTATTATTCAACGTGTCGGGGAATATTCAATTGGTGAGGAGAATATTCGTTTATTGAGGGAATATTAAATGACTGGCATAATCATTGGTGGACCCCTAGCGGAAGTATTGTCGTATTAAGAAAATGGCGAAATTATCTTTTTATAAAATAAGCTGAAAGTGTTACCAATTAAAGCTGTTGAACTACCCGTTAGTAAAAATACGATGATATACACGTGGTTTGCGTAGTAGCACACGGTATCGATTATTGATGCTTACGTGAAGTCACACGATTATACTCAATTATTGCTTCATGATAATTGTTGCATCACATCTCTCATATTATTAATTTAATTGTTGTCACATTATCATCCGCATAATATGTTATATTATTAAATAAATAATTGAGGACGACAAAGTTATTCATATTATTATTTGCAATATCGACAATGTCAGAAGTTACATCGAGGAGAGGTTTGGTCACCTAATTGCGGCATGATAAGGAGAAATCCTTATCGGAAAGCCCCTCTTTTCCAGGAGCGACCTAGTTGTTAAATATTATGCGTTATAATATTAATGATGAATAAGTTCCTGTTGATTAAAGATGAAATTGATAGTTCCATTGTGTGAGAATTATTAGTGTTAGTGAAAATCGACATTTATTTCGATAAAAATTGATGTCTGGGGGTTATATTGACCAATTGGGTAATTCACCGGATAAATGAGCAATTAATTGCTATTAATTCACATGCTTATAACTATGTGTTCACATGTGTGTACTATTGATTCACATGATTTACTATTAGGGGAGTTGGTGCAAGTTTGATAATACTTACATGACTAAGTTAGAAATGGAGGTATAGATGGAGGTACTATACTGTAATTCATATTTTCACATGTCTAGAACTATTGATTCACATGATTTAGTATTAGGGGAGGTGGTGCAAGTTTGATAATACTTGCAGGACTAAATTAAAAAGGAAGAAAAAGAGGAAGGTATTATACTATAATATTTCGAGCCCCAAAATATGCAATTATTGAAACTATATTTTCCTATAAATAGAAGATCATCCATTCATTATTTTTCACCAATTCACAAAAGCTATAGAAGCGAATATATAGAGAAGAAGAAGAGAATTACGCTTACCCTCACTATTCAATATCGATCTTCTTCCGAGGTAAGGGATATCATTATTGTAGTAAGGATATTATTATTATAGTAAAGGGATATTATTCTTTCGTATTCATGAAGAAGAGTTATTTTCTTTCAATACTCGTAAGGGTTTTTATTCCATTCTTTATTATTATGTTGGAATAACTTTGCCTACATCCAAATCTGTGCATACATGGTGAAATTCTTACATTATTCCATTCTTTATTATTCTATTGGAATAAAGCATGCATGCGATCTATTGCATGCTGGTGAATTTCTGTTGTTATTCCATTCTTTATTATTACATTTGGAATATCCTATCTCATGCGGATTCTGGCGTGACTGGTTAGTTCTTTATTATTACATTAGAATATCACATGTCGTGAGGATTACGCATGACCTGGTTCCATTCTTTATTATTCTGTTGGAATATCATGTTTGTACGGATTACGCATGACCTAATTCCATTCTTTATTATTCTGTTGGAATTATCTTGTTCAAAGAAAGTAAACTAATATTATCTTTGTCAAATGGTAATATGTAAAAAAATGTCTCAAAACAAGTATATACCTTCTACTTAACTTTAAATTTTGCTTTTCAATCATTCCATGTATGATGTATCATATTCTTATAAAGAGGTTCATTATTCAAGTCCTTGATCTGCCCATATTTGAATTAAAATATCAAATAATACATTATATGTACTGATGACAAGAAGTGATGTCAAAAATACATTTAATTGAATTTATTTAGATGCAGAATGATATTGTCATCTGAACCTTTGAAAGAACTGGGTTTTTTTTTATTTAAATTTTGATAGTTAAGCTTAGCCCCAAATATGCATATTAGAACTACGACTTTGAAGTTATTTCCTCACACAAGGTCTAAAATGCTTTTAAGCCAAAACAATTTGTTAGCATGTAAATTTCATGTATCAGATATTTAAATAAGTATGCTTATTCCACAAATCATATTGTACATATCTTTGTGGACCATCTACATAAAAATTTATCCTTGGATATAATGATCGTTAGATCTAATAACTTACAAACTGTGGTATCTGTGGTTTAATAGTAGTACATGATCTAACTCATGTTATCTTCTCTAGGAGCATATGTGTTTACATATATATGCAATGATTATCTGGATTTAGTACTACAGTTTGTAAATGGATTTTCATGTAGAAACTTGGCATATATAATTCATAATAATTAATTAATAGGTTTCTACTTTTACCTTCAAGAGAGGTTAATATTCATATTGTTATTTAGAGGTGCGATTAGGGATTGAAAGCAAAAAGGTATAATAAATTATCGAAGAAAATGAAATAAATTAACCTAAATTTTCTGATAATTCGGTTATTTTTGACATTTCGGTTATATCCGAAATTATTTACGATTTAAATTTATACGGGTTTCACTTTTGGGTTATTCGGTTTAACCGAATAACCGAATAAGCCTTACTAAGAAACTAACCGGATAAGCCTTACAAAATAACTCTTAAAATAATAACATGACATCTCAAATTTTTCTCGATCGAGCCCACCAAATTTCGTAGCAGTGAGTAGAAATGCCTGTTTGTCAATCAACGAAAAAGACCGAAGATAGAAACCTTATCCAACAACGCAGCAGTACTGCTACCAAGCATTCTTGGTCGAACTTCCAAGACATGCATGCGCTTTCTCACCGCTTCCTCGCGAACTATCTATCGCACATCTCACTAGAGGCGGATCTCGAACTCCCCCTTTTCTGATCTTGTTTAATCCCCCTTTTCTGATCTGTTTGGTTGTGGTGAAGATATTGAAATAGAAAGAAATTGAAGGAAGATCTTGAGGAATTGGGCAAAAAGAAGAGGAATGATCTGTTTGGTTGTGGTGATGATGATACTAGGTTTGTGCGCAGAAGGATCCTCTCTTCGATTAAAGATGGCCATGGCTTGATTAGGGCTTCTTTTTAATAGCGATTTCTTCTTCTCTCTTCATGATCAAAGCACATAAGTTTACCAAATTACAACTGGTTTTATTTTATTAGTTATTTTGATTAATTAATAAAATAATTTGAATAGATTTCTATGCTTTATCATATTTTTTATTCTCGCTAATTCATTTTGCAAAGCGTGGTGTATAGATTTGTTATGATTTCAAAGATATATCCTGTGGATTTTGAGCTTTGCAAGCTAGTGAATGGTAGAGATTTGTAAATCTAGTAAATTTGGTTATTAATCGAATAACCGAATAATTAATTCGCTTATTCGGTTATCATGTATTTCGGTTAGTTGTTCGGATATTCAAAACAGTGCAATTTCGGTTTTCGTTTATAACCAAAATATTTATTCGGTTCAGATACTAATCGAATGCTCACCCCTAGGTGCAGTCGCTCATCACATATTAATAACCACAACTTCCATTTTATATCCAGTCTTTGTGATTCTCAGATTAGTTCTTAGTATTATTTCCTATTAACTCATGCTTACATTAGCTTAATAATTTTATTTCTCCTAAAAATTATAATAAACAATTGGGATATAACACTAAAGTGAATGAAGCCAAGTCGTAGGTACAAGTCCATTATGATCCATAATCTGTTAATAAGCAATTCGTGTGAACAGTGCAAAAAAAGAATCACCTTTTCTTTAATATTTGTGATTCAAAGGTTCATAGTAGCATTTAATTTTTGTCTATGCTATGTAGAAAAATGTTATGTATGAGGAACAGGTATAAGTGATTATATTGGTATTGTTCAGAATGCTGTGTATGAGTCTCTGATTATTTCAATGAGTTGTGTGTTGCCTTTTCCAACAAAAGTAGCTGATACGCTTGAAGCGCGAGGCAAGATTGAAGGGTGGCTTTTATGTTAACCCATAAGCTAAGTTGTTGTTTATCATTAGAATTTGTGGGTAAGAAAATATGTTAGCTGAGGTCACTTCCTGCTCTGGAAGTTATGGAGCTTGGAACATTGGTTAAAGATAAAACAAGATTGCTCTCCATGGGGTAGGGGAAAAGACTTCAGCTTGCAAGGTTTCTATCAATCGATAGACCGATTTGGTTGTTGCCTCCTCGGTTCCTAAGAAGAATTACTTTGGTGGACATGCTTGATCGAGGCGATTACAGAAAGCCTAATACTATTTTAGTTATTTGTTTATTTCAAAATTTTGGATAGAAGACTAAAATCATTGCAGTAAGGAATTTAGTGTTATCAAGTACTCCCGCCGTCCCTAATTATTTGACGTTTTAGAGTTTTTCATTTGTCCCTAATTATTTGACGTTTGTTCAAATCTAGGAGAATTAATGATAATTTTTCCAAAATTACCCCTCATTACTCTTTCTATTTTTTTGATACTTTAAACTCTTTCTCTCTTTCTCTTTCCTTATCCCAACAAAACTTTTATTATCCCAACAAAAGATTTAAGGGTATTATAGACAATTGAGTACTATATTTAATGCTTTCCAATCATTATCTTAATTCTTGTGTCCAAGTATTCTAAAACGTCAAATAATTAGGGACGGAGGGAGTAGTATAAAAGCCAAGTTTTTTATATATTATATTGAATATTGTACAATTAAGTCGATATATTCTTTTAATCCCAGATCTATGAAAAATCACCCTTCAATATTTTTTTGCCTTCTTTGTCAGCTATAAAGAGATTTAAAATGTTACAATTTATTTTATAGTTATAGCTTGTAAGTTGGTTAATATGCTTAGCTTCTTTAAGAAGCTAGTTTGAAAAAGAAATGGACATAGATGACATTGCATTTCTAGCCTGCTTTGGCCATTGATGTGAGACCCCAAATTTTATGAATAAAGATTTAAATTTCTTGTGACGCCCCCAAAATAGGTCCATTCCATCCAACTCATTCTGAGTCGCCAAATACATGGTACATAAATAACTACAACTTTATTAATACATTTGTCGTGCAAAATACGACAACATATATACTATGAGTTTAAATACAATTATTGTCTTTTAGACAATATACATACCCAAATAAATCTTCATCACATTTATTTATACATTATTTTACAAAATGGTGAGTACTACTTAAACAACTCTCTCTATAACCATCATTACATACCCCGGACTGCGTACTCGCTACATTCTCGCCTCGAGAAGAAAAATGGAACAAAAAGAAAAGGATGAGCTCAATTAGCCCGAGAAAGAATATTATCACTAAGATAATATACAACAAATTATCGTTAGTCTTCAACGGGGAAAAATCTAATAGAATACAATAGACAACCGGTTTTAAATCAACAATCTGCGGTGAAACAACAATTCATTAGAAGAGTTAAGTAGAGAATGCAAACTACTATATTCTATATATGAATTTAAAAGTTCATCGTCGATATTTTATCCCTGTAACATCAATCAATATATATCGGAATCAAATATTCATCTTTGCACTCTGAGCCAAAGATATTCATCGATTAAGTCAGTGTTCATCTAAACACTGTTCATCTTTTTGCGACTACTGGTCAAAGATATTAATCGATCGATTATGTTCATCTCAACACATGTTCATCTTTGCACTACTGAGCCAAAGATATTCATCAAGAAATCATTCATCTTTCCTTACTTCTGAGGCCAAAGATATTCAAGAATATCATCATTTAGGAATGAGGATGATGAAAAATATTTTAAAAGAAATGAATCCAGTGAAATAAAAGAACAAATATTAAGGATTCGTATTTTAAACAATCCAAGTTCAAAAATACTTCATAAGTAATCAGAGTGGGGTAAAATTCAAGAATGATCAAAACATGAATACAATCAAAACTAATATTCAAAATAGATATTTTGGACAAAAAGAAGAAATTTCATTTTTCGGTGAATAGTGCCGTATTCGTGAATAGTGTCGTATACGTGAATAGTAACTCTGACACCAAAAGATAGTAATTTCACAAAAAAACATCTTCACGCTTCGTAAAATAGTCTTTCGTGAATAGTAACTCGTGAATAGTAACTCATGAATAGTAACCCGAACATGAAAAAGTTCCAAATTTGATAAAATTTCCAACCAATATTTCGGCATAATGATATTGAAGAAATAATATCATTTTCAAATAAAATAACATCCCTTACCTCGAAGGCAGTACTTTAGTTGAAACAGGATATAGGCTATGACTTGAACTTGCACCGTATAGCAATACTCAAAGTATACTCAAAAACTCACAAGAATACGCTCGATAATATAGAGAGAAAACTTGATTTACGGTGTGATTTTCAATTTAAGCTAAGCACCTATTTATAGGAAAATGCTTAGAACACCAAAGTAGAAAATTTAATATAATAATATTATTATTATTTCCACAACTTCCTACGCACCAAGAATCTGAATTCAGCTATTAAAACACATGCAAGAACCACACTCAAATCACCAAAAACGTTTTTCATATAAAAAATATTTTAAACTTCAAAAATTAATTATTTCGGAGCTTCGGAACTTCAATAATTCATAATAAATAGCCCTTTTATCAGAAAATTCGATTCTCGCGTGTTTTTATAGGAAATTCAATTCTCTACAACTTTGCAGAAGAAAATTTTTTCAAATTCCAAACAGAAATTGACCGAAATCCACAAACGGTCGATTTTACATGCTATAATCAAATTTCGGTCAATAATTGTGTCCACCAACACACAAAACATGTGTTAAACATTTAATGCCACAAAAATACTCTTCCTCCTCATATACTCATATATCCCACATTCATTATAAAAATATCACCGTTAATATATTATTAAAATAATATATTTAAATGAATTATTTTATCAGAATAAGATAAAATATTAATTTTCAACAATTATCACATTAAAAATTTTCTCCATCTATATCCACATAAAATCAATATTTTCCTCATCATAAAAATCAATAATTAATTATTCACAAATAATATTACAAAATCACAAGATCGGCAACCGGTAGTTCCCGAAAGAGGGTTTTCAATAAGAATTTATCCTCACTTGGCATTTATTAGGTGACCAAATCTCTCCTTAGACAGAACTTATTAGACATTGCCAATAATGTTATCTAATAATATTATTCAGATAATATGAATTATTGATTCGATAATGAAAAATACTGTGTAATGACAATTATTCCACGACCAAACGAATATTCCCCGACAACAATATTTTATAACTACTTGCTTATTTGAAATATTTGCGCATTTTACCCATAACTAATCACATTAATCAAATCAACCATTACTATTTTAAAATGATAATTAGAGAAATTAAATCTTTATTTATAAAAAGTTGGGGTCTTATATTTCTCAAAATATTTTTTTGAATATTATGGAATGAATTTGATATAATGTTATAGTTGTGGGTAATTTTTATAAATTTTGCAAAGTACGCAAGTTGTTATATAATATTCGATTGGTCGGGGAATATTCGTTTTAACAGGGAATATTCGTACAAAGGCACAATCATTGGTGGACCCCGCAACGGAATTATTGTCAGATTGAAAAAACGACAAAAATATTTTATGAAAATAATGGCAGAAGTTTTACCGTTAACTGTTGAAACACTCGGTGTTAAAAAAAAGTCTGATGTCTGGCATTGGTTGCATAGTAGCGCACGATTTTGATTATTTATGCTTACGTGAGAAGTCACTCAGTTTTGTTCAATTATTGCTATAGTAATTGTTGCATAGTATCTCACGTTATTTGATTCAATTATTGTTGATATTTTATATATTATTAAATCAATAATTGAGATAACAAAGTTATTAATATTATTATTTGCAATATTAACGATGTTTAGAAGTTCTGCCAATGAGAGGTTTGGTAACCTAATTGCGCGCCAATAGGGAGAAATCCTTATTGGAAAGCCCCCCTCTTTCTTGGGAACGACCTGGTCGATTAATAGTGTGAATTATAATAATGATGTTGATTTTTGTTTTATTATTATTATAAATGTAATAAAACAGAATACTTTTTATAAAGTTTTATTTTATTTGATTATAAATAGAATATAATATATTTTATTATGCATAGTATTTGTATAGTGCCTGCATAGTGTTGGCATAGTAAAATTTTTTTTTATATAAAAGCAGAATACTTTTATAAAGTTATTTATTTTATTAGATTATAAATAGAATATATTATATTTTATTGCATAGTGCTGCATAGTATTTGCATAGTAAAATCTTTTATATAAAATAGAATACTTTTATAAAGTTATTCGTTTTATTAGACTATAAATAGAATATATAATATTATATTATGCATAGTGTTTGCATAGTATTTTCATAGTAAAATCTTTTTATATAAAGCAGAATACTTTTATAAATTTATTCGTTTACGCATGACCTGGTTCCGTTATTTATTATTCTATTGGAATAACTTTGCCTATGCGATTCATCGCATACTGGTGATTTCTTTTGTTATTCCATTCTTTATTATACTCGGTTGGTTAAAGTTTTGGCTTTTATACTCCATGAAATTAGTGGAATATCTTTGATATTTGCGCTTCATCGATATCTTTTCATGGAAATATTCTTACGAGCATTCTTGAATTTTACTCCCAAAGAAAAGTATCGTGTTGACAATTTGGGCGTTATTGGTTCCTGGATAAATTAAATCTTGAACTTGTTTTATTGAATTCTTATATCATTGTCATCATTTTCATGTTTTTATTATGTTGAAAGTCATATGTGGCTTATAGTGCATAGATGGACTTGGTATGATTATGACCAGAGATTATTCGGTATAATCATGACCGTAATGTTACAAATGATGTGGTAAAAGTCCTAATTGGCTCGTAGTGCATTGATGGACAGTTGTTGGCATTATCATGACCATTGATGAATACACAAATATCCTTGGCCCGTAGTGCATGGATAATTTGTGGTTGTGATACTAATGAATATCCTTGGCCGTAGTGCAGGGATGATGTGGTTTATTTATTAAGCCGAGTCTCAACAATAAAAGTGATGAAAAACCTTTTAAATCATAGAAGATAGTAGATTTTATTCTCTACTTGACTCTTTTAATGGATTGCTTATTCCGCTGCAGTTAAACTTGATGTTTGTTATATTGTATCAGTTTAACACTGTTAAAGGCTAATGATAATTTTTTTCTGCATTATCTTAGTCATAATATTTCTTACTAGGCTAGTTGAGCTCACCCTTTTGCTTTCATTGTTCTCTTGGGGAAATGAGAATGTAGTAGGGACTATCGAGAAATGGAGATAATGCGGTCGGATGATAGCATTAGTAGTCCTCTTTATTACATGAAATAGTGTGTTAATAAATGTATTGAGGACTTATTTTGAGTTTGAATCATCTCAGAAGACAATATTTATATTAAAACTCACATTTCATGTTGTATATTTAAGATTGTATTTGTATTTTTGTACCATGTATTTGGCGACTCGAGAATAGGTGATGTATACTATTTTGGGGAAATCATGATTAATATCAAAGCTTAGGGATATGATTCACTGGTGAGATGTGAGATAAGAACTAGGAGGAGAGGCGGGGAATTCCTTCACTAGTATGACTTACTATGTTTATTTGGTATTTAATTGGTCGGTCGAGTATAGGGATAATATGTGACATGTTAATTAACCCTTGTTTTGTGATAGTGTTTGAAAATGGCATCGAAAATGTTGAGATCGTGATGAAGCACATGAGGCCAGTTGAGTCACCAGCGATCGATAATCGAAGATAATGTGCAATGGAGAAGACAATAATCCTCATGTAAATAACAACCGATCAAATGATGAACGATGGGATGTTTAGAGGCTTTATAAAATTCATGCAACATCAGGTAAGAGAGACTCATGTTCAAAATATAGGTAGAAATAATGGCAACCCACGGTCGGCCACCGCTAAGCAGTTCAAGGAGCTGGGACCACCGGAGTTTTTGGGAAAGCCAGACCACTTAAGGTGGAGATGTGGTTAAATCAGATCACCAAGATATTTGATGTCTTGGGATGCTTCGAGGAGCAAAAGGTTACCTTTACCACCTTTATGTTGCGTGAAGAGGCAGAGTACTGGTGGAAATATGTAAAACGTACCCCGCCTGTCGCACTCAAGATGTCTTGGGAGAAGTTTTAAGAATTGGTCAACGACAACTACTTTCCTGAAAGTATTCGTTACATGAAGGAGGTGAAGTTTATCAAGTTGGAGAAAAATAAAATGACCGTGTCGCAGTACGAGGCTAAGTTTGTGGAGTTATCCCGGTTTGCATCCCATTTGGTCGATAATGAGGATGCGAATGACGCGAATGTTTCTGTGAGGTTTGAAACCCGATATACGTCAATACCTCATTTCTCACAAACTTTGTTTATATTAGGATGTTGTGAATAGGGCTCGATTATTGGAGCGCGATAATGAGTCGACCTGACGAAAATGGCAACGACCACAACCACGATAATAATCGTCTCTTGATGGCAGCGACAATCGAACAACGATAACCATCGTGGAGGAAATTATCATGCCAAGAATGGTAACCACTTTGGTGGTAATCATGGCCAAGATTATAGAAGTGGAAATTTCAAGAAGAGAAGATTTAATGATGATGGAAAGGCGTTAAGCACATGACAACGTTGTTAAGGGAGGAAGCGACCACGGTGTTAGATGTTATAGATACGGAGGAGGAAACATAAGTCCAAGCTATTCCGTGACCTTCCAAGGTATGTTTTAATTGTGAAAAAGATGGTCACATAGCTCGATTTTGTCCTCAGTGAAATCAAGTCCAATTTGGACGGTAGGTGACCAAAAGCGGATCTGGACAAAACAAAGTCGGTGATTTCAGGAAGAGCGTTTTAAGTGACTTCTCAAAAGAGAAAGTAACGACGAAGTTAGCATGGGTTAGTTAATTATAAATCCTTGAAAGTCTATACCTTATTAGATACAGTTCTACCCATTCTTTTATCTCTCTTGCTTTTATTTCAGCGTTTAAATTTGACTCGGTGAGATTAGACTTTGACTTATCGATTGAAACTCCGTTAGGAGAAACCTTCGTTACCTCCACTGTTTATAAATCTTGCTGATTCAAATCGACACTTTCACGTTACCTGTCGATCTTATCTCTTTGAAAATACTTTCCCTTGATGTGATTTTAGGAATCGATTGGTTAACTACTCATCATGCCAAAATTGATTATTTTTATAAGGTTGTTAGCTTTCATATTCCTAACCAACCTATTATGCAAATTCAAGCAACCAAGCCACTAAAGTCAATCACTATCATATCAAACCATAAGTAAAGAGCCCCGAGCCTTTCGCTGGTGACTTCCAAGTCTTGGAATACACCGAAGCTAGAATATTCGTAGGGGACGTCGTGAATAACGGTGGCAAGTTGATAGATATCAATGTGACGTGTTATCCAAGTCTTGGATGAGGGTCACAGTTTTGAATGATATTTCTATTGTTAATAAATTTTCTAACGTATTCTTGAAGACTTCTAGCCTACCCTAGGCGTGAAATCGAATTTTGTATTGACCCCGATTACAAAACCCATTTCTAAAACCCTCAAATATTTCTTCACTAAAATGAGCGTATAACGCGCCTGAAAAAGAAGTTGGCTCGGTACATTGAAGATTACGATTATACCATTCAATACCATCGTGGAAAAAGCGAGCGTGGTGGGCGTAGCGTTGAGTAGAAGATCGTATGCGTTCTGAGTGCGATGTTGTTAACAAAAAACTCATTTCGTATAAATTACAAATGATGAAAATAGAGTTAAAGACTCAGAGACCCGCGTGAAGATAAGCGAATATCTGAGTAGAATCGACTTTAATCGATAAAGTTAAAGCCGCTCAAGCTACATACTCGGAGGTGATGAATGTGCGAAGAAGAAGGTTCAAGAGGGCGTTATTCTAGAAGCAAGAATCGATGAAGAGAGGATATCTCAACCCTCGATTTAATTGGTCAATTTGAAATCCTCGATTAAGTAGGAACCGTGGCTTATAGACTCATTTTACTACCAAGTATGGCGCGTTTTTATAACATTTTTCACGTATCGATGTTACGTAAATATGTGGACGACTCAAATCACATTATTAAATTAAAATTAGACGAGATAGCAGAAGATTTAACGTATGAAGAGATACGTGTTAAAATCTTGGATAAGAAGGATCGTATTCAACACTCAAAGGTTATACCTCAAGAGTTAGAATCTGAAATGAAGTCAAAGTATCCTCATCTCTTCGGCATATCAGGTACGTATATAAATTTTGAGGGCGAAATTTCATAAGGAGGGGATATTGTGAGACCCCAAATTTTATGAATAAAGATTTAAATTTCTCAAAATATTTTTTTGAATATTATGGAATGAATTTGATATAATGTTATAGTTGTGGGTAATATTTATAAATTTTTGCAAAAGTATGCAAGTTGTTATATAATATTCGATTGGTGGGGAATATTCTTTTTTAACGAGGAATATTAAATGCAATGACACAATCATTGGTGGACCCCATGATGGAATTATTGTCGGATTGAGAAAGCGACAAAAATATTTTATAAAAATAACGGCGGAAGTTTTACAGATTAATTTGTTGAAACACCGGTGTTAAAAAATGCGATGTCTGGCGTGGTTGCATAGTAGCACGCGATTTTGATTATTGATCTTTACGTGAGAAGTCACTCAGTTTTTTTCAATTATTGCTATATTAATTGTTGCATAGTATCTCACGTTATTTGATTCAATTATTGTTGATATTTTATATATTATTAAATCAATAATTGAGATAACAAAGTTATTAATATTATTATTTGCAATATTAACGATGTCTAGAAGTTTTGCCAAGGAGAGGTTTGGTCACCTAATTGCGCGCGCTAATAGGAAGAAATCCTTATTGGAAAGCCCCCTCTTTCCTAGGAACGACCTGGTTGATTAATAGTGTGAATTATAATAATGATGGTGATTTTTGTTTTATTATTATTATAAATGTAATAAAACAGAAAACTTTTATATAAAAGCAGAATACTTTTTATAAAGTTTTATTTTATTTGATTATAAATAGAATAGAATATATATATTTTATTATGCATAGTGTTTGTATAGTGCCTGCATAGTGTTGGCATAGTAAAATCTTTTTATATAAAACAGAATACTTTTATAAAGTTATTTGTTTTATTAGATTATAAATAGAATATATTATATTTTATTATGCATAGTATTTGCATACTGCATAGTGTTTTGCATAGTAAAATCTTTTTATATAAAAGCAGAATACTTTTATAAAGTTATTGTTTTATTAGACTATAAATAGAATATTTAATATTCTATTTGCGTAGTATTTTCATAGTACACTGCATAGTATTTGCATACTAAAATCTTTTATATAAAAGCAGAATACTTTTATAAAGTTATTCATTTTATTAGATTATAAATAGAATATATTATATTTTATTTAAAAGATTTTATTTTATTAGAATATTTTATTAATCTTGCATAGTAAATTAATATGGACCGTCTAGTTTAAAAGTAAATCAATCTGGATAGTTCATGAATTGAATTCTTATTAGGTCCATTCTCTATAAATAGAAGCTCATTCCTTCATTATTTCTTACGAATTCTTGAAACTCTCTAGAGAGAAACTATTGAGAGAAAGAAGAAAAGAATTATCTTACTTACTATTTACTCTCTATATCCGGTTTCTTTCTAAGATAAAGGGTATTATTTCTTTTGTATTCATGAAGAGAACTTACATTATTCCATTCTTTATTATTACATTGGAATAACTTTGTATCTGTGGACTACCCTATACTTGGTGAAATTCTTTTTGTTATTCCATTCTTTATTATTATGTTGGAATAACATGTTTATGCAATCTACCTGCATCGTGGTGAAATTCTTACATTATTCCATTCTTTATTATTACATTGGAATAACTTTGTGTCGTACATGGACTACTACCTATACTTGGTGAAATTCTTACATTATTCCATTCTTTATTATTATGTTGGAATAACTACATTTGCATCATCATTCTTATATCATTCTTTATTATACTGTTGGTGAAATTCTTACATTATTCCATTATTTATTATTACATTTGGAATATCACATGCGTGTGTGTTTACGCATTGACTGGTTCCATTATTTATTATTACATTGGAATATCACATGCATGCGTTCTGCGCATGACTTGGTTCCGATTATTTATTATTACATTGGAATAACTTTTATGCATCTTGATCTATCACATTTTGGTGATTTCTTTTGTTATTCTATTCTTTATTATACTCGGTTGGTTAAAGTTTTGGCTTTTATACTCCATGAAATTAGTGGAATATCTTTGATATTTGCGCTTCATCCGATATCTTTTCATGGAAATATTCTTACGAGCATTCTTGAATTTTACTCCCAAAAGCGATATCATGTTGACAATTTGGGCGTTATTGGTTCTAGATAAATTAATTCTTGAACTTGTTTTATTGAATTCTTATATCATTGTCATCATTCTCATGTTTATATTATGTTGAAAGTCATCTGTGGCTTGTAGTGTGCATAGATGGACTTGATATGATTATGACCAGGGATTATTCGGTATAATCATGACTGTAATGTTACAAATGATGTGGTAAAAGTCCTCATTGGCCCGTAGTGCATTGATGGATAGTTGTTGGCATGATCATGACCATTGATGAATACACAAATATCCTTGGCCCGTAGTGCATGGATAATTTGTGGTTGTGATACTAATGAATATCCTTGGCCATAGTACAGGGATGATGTGGTTTATTTATTAAGGTGAGTCTTAACAATAAAAGTGATAAAAAACCTTTTAAATCATAGAAGATAGTATATTTTATTCTCTACTTGACTCTTTTAATGGATTATTTATTCCGCTGCAGTTAAACTTGATGTTTGTTATATTGTATCAGTTTAACACTGTTAAAGGCTAATGATAATTTTTTTCTGCATTATCTTAGTCATAATATTTCTTACTAGGCTAGTTGAGCTCACCCTTTTGCTTTCATTGTTCTCTTCAGGAAATGAGAATGTAGTAGGGACTAGTCAGGAAATGGAGTAACGGTCCAGATGATAGCATTAGTAGTCCTCACTATTCTATGAAATAGTGTGTTAATAAATGTATTGAGGACTTATTTTGAGTTTGAAATCATCAGAAGACAATATTTGTATTAAAACTCACATTTCGTATTGTATATTTAAGATTGTATTTGTATTTTACCATGTATTTGGCGATTTCGAGAATAGGTGATGTATACCTATTTTGGGGCGTCACATGATTGATTAAGTAATATACATGATAGAAAATAAAACAACTACAACTATTACTACAATTGTAATTGATGCGTGCAACAACAACTTTACATATCTTTGTGAGTTTTAATACCATGCTGAGTTTTAATACATGTGTGACTCATGTCCCGACTATGAATGACACCTCACATTGATACATTACATAAAGTACAGATCGATAACTGTTTTAGAAATTAAAATCTTTGGGAAGTGCTCTCGAAAACTTAACCGTACATAGGAGGCCATGAATCTAAGTTATGATAGATATCATATGTCAGGAGAATTATCCTTGGTTGATCAATAGACCCCCAAAAAAAATGAGAAGATTACTATCATGTTCCTTTCAATGGTGAGTCTTCTCTTGACATATAACTATCTCCACTTGTCTCCGGTTGAAAATTATATTTCAAATAAACTCCAAGATCATATAGGTAGTGCTCGTAGATATACTCGACAAGTGGATGTACACAACCATACATCTTATGATAACTTCGTAGGTCATTCAGACATCTTGTATGATAGTGGCAAAAAACACCCTTCAAAGTTGGGTTCACCTTACCTATTCGGTTCACCAAAATTAAATATCAAATAGCGTATACAATCGACACACTTATCTAAAGTTCTCGATAAAATTATTTCCATACTATTTAGGGAGAACCTCAGCGACTATAGACCAGATTCTATTCCCTATTATCCCGCTTTCGACCGTGACTACACTCTTATTACACAGAAAGGAATTGTGAAGCAAAAGGGTGAGCCACAACTAGCTTCGATAAAGAATATTATGACTAAAGATAATTAAATTATCAATAGCCTTCATCGATAATAAATCGGAGATTTAGAACATATGGTAGATGATAAAACTTTTCAACCATAGTTGCGTGTGGAATGAAGCGATCCATTAGAAGAGTCGAATAGACCATAAAAGTCTATTATCTTCTCCATGTTAAAAAGTCCACCAACAATGCTTTAACCACCTGTAACATTAATCATGAGATCACATTTCACGATCATATGAATAACTTCATAATCATAATTGTAGTTCTAATTTTCTCTTCTCATCGAAGCGAAGATATTTTTCATCACATGTCTTTACGAAACATCAAAGATCATGGTTATACCAAATCACAGTTCACATTTCATAATCATACTAATAAGTTCATCATTTTTTGCACTCTGGGCCAAAGATATTCATTATGATTCATCTTTGCACTACATGCCAAAGATATTCAACAACAGTCATCTTTGCACTCTGGGCAAAGATATTCAACAACAGTCATCTTTGCTTCTACAAGAAAGATATTCATCAAGAATTCATCTTTGCACTCTGGCCCGAAGATATTAATATTTCAAAGAAATATATAATCATTTGAATTTATATAAACAATAATTATAACCATGTTGATCGATTCACCTTTGCTCTTAAGCTAAAAATATTCAATTATAAATTGATGGTCATGATCATACCGATCAACAATTCATCTTTACTTTCTTGGCCAAAGAGAACCCATAGTCACGATCGTACCAATAATCTACCCATCTTTACACTTAAGTCAAAGAAATTTCATCATCAGGGATTATAAAAATGTTATATATGATAATAAAAACAATACGATCAACAATTGCATTTAATTTCAAGAGTAATATTCATGAATCAATGATTTCATAACACCTTAATCCAAATGTTATAAATCACTTAATAATCTCATAATCTAATATTATTAATATTACCACAATATTTTAATCATTTCTTAAACTTATAAACAATTTATTTTAATTGTTTACACTTTACTAATTAATGCATTTAATCATCCTAAAATGCCAAAATCATAAAATTTCATCACCGATAACCAAAACCCTCATCAAAAAAATGCATATACCTTATATAGGATTCCCAAGCCATAAAATCCTATTTTCCAATTTTGTTACTTCACATAACATATTTAATTCATTTACTCATAACTAGTCCATTTTCATGAAAAATACCAAATCGGTTCCAAAAATATTCTTTTTTTAAGGATTTAGCGAATATAGTCCCATATTGAACATATATTTTTCTCGAAATTTTTAAAATTCATTTACTATTTTTCACATGGCCAAAAGCTGCGAATATTTAGACATTTATCATAAATTGTACTTTTGTCCAAAATTTCCAAAATTCTAGAATATCTTGATGTTATATAGATGTACTCCCAATAAAAATTTCACCAATTTTGGAGTTAACCACAAGGAGTTATAAGGGTTTACTTTTAAAATAGTCTTTTCTCATAAAATTCATAACTCTAATCTATACATCCAAAAATCGCCATTTTGGACACAATCAAGAAAACTCATCAAATTATCATTTCAAATTTTTCGAATTTTTGAAGGTCGGAAAAATTTGAAAGCTGAAAAACATAATAACCCTTAAAATCCCTTACCTCCAAAAAAGCGGTATTTACATTGGAATATCGGATGTAATATTGAAGGAACCTTGCACCTTTGAATAGCAACTCTCAAAGTATCTAAATACTCACAAAATCGCTCGATAATATAGAGAGAAGAGAAAGCTTATGTTTACGGTGTGATTTTCAATTCTAACAGCCCTCTATTTATAGGAAAATGTTGTATGCAAAGAAGCAGACTTGACTTGCTACTGATGGCTTTACTGCTACTATTGCCACCCACCACATTTGAATTAGAATTTTAGCACATTTCTTCACCAACCATAGGTGGGGCCCACATTCTAAATTTTCCACCAAAATGATAAATTTTGAAACTTGACAATTTACGAAACAGTCACCTCTTAAAATTCATAACAAATTTATCGTTCATTTTAACGGTTCAAAATTTGTGGACATATACTCAACTTATATATGTATAACATATCCAAAAATCACAGCGATCAGCGGTCGGATTAAAAATTATAACTCACATGATATATCATCAAGAACCTTTGGTTTGATTTTAATACCTCCTTTCAGAAACAAAAAAAATCTTGATAAAACACCTCAACATTAATTCCTTCATTTATAACCACATAAATAAATCCATCATTTATATCGCATCAAATAAATATTTCCTTATCATATAAATCAATAATAATTAATTATTCACAAATAATATTACGAGAATCACAACAATAATGATAATGACGGTGGTTCGAGGAAAGAGGGGCTTTTCAGATAAGGATTTCTCCTTCTTGGTAGCATGATTAGGTGACAAACCTCTCCTTGTGAGAACTTTCTAGACATTGCCAATAATCTTTATCTAATAATATTATTCAAATAATATGAATTATTGATCGATAATGGGAAATCTTGTGCGGTGACAATTATTGAAACAACAATAATATAAAATATCAATATGACAATTATTGAATCGATAAAATAAAATATTGAGCGATAATTCTTTGTAACAATTATTGAGTAGTGCCTTCTTACGTAAGAATCAATAATTCAAAAAAATCTTATGTGCAATCTGGTGTCTTCTTTGTGCAACCACGCGCGTATTACGTATTTTAACCACGGGTATTCAAGCGGTGTTAGCTTGTAACAACTTCGTCGTTATTTATAAAAACTCAAACTTGTCGTTTTCTTCATCAAGCGGTTATTACATTATGGGGCCCCTGAACAAATAATTTTTATTCGTAAATACGAATATTCCCAACAACAAGAATATTCCACGATGAAGCGAATATTCTCAAGAAATGAGTATTTTATAACCACTTGCGTATTTTGAAAATTTTACATATATCACCCTTAACTTTAAACTTTTATCAATTTAACCATTTCTTGAATAATAATTATAAGAAAAATTGAATACTTTTATTTCATAAAATATTTATCCGAAATGAAGTGAATTGAGTTCAATCGATTTGAGGGAAATGGATTGTTTGAGGGTTTTGATTGAGATTGAAAGTAGAGGAAGGTGTGAGTCCCCAACATCATTGAGGAGGAAGAAGAGGCGTGACGATGGCGATGAGGAACCCGATAACGAAGACATGCGTGCAAGTTATTCTTTTAACCCTTGTAATCTCTTGGGCCTTAACGGTTTTAATTATCTCTAATTTTTTCATTCCTCATCAGCCTCAATCTTTATCTCTCTCTCTCACATCATCGACATTCTCGTATGTATATCACTTTCGTCTCTCAAAAGCTAAACCCATAAAAAAAAATTAACTTCATATAGTACTTAAAATTTTTACTCCCTTTCTCTCCTTTGCTTGGATCTCTGTGTTCTTGCTGATTCGCCGTAATAATCTTTCAAAACTCTGGTTATTATTCTGTTCTGGATCTCATAGGGTTGAATTAGTTGTAGTGAATTTCTTGCTGATTTGTGATGATTACTGTATGAAAGTTTGTAAATTTATTAGTTTTTTACATGTGGGTGTGTTCTAGTTTCGTCATTTGTTGTTTAGATTAGCTGGGATTGAATTTGCTTTTCTTAGTTCTTTCTTGATTTATGTCAAATTTGGTTGCATTTTCTTTACTGAACTTGGAATTATAATCACTGAAGATCGGTGGATATTATTGAAGTTGGAACTTGGTGTGTTTTTATGTTGCTTTTAAGCATCATAAATTGGGGGATTTGAAGTTAGTGTTGATTTTTTTGTTTGCTTTGTGTAATAGATCTGATTTATAACAATGGGAAGTCTTATGAGCAAGAAATCTGCTTTGAAACTTCAATTTCTTTGCTGCAATTAATCTCACAACTCAAATTTGAATTCATATGAAGCGCCTGCGAGCTTGACAAGGATTTACAATCAATTGACACAACTCTACAAGCTCGCACAAGTCATGTAATCAATATTCTGGCAATTGGGGTCGAGGTTCGAGCACTCTCATTTGATTCTTTGAAAGAAGTTACAGAATGCCTCTTGGAAATTGATTTCCGAAATCAGCTTGGAGGTTGATAGGCTAGCAGGGAAGGTGACTTCCATATAATCAGTTTGGATTGGGATTTCTTTCCTTTTTTTCCTTTTTTTTCCCTGTTTTTCTTAGAGAAAAGAATGATGAGTTTGATTAATTGAGGCTATTGAATTGAATTCTGATTGGAATCAAGCAGGTGTCAACACTTGAATCCTTAATATCTAAAGGAGGAAAAGTTGCTGAGAGAGTAACATGAAATTATTCGCATATTCTCTCATCTGTCGTTTATATATAAGAAGGGTAATTAAGTCTTTATCCAACTTAAGTAACAGAGTTATGACAGAAAGCAGTTATTCACTTTAACTCCAAAAATCGGGAGTTTAAATGTAGATTTATTAACTACAAGTGGTTAAATGGAAAATCGCTCAAACTCCAGGTGGTGATCTGAACTTAACCCAAACTATTTTACTCCTCAAATTGCAAACAAAAAATCATCACTCTAAAGACCTTTTTTTAAAATTTATGTAATAGTTTCCTTTATACTTAATATGGCATATGGATGATTCAATTGGTGATCCTCCTAGTATATGATACTTAATACCAAATTCTGGAGACGTCTTCTTAACAAATTTATGAAAGGATGAGAATCCGAGAATATATATATATATATATATATATATATATATATATATATATATTAAAAATACTGATACAAAAAATAAGAAAAACTCCATAGTTTGAGTGCGAAAACAACTTGACGGCTGACACCAAAGGCTGGTAGTCTTTTTGTTGCACTTCAAAATTTGTTAATCTCCATATTTCATCTCGATATTGAAATTATGAACTAATTGTTTATAACATAATTTGACAAAAATTGGTCTGTCCTGCGTTCACCAGAAGGTTAATGTTAATGCTCATAAGCCTTTCACTCTTGATGTTTGTTGACGATGAATTTAACCATTTTATGTTTACAAGATAAAAATATTTAATAATAGCCTCACAGGAAAAGAAACTTTTGTTTTTAGTAGAAACATGAATATGATTTGGTTAAGTGCACATATTATTCATTTTTAGAAACTTCCTCATTGCTGAAGATTTTCAAATTATCAAAACATTCACATGCTATTAAATATTTCACATTAATTTAAAACGTCAAATTTAAAAGTCTAATTAAATCTTTGATTTTAAAATAAAAAATTATTACTTTTGTGAATTAAATAAATTATATTAAATTAGTTATAAAATGAAAAATATTTTCAAGCTAATATACATTTTTTGTTTTTTCTTTCTTGCTTTGTATCTCTGGATTTTAGACTTTAGAATAAGTTCGAAATTCTTAATTCATGCAGTAAATATACCTGGAAAAAAAAACAAAGAAATTACTCAAAGGCCTGAAACAATTGTTACAAAAAATACCTTGAAACAAAGTAGAAGATGTAATGCACAAACCGATAAACTCTCAACACTATCCATTACAATGTAAATTTATTTGTTTTTCTGTGTAAAATTTGATCATCTCACAATAATTTACCATCTTCTTATTATATTTTAATTTATTAATTGTACATACACATTTATTATTAAAAAATTGAATAATTCCGCCCCAACGCGCGAATTTATTTCTAGTTTTTTTAATAAAAGAATCAAAAAACTCATACATTTGAAGTATTTTTACAATACCTTAATTAATCCCTCGCTCGCAAGGAAAAGT
This sequence comes from Panax ginseng, assembly GCA_020205605.1. Taxonomy (NCBI): domain Eukaryota; kingdom Viridiplantae; phylum Streptophyta; class Magnoliopsida; order Apiales; family Araliaceae; genus Panax; species Panax ginseng. Next base: position 108,453,129 of record CM035144.1, on the reverse strand, counting down.
CTTGGATTATCATATTTTGATTATTTTCCATCAGTCCTAGGGTGACATTCCACTGACGACATTCTATAGCCTTTTTTCTTTTTTTTTTAGTAACTTTAAAAAAATATATAGTATTTATTTCAACTGAAATTTTTATAGGTATATTAAGTATAATTTTTATAGGTATATTAAGTATTGTACAAATTCTATTTTTTGTATGTATCTAAATTACACATAAAATACTATTTTTTATAAAAATTCTAATTAAAATAATGATTATATATTTTTTGAGAGCTACTAGAAAAAAACTAAAAAAAAAGAGTCAGCTAAAAATATCAGTAGAACAATGTTCCTCTAATAGAAAGAAAATTAGCCTGGGTACGTAACAATAACATCATCAAGAAGATGTACGGTTAGGATCAGATGTTGATGTTTGTACTTTGTACGTACGTATGTATATAGCTTACTTTTTTCAATAAATTTAGGGGCATTCTTATACTGACCGGTTCTAAATTTATTTATTTTTACGTTGATTTTTAAAAAATATATAATATTTATTTTAACAAATTTATTTATAGAAATTATTGAATTTTATAAAAATTTCAATACATTTTTTATAAGTTAAAATAAAAAATAAAATAAAATAAATTTGAACCGGTCGGTATAAGAATATCCCCCTAGGACTCTACTTTTTTTGTTATGTTATGTTGGTTGAGAAAGGGTAGTAATTTATATCCAACCATTTTTAAAATGACAATTTAAAAAAATATATATAATCTTAAATTCTTAATATTAATTAAAATATAATCAATACATATGATAGTACTCAATACGCCTATAATACAATTAATCACATGTTCAAAATTCTAGTCAGTAAATATATATATATATTTTAATTTTGAAACGAATTGAGATAATATATATATTTATGATTTTAAAACTAAAGGAATAATATAAAAAGATAATTTTATTTTATTTTTTTTTGAATGCATTGTTTATCTTTCTCAACCATATAAATGCATAGTTACATAAAAAGTACGTCAACCACTTTTTTTTTATTAAGTCAAAACTTTAGAAAATAATGTCAATTATATTTTTGTTGAAGATAGAGCGTAAATATCACTTCTTAAAAAATATTAAAATATATAATCAACGAGTACGAACGTTCTAATAAATTTTCTCAACTCTTTTTTTTTAATCTCAATTTTTATAATAAATTCCAAATATATCAACATAAGTAGTATGTAGTGAGCTAATGGGATAAGCAAGAGTAGGTAAGTAATTATTCTTCGTAATTAACCGGGCCCATAATTGTTCACATTTTCTTACTTGCCATCTACCCCTAAATTATTTTAACCGAATGGATTCCATATAATATGAATATCATGATGACACGATAATAAATTACATATAGTATTCTTTTTCTTTGGTCACTTGAAAAATCATGTACCCACACGAAATTTAGGACAGTGTACGCAAGCATTTTATGGATATCAAAACTTTAATATTATAAGACTTCTAATAATTAGTCCTTTTATATTAAAAATATTGTATTTTTTATATATTATTGAAATAAATCCGGTCAAATCTCGAGTTCGGAATAAATTTCAAGTCCAAACATGCTCACCCAAGAACGGATCAAATTTATCCAAATATCCAATAGGTATCTTCTTGGATCATCTTAGCCTACCACACCCAAAAGGTCATGATTGAAAGTACTATTGGTAGTAGCTTAATTTGTAATATATAATTTTTTTTATATATAATTTTCGATGTGGGACTCAGGTGTTACAATTATACTAATATATTAATTAAGAAAAAATAAATTTTTTTCTAATTTTTTAGGTTATTATTCCTAAATTTTAGAATTGAAAGACCCTTCTTAAATCTTAGGGTTAAGAGACCATTTTGTAATTTTAATTATATATATTCTTTAATATATTCAAAATATATATATTTTTTTCGAGTGACACCTTAGAGGATATCTAAAGTATATACTCTTGTGTTCATAAATGATTATATTTAGAAATCTTAACAAAATTCAACGGTAATAATGGAAAGAACATCTAGAAACTAGCTACACCATCGTTATACATGTAAACTAATTAAGTTTCTCGACAAGTCATATTTATAAATTTTTCATTATTATTTTTCAATTTTTGTTTACTTAACAATATATGAAATTATTGACATACATGGCCAAATCATACGAAACTTTATATACACTTATATTTTTAAAAAAATCATTTGTACAGCTTTATTTGAGAAAAATAAACATGTCATTTTAGCCCTACGGCAGAGAACTTAAGTTAAACACCCTAGTTTCATTTTACTTTCTAAAAATAGAACAATAATAACATACAGATATACTATGGGACATATTAAATTCATGCCAATTTATAATTTTAGAGATTGACATATTAATTGAGAGAAAATAAAGTAATTAAGCGAATCAACTTAAACTAAATCCATGTCAATTTATAGTTTACAATATTTATCATTACATTGCCAACTTTAAATTTAAAAATATTTTAAATTAATTTTAAAAATTTCATTATTATTTTATTATTTTATAATGATGAAGGGAGAGATTGTAGGAAAAGTACTATTAATATATTATTTTTTGCAAATATAATTAAGGAAAGTAATTGAGTGTAAAAACCGTAATTAATTTGGACGGTAAACCGCTTGAAAACACTAGAGTTTCTTGTTCATTGTCAATACTAATTGTATGGAGTGTTTTTTTTCCTTCCGCTGAATCCAAATAACCCACGCAATTTCACAAAAGTCACATTCTAACAACTAAATTATAAAGGCAGAGAAACTTCTCTCATTTCCATCTTCAAAAACAAAAATAACCCCACCCCACCCCACCCCACCCCACCCCACATCTTCGTCTTCCCTTCCCTGCTGCGGCCAGCCAAGCATGGATGATCAGGATATGGACGATGATCGCGATAATACTCCCCCATTTTTCCATCATAAAACCAACAACAAGGTTTTGTTCACGGCCATTGTCTCCTTATCATTCGTCGTAATACTTGTCACCCTCCTTCACTTATATGTTCGATGTGTCCACCGTCGCCAAGCCTGTCGTCGTCAAGCCGCCCTCCGCCATCTACGCCTCTACACAGCCACCGCTCAAGAGCCGTCTAAAACCGGACTCGATCCAACGGTTATCGCCTCACTGCCCATGTTTATTTCCAAACCAAAGGCTGAGGCACCAACCACAGAGTGTGCAATTTGTATTAGCATATTAGAGGATGGTGAAATGGTTAGGATCTTACCAAATTGCAAGCACAATTTTCATGCGGAGTGCATTGATAATTGGTTAAGTGCTAACTCTACTTGTCCCATTTGTCGGACCGAGGCTGAGCCACAGCTTGTGGTCCAGCCTAGTGAGCTTGCAGGTGGGTTTCCGCCTACAGCACCACCTCTGGAGAGTGTGACAAGCAATGAAGGGACATCCGAGGATGCAGCAGCAAAGGTAATTGGATCATCAAGCTCCTCAAGGTTGAGTTCCTTTCGGAAAATGCTTAGCAGGGAACGTTCGTCACAACGAATTCAGTCTCGGGCACAAGAAGAAGATGGCTTAGAAGATCTTGAGAGGCAGTAAGCTTAGGTATAATAGTAATAACTATTATCATACATCTCCACTATGATTCCTTTATTGCTGTGTTAAATTGTTAATTACTTGTTCTTGAAGATATTCTTAATTACGGCTAGTTCTGCATTGAGCAAAGTGTTTCAGTTCGAGAATTAAGTATACACAAACTATTTATTTCAAACTAACGATGTATATACTCCACTCAAGATATTGATTTATAAATTGTTTCAATGTAGTCTTCGACCCCACACAATATATTGATGTGGAGTATGCCACATCAACAATTTATAAAATATTTATAGAATAATTTATGTTTCTAGCATTATTCTCCAGTTTAATGTTTACTTTTGTTGGTGCCATGTATTCGGGATTTGGATACCAAAGACGAAAACATAAAGTAGGAAGCGGCCAATATGGTGTGCATACCCATGTGATGTGATCCATATTCTTTGTTTTTTTGTTTTTTTCTAGGCTACGCGGTATAATTTTCTTTAGCACAGAAGTCGAGCTGAACATAAATTATTAGTTTTCAAATTATTGAATGATTAGCATCTAGAGATGCCTGCCTACGACTGTGGTCGTAGAAATTTAATACTCCTAATCTAGGAATTAACTATATCTATAACTATTTATAACAAGACATAAAGGTAATCTCAAGTTAACGATAATAATATTCCAATTTGAGTTTGACCATAAATTTAATTACGTAAAAATTAATTGAGTTATTTTCGTTCGTACGAGTTATATACTCTTCAATTTAGATGTAAAATCGAACAGTTGTTATCCTTCATAATAAAAATTTTCATATTCTCATTTATTGTCTTGGATCTATGTATTTATTTATGATTAAAATTATAGGCGCATGAATGTGTATATCTGACATCTTTTCATGCTACCTATCTATACAAGTTGTAAGAAGCAATTTGGGTTTGACTATAAACGACTTATACTCTCCAATTTGGATTATAAAATTGAAGGGTTGTGAACCACTTTCATATTCAAAATTGAAGACATTTATATTCTTATTTATTGTCTTGGATCTATGTATTTATTTATGATTGAAATTCTAATTGCATGAATGATATTATATGCAATGTTTTCATGCCAATATAAAAACAACAATGGTTTTAATTTTTTGTTCTTCTAAAATTCAGCAACAATCTTTTCTCCTCTATATATGTCTCTCCTTGATCTCTAATATTTATATGTACAAGAGAATTAATATTTGGTGGGAATTGTATGTCTATTGATATGCGAAATCAACATTGATCAGTCGTAAAGAAGAACCAATCTAATAGAAGAGTAATTGGAGTATTAGTTTATCTAGAGAAAAAACAATCTAATAGAAGAGTAGTTGGTGTGATTGAGAGAATTGTTGTAGTACTATTTAAGACACTTTGCCTTCTCGTTTTGCAAACATCTTCTTCAAGAGAGGTAGTGGTGCAACTGCAATATATATATATATATATATATATATATATATATATATATATATATATATATATACAGGCACTAGATCTAGCTAAGAGGTAAATAAATAATATTATATTTATTTTAGAATAATTGATAATTATTGACTTTTTGAAACATGGTGGATGAAATTGATAGTTAAATTATATATTCTGAATTGTTAAAAAATGAATTCTATCATTGTATTAACTATTTTATAAATTTGCTTGTTGAAAAAGAATTGATAATTAACTTCTTTTTACACAGTAAGATTCGCTTAAATCACACTTGAACATAAATTAAAATTTAATTCCAGCGTTAATTAAAAATATTAGCCTCTAATTTAGGATATTGTATCATTATGGTTTAAAAAAAAGAGATATACAGTATCATTATGTTTGTTCAAGATAAGTCAAAGTTGGGACAAGGACATTCTTCTCTCTTCTCTCTTCTCTATTATAAAATAAATTCTTCTTAGTCTAGCTGATAGACTCAAACTTACCAACAACTTCAAAAAAATCTTAAAACATTAATAGGGCCCTGAGATCAGCCTCGTCGACTTTGTTAGGTGAGATTTGTTTTGAAAGTATGTGCCTAAGATTTACTCCAATTTTCATCGTTCTAGAAAAGTAAAAATGAAGGTTGAAGATCGAGTAGTAAAAATTTTAGTTACTAGCTCACCAAAATCTCAATTATAAATTAACTTTGTTTTCTGAAGAACACCTATATATTTATTTATGAATCTTAATATATATAACCACACATGAATAGGAAGAACTAAACTAGTAAAATATGTTTTTTGGACAAAGAGTTGATATAATATGTCAAACATTAGGCAAGCATGTCGGCCATCCATGTTAAATGAGCGCGCTCACATATATATATATATATATATATATATATATATATATATATATATATATATATATATATATATATATATATATAACGGGATCGAAAGTAGCATTCTTAAGTAGTAGAGCTACTCTTAAATAATAGAAACTTTATGTAAAGCACGTAGTTTTGATAAGGAACGATGGCATTTTTGTAAATACCATGCCACCGCGTATTTACAAAAATGCCACCGCATCTTATCAAAACTACGTTATTTTGATAAAATTCTATTATTTAAGACATTCTACTATTTAAAAATTCTACTCTTGATCATTTTTGTATATATATTATTTTCATATCTTACGGCAGAAACAACATCTGACAACTAACATATTAGCCTACTTGTCACAATATATAGTCATATTATTGTACTTGTGAATATATGTGTACATGAACCTATGCCAAACCTATGGATGGAAGGATATTCACTTAAAACTTTAGCTTATAGGAAACTATTCAGCTTTAAGACTATATATATATATATATATATATATATATATATAAAGCAAGGATCAATTGCATATCCCTTATCTTACTCACCCGTGTTCATCCCTCTTTAGCGACGGACCCAGTGACGATTTTAGTCATTCAACCGTCGTCTATACTTTTAGCGACGGACAACATATAGCGTCATAAAAGTATAAACGACAGGATTATATGATTCAAACCGTCGCCGGATCCGTCGCTAAAAGGTAAAGTGAGGTGAATAAAGGGTATGCTTGATGACTCGATCCGGACCGATATATATGTATATATACAATGGGAATTAGTTATAAAAAATCGTATATTTTTAATATTTTCTTTCAATATGGATTATTTTATGATTAATTATTTAAGATAAAAATGCAAGGGTTCATTCATCAATCAAAAAGAAAAAATTGGTAACGTAATAAACTTGGCCGGCCGGCCGGAGAAAAATAACATAAATGAAAAAGAACTTGTGTAAACAATAATAGATGGATTCTCTAAAGTCTTACCCGCTATAAATTGATGATGAAGCTAGGAAAGTGAGATGCTTATAATTCACAAGTACAAAACACAACCTATTTGAATCTTATTTATTTTTACTTAATTTATAAGCATTTTTTCCAATAGCTAACATTAAATATTTTTAATTATTTCTTTTCTGCTGTCAACAAAATTTTTTTAGAGTATTTCATTTGAAAGGGGGAGAATCTTAATTCTAAATATTCATGGTCTCACCCTTTTGTTGAGGGGCTCATAAAAGCACACCTGGGGGTGGGGGTAGCTACACAAATCGATCGAGTGCTTTTCTGCAACCGTAAATAAAATTAATGTGGTTGAACACGAGACATATATGTTGGCGATTTCAATTTCTTTCAGGAAAGAAAAATATAAGTATAAGATTGTTGTTGTGACTTAATAGCAGTTGATTACTACACTACACTAATTTTAAGATCCAAATGCCAAATAGTCTCAAATTGTGTGTCATAAGGAAAGTAGTAGTGATATTTTCAACACCATGCATGTATATATGCAATGTGAGCTTATACTTAATTAAAGTACTGTTGTTTATTCTCCATCCAGACGAAACGGCCACCAAAAGTATAAATCATGTTTGCATTTGTTTGGAACCTACCTATTTCAAAAGCTAAGTATGCGTCCATATCATGCAGCAATATATAACTGAATGGCGGTGACCCTTCAGTACTTCACAGGGGAAATTGCGAGGGAATTAAAGCTCCATCACCTTTTGGGCTATTCGACACCGGAAGTGGTAAAGATGGCTGAAAGCTGCTGAGTAGATATACACTTGTAGATGAGAACTAAATACTATATTCTTAACAGACTCGAGGGTTCTAGATAGGTACGTATAAGAGTTCTAGGTTTATAAATCTACTTAATGAGTTGGACAGCTCATTTGCAATTATATATATATTGCCTAAATTTTCATTTCTTATGACAGCAAATAATGTGTGTGTGTAGAGCTTATGTTAGTTATTGGCTGCCAAACATAATCGAACGTTGAAGAAAACTGCACTATATGGTCATACGTACGTACGTACGTATTCTTACCTTTTTCTTCTAATAGAAAAATAAGAAGAAAAAAACTCGATAAGAAGAGCATGGACTATATATTATAACTTATTAATCGATGCCCTTTCATCATATACTACACAACTAACAGTTTCAATCCTTCAGAGAGGCTAATTAATGGCTAGAATGTTTTGGGTGTTTCTGAGTTTAGTTATGCTTTCAGTACCAATGTGGTCAGAACCTCGGCCTCTTAATCCCTTTCACCAGAGGAAGAACCTAACTGAACCTTTCCGAGCTTTGTTCGAGCAACAGAAAGTACTAAAGGGAGGGTATGGAAGAGATGGCAGCATAGGAAGCTTTTACCAACCTATGCGGCTTAGCCCTGGAGGACCTGACCCGAAGCATCACTAAGGTTTGATATTAACTATGTTTAGGCAGTGCATGCTGCTTAATTAGAGAGTGATGATACCTAAGGAACAAGAGAGGTTTGAGAACTAGTTGACAACTTTACTATATATATATATATTATGCATGTAATGTAAACTATGAGTTTGCTAGCTATAATTTGAACGAACATGTATATTTCTACAGTCTGCCATGGTTCAATGGTCCCTTTAGATTCTATCATACAATATATTTCTGCTCAATCTTTCTGGAGCCAACGTAAATGAATTACAAAAAATCAGAGCCGGTCGGGTTTTCTAAAGCTCAGGACAAATTTTTTCAAGTGTGCCCCTTTATACAAATTAAATAAATAAATAAATAAATTATCAACTAATTATTTTTATTAAAATTATAAGAATTTACAAAAAATAAGGAAGAACACTTTAAAATGTCATCAAAGCAAAGAATCATCATATGCATGTACCTACAAAATAAAAATATCAATAAAATTGGTAAAACTAATGAAATATCCACTGTAGTTGGTAAGTTTTACTGATTACACAATTGAACTTTTAATTTTTCAAATTACCCCACTAAACTAATTATTGTTTTGAAATTTGGTTATTCCGTTAAAAAAAATAAACGGACTTTAATTTTTTATTTACAAAACTAATGAATTACCCATTGTAGTTGGCACGTTTTACTGATTACACCTTTGAACTTTTAATTTTTTAGATTATGTGACACCCCCAAAATAGGTCTACATCACCCATTCTGAGTTGTCAATACACGGTACAGAAACAACTACAACTTTATTATTACAATAGTAAAACTGTGAGTTTAAATACAGATATTGTCATCTAGACAATATCCACATACAAATAAATCCTCATCATAATTATTGATACATTATTTTACAAAAATGGTGAGGACTACTAAACAACTCTCCCTATAACTTTCATTCCATACCCGAACTACGTCTATCGCTTATATGTCTCGCCTCCCCGAGAAGAAAAATGGAACAAAAAAGAAAAGGGTGAGCTCGACATAGCCCAAGTAAAGAATATTATGACTAAGATAATATACAACAAAATTATCGTTAGTCTTCAACAGGAAAAAATATAATAGAATACAATAGACAACAAGTTTTAAATCAATATTCGCAATGAAAATAATAATTCATTAGAAGAGTTAAATAGAGAATGCAAACTACTATCTTCTATGTATGAATTTTAAAGTTCATAAATCTATTTTATCCTCGTAACATCAATCAATATATATCGGGATCAAATATTCATCCTCGACTACTAAGGCCGAGGACATTCACCCGATTGGTCATGTTCATCTAAACACTGCTCATCTTTCACTACTACGGCCAACGATATTCATCGAAATCATTCATCTTTGCACTACGGGCCAAAGATATTCATCGAAATCATTCATCTTTGACCATCGCCAAAGATATTCATCATAAATCATTCATCTTTTTTGCACTACATGTGCCAAAGATATTCAATAATATCATCATTTAAGATCAAGATGATGAAAAATATTTTTTTAAAGAAACGAATCCAATTGAAACAAAATGACAAGGATTAAGGATTAAGGATTCGTACTTTGTTTTATCCCGTCCAAAAATACCTCAAAAATAATCATAGTGGTGTAAAATTCAAGAATGATCAAAACATGGATACAATCAAAGCTAGTATCCGAATAGATATTTTGACGAAAAGAAAAATTTTCATTTTTAGATGAATAGTCACAAGTATTCGTGAATAAAGTGTCAGATATACGTGAATAAGGTCATTATCGTGAATAAGAATCAGACACCAAAAGTTCCAAATTTGATAAAACTTCAGATCAATATTTCAAAGATAATGATATTGAAGAAATAATATCATTACGAAAAAAAAATATCCCTTACCTCGGAAGATCAAGATTTAACCGGAATCTTTGGATAAAAGCTATATCTTGAACTTTCACCGTATAGCAATACTCAAAGTATACTCAAAATACTCACAAGAATACGCCGATAATATAGAGAGAAAACTTGATTTCGGTGTGATTTTCAATTCTAACCTAAGACCTATTTATAGAAATTGAAATTCTTTAGAAGTTAAAAGCGAAAATTTATTATAATAATAATATATATAAAAATTTTCACGCCCATTCTTAGAATCTAAAAATCTGAATACAAACCACATGCTTCCTTCTAGAAGAAGTAAAAAACATTTTCATAAAATAAATAATTAAAACTTCCAAAAATCAATTATTTTGAGCTCGAACTTCAATAATTCATAATAAATAGCCCTTTTGTCGGAAAATTCGAATCTCGCTAGTTTTTATAGGAAATTCAATTCTCTACAACTTTGCAGAAGAAAGTTTTTCCAAATTCCAAATGTAAATTGGACCAAATTCACAAAGCAGGCGATTTTAGAAATTTATAATCAAATTTCGATCAATAAATGGGGTCCACCCGAGCATGTTTAACATGTTTTAAACATTTATTGCAACAAAAATACTCTTCCTCCTCAGATACTCATATATCCCACATTCGTTGTAAAAATATCACCATTATTATATTATTAAAATATAATATTATATATATTTAAATGAATTATTTTATCGAAAAAGATAAAATTTCAATTTTCAACAATTGTCACATTAAAAATTTTCTCCATCTATATACACATAAAATCAATATTTTCCTCATCATATGAATCAATAATTAATTATTCACAAATAATATTACGTAATCACAATATCGATAAACTGAGCGGTTCCCTGGGAAGCAGGGGCTTTCCAATAAGAATTTTTCTCTTACGCGGCGTAATTAGGTGACCAAACCTCTCCTTAGATGTAACTTTCTAGACATTGCCAATAATGTTATCTAATAATATTGTTCAGATAATATGAATTATTGCTCGACAATGAAAAATAATGTGTAATGACAATTATTAAAACAACAAAGAATATAAAATATCAACGCAAAGAATTATTATTATCAATAAAATAAAACACCGAATAAAGAATTACTGTAACCATTATTGAGTAAGGCCTTCACGTAAAGAGTCAATAATTGGTGCAATACTGCAGCCATCTTCTGCAAAATGCGTAGACATCGTATTTTAACCACCGGGTATTCCAACAAAGGTAAAAGCCAGAATAACTACGCCGTTAATTTTAAACAACTTATATTTGTCATTTCTTCCTCCAATCGCTTTACATAGTTATGGGGCCTACACATGGTCAAGCTACCACATACGAATATTTCCCGACAGTACGAATATTCCACGACCAAACGAATATTCCCCGACAACAATGAATATTTTATAACCACTTGCTTATTTTGAAATATTTGCGTATTTTACCCATAACTATCCACATTAATCACATCAACCCTTACTATTTCAAAATAATAATTAGAGAAAATTAAATTTCATTTATTAATTATTTGGGATCTTACAACCTCCCCTCCTTATGAAATTTCGTCCTCGAAATTGACGTACGTACCTGGTGTTTCGAAAAGATGAGGATACCTCGCTTTCACTTCCGTTTCCAACTCCCAGGTCATTTCCTCTATAGCATGGTTTCTCCATAAGACTTTAACTTGTGGTATGACCTTCGTCGTGTAGGACATGCTCCTTCCTATCCAAGATCTTGACAGTACTTCCTCATACGCTAAGTCTTCTATTATCTCGTCCGGTTATAACTCAATAACGTGATCTGGTCTTTCACATATTTACAAAGTATGGATATGTGAAACACATTATGAACACGAGACATACTTGGAGGTAACGCGAGTCTATAGGCTACATTTCTACTCGGTCAAAAATTTGAAATGGACCAATAAATCGTGGATTGAGCTTTCCTCTCTTCCAGAATCTTGTAACTCCCTTTCATGGGGCAACACGCAACAATACATGATCCTATACTAAATTCCACATCCTTTCGATGAAGATCCGCGATAACTCTTTTGTCGATCTTGTGCCGTTTGTATACGTTGTCGAATCATTTGGATCTTTTCGGTGAGTCATACGCATCTAACTTCGGGTCCCAACAATGTTGCTTCACCCACCTCATCCCAACATATTGGAGAAGCGATACTTTCGTCCATATAATGCTTGAATGGGGCCACACCTATACTTTGCTCGATAACTTTGTTGTTGTAGGAGAATTCCACCAATGGTAAATACTTATCCTAACCGCCCTTGAAGTTCAGGACACGAGTCTTAATAAATCTTCAAGAGTTTGAATAGTCCTCTCCGATTGTCCGTCTGCTTTGAGGATGGTACGCCGAATCGAATCTTAAATCCGCACCCATAGCTTTTTGCAAGCTAACCCAAAATCTTGAAGTGAATCTTGGGTCACGATCCCAAACTATGGATCTTGGCATGCCATGCAATCTCACAATCTTATTTACGTACATTTGAGCAAGACGTTCAAGGAATAAGTCTCCGTGTCGGAAAGAAAATGAGCGAGACTTGGTTAATCTATCAACAATAACCCAAATAGCATTTATGCCTTGAGAAACCGTGGGAAGTCCGTGAATTGAAATCCATGGTAATGTGTTCCCACTTCCATTTTGGAATCTCAAGTGGTTGCAATGGTCCCTTAGGCACTTGATGCTCCGCCTTTACACGTTGACAAGTTAAACATGTTGAGATAAACTTTGCAATCTCTCTCTTCATATTATTCCACCAAAATGTATGTCGAAGATCACGATACATTTTAGTACTTCCGGATGGATCGCAAATGGTGTATTGTGTGCCTCCATCATAATCTTGTACTTCAAATCGTAATCGTTAGAACACAAAGTGCAGGTGGACTCAAGTATTCCTTCTTCATCAATTCTCGCTTAGGAATAGCTCCTTCTTGTACTTTCTTCTTCATATGCATCATTTCCGATTGCGGTGGCTTGAAAGCAACCTTAACTTTTTCTATTAAAGTTGGCTCTACGCGATACTTGACATCATCGCCTCGTTCCTCGTGATATGATTTTCTACTCAACGCCACGGCTACCACGTTCATTTTCCGAGGATGGTATTGAATAGTGTGGTCGTAGTCTTCAATAGCTCGAGCCAACGTCACGCCATGGCGATGTTAAGTTCTTTTTGAGTGAAGAAATATTTAAGGCTTTTATAGTGCTAATATATCTCCACTTTCTCCCCATATAGATAGTGCCTCCGGATCTTTAATGAACGATACGCCGCTAACTCTAGATCATGAAGTAGGATAATTCCTCTCATATTCTTTAAGTTGTCGCGAGGCATAGGCTATGACTTTCCCACGTTGCATGAGAACACATCCTAACCCTTTGCTCAAGCATCATGTTGTAGATAATAAATCCATCCGAACGGATGGTATTGTTAGAACAGTCTTAGAAATAAGTCTCCTCTTAAGCTCTTGGAAACTCTTCTCGCATTCTTCGCTCCAAATGAATTTTGTATCCTTCCAAGTTAGATGAGTTATCGGAGTAGCGATTCGAGAAAACCTTCCACGAATCTCCGATAATAACCGGTGTTAAGCCCAAAAGCTACGTGACTTGACCACCGACTTTGGTTGCTCCCAACTTTGGATTGCTTCAATCTTCGCCGTCATTCAGATACTCCATGTTTTGACACCATACATGCCCAAGACATGCTACTTCCTCAAGCCGTAACTCGCATTTCTTTAACTTGGCATAAAAGCTTGTTTTCACGGCCTTTGGAGTACCCGGCTTCAAATGGTGCTCATGATCTTCACGGCTTTTGGAATATATGAGGATGTCATCAATAAAGACAACAACGAATCGATCCAAATACTCTTTGAATACTCGGTTCATCATATCCATGAAAGCCAGCAGGAGCATTAGTCAATCCGAAAGACATAACTAAGAATTCATAATGCTCGCATCGGAGTTCTAAAGGCGATCTTTGAATATCCTCGATTCTAATCTTCAAATTGATGATATCCGAATGAAGATCGATTTTTGAAAAGAATTGTGCTCCTTGCAATTGGTCAAACAAGTCATCAATACGAGGTGAGGATACCTATTCTTGATAGTGACATGGTTCAATTCCCGATAGTCAATACAAAGTCGCATACTCCCGCCTCTTTCTTCTTTACAAATAAAAGCAGGAGCACCCCAAGGAGATGTACTAGACGATGAAACCAATGTCCAACAACTCTCAGTAGTTGGACCTTTAACTCCTCAAGTTCAATAGGAGCCATTCGATATGGGGTTTTAGAAATGGGCTTTATACCGTGTTCAAGGTCAATAAAGAATTCAACTTCACGTTCGGGGTGTAAGCAAGGGAAGTTCTTTGAAATACGTCAGAAAGTTAATAACAACAGAATATTATTCAATTTTGACGTGTCTTTATTCAAATCCATAACATGGGCTAAGAAAGCTTGACATCCGCTTTTTAATAAACGAATAGCTTTATGATTAGATATGACGTTGATTGATTTTAATGGTTTAGTTGCTTGAATTGAACAACAAAAGTTGTTTAGGAATATGAAAGCTAACAACCTTACGAAAACAATCAATTTTGGCATGATGAGTAGTTAACCAATCAATCCCTAAAATCACATCAAAAGCAAGTATCTTTAAAGAGATAAGGTCACGGTAAAGATAAGGGTGCCAACATGGATTAGACAAGATTTATAAACGGTGGATGTGATGAAAGTTTCTCCTAACGGAGTTTCCACGAGATAGGTCAAAGTCTAATTTCTCCTGAGTCAAGTTTAAACGTTGAGCACAAGGCGGAGAGATAAATGAATGGGTAAGACCGAGATTCAAAGAAAGTATAAACTTCACAAGAATTTATAAATAGCTTACCCGAGTGATCACCTCGTTTGGGTTCCTCGCATTTTGACCGACCACAACAAACGCTTCTTCCAGAACCGTTGACTTTGACTTTTCTCGGGACGGTCTTTTCGAGTCACCGTCTCACGAACTAGGTTTCGCCACATCTGCAATCTCGAGCGATATGTCCTTCCTTTCCACAATTATAGCATACCGAATCTGCTGTGGGGCGCTTTGACCGATATGTCCCTCTTTCCCGATGATTTATATATATGATAGGTGGTCGTTCTCTCCCTTGGAACCGATTCTTCTTGCACTATCGTCTTCACATGGTCGTTGTTGAATCTCCTCTTTTAAAATCTCCTCCCGACTCGCTTCTTCTATTTTCATGGCCATGATTACCACCAGAGTGGTTACCATTTTGTCGCCTTTTTCTTTCTCCCTTTGGTTATTGTTGTTTTGTTGATCGCTATCTCCCGGATGATCCTCGATTGTGGTACCTCGGTTGACTGTACTCGTTATCTCGCTTCTAACAATTGAGCCTTGTTAACAACATCCGAATAGAGAGAAAATTTATGAGAGATGAGATATCGACGTACGTGTTTCAAACCTCTCAAAAACATCCGCGTCATCGTTCCTCATTCTCCACCAAATGAGGTGCAAAACTCGATAACTCTCGCAAACTTCGCCTCGACCGAGACACCGTCATGTTGTTCTCGCTCAGATCTAATAAACTCCACTTCCTTCATATGACGAACACTTTTCGTGAAAGTATTTTTCATTAAATAGTTTCAAACGCCTCCCAAGACATCTTGAAAGTGCGAATTTGGATGGGTACACTTCATGACTCTCACCAGAATACCGCCGCCACGGAACATAAAGGTGGCGAATGGAACCTTCGTTCCTCTGTGCATCCCAAGACATCGAATATCTTGGTAATTTGCTTGACCCATGTTTTCGCCATGATCGGATCTCGCTTTCCCTTAAATTCGTGGTCCAACTCTTTGAACTCGCTTGTCGGGTCGTGATAACCCATGAATTGCTATCATTTCCTACTATGTTTTGAACACGAGTCTCCTCATCTCGATTTTGCATGAATCGCAAAAAGCTTCTAAATATCCCCTCGCTCATCATCTCGCCGGTGGTGTTGTTCATGGAGGAACATTGCCACTGTTGCACGTTATCCTCGTTGCAGTGAGTACAAAGCGTCTCACTGGGCCTCATTTCCATTGTTAATATTCTCAAACGACATTCTCAAACATCATTATAAAACAAGGGTTAATTAAGGATATCAATATATCACATAATATCCCTATATATCGACTAACTATCAAATAAGCTTAGTAGACACACTAGCGAAGGATTTACTCGCCTCCCTCCTAGTTCTATTCCCCGATCTCCGCCAGAGATCATATCCCTAAGTCGTGATACCAACCGTGACACCCCAAAATAGGTCTACATCACCCATTCGAGTTGTCAATACACCTGCATGTAAAACAACTACAACTTTATTATTACAATAAGAAACTGTGAGTTTAAATACGTATATTGTCATCAGACAATATCCACATACAAATAAATCCTCATCATAATTATTGATACATTATTTTACAAAAATGGTGAGGACTACTAAACAACTCTCCCTATAACTTTCATTCCATACCCGACTGCATTTCGCTTATATTCTCGCCTCCCGAGAAGAAAAAATGGAACAAAAAAGGAAAAGGGTGAGCTCGACTAGCCTAGTAGAAGAATATTATGACTAAGATAATATACAACAAAATTATCGTTAGTCTCAAAAGGAAAAAATATAATAGAATACAATAGACAACAAGTTTTAAATCAATATTCGTAGCTGAAATAATAATTCATTAGAAGAGTTAAGTAGAGAATGCAAACTACTATCTCTATGTATGAATTTTAAAGTTCATCGCCTATTTTTATCCCCGTAACATCAATCAATATATATCGGGATCAAATATTCATCCTTGCACTCAAGGTGCCGAGGACATTCACCATTGGTCATGTTCATCTAAACACTGCTCATCTTTTTTGACCTACTTGCCAACGATATTCATCGAAATCATTCATCTTTGCACTACTACGGCCAAAGATATTCATCGAAATCATTCATCTTTGCACCATCGGCCAAAGATATTCATCATAAATTATTCATCTTTGCACTACAGGCCAAAGATATTCAATAATATCATCATTTAAGACTGAGGATGATGAAAAAATATTTTTTAAAGAAACGAATCCAGTGAAACAAAATGACAAGGATTAAGGATTAAGGATTCGTACTTTGTTTTATCCACGTCCAAAAATACCTCAAAAATAATCATAGTGGTGTAAAATTCAAGAATGATCAAAACATGGATACAATCAAAGCTAGTATCCGTAATAGATATTTTGGACTTAAAAGAAAAATTTTCATTTTTCGATGAATAAAGGTAAATGATTCGTGAATAAAGGTCGATACGTGAATAAGGCAGAGTATACGTGAATAGTAACTCGACACCAAAAGTTCCAAATTTGATAAAACTTCAGATCAATATTTCAAAGATAATGATATTGAAGAAATAATATCATTATTTAAAAAAAAATATCCCTTACCTCAAAAGATCAAGATTTAACCGAAATAATCGGATAAAGGCTATATCTTGAACTTTCACCGTATAGCAATACTCAAAGTATACTCAAAATACTCACAAGAATACTCGATAATATAGAGAGAGAAAACTTCGATTCTGGTGTGATTTTCAATTTAACCCAAGACCTATTTATAGAAATTCTTTAGAACACCAAAGCAGTAAAATTTATTATAATAATAATATATATAAAAAATTTCTACGCCCATTCTTAGAATCTGAAAATCTGAATACAAACCACATGCTTCCTTCTAGAAGAAGTAAAAAAAACATTTTTCATAAAATAAATAATTAAAACTTCCAAAAATCAATTATTTCAGAGCTTCAGAACTTCAATAATTCATAATAAATAGCCCTTTTTGTCGTAAAATTCGAATCTCGCTAGTGTTTATAGGAAATTCAATTTCTACAACTTTGCGTAAGAAAGTTTTTCCAAATTCCAAATGTAAATTGACCAAATCCATAAAGCAAGCGATTTTAGAGGCTATAATCAAATTTCATTCAATAAATGAGGTCCACCGACATGTTTAACATGTTTTAAACATTTATTGCAACAAAAATACTCTTCCTCCTCAGATACTCATATATCTCACATTCGTTGTAAAAATATCACCATTATTATATTATTAAAATATAATATTATATATATTTAAATGAATTATTTTATCGTAAAAATATAAAATTTCAATTTTCAACAATTGTCACATTAAAATTTTCTCCATCTATATCCACATAAAATCAATATTTTCCTCATCATATGAATCAATAATTAATTATTCACAAATAATATTATGTAATCACAATATTGACAACTGTGCAGTTCCTGTGAAAGAGGGGCTTTCAATAAGAATTTTTCTCTTCTTGGCCGCAATTAGGTGACCAAACCTCTCCTTAGCGTAACTTTCTAGACATTGCCAATAATGTTATCTAATAATATTATTCGGATAATATGAATTATTGCTTCGATAATGAAAAATACCGTGTAATGACAATTATTAAAACAACAAAGAATATAAAATATCAACGCAGCAATTATTGAATCAATAAAATAAAACACCTAAGCAAGAATTATCATGAACCATTATTGAGTAGTGCCTTCACGTAAGAGTCAATAATTGGTGCAATACCGCAAGTAATCTTCTAGGCAAAAACGCCAGACATCGTGTTTTAACCACCGTGTATTCCAACAAAGGTGTAATACAGAATAACTACGCCAATTAATTTTAAACAACTTATATTTGTCATTTTCTTCCTCCAATCGCCACATGGGGCTCACATGGTCGCTACTGTCGCATTTAATATTTCCGACAAAGATGAATATTCCACATTACCAAACGAATATTCCCAAACAACAATGAATATTTTATAACCACTTGCTTATTTTGAAATATTTCATGATTTTACCCATAACTATCCACATTAATCACATCAACCCTTACTATTTCAAAATAATAATTAGAGGAAATTAAATTTCATTTATTAATTATTTGGGATCTTCTGATTACCCCATTAAACTAATTAAAAAATGATTATTTTAAATATTTTTAAAATAATTATTATTTTCAAAGAAAAATATTAGAAACTTTAATTTTTTTTTCCATAAAATGAGTAAAGTTTAATAAAATATAGATTTAAAAAATTAAAGTTTTATGAAATTTTTAAAAATCTCTTTTTTTCCTTTTGAAAATAAAGTTTATTTTTTGAATCTATATTTTATAAAATTTTACTCATTTTTTAAAATATGAAGATTTTTCCAATTTTTTTCTTAAAAATAATATTTATTTATAAAATTATTAATTTCATTTTGAAAAAATTGAATCAGCTTTTTTTATTTATCTTTTACTATTTTTTATTTTAATTTTATTTTAGTTTTTAAAAAAATTCTAATATTAAGAATGGGCCATTCTCGTTAAAAAATTAAGTAGACATTAATTTAATTTAAAATCACTTTAATTTTTTTTGAATCTATATTTTATGAAACTCTACTCATTTTATGAAGAAAAAAAAGTTTTTAATATTTTTTTACTTAAAATAATAATTATTTTAAAAATATTTAAAATAATTATTTTTAATTAGTTTGATGGGATAATTTAAAAAATTAAAAGTTCAATGGTGTAATCAGTAAAATGTGTCAACTACAGTGAGTAATTCATTAGTTTTGTAGATAAAAAATTAACGTTCGTTTATTTTTTTTTAACGGAATGACCCAATTTCAAAATAATAATTAGTTTAATAGTATAATTTTAAAAATTAAAAGTTCAATGGTGTAATCAGTAAAACTTACCAACTACAGTGGGTATTTTTTTAGTTTTTCCCAATGAAATCTAAATCAGAAAACATCATTTAAAATGTCTTCTTGTTGCACTTTTAGATGCAAAATCATCAATTATACTATCATATTTAATATTTTTTAACATATCATTTTTTATGCATATATAATATCGCCATCTTTTTATTATTTTATTTTTTTATACACATAAATACATAAAAAAAAAAAAAATTAGGCTCCCCTCAACTGTGAACCCTGGACGGTTGCTCTATTGGCCCTTGCCCAAGGCCGGCTCTGACAAAAATATTCTGTCATCATATATAAAACTTGGTAATTAAGAGTTTATAAACCAAATCTCATTCATGCAGGCCAATATATAATTAAAAATATATATATATATATATATATATATAAAGGTGTACGAGTGTATCTGAAATAATATAAAGAATAAAGGAAACGGTTAGCATGAAGTTTATTTTTGAATAAGTTGGTCAATTGATTAATAAAGTGTTGACACACAAGCGAGATTCTATGTGTGTCAGTGTATTTTATTGACTAATTAACCAACTTACCAACAAATAAACTTCATGCTAACCGAATTCAAGAGTAAATGATGTTTAAAACTGTTTAAGCATATGGCCAAATTAAACCAAGAGTACTTATGAAGCGTTTATAGATAAAAATATCGCATGATGCAATAAAATCATGAAAAAGTCTAGCGGGACAGCTTTTTGGGACCAAAAAATTGGACCGCTCCATTTTATTTTATTTTTTTCTTTTGAATCCCAAAAAAATTATAATATTTATTTTAACTTAAATTTTTACAGAATTTAATGATTTAGGTGTAATTTGAATACAGGTAAAAAACAAAGTTATACAAACTGTACAACCATGTTTTTATGTATCCAAATTACACCTAAATCAATAAATTCTATAAAAATTTGAGTTCAAATAGATATTATAAATTTTTTGGGAGTCAAAAGAAAAACAAAAAAATTGGACCGGTCCAATTTTCCTATCCCAAAAACCTGTCCATGTGAAAGACTCTAAAATCATAGGAAATGTTGTATGGTTCTTGGCCCAACGGTGACTTTTGCCTTATAGTTGCCATGAGGTCAAGGGTTTGATTCTTTCAATTCTTGATGTGTGGGTGTATGTGGAAATTAGCAAAAAAAAAAAAAATCATAGGAAAGTGATCACACAAACTTAAAATATAATGGATATTGTTTGACTTGCAACCATATCCATTAACTGTCAAACATTACCTCTTACTGATCACACTAAACTTAAAATATACTGGATATATGATGCCATGATTTTACGTCAATATATATAACTGAAGACATTTCAGACAAAACTGACCAACCAAGCCAATAAATTTACTTACCACCCCTAGTGATGATCCACAGATCAAAGAGACGAGAACGAAACAGGATAAATGAACATAACAGATTATCAAAATTCACAAGCATGAAAGACATGAACAAAAGAAGACGATTCAACTAAAATAATATACCTGAATACATTATTATTTAAAATGAACAAACATAAATCTGGCACTGTAATTAATATCTAAATTACATACCCGATTTAGTTGTTGATGCATGAATAAATAATGTACATGAACAAGCATAAATTAATCTGGAACTGCAATGTGTAGGCTCTGTGGCAACACAGAATTTTTGTCAATAAACATTTCCTATCAGAATTTCTGCATGTGTTGAACAAACTGAGTAATGGAGACATGCACCCAGTTTCTTCAAAAATGCTTGTTCTACTCTTTTCAGTTTCTGGTTGTTGAGCATTCTTTCAGGAGGAAGTTCTAACGAGTACAAGCCTGAAAAGTATAACCCAGAATCAATGATGAAGAGGTACCAAAATTGGCTGGCACAATACATAGCCGAAATTGTTCAAGTAGAGATGAATGGGAATTACGGTTTGGGATTTATCAATCCAATGTTCAGTTCATTGACTACATCAATGCTCAGAAGCTTTCATTCAAACTGGTTGACAACAAATTTGTAGACATGACAAATGAGGAGTTCTCAAATCTATATACTTGGGTTATCAAAATTTCTGGGAGATCAACTAAGGGGATGAATTTCACTTTTAAAAAAACTATGGAGGCTTTGCCAGTCAGAGTGGATTGGAGAAGGAAAGGAGAATTGACTCCAATCAAAGATCAAGGCGAATGTGGTACGTACCAAAATATCATCCTCTCTAAGTTTCCATTGTATAAAGAAGAATTATTAGTACCTGCCTCATATCTTGTCCTTCATATAGATATTTGCATATTATTTTATGAAAATTCATTCATAAGAGCCACGATTCATAAGTATATAGTATAAATTTTGCTAGTCAAGGGATCAAACTCTTTGTAAAGAAAATCCAAAAGAGACCAATAGTGAAATTTCATGTGGTCTGAGAAGCATTACTCGATTAACTGACATTCAAAGTTCAGAGACACCCACCAGGTAGTAATATTCTTAAATGTTTTTTTCCGTTACTTACATGAGTCAAAAAATCAAGGTGAACTGCCCATTAACTTATCGAGCAATATTCTATGGATACTGCTTTTGCTTATGCTCCCCAGTTAAGATTTTTACAACACTTCTTAATATCAAATGCTACATATCTTTCACTACAGGAAGCTGTTGGGCATTCTCCACAGTAGCAGCAGTGGAAGGTATCAAACGTATCAAAACCCGCAAACTGGTGTCTCAGTCGGAAAAAGAGCTTGTGGACTGCGATGTCAAACGAGGTAACCAAGGCTGCAGTGGTGGATTCATGGAAAAAGCTGTTAGTCAAAGGACATTCCTCACCCACTCCACTCATCACCCACCCACTCCACTCATCCACTCCACCGCCCCTTGTTTTTATTCCCTACCTTTGTTGAATTTATTGCCCACCTCATTATTCCTTTTCTCCTTTGTTCTACTATAAAAGGGAAGCCAAGCTAGAGGGATAAAATACACCAAGAGCAACAATAGAAACTCCCATCCGAGAGAGGGAAATAGAAAGGGAGAGAAAAGCTTCAGTAAAGCTTTAGAAAAATAGAGAGAGAAAGATAGTTCAAATAAAATGGTGTTTTATTTGGGTTCCATCACATAGTTATTGTGGTGAAGTAATTTGAATTTGTAGTCAAATTAAGATATCTTTGTATTCTCTCAGTTTATTATAGTGGATTTTTCGGAGATCGTCCCGTGGTTTTTACCTCTTAGTTTTAGAGGGTTTTCCACGTAAAATTCTTGGTGTCTCGTGGTTTGATATTTTCTACTTATTATTTCCTGCAGTGGTTATTATTTTGGTGGAGTTGCAGATTTATTCTGTTTGGCTTATACTGATATTATTATCCGTCTAATTTATCAAAGACAACAAAGATTTGGGTGGTGATTTTCCCAACAACCCGTATCGAGCTAAGGTTATTTGCTTCGGTTGTTTTAATAAATTTTATGGAGGAATCGATGGAGCCATGATTAAATTGACCTCTTCAAATTTTTCGATCCGAAGCCCGTAATGGAAGATATCCTTTATTGCAAGGATTTGTATGATCCATCGAGCTCAAAGGAAAGAAGCCTCGGATAAGTCTCGAGGTCGATTGGAATAAAATGAATAGGAAGACTATTGGTCACATCCCAAGCAGTGGATTGATCAAAGTGTGTTCCACCATATTTCGCAGAGAGACGGATGCTCACAATTTATGGACAACACTAGAGTCTATGACGAAAAAAGAAGAATGCACAAAATAAAACTTTTGTCATTCGGAAAATTGTGAATCTAAAGTACAAGGACGGGTTAAAATGTAGATTTGAGCATATGAGTGAATTCCAAGGATGGTGAACCAAATTATCCACCATGAAGTTGAATCTTGATGATGAGATTCAGGCTCTTTTGCTTCTCAGTTCGTTGCCAAACAGCTGGGAGACTTTGGTGGTGTCTCTAAGTAATTCAGCTCCAGAAGGAAAAATGACTATGCAGATGGTCAAAGACAGTCTTCATAATGAGGTGACAAGACGAAAGGAGCAAGGTGTGAATTCTGAGACACAAACACAAGTTTTTCACAGCAGAAATGAAAGTAAACAGAGAGAAAAGCTTTCCTGAAGATGACAAATTCAGGAGAAGGTTGAGAGGAAAAGAGATCATTTGTTTTCACTGCCAGAGACCGGGTCATATAAGGCGAGAATGTAGATTTTTAAAGAAGGAACAGTCTAAAGAAAAAGATGAGGATAAAGACTCAATTGTGTATCTATCCGACGTTGATGTAGCCTTTGTTAGTGATGGTAAACCCAAGTGTCAAGTTAATGAATGGGTTATTGATTCGTGTTTGCTCCATGCTACTGCGTGGTAAGAGATCTTCACATCTTACATTAGTGGTGATTTTGGCTATATACGGATGGGAAATGGTAAGGCATCCAAGGTTATCTGCATTGGAGATATTTATCTCAAGACTAACAATGGTGGCATGTTGATGCTTAGAGAAGTTTACATGTTCCTGATATCCGCCTTTAATTTGATGTCTACCGGTAAGCTTGATGAGAATGGTTATAGCATTTCTTTTGGTGAAGGTCAATTGGAAGCTCACTAAAGGGTCTCTAGTGGTGACTAGAGAGAAAGAAGGTAGCGTTTTTGCACAATAAAGGCGGCGTGTGGAAGGTGTTATAGATGGGGGAGTTAGGCGAAAAAGGATGTGGTACAAAGCCATGCAAGATGGAAGAAAAGCCTTGCATGAGAACCACGAAAGGAAAGCTCTTCACTTGAAATGGGTACCAAAAGTGAAGAAGGAAAGTGATAGCTCGCAGCCAAGATACAAAGCGGTTGTGAAAGAATTTGACAAGCAAAAATCTGTCAAGTTTGAATTAGATCCTTCCACCAAGAAGAGCCATGCCGATGAGATAAAGTCGGACGTGAAGAAAGTTGAAAATTCCAAGAAACTTGAGTTGAGTCAAGGCTTCGGTGGGATTAACTCCAAGTGAGGAGTTGTGGTTTGATGTGCAAATTCAGTCTTGGAAGGTTATACAGAAGCAGACATAGCAGGTTTCGAAGAGAAGGAATCTACTTCGGGGTATTTGTTTACTTTTGCAGGGGGGAGCCGTGTTATGGCAGTCCAAGTTGCAAAAGTGTATTGCTTTGTCTACTACTGAGTTGACAACGAAATGTCGTGGTTTCTTCAAGAGTTGGATTTGACACAGGAATCGACTCCAAGTGACGGAGTCATGGTGAACATATTTTTTTTAATGGGTTCGGAGGGGGAGATTGTTAGTCAAAGGACATTCCTCACCCACTCCATTCATCACCCACCCACTCCACTCATCCACTCCACCGCCCCTTGTTTTTATTCCCTACCTTTGTTGAATTTATTGCCCACCTCATTATTCCTTTTCTCCTTTGTTCTACTATAAAAGGGAAGCCAAGCTAGAGGGATAAAATACACCAAGAGCAACAATAGAAACTCCCATCCTAGAGAGAGGGAAATAGAAGGAGAGAAAAGCTTCAAAGAAAGCTTTAGAAAAAAGAGAGAGAAAGATAGTTCAAATAAAAGGGTGTTTTATTTGGGTTCCATCACACGCTTATTATTGTGGTGAAGTAATTTGAGTTTGTACTCAAATTAAGATATCTTTGTATTCTCTCGATTTATTATAGTGGATTTTTCTGGAGATCGTCCCGTGGTTTTTACTTCTTAGTTTTAGAGGGTTTTCCACGTAAAATTCTTGGTGTCTCGTGGTTTGATATTTTCTACTTATTATTTCTCGCAGTGGTTATTATTTTGGTGGAGTTGCGATTTATTCTATTTGGCTTATACCGATAAAGACAACGATTTGGGTGGTGATTTTTCCCAACAAGATTTCAGTATATCAAACAATAGGTGGTCTCACAACAGAAAGAGATTATCCTTATGGAGGAAGTAATGGTAAATGTAAAAAAGCCAAAACTAAACACCATACAGCAACGATAAGTGGGTACAAATTAAAGAGTACCTGCAAAGGATGAGAGGAGACTAGAAGCTGCAGTGGCGAAGCAACCAGCATCAGTGGCAGTTGATGCTGGCGGCTTTAGTTTCCAGTTCTACTCTGGAGGAGTATTCTAAGGCTACTGTGGAAAAAACCTCAATCACGGAGTAACAAAGTAGGCTATGGAGCACAAATGGTGAAAAGTACTGGCTTGTGAAGAATTCATGGGGCAAAGAGTAGGGAGAATCTGGTTATATCAAGATGAAACGCGGCTCCAAAGATAATACAGGTACTTGTGGTATTGCCATGGAAGCCAGCTACGTACCCTATTAAGGCTTGAAGAATCTTATTGTTCAACTTGGTGTCTGCATTTGAATGATGGATTGTAGGCAAGTGTCTCTCAGTATTTATATTCATATATTTAAAGATATAAATGATTTTGGTCTGATTGCATGTAAGATTTACCTCAAGCAAAATACAAGAATGAAATGATTCACGACAAGTGGAAAAATAAATGCCACAAATGATTGTTAAAGTGCAAAGTGGTGCTTCCCAGAATCTTGACAATAAGTTGCATAATTCAGCTGAAATATCTGCATGTATATCATGATGATCACGCATTTCTGTTTCCCCAGAATTTTGACAATAAGTTACATAATGTACTTTGATAATTTTAATAAGTTACAAAATACAATTCAGCATTAGTGAATTGACTTTCTGCATTTTTTTTGAGATGCTATGATTTCAATTCTGCAAATCTCTGCCTCATAGCATAGGCAAGCTCCCAATCACCAGCATTAGCCAGTCCTTCAACCATCTTCTGCCTCACCCTAATATATGGTATAAACCCTCTATCTGTCATTCGCATCACAACCTTTCCAGCTAACACAAACTCGCCACATTCCAAACATCCCTCAAGAACTAATTCATAGCTCTCAAACCCCACAAGAATATTCTCACTCTACAAAAGTTCAATGATCTCAACTGCCCTCCAAATATCTTTTCTTGCTCGCATTGCTGCTATTACTTTTACCACCATTTCCTGCCTTGGAGTCAATCCGTTTTTCACCACCATGTCCTTCATCAGCTGTGCAACGTCAGTGATCCTTCAAAGTTTGCACATTGCACCAATTACAGTACCATAAGTATCCAAATCAGGAATGCAACCTGCCCCACCCATGCCCTTCAAAAATTGAACTGCCTCTTTTGACTGATCAACCTTGCAAAGAGATAATACAAGGTAATTACATGTGTCACAGTCGAGACGATATCCAATAGACTGCATCTCCAATAGTATGTTTGAGACAGACTGAGATTTTAGTCGGCGTTCGAGCCACGCACTGGAAAGTAAAATGTGAGTTTGGGGGATAGGGAAACAACCAGACCGAATAATGCGTTGGAGGATGGCGAGAGCAAGAGGAAGAGGATTGGGACTTTGGAGGGTATAAGAAAGCAGGCAAGAATAGGCAGCCTGCAGGCGATGACGGGGTTTGAGAAAAATAAAATTCTGTAACATTTTATCAATAATTTGGCACCTGCGATTTTGTGGGAAGGTCGAAAGGAAAGAAAAGGGATTTGGATTTTGACAATATTCTTTTGAGGCATTGAGCAGGTAAGGAATTTGTTTGTAGTTTTTAGATTCAACAGCAGCTCTAATGCAATCTTCTAGCAACTGCCATGAGCAGACCGAATGACTAGATAAAAATCTGACAACAGAGTAACCAGAAGAACGGGGCAATACACAAAGTTTTATCAATGCAGTAACCATTTTTTGAATTTCCAAGATTTTAGTAATGGAGAAGCATTTTCATTATAATAGATTACCTGCACGTGAAAAAAATACAGAACAATTCAAAACCAGTTATAAACTAAACCCCATATGCTCAAAATGGATATTGAAGTGTAAAAAAGGAAGGCAGCATCAAACAACAGCAAACAATCTAACACGATCTTCACATTGAATTCTATTCATGGTATTTCACACAAATTAAAACACCATTGATATAAGCAGTTTATATCATCAAACAGAGCCAAAAATATATCAACTGAATTCCGGTGATAACCAACAGATAAAATTTCACATAGTAAAATTGTCAAGCATGTAACGTGCATAAAACTAAACTGTTTAAGATAATGGAATTGTATGATGGGTCTTGAACACATATATCTACAAGAGAAGAGGAGCTGATCTAAACTGAATTAGCCTTTATTCAGAAAAAAGCAAGTTACCTTAGCTTGTACATGTAGCTCTTGGACTTGAAGAGGAGCTGACCTCTCTGAACTGAATTAGCAAACTTTATTCGGGGAAAAATTAATGGTTAAAGCAAATGCATTTGTAAAACTACATTGATAGATATAATAATTAATATGATAAACTATTTAAAATCTAGTACTAATTTAAAAATTTTCAAAACAATCTTTATTTTAAGATTTCGCAAAAGAAATTAATGTTTTTAAAAGTATTTTTAATTTTTTCATATAGTTCTCATTCGAGAAGTTTTAGGCTGGTAGTTAAGACTTGAATTATGAAATTATATTGTATTATAGTGAGGTTTTCAATATATATATAGTTCTCATTCGCATCAAACTGAGACCCATATACTCCCGTATAAAATGAAATACAAATTTATCAAAAAAACACGTCAAAATAATATTTATTTTTTGCAAATTAACTAAAACAAAAGTTAAAAGGGACTATGTGGGTGTGGTGTGGTGTGGGATGGGAGGAGGAGGGAAGTATCATATACATTAGACACAATCAAACGTTCACACTAAAAAAGTGAAAGTGGTTAGTATAAAGTTTATTTTGGAGTAAGTTGGTCAATTGACCAATAGAATACTGACACGCAGGCAAGATTGTATGTGTGTCAGTATTCTAGTGGTCAATTGATCAACTTATCCAAAAAATAACTTCATGCTAACCGGATCCTCAAAAAGTGTATAAAAAGTTAACTTCAATTTAAATACACGAGTACATAGTAAGAGGAGGACTACATCATAGTAAGAGGATAGTTTCATATTAACACACTTCCACCCTCCTTTGATGAAAAAAATACTACTACAAACAACACAATTCAAAAGTCAAAAGAAGAGATTTTGGAGATTTTGAAAACATGTAGCCCCGCCTGCATATAGCTCTCCCCCTGGTTACAACAGCAAAAACCTACCAAGATCAGGCAGGGAGTCATGGTAGTACTGGTCAACGAGATTGTCTTCTTCTAGACCTGAAACCCCGATTAAATATCCGAAAACCCACCGCTCAACGAGATTGTCTTCTTCTGGATCTGAAACCCCGATGAAATATCCGAAAACCCACCACAACAATGATAAAAAACACCTGTATGATTATCACTAACTTCAAACCTGAAATCACCAATCCCCAGTTAATGTTTAGATAATCATTAGTTGCATGAGTTTACAGAATGAACTTATTACCTTTAAGTTTCTGTACGGAGTCTGCAACATCGAGCCTATGGAGGACTACTTTTGTATCAATAGAACCTGGATTACTGATTTTTTCACCATACTGAATCCTTCTATATGCAACATTCCCACCCATGAAGCAAGTGTTAGGACAATTAATATTACCATCATACTCATCACTTCCATCACAGCAATCTACAAAAACATTGAATTGCAATATCAAATGGCTAGCACAATACATCCAGAAGTTTCACCGAACCCAAAAGTACTGAGCCAGCATTTTTTATAGGTAATAAAACTTTGGCAAAAAACACTTTTACCCCACTGTGGTTGTAGTGTTTTAAGCAATTAGTCATTGTGCTTTTAAAATATTCAATTAGCCCACTGTGGTTTTTAAAAATGTATAATCAAGTCATTCCGTCCAATTTCTTGGACGGACGTCAAATAATTACACACGTGGCATTGAAAAAAAAACAAAAAATCATTATTTCCTATGTGGCAAGCCAGTCAGCCAAATTCTTAATACTATTGAGCCACTGCACTTTAAAAAAAATGCAATTATTTTAAAAATAAAAATAAAAATACTTTTATGTTTTAAAATACTTATAAAAATTTTAAAAATAAAAATATTTTTATGATTTATTTTCTTTCTTTTTCTTTACCTAAATATTTATAATATGTATAATATTAATAAAAATTAATATTATAATATTTATAATATGTATGTTATATTTTAAAAATAAAAATACTTTTATGTTTTAAAATACTTATAAAAATTTAAAAATAAAATATTTTTTATGTTTTATTTTCTTCTTTTTCTTTACCTAAATATTTATAATATGTATAATTTTAATAAAATTAATATTATAATATTTATAATATGTATGTTTTATTTTAAAAATAAAAATAAAAATACTTTTATGTTTTAAAATACTTATAAAATTTTAAAAAATAAAAATATTTTTATGCCTCAAAATTCCCGTACGGCAAAACATTGAATCAAACCCACCCATTTCGCCATAAGAACTGTATGTCTGCTCGAAGCCTCAAATGAGGTCTCTGCAAAACATTGAATCAAACCATCACTAAAAAAACCCCTCCTTCTCTCTCTAAAGCATGCTTCATTTCTTTATCCCAATCAATTTCCTACTCATTTTCATCTAAAACCCTCCCTCTTGTTTCCCCTCTTCAAAGAAAAAATCCACCCATTTCGCCATGAGAACTCCACCGCCCCATTTCGCCATGAGAAATCCATCACGCCGTCTGAAGGCAACAATTTGCGACGCAGAGATGATGTGAGAACAAAACCAATTTCGCCTCGATCGATAAGGGTTTTATGATTTTGGGCAAATCTACATCGATTGGGGGGATTTCTCCTCTTGTTCTTGTTGTTAATGGTGACAGTGCTGGTTGTTATGGTGTTAGTGAAAACTTTTGATGAGTTATCGTCGTCGGAGACGAATGCAGTGAGTTTGTCTTCGGGGGCTGGAATTGAGGTTGGGACTGGGATTGGGTTTCCTCGCCCATGAAAGAGACAAAGTTAGTGAAGGAAATTGATTTTGGAGCTCTTCTCTTTTTGAGTGGTGGTGTGGTGGCCGGTACGGTGGCCCAGTCAGCTTGCCACGTAGGGAATAACTTGTTTTATTTTTTTTTCAAAAGCCACGTAGGAAAATTGGATCAATTTTGTAACGTTTGTTAGTCAAATTGGACGGAATGGCTTGATTGTACATTTTTAAAAACCACAGTGAGCTAATTGAATATTTTAAAAGCACAATGGCTAATTGCTTAAAACACTACAACTACAGTGGGGTAAAAGTGTTTTTTGCCATAAAACTTTATTCAGAAAGGCACCAAACATGAACAGCCTTAGAACAAGCAAAGTATACAGCATAACAAAAAAGTCCTCCGCCTATATCTCATAACAAAAACAGGCTATATACCCCAATAACCAAAGAACAAGTACGATAAATGATTGTGGTCCCTACACTCAACAGGTTTGAAGATAGCATAGAGCTATCAGGATGAAATGTTTGATATGCAAAAATTGCAATAACCTCGTGATAGCAGCAAGGGTGCAAAACCATGCACTAGATGAACATTACCCAATTCTAAACTCATCTCATTATTCTTAAGTTTTCAATGCACCGGTGACAGCTGTGATTCTAGGTAATAACCCATCCTAGCAGGGGGAAAACTAGATCAGCAGAGTTTCTAAGTGCAGTGTCGTGCTTTTCGTATCCAGCTAAAGAGGTTATTGCTCCACTATGTAGCTCTCAAAGTCATGCCCAAGATCACAATTCAGGACAAAGGGCATAATATCCACAACAAAAAGACATTGCAATTGGTGTACCAAGTCACAGGAAGCAAACTATTGCAAGTTATAAATGAAGCCTTACGCATATAACATTGTGAAAGACAACAAAAAGAATAAAACTTCCATCAAGGATACATACCACATATCTGATCATTTACACGAGAAGAAAACAAAAAACGAGGAGTACTGCCAGCATTCCTACAATAGAATTTACCAGCTGGACAGGCTGAAGTTCCTGTAAATCATATCAAGATGACAAAGTAAGTGAAGGCTACCAGGCTGGATATATAAAGAAAATGGAAAATATGCAATATAAGCATACTTAATAAATAATTCAAGTTATAAGTCAACTAAATGGGCATGCTCAAGTTAAACACAAAAACAATAAACAAGGGGATGGGAGAAGTATTGCTTGACATACCCTTCCAATACTGAACCTAGTTTGTTTGAAACAGTTTTAAGTATTTCACTTTATTTCACATCCCAACTCTAAAAGCAATACTTAATTTTTTTCTGGAGGAAGAAAAACTTAATTTTTTTTATTCATGAGCACATAAGAACCTCTTAACAGATAAGACTAAATGTTTCAAAACTTTCTATATAGTGTCCATTAATGTGAACAGGCTCAGCAAGCATTACTTGTTTGTATTTTTTCTCTAGTCAAAAAGTGTAAGCAATACCCTATTACTCCAGCAGTTCCACATATAAAAGCAAATCTGACCTTTTGCTGCTGTAAATTTAAGACATTTTGAAATTCAAAATCAATGTTATTCATTTATGTTTTAAACTAGTAAAATGGTGAACCAAGTATAATAGCTTGTAAATGGGTTTCGCCCCTTTTGGCGCTTTTCATCCAATTGTGTCTGGGTTAAGTTTCCATTCCACCCAAACCAAATCATGACTAATCCAAACTTCACAGAAATGTTCACAAGTTTAAATAAACCCTGATAGGCCTGATTCACATTCATGCAAAGAAAATATTCTAATAAATAGAAAATTAGTTATGTATAGTAGAAGATCAAGTGCTAAAACAAATACCAGGCTCGTCGGAACCATCGGGACAGTCGCAGAAATTGTCATTGATACGATCTCTGGTAAAGAAATTTGATCCGTCTTTGCATTTTATCACCTCCGACGCAAAGTACTTCTCATCTGTCAATCGCAAACAAAATACTTTTTTATTTTGAACATTCAACAAAAATACATACAAAATATAAATATATATATAGAGAGAGAGAGAAAGAAAATGAACCTAGAGGGTGAATTCCAAAAGTTAAGGGAGAGGAGGAGGAGGAGGAGAGAGTTAAATGGAAGCAGGCCGAAGAGGAGAGAGAAACAAATCCGAAGAGAAGATTTCGAAGAAGAAGAAGACTCATCTCCATTACAATTTACAGGGGCTTGGACTTCAGCCCTTGGCTTTTGTTTGGCTAATTATTTTGGGCTAAGGTAGTCAGCCAGTCAAGTCAGTCCATTGGGTAAACCTGGCTGATGTAGTCCTATTTTTATTTTATTTTTTTAATTACTTATACTTTTACTCTCTTCTTCAATAGAGAAATAGTTACCAAGTAAAATTGTTGGATAAATATTCAAATAACAAATTAAAAAAAAATATTAAATTTATCAAATAATTTTTATTTGGGTTAAAAAAGTAATTTCGATTAGTCTGTGCAAATAAGAAAAAACTTGACTTGAATTTTAAGATATTATTTTGCATATAATATCATTTATTTATCGCATGGCCGGATATTTTAGCATGTAGTAATTAATTAATTGCCTTTCTTTTACTAAATTTTTATCTTTCAGCTTAAATATCAATCATAGGTCTCGTCATCCAAACAATTCATTTCGTTTAGAAATCTCCCATTACTAAAATCTAAAACCAAATTTGTCATTATTTTTATTACTAAATTAAATTTAAAAATAATTAAGTTAGCTCAACTTGTTCCTTTAACACACTAAATAGTGAACGTCAAAAATTGTTCGCTGGTCGGATTACCAAACAAAGAATTTAACCTGCACAATTATCAAACAATCACATTGAAAAAACTTGACGTTCGAGGCCATCGAATGATAATTTTGGTGTGAGAATAAGTACGAGTAAGAAAATGTCAACAATAGAGGAGGTTTGTAATTACTTTAGTACGCAAAAATAGGTAATGTAAAAGTACCTGAAATCGGAATTTGTTATAAAAGAATAATAATATTAAGAACAATGATTAGTGAAAAGACAGAGCATTTTCCTTATATTTTCATGTATCTCATTCTCTTTATAATACATCTATTTATAGGTACATCAACATCAATATTTGGAAGTTTTAAAACTCAAAGGTCATGAGTTTCAAAACTTAAAGAATATAGGAGGTTCAAAAGATCAAAGATCATTACAATAAAAATGAGAGTAATGAATCTAGACATATATATATATATATATATATATATATATATATATTATAATTTATAACACTCCCTCTTGGATGTCTATTGTATAGCCATACGCATTGAAAGTTGCCTCATTAAAAACCTTACCAGGAAAAACTCAATGGGAAAAAAAACCTTGGTTAAGGAAAAAACAGTGCAACGCGTATTAGCTCTCCCTCATTAATGTATCCTTAAGTCCTTCAGCTGTCGCATTCCAATATTGCGACGCAATCCTTCAAACGTTGCAGTTGGTAATGTTTTGGTGAACAAACCTGCTAGATTATCTTTTGAGCGAATTTGCCGAACATCAATGTTACCACACTTTTCAAGATCATGTGTGAAAAAGAATTTCGGTGAGATGTGCTTTGTTATATCTCCTTTGATGTATCCTCCTTTTAATTGAGCTATACATGCAGCATTGTCTTCATACAGAATGGTTGGAGTTCCTTTGCTGGAGTATAAACTGCATGTTTCACGAATATGTTTAGTCATTGATCTCAACCATACACATTCTCGACTTGTTTCATGGCCGGATTGCAAGTATTTCAGCATGATTAGATGGAGTGGGGACTAATGTTTGCTTTGTAGATCTCCATGATATAGCAGTATCACCACACATAAATAGATAACCTGTTTGAGATCGACCTTTATGTGGATCAGATAAATACCATGCATCAGCATATCCAACTAATTTATGATTATCATTATTTGAATAAAATAAGCCCATATTCATTGTTCCTCGTAGGTAACAAAAAATATGTTTAACCCCATTCCAATGTCTTCGGGTAGGAGAAAAGCTATATCTTGCTAACAAATTCACAAAGAATGTTATATCAAGTCGTGTATTATTAGCAAGATACATTAATGCACCAATTGCACTGAGGTATGGTACTTCAGGACCAAGTAATTCTTCATTATCCTCATGAGGTCTAAAAGGATCCTTTTTCACATCAAGTGATCTAACAACTATTGGGGTACTCAATGGATGTGCTTTATCCATATAAAATCTTTTAAGAACCTTCTCTGTGTAAGTTGACTGATGAATAATAATTTCTTCTACTAAATGCTCGATCTGCAGGCCGAGACAAAATTTTATTTTTCCTAAATTTTTCATTTCAAATTCTTTCTTTAAATAATTCATTGTCTTTAGAATCTCTCCATGAGTTCCAATAATATTTAAATCATCAACATACACAACAATAATATATAGCAAAACCAGATTCCGACTTCTTTATAAAAACACATGAGAATATAGGGTTATTATTATACCTTTCCTTCAATAAATATTCACTAAGACGATTATATCACATCCGTCCTGATTGCTTTAACCCATATATGGACCTTTGCAACTTGATTGATTAAACTTCCTAGGGATTTGAATTATATGCTTCAAGCATTTTAAATCCTTCAGGGATTTTCATATAAACATCATTATCAATTGACCCATATAAATAGACTATAACAACATTCATTAGACACATATCTAGTTTTTCATGAGCTGCCAGGCTAGTAAGATACTGCAATGTAATTGCATCTACCATATGATAATATGTTTCATTGTAATCAATGTCAGGTCTTTGTGAAAACCCTTGTGCCACATGTCGTGCCTTATATCTTCCAATTTCATTTTTCTCATTTTTTTTTCGCACAAATACCCATTTGTATCCAACTGGCTTTACTTCTTCAGGTGTTTGGACTACAGGTCCAAAAATTTCACGTTTTGCAAGTGAATTTAATTCTGCCTAGATTGATTCTTTCTATTTTGGCCAATCATTTTTGTGTCTACATTCTTTGACAGAATTAAGCTCAAAATCCTCATTTTTATTAATGATATCAAGCGATATATTATATAAAAAACTGTTGTCAACAACTATCTCACTTCGATTCCATCTTTTCTTTGTAGAGACATTACTTATCGAGATTTCATTATTTTTATTATTTTTAGGTACCTGAACCTCTTCTGGGGTTTTATGATTAACTATGTCTATATCCTCATGAATATTTTTCTCTTCAATAATGTCAACTTATTTATTAATTCTTTTCTTTTTCAAGAATTTTTGTCTTTCGAACCGATTGGTCTACCACGCTTCTGGCGTGCTTTAGATTCATTTGCTATAATTTTTGCGGAATATTGTTCTATTGGGACTTCAATACGAGCTGGAGTATTTACAGCTGGTATATAAGATTTGGTTACTCCTTTTGAGTTAGTGAATACATTCGGTAGAGTATTTGTTATATCTTGCAAACGAAGTATCTTTTGAACTTCTTGTTCATATTGTTTTGTACGAGGATCAAAATTCAATAATGACAATGCATTCCAAGTTATATCTTTATCCAGCTGTTTAAATCCCCTCCTAATGCTGGGAACATAGTCTCATCAAAATGACAGTTGACAAATTGTGTCGTAAATGAATCACTTGTTAAGGGTTCAAGATATTTAATTATTGATGGGGACTCAAACCCAATATATATTTCCAGCCTCCTTTGACGATCCATCTTTGTACGTTATGGAGAATAAATTGGAACATATACCGCACAACCAAATATTCTTAGATAGGAAATATCTGGCTCATAACCAAAAACCAATTGTAATGGGGAGAATTTATGATATGATGTTGGCCTAATGCGAATAAGTGTTGTTGCATGTAAAATAGCATGTCCCGAAACAGAGAAAGGAAGTTTTGCTCTCATGAGGAATGGTCTTGCAATTAACTGGAGGCATTTAATAAATGATTCAACAAGACCATTCTGAGTATGAACATGGGCAACAAGATGTTCATTATTTATCCCAAGTGATATGCAATAATCATTAAATATTTGGGGATGTGAATTCACCAGCATTGTCAAGACGAATAGTCTTGATTGTATGATCTAGAAATTGTGCTCGTAATATAATAATTTGAGCAAGTAATCTCGCAAATGTCAGTTTGTGAGTTGATAATAAACACACATGTGACCATCTTGTAGATACATATCTATTAAAATCATAAAATATCTAAATGGTCCACTTGGTGGGTGAATAGGCCCACAAATATCTCCTTGAATACGTTTTAAAAACCTTGGGGATTCAATCCCAACTTTAG
This sequence comes from Panax ginseng, assembly GCA_020205605.1. Taxonomy (NCBI): domain Eukaryota; kingdom Viridiplantae; phylum Streptophyta; class Magnoliopsida; order Apiales; family Araliaceae; genus Panax; species Panax ginseng. The sequence continues at coordinate 108,415,922 of CM035144.1, read as the reverse complement.
CTGGTGATGGTCTAATGGTCAATTTTCCTTGAGAACAAGCAGCACACGAGAATTCCTTAAATTGAAGAATTTGTTGGTTCTTTAATGGATGGCCATGTGAATTCTTAATAATTCTTCGCATCATTATTGATCCAGGATGACCCAACCGGTCATGCTAAATAATAAAATTATTTGGTTCATTGAACTTCTGGTTCATTATTGCATTGACTTCAATTGTACTAATACTTGTATAGTACAAACCTGAAGATAAAACGGGTAATTTTTTCAATATTTATTTTTCAGTAGAGACATTTGATACGATGTAAAGATATTCTATACCATTGTCATTAGTTGTCTCAATATGGTATCCGTTAAGTCGTGTATCTTTAAAACTTAATAGATTCATCCTTGATTTAGTGAAAAATAAAACATTATCAATAATAAATGTGTTCCACTAGGAAGCATTATATTGGCTCTTCCAGAGTCTTCAATCAAGTCTGCTGAACCTGATAGTGTATTCACTTTAGCTTTCATCATTTTTATATTTGAAAAATATTGCTTATGTCTGATAATAGTATACGTCGTTGTACTATCTGCTAAGCATATCACCACTAATATTAGGCTCATTTATAGCATGACGCAAATCCATATTTTTTTCATAAAAGGAATAAATATATAATAAGTTCATAATAAGACATATTATTATATATATATATATAATAACACAATTCTTCACAAAATAAAGAAAACAAAATACATTAAATAAGCCAATATGAAAGGAATAAAGAAAATACATTAGCATAAAATAAACACACTTAAAAGGACTAACATAATTCTGAACTAATTATTTTCATTACAAGAAATATTAACTTGCTCATTATTTTGCTCAAAAAAATCTGCAACGTCTTATATCCAAATGATTAAAATAAATATCATTATTATCTTGATGTGGATGAGAAAAATTTATTTCTATATTCTTCGCATTTCCTTTCAATGAGGACTGATATAAATTAACAAGATGTTTGGTTGTACGACAGGTACGAGACCACTGTCCCTTTCATTTCACACCAATAACAGATATTTTCTTCCGTCTTGGTATCTGTGTTATTTATATTCTTTCCCCTTTCTTATTTCTCCTCATACTTTGAAGGTTTGTTAGAATTTGATAAATTATGACCATCATAGTTATGGTAATTAAACCTTTCTCGCCCATGGCCACGACCACGACCTCTATTACGACCACGACCACTACCACAATCATAATTATTATTATATCTTGTAACATTCACTTCAAGGAATGGAGCTAAATCATTCGGTCATGATTCATGATTTTTTATTAAAAGCTCATTATTTTGTTCAGCCATAAGGAGATATAAAATCAGTTCAGAGTATTTCTTAAAACCTCGTTCTCTATATTGTTGCCACATGAACACATTCGAGACATGAAAAATAAAGAATGTTAATTTTTTTAATATATCTCCATCATTGATAATTAAGATGACATCATTATGAAATCATTGCCAATTCCCAGGAACAAAATTGATAATTAAGATGAAGAAGCATAATTAGAAAATTTTGGAAGAAAAGAATTACTATTACAATATGAAACATATATCAATAGACTATATATATATATACAGAACCGATCAAGTGAGGGCTCTCTTACTTTGTTAAAATGCGGACCTTTTTTTTTTCTTCTATTTTTTTGTTTTTTTTAAAAACAACTAAAAAAATATATTTAATATTTTATGGAACTGATATTTTTCCATAATATAATATTTTGGGCGTGATTTGAATACCTATACCAAAAAATGGTGATAGAGTTTGCACAGACTGTACAGACCTGTTTTGTTATACGTATCCAAATCACATCCAAAACATTGTATTATGAAAAAAAATTAGTTCCATAAAATATTAAACTTTTTTTTTTAGTTATTTAAAAAAAAAAAACCAAAAAAAAGTTCGCATTTTAACAAAAAGTAAGAAATCTTATCTCGATCTCTCGACCTATATATATATATATATATATATATATAAAAGCTTGTATTCATTTGAAACACAGATAAAGTATAAGGTGAAGCGTACATTCATTTGAACATACATATTACATAAATATATGCTACAAATGAATTTTAACTACTATTGTATGAGAAAAAGAATGGAAATTTAATTTGAAGCAGCAAAAATTTATGAGTTGACATCCCAATCCAGTTGCTTGTTATCAGTCGGACCATATTGACCTGATCATAAGAACAAAACAACAAAAAACTTATCATATCATAGATATCAAATCAAATCATAAAAAAATATAGAGTTTAATTGAATGAACTAAATTAATTCAAATAATAACAACTAACTGTTTGTCCATTATTCCAGACCCAACAAAACGGAAATGGAAAAATATAACGTACCACGTCAGGACATTGCATTTCTATAAAAATGAGTTGTATTGAAAACGTGGCATTCATATTAGTAATATCCTAGCTACTGCGCAACTCTTAATTTTCTATAGAAATGCAATATTGTTCTTTAGTTGTGTTTCTTTTTTCTTGTTCAATCCTTTCTCATTAAATGAAGAAAACGATTAATCTCCAGTCTCTAGCTCCCTAAGGATGATAAATCAAATCATATTTGTACCTAAATATAACATATCAGTAGCAAGATTTAATTGCATGCATGCACCATATATATGTCCAAAACAATTGTGTGAAATACTTTCTAGTGGGTCAAAATTATTATTAAGTTATAAATAATTTGACGGGGCAAAAGGTCAGATAATACTTGTAGTCAATTTTTTTTTAATACTTTTGGGTCACACACACACACACACACACATATATATATATATATATATATACTATATTATAATAATAATATAATAATTAAGTAATAATATATGGTATATATATATATACACTATATTGACTCATAATAGATTTTTCTAATCACAATTGTTCATAAATAATTAATTCATTAATATATATATTGAGAGGATATGATCGAGTCATATGTGGTTAAAATTTAATTGACAAAGTTATAAAATTTTAATTTGACCCCGTATAGTAAAAAATTTATAAAATTTTAATAGAGTCAATTTATATATAATACTTAAATTTTTTAAAATTTATCTTACATTATAAAGCAATTTTTTTTTTCCAGTAAGGTCAATTGACAATCTTATATGTAGCTTCACTATTGGTGACATAAACATATACATACCTGGTAGCTGGTAGTATTGCTGATTAAAACCATTTAAAACCTGGTGCTGAGGAAGAATTCCTGAACCATTATCCCTCTCTTCCCTTAATTTCTCCACATTATTTAGTACCGATGAGTAATTATAGTTGGCATACGAACAGGAGAAATTATTCCCATTCCCATTATTGTATGTAGTATTGTTATTTAAGCCTCCAGTACCCAAATTCATCAAGCCTGTCTGTATTTGCACTTGTGCTTGTGCTGATTTATAAGTTTGATATTGGCTTTTAAACCACTTAAGCTCATCTAAAACCCTTTTAAACTCTCCATAAGAACCTAAAACCTGGTCTTTTTGTCGACAAGACGCCTCCCAAATAAGTGAATCCACAGCTTTTTGTCGATCTTCTACGTTTAAACGGTTCAAAAGCTTTGTTACATTGCTCACGCCAAAACATTTGTGTACCGCTTGAAATTCTCGGTTTTTCTCTACGGGGAAATACGGTGCCAGTGCACAATTTTCATTACACTTCTTCCTTTGGTGCCTGCATGATGCACAAGCCGCCGCCGCCGCCGCCGCCGCCGCCCCGCCGTTATTCCTTTGCATGATCGATCCTAAATCAAAATTAAAAACCCTAATCAATCAAATTATTACAAAGAACATATATTCACCAAAGCTTTGTTATATTTGTTTGTTTTACTAGAAAACAATCATGCATATATAGTTTTGGATATATGGAAGTAAAGGAAGAACAAAAAGTAAAGGACCATACCTTATACCTTATATATAAAGGCGTTACTTAATATAAGAATGGAAAGAGGGTGGTTATAAATATAATTAATAACACAAAGGAGTATCAAGAGGAGTAGAAGATTAATGAAGAAAGTGTTGTATGGAGAAAGGGATGCATGAAAAGATCGATGGCCATGTAGCTAGGGTGAAAAATAAAAATGGATGTTAATTATTTGTGATGATTTTGATTAGGGTTTTAATTAGGTAGCTCACACGAAGAAAATAGGGGCTAGCTAGTTAGCTTGACCAGTAATTAAAACGTATAGGAGATTAATATTTTTATGGAAAAAGACATCTAAGAGGATCATGTCAATGCTATAAAATCGTACGTCTTGTACTGGTAAGCGGATAACTGTCTCCAAACAAATGAGAGCTAGCTTTGCATGGTACGTAATTTATGTTTTTATGGTAAAATACATAAAAACCCTATTAAATTAATGAGATTTTGTGAAAATATCAAATTTTATTTGTACAAATAATAATTTTTTATTTTTATTTTATGGTATTAAATATTAACATGCGCTTGGACACTAGGTTCATCTTTTATTAGCATGCACTTCGAGATTAAGTTCATTGGATTTGGTTCCTCTGGAGTTCTTAAGAAACTCCAAAATTTGGAGTTCTACAAATCTAAACCTAACATTTAATTTAAAGATGAAATCACTCTTTGAACTTCTTTTGTGCCCACTCAAATTATCTTTCCTCCCTAGCTACTTAATTTTTTGCCTCTTCTCCAGCATTCACGTCCTACTGTATCTTTCACCATGAGTGATAAACAACCACGGTAAGGTAAGGCGTAAACCATAGCTCCACTACCTACCTTACAATTCCATAAGGAGGATGACTGATTGGTGAGGTTAATTTCAGCTACAAAGTTTTCTGATTACTAATTCTTCAATTAAATAGTATGCCCTTTGTTCTTCTAGATTAATAAATATGTCGATATTGTTTTTATTAGTGTTTGACGATTAATTATAACAAGAAATAAATTGCCTTATATATATGTATAGAAATTCATACATAAATGAGTTTTTGATTCGAAAATGAAATCATAGGCAGTGGGCTTTGTTCATGGATTAGAAAGAAAAGAGAAATAGTTGGGATTGAGAGATTAAACGAGAGAACCAACGAAACGAAGGTCTCGGTTTCGAAAGGTCTCTGCTTCGATGCCTGAAAAAAAAAATGATATTTTATTTTTGACTATTTTACTTATTAAGTTTTTCGATACGTATTTCAAACATTGGAAGGGTGAGCTAGGAGAATGTAGACGATTTTAAACCTAATTTTCTCTAATTAATGTAGATACCTTTAAAATAAAGTTATAAGATTAATATTAATTTTAAAATGTTAAATTCAAAATTTATATAATTTATCAACAATTACAAAATAATATGTCTAATAACCAATAATATTTCTAAATAGTTTACGATATTTATTATTGTATTGACTAAAATTAAATGAGTTTATGTGAATTTTAATTTTAAAAAATTATTATATTAACTTCAAAATATTTGTCTTATATTTTGTGTTTGGATATAAATTATGCATCAAAGTATCTTGAGATCCAACTCAACGTAAAAAAGACTATGTGGTAAGGCTGCATGTGTGAGTTATATATTAAAAATAAGATAGATGTGACATAATAAAATTAAGGTGTGTACAATCTTGTAACCATTGATTGATCGAGCATTAAGTCTCTATTGTTAAAATCGTACGTGTCTAATAATTGGGTCATTTAATTTTTGCCCCCTATTTTTTATAGCTAGTGCTTTGATATATAAAAGGAAAAAAATAAATATTCACATGCACATGCACATGCACATTCTTTTTTCTTTTTCACTATTTTATTATTTTTTTCTTTCTCATCACTCCTCACATCTCAAATTTATTCTACTCTCTCTCACTATCCTCAAATTAATTCGTGTTATTTTCTTTTTACGATTGCCTTATAATTGCAGGACGACTACATTAATTATCTGGAAAATAAACTCCCTCATTGAATAGAACTTATCTTCTTCAGAAGTAAAAAGTCAAATTAAATAAAGGAGTCATAAGTCAATTTAAACAATACCCCCTTTAGAATATCAAAATTCAAATTTTTTAATAAAATATTATGCCACGTGATGCTCCAACAAATATAATAACTAGACTGTGTCTACAAAAAGTCAAAAATACTAGATAACATTATACTGATTACAATATTTAGTTGATATTATTTCACATACTTGCACAGGTACACTGAAAGTCAGTTTTCGAAGAGCTCATGATAATTCTTGAAATTATAAAGCACTCATTTTTAATTATCATGTTTATATAAATTTTTTTGTTTTTGAATGATTGAGTTCGATATAGTTTGTTGACACTCTTTTTATGAGAAGGATGTTGAACTTTTCATCGAATTTGCTTGGTGAAGATATTGGGTATTGAATAATTTTGTTCAAAGATTATTTATTTATTTTTTTACTAATATGAGACACACACGTCAAGGATTGAACCTTCAATTTCATGATAAGTATGGGTTGGGTCATACCACTAGTTCAATAAAATTCTTTATTTGATGAATTGTAATTTTTTAGGGGTCTTATTCAATTTTTATGAATTCACCAATCATGTAATTTGTTAGGTGTTAATAAAATTTATATTTTGTCGATAAAAAAAAAAACTCAGATACAACATAATACAACATTTCAAGTTAATAACTTGTTGATATATATAAAATGATAGTACAAGGATCGATATAAAATGGGTTTGGCCAAGTGATATTATTGATGTGTGTTGGGCCATGATACTTTAGACTTGTATGAGTCACTTATATTGGGGTTTTGAAAGTATTGGGCCGGATCATTGGGCCAAATTATTGGATGAATGATAGTTTATTTGGGTTTTAATCGGTGATCATTACAAAGATAAACTTTGACTGTTATTCCTGCATTTCATTAATAAGGATGGGACATAGTCGGTCGGCGGTGAAAAATAGTGGGGGGACGAACAAGTGAACTGCCTTCAATCGGCTGGTGTCAGAGGAGGTCGGTGGCATGCAAAACAAGAGAATGAGTATATGAGGACCGGACAGGACACAAAGAGAGGTAACTGATATTTTCTCTTATCAAAACATTAGAGTTTATCACCTCTATTGTTATCCTTGTATCTACTTCAGATTAACTCCCACGGAGCTATCCCCAAGCCAGTTCAAGCCATCAAGCCGGTATTAACTCGTTTATTATGCAGGATTGAACGCGCTTTTACGTGATTGAGGTGTGTGGAAAGATCTTGGCGTTAATATTGGCGCTAGAAGGAGGGTTGTTTTCTAGTGTTTCTGGATTTCAATCACACTTATTAGTTATTCTACGTCGGAAGTTATGGTGAAGAGTAAGACAACTACTGTCGAAGGATAGTCGACGGCTGTGAGTTCATCTGTACAACGAATCTCTATCAAGGATCGATTGGGTCCTTCAAAAAGTATTCATGACAGCACCGCATCAAAAGATGTTTCAGAAGGTTCTCATGCAAAAGTCCATGGGGATACCAAAAGAAGACTAATTTTTACTGCTGCTAAAGGTTATAACCATGATCGGAGAAGGGTAGAAGGCACACCACCTAGAACCCAACGACGAGATGGTCAGACCGATAGAGCATCCAAGTTGGCTAAGATGGCAGAAGAAGCAGATAAAGCTTTAGAAGTCCTTCTGAAATAAAGGGAAGAAATCGATGAACAGATGGTATACATGGCGCAAATGAAGGATGAATCATCAAGTTATGCTCAATCCGAAGAGCATTGCAAATCCATGGAGAGGCAATCAAGACGGGGAAAGGAGCCTATTCATTCTCAAGATATATCTCGAGGCCGACCTCGGGACCGAAGAAGGTCAAGGAGCCATACTCTTGAGGATGAAGAGGGTACCTTGCCCTAGGGGTTCTCGGGATCATGCTAGAAGCAGACGAAGGAGCAGGTCAAGAGGATATACTCTCGAGAATACAAAGAAGGCACTCCGCCTTGAGTATTCTCGCCACAATGAAAGGGCTCAGCACCGAAGCAGGTCTAGAAGCCATACTCCTGAGAATCCGATGAGGGCACACCGCCCTGTGGATACTCATAACAGCAAGAGCCATAGGAGAAGTCCATCTAAAGCTGCAGGTTCGGATGGAAAAGGCCAGACTGTTCAGAAGAAGGATAACTCTCCACAAAAGGAAGTCTCTTCACAACCGGAAGGAGTGGAATTCTTGGTCAAATAGTTAAAAGAGCTTCGGAGACAGCTAGCCGAAGTTCAATAAGTGAAAGATGTTAGAGTTTGTGCCCTAGAGGCTAATTATTTGATATAATTGCTTAACATTTTGATATTATATTTGATTGAGTAAATGAATGATTTTATTATGGTTTTATTTACTGTGTTATATAAATGTTAACATAATAAAATTCCTTAGAATAGTGATACAAATTATATAGTTTCAAGTATGTGACTTGAACATGAGATTATATAATTAAAATTAGTATCATTGTTCTTAAATGTCCACTAATCGAAATCATTGTTGATGGGACAACAATGATGCATTGAGACTAGTATGTGGATATTTGATGACCAAATCTCATTGGTCATAAATATATGAGATATTAAGTCAATGCATAGGTGTGCGTGTTAGAAACGATGTACTGATGGACCCACCATGAGAATTCTATGTGGAGCATTATGCGAAGTGTCATTAGCGATTCTCATAATGACAATGATGTAATGATCCTCCCAACACGAAATCACTATATTCTTACAGGAATTTATGTACTTTGATATCATCAAAGTTCACCTTTAATAGGATGGACTATAAAGGTGATTATTGGGTACATCATGAATCGTGTGAGGAATATGTATTAGGGGTGATATCCATAGGCCACTTGATTGAGTAGGACTATGAAATGCATGGCCATGCTCAAATAGTGATTTGTTTCATATAGTCTACTCATTGATCAAGAAAAACTCAGATTAAATTATGAAGAGTATGACACATTTCATGACTCGAGTTTAATCTAGGATATTAAGGTTAAAAGGATTAAATTACATTGAAACATTGGTCACGAAAAGATTGCATAGAATCATCGATCTTATTATTACTTGGGTAGCAGTGATGCATTACTAGATGTCGCTCATTGTTTATAATTTTATAATATGATTTTAAAATTATTGCCAACGTAATAATAACTTATATGGTCACACATATAGAACGTAATTAAAAGGGAATTAATTTAAATTATAAAGATTTAAATATGTCAATATGATTGATAGTATTTAAATTACGAATTTAAATTAATAGGATAATTTATATAGAGGTATATTAATTAAGTAAGACTTAATTAATATATATATATATATATATATATATATATATATATATATATAAATTCGGATTTTATTTTAGGGTTTTGATTAATTCCTTTTAACCGCTATATATATGATATGTAGCAGCCATTTTAGGAATAATCATCATAACCTCACAAACCCTAGCCGCTCTTAGAGAAAGCCTAGAGAGAAAACCTCTAAAAATCATGATCCTTCGTGGCTAGTACCACAGTTCTCTTTACTGTAGATCGTGTGACGATTCGCAGACGTTCGTGTGGATACCGTAGAGATGTAGTACCGTGAGGAATTGCGTTGAAGATTCGAAGCGTTCCAGAAAATTCTATAATCGGTATAATATCTAAACACTGAATTATTATGTTTTCGCATGGATCCTATTTTAGGGTTTTGGATTTAGCATTATAATTTTTATTTTCCACTGCGTTTTTATGCCGATATCCCTACAACTTCGGGAAAAAAGGCGTCTCCTTTTTCCTCGGAGATTCTTAAAGAGAAGGCTGATTCTACTAAAAAGCTTCTATACATGGAGAGTTATGATGGTACCGGAGATCCATATGACCACAACCAGGCGTTTGATAGGCTGATGAATTACTATGATTTTTCGGATGCAGCCAAGTGCCAAACTTTTGTGACGACACTAAGGAAGGATGTGAGGCAGTGGATGGGAACTCTGCCTTCAGATTCCATTTCATCTTGGACAGATCTATGTAGCAAGTTCCATGCTCGTTTTGGAAGAAACAAGAGGAAAGGAAAGCCTACTGGCTCGTTGGCTCAAGTTCGTCAATATTCGAATGAGTCTTTGAGCCAGTATGTGAAGAGATTCAGAGAAGCTGTTGGCCAAGTGACTGATCTCAATGATCTTCAGGCTGTTGGGCTATTTCAAAATGGCCTCGACCTAGTGAAGTAGGAGAAGCTGGTGAAGAAGCTGATGTTTCACCACCCAAAAAGTTTAGCCGAAGCCTTTGATAAAACAAAGGGATATATTGTGGTGGAGGAAGCTATAAATAGCTTGAAGCGTCCTTATTCGGACAGGATGAAGAAAAAAGACAAAGATAAAGCTGAGGGCAGTCATAAGAAGAACGGTGGGAATAATGATCGTTCTGAAGGGAGTTCTAAGAGATATAACAATAGCTGGTGTCCGGGAGGAGGTTGTCCGACTGTTCCGAGACAGAAGGTGAATACAGTATACACTCAGTTGAATATGGATCAGGCTACCATTTTGGATCGAATCAAAGAACAACGTTATTTTGAACCTCCTCGGGATAATCTTAAGCCTAGGTCTAGTAATTCTCATAAATATTGTGATTATCATTAGGCAGCGGTGCATGGAACTAATGACTGTAGGAGTTTAAAGAGTTCATTGAAAGGAATGTCCAGAGTGGTACTCTGGGTCAATATGTGGCTAGAAGAGAGCCTCAAGAAGAACAACAGAGGAACATCGGGCGCTCAGTCGAATTATTTCAACCCGATTCAACTGCGCACAATTGGCTCCAAATCGGCCCGGTGAGGCATGTTGTGGATGTAATTACTGGGGGAACTACTGGTAAGGTTGCTGGGAAGAAAAGACGTGGATATTTGGATTCGGTCGTGTTAGTGGCGGGTACCCTCCCGAAGACTGAAAGACCGTATCCAGATACGGTAATTTCTTTTACCGATGAGGACTATCCTTCTGAGCCCATCGAACCCCATGAAGGAGCCTTGGTAATTACTGCACAAGTGGGTTCTGTAACGCCCCCAAAATAGGTCCACACGACCCATTCTGAGTCGCCAGATATCGACTATAAAAATCAAATATAAACTTCATTTATATAAGCTGCTGAATGTCGTATGATGACGACGAATGAGATATTTATGAGTTTTAATACAAATGTATGTAACTCTCATGGTGCCTCGACCACAACCTTACAATGGTACTACATAAAAAAATGCAGTCAAAAAACTATTTTAGAAATTAAAATCTTTGGGAAGTGCTCAAGAAACCTTCGTATATGGGAGGAGGCCGTGCGTCAGGTTATGATAGAAATCATATGTCCCACAGAATTATCCTTGGTTGACTCAATAGACCCCAAAGAAAAATAAGAAGATTACTATCATGTTCTTTCCAATGGTGAGTCTTCTTCGACATATAACTATCTCTCCTTTGTCTGCGCAATTGAAAATTATATTTCAACCAAACTCCAAGATCATATAGGTAGTGCTTTAAGTAGATATACTCGAAGAAGTGGATGTGCACAACCATGTCTTATGATAACACGAGATTGTATGTCATTAGACATCTTGTATAATAGTGGCAAAACACCCTTCCAAAGTTGGGTTCACCTCACCCTATTCGGTTCACCAAAATTAAATATCAAATGAAGTATACAATACGACACACTTATCTAAAGTTCTCAATAAAATTATTTCCATACTATTTAGGGAGAACCTCAACAGCTATAGACCACCATTCTATTCTCTCTGTTATTCCGCATTCGACCCAAATTTACACTCTTATTACACCAAAAGAAATTGTGAAGTAAAAGGTGAGACACACTAAACCAAAGTAAAGAATATCATAACTAAAGATAATTTACATCATCAATAGCCTTCATCAGTAATAAATCAGAGATTTAAGACATATGGTAGATGATAAAACTTTTCAACAATAGTTGCAGCGGAACGACCAATCCATTATAAGAGACAAATAGACCATCAAGTCTATTATCTTCTCCATGTTAAAAGTCCACCAATAATATTTTATCCCTGTAACATCAATCAACAATTCATGTCCACAATCATATGAATAACTCATAATCATAATTGTGATTCTAAATTCTCTTTCGCACCTGGACGAAGATAATTTTCATCACCTATCTTCACCTAAAACATCAAAAATCATGGTTATACCAAATCACAATTCCTCGCTTCATAATCAAACTAATAAATTCATCTTTGCACTATGGCCAAAGATATTCATTAATAATTCATCTTTGCACTATACATGTCAAAGACATACAATCATATTTTAGAAGAGTCAGTAGAGCATGATATCTACTATCTTTTATGAATTAAAAGTTTATAATCAATATTTTATCATTTGAGACTCGAACAATAAATAATCCACATCATCAAATCATCCCTGCACTACGGCCGAGGATATTCATATAATCATCGATAGTCATGATTATCTAGAATAATCCACAGTTATAATCATACCAATAAATGTCCTTAATGCATTACGTACGATGAGGGACTTTTACCACATCATCTATAACATTACGGGTCATGATTATATCGAATGATCCTCGGTCATAATCATACCAATAAGCAGTTCATCATCTACGCATGTAAGCCAAAGATATTCATCAATCAATAGTTCATCTTTGCACGTAAGCCAAAATATATACAATGTAAAACCAATAATCAATAGTCCATCTTTGCATAAGCCAAAGATATACAATCAAAATCAATAATCAATGATCCATCTTTGCACGTAAAAGCAAAGATGACTTTCATCATAATATAAGCGTGAGGATGATGACAATGATATAAGCGATTAATCAAAGCGAAATCAAGGATAAATATTAAAGACTTTAATATTACAAACTTTATTTATATTTCGTCTCACGGAGTTTACTTTGTGGTGGTTGATCACGTATATATATATATATATATATATATATATATATATATATATATATATCGCTTTTATATATTTACATTTTCGATCCCCATGAATAGTTGCTTCATGGTGGTTGATCCTGTCTAGGAGTGATCATTCGGTTAGGCAAAACATACAAATTGCGGTATCATGTGAGCCTAGGAATCATGTGATCACAGTTTGATCTCTTGAATCTAGATTGGTTCCCATGATGGACATTTTTAAATTTATGGCGACTTGTACATTATTTCTGAGTGTACGAATTTCCTTGGATGGTTGTCATGCCCATGAGGGAGTTCGACCTTGCTTTGTATAATATTTTCTCGAGAATGCTTTGCATCTAGAAAATAAAAGCAAACAAAATAGAACATTTAATAATAAAATGGAAGTATGAAAAGGTCTCAATTCTATTGAGCACGGGGTTTGAAAAACCTCTTTTACAAAACGTCATTGCTATATCTTGGTTAAAAGCTGAATTTTTCTATAAAATTCAAACCTTGTGTATATAGGTGCGACGAGGCCTCGCCTTTACTTTCAAATAATTGCACATTGATCACACACACACACACACACATTCATATAACAATTTCTTTGAAAAGTGGCGGTCCAGTAGTAGTAACACGGATGTCGGGGGTGCCTAACACCTTCCCTCGCATAATCAAGCCCCGGACCCAAAATGAATCTCGGTTTCAGAGACCCGTCTAGCGGTGTCAAATCCTTTGGGTCGATGTGCAAACCTTTTTGATTTGCGTTAGTGCTGAACGATTAAATACACCAATGGCGACTCTTAAAGTCAAATAAATCGACATTATACATATGGGACCTTTTCACTTGTTTTTTTCAAACAAATCTCACATTAACATGAGAACACCAAAGAACAAGTGAAAAAGGACACTCAAAAAATCCCGGCGTCGACGGTGGCGCGACTCTTTGGGGACTCGAGTAAGAGGGCTAAAGCCGCTATTACAAGCTTTTCAAAATTGTTATATGCTTGTGTGTGAATGTTGCATTTACATTTATGATGAATGTGTCTGAATGCATCTTAATTCTTGCCTTTGCTAAATATCTATCTGTGATATTAGTGCTTGCGCACATATCATCATTTTGCATAAGCGGTGAGACCGTTGTATGTGAATGTATGTTGTGTGTGGTCCCTCCACGGAGGAGGAGGCTATCTGTCGGTGTTTGATTCTTTGGACTCGTGGGAAGAATAATTCCCCGGGGCTCGGGAAAGGCACCACTCAGATTCGCTCAGTTGAGCAATAGGATTAACTTCCGTCAAGTAGATTGCGATGATGGGAACCTTCATGCCAAAAAAGCCGCGAGAGTAACCTAAGATAGGTCGACCTACGATAAACAAAGCGCGAAGGAAGTCTCTTCATACTTTCCCATTTAAATTACTTGTAATTTCAATTACTTGTCAATCTCGATGTAAAGGAAAATATGAAGAATATGTGTAAATGCATATTAAGGCTTTACATCTTTATTAAATGACACCCATTTTGCGGGATAATATTCCTAAAATGGACACGTTATGATAGCATGTAAAATTTTTATACATTTCCCTAAGACTAAACTACATAAGTTTTTGTAGGGAAGCAATTGATCCATTTCTGATTCGAAGACCAAAAAGGGCATTAAGGCCCGATCGAGATATGGATAAAAGTGCCCAACTGATCGACTTACATCTCATGAAGAGTTGAAAAAATTAAGCTATCAAATAGCGAGTTGGTTGTTATGCTCAAAGAACTACACCAATCTATTTCGGGGTCCACAAATACCCATCCACGAGAATCCTCTGCATGGAGGAATCGAGGCCAAACAATGCCTACTCGACGAGTCATCCACACGGGAGGCAATCGGGGTATTGGCAAAAGATGGAAACCGGATATCTAAACCTCATTCAATAAAGAAATCACAAATCTCGGGGATGATCGAGCTGGGGATATAAGAAAGAAAGTCCAACAAATGGAGGAGACCATCGGTCGATCAAGGACTTTGGAAATTATGGGAGTGTCACCTATTCGGATCTTTTGCATATTCGGGGCGATTATCTACCAAATTCAAAGTCGAGTTTGAAAAAGTACAATGGGGAAAGCGATCCTATCGCTTTTTGAAAGTGTACATTGGCGAACTAGGATCTTATCTTTGAAGATGAAAGCCTCGAGAATCGACTTTTCAAAAAGAGTCTCTTTGGAGAGGCTAAAAACTGGTATGCAAACTTGACAATGCCAAAATCCACAATTTGGGAAGAATTGGCCCACGCCTTTCTAAATCGGTACAATTTTCGATCACAAATGGCTTTTGATCGATACCAAGTGACTAAAGTAAAAAAGCAAAATCTTGAATCTTTAGAGAATATGCCCAAAGGTGGAGACATCTAGCGGTATGCAAGTCATTCCATCAATAATGAAGCGAGATGGTGATAGCGTTTATTGATATCAAGAGGCTCCGTACTACTGAGAGGATCTAGCGAGGCATAGGAAAGCCATTCTCGAAAATGATCAAAACACGGCGAAATGGCGGAGATGGGCTAAAAGCGAGGCAAGATTAAAGACTTCTTTGCCTTGGAAGCGATCGCATGACATATCTGATGGCAAGTATCGAGCGATCCTAGGTGTGTGCGATAAAGCAATGAAGATGTATCCCTTGTTATGCGAGGGGCAAGTTAGGAGACCAACCTACGGTCCCCCATTTGGAAAATACAAGACAATCGCCATCTCAACAACGAATTTGCATTTAACCAATACCCGGATAGGAAAAGAAAATTTGAAAGAGCGGAAAATTGGGTGTTGTTTCACTCCACTGGCGATTCCTTGAACATGTCTTGGCGATATTAATGGATCACTAAGAAAATTACGAAGCTGGCTCCACCTCTAGAACCGGGGAGCAAAAGATATAATCAAGCCAAAGATGTGCTTACCACTCGGGTCTCGAGGGACATAATCTGAAGATTGTTGGTCCTTAAAGCATAAAATTCAAAATCGATCGAAAGTGGCGTTATTGTGGTCAACAACTTTGATCAACAAAATGTCAACACCAACCTTCCATTTTGACATGATATGGAAGAAGTAAACATGATCGAATTCGGGGAAATATTTGAAATATATCAATTAAATAAGTGCATCTGAAGGATGAGGACTACCCCAAAGGCGCGAGAACAAATGTCCTAAAATGGGAAAACTTCGGAGGAAGGTATCATAGTAATGCAAAAATTAGAGGCGATCGAACCAAGTAAATCTGCTAGCATTAAGGCGATAGTGTGCTTGACATCGGGATCTGAGGCATTTCTTCACTCAACTATCGGAAGGCCAAGAAAAGGGGATGATAAAATTGCTAGCGAGACCCATGCCACGGAAAAATCGCTTGGGGAATCACGAACTCTCAAAGAAGAAAGATCAAACAACCTCCACAGAGAGTCAAAAAATTCACCCCTCTAAGCAAATCCAATGAAGAAATGCTACACTTTACGATAAGCGAAGGAAGGATTCTTGAGTTGCTTGCCTCTGTAAATCCCAAGATAAAGAGCTATGATTCCACCAAGATATGTCTCTACCATTCTAACTCACTTGGACATCTGTTGAGGAATGTTGGGCTTTGCGACATAAAATCGAGGATCTCATTGAAAATGGAAATTTGGAGATAGAAATTCCCATGACCAAAAAAAAAAAGCGAAAAAGCAATAAAAAGCTTAAGATGTCCACTTGAGGCAGGCGGTTCAAATGAGGTGAAGGCTATGGCGATAATCTGGCGAGAACACAAGATGGAAGCGATCTAATGCGAGGAAATGATAGAAGAGACAAGGGAATCCCCGAAGGAGGTTCCTCATGACATCAACATCTTGTGGTCGAAGATAACAACCACGTTCTGATTTTATCACCTTGGATGATCGGAGGAAATCTAATCCTTTCGAGGAAGAAAAAAGCAAAAAAGGAAAGTTCCTTGCAAGAAATGCGACAACGATTCGAGGGAGATTTCATGGTGAATCCTCTCAAGCCCGGGAAAAGCGTGAAGGAGCGAGATGAAGAAAAGGTGGTGAGGTTGTCGGAAACCAACCCATCAAAGAATCAAGATTTCATACCTTTTTGCGATGGGTCGGCTCAAGCATCCACGAAGAATGTCTTGAACGAGAAGCGATCAAGTTATGGCCATAAGTGAAGACATTCAAAACCAAGAAGTAACCTCATCGCGAGCCTTGAAGGCAACACTGACCAGCGACAATTTGGACTATCGGGGCCTCAATTAGCCAAAAAGATGTAGATCCGAGGGGATAAAGTTGCGAGTTCGAGAAGATGTTGGGGACGGTATCACTTCGCTGCGATATGCTTTTTATTTTCCATGCATATAAAAAAAAAAAAAAAAAAAAAAAAAAAAAAAAAAAAAAAAAAAAAAAAAAAAAAAAAAAAAAAAAAAAAAAAAAAAAAAAAAAAAAAAAAAAAAAAAAAAAAAAAAAAAAATCAAATCATTGGGTTTGACTCATCAAGCTGAAACTACGAAAGACTGATCTCCCCTCTTGATAGGATGCGTGGCGACCATTTATGGTGCGGTCAAACCAAACAAAAACCCAAAAAAAAACCCAAAACCAAACACTTCTCAAACAAACACTTCTCAAACTTCTCAAACAAACTTCTCAAACAAACGCTTTCAAACAAACACTTTTCAAGCAGTTTATCTTATCAAGTAGGAACTACGCGACACGATCTCCCACACTCACGGGAATCGTAGGCAACCACCGGTGGTGCGGTCGACCCTCAGCGAAGCGTCCAAATCAAGCGTCGATCCCGAGAGCGACCCTCCAAGTCGGCGACCTATGTGTGGAAGACCCAACAACACTTTGCAATGTCATTCCATCAAATCGGCACAAATCCGAGAAAGGAAGAAGCAGCGATATGCGAAGACTGACCAACGGCGAGGACCTTCAAAGATTCGACACCCTTAATCACGAGTCTTCATCAAATCAAGAAGAAAATCAAGGCCAGATTGCAATAACAAGTCGGGAATAATGATTGAAGGCATCAAAACCCAAGTCTATACTTGTTCACCATCGATCTGAGAGAAAAAGTCTCTTGCGATCTCGGCATCTTATCAGCCCATCTGTCAAAGCGACTATCCCAGACAACAAGCAAGGCTGGGGTAATTTCAAAATCGACGACAACCCGATATTACGACCACTACAACAAGACTTGGGCAATCTCGAAAACAGCGACAACTCAACACTGGGGCATTTATCAAACATCCTAAAGAGGAAAATGCCCCGATCGACACCATCGACATGGTCCATCATCATCAAAGCTTCCCACATCGGCTCATTAGCGATTTGGATATTACTCACTTGCGACTTCATCAACAAAGAGAGTTTTTCGTATGAATCCAGAACATCGGTATGTGAAAGAATTTGGGGCATTTTCGATTCGAGGAAGCGAAGGATTTTAAAGGCGGGATCGGGCCTCTCATCAAAAAGAAGGAAAACTCTGAAAGAAATCATGGCGACATTAGCTTGCCCCTCTGAAAGAAGGGAAAAATTCTCAAAAAGTTCTTAACTTTCGAAGCCCAATGACAAAAGGTCTGGCGAATGAAATCTACACCAACAAATGTGTTAATTTCGTCAAATCCTCATAAATTGAGGCCTCTACTAAAGTTCAAAAGTTCGGCGACAAAAAAGTGAAAATTGCACCCCCGGGGATATCAGCGGCATTGGTCATCGATTCGGTAGGGTTCTTGAATCAAATATTCAAGGAAATGGGGCACCATCACTCAGCAATGAAGAAAACTCCAAATCACCTCAAAAAGGGTGAAGCGCTACATCAGCGTACATTTCTATCAAGCGTAACATCACATCGAGTGATGCGCAAAAGCAAACCTTTGAATATTACTTGGTGAAGGTATCGGAAGATCCGGTATTCAAAACCATTATCTTCAAATTGATTGCGACATCAAAGGCAGTTCGGTGATGAAAGTTTTGAATACCACCATTTGAGTGGGAAGCCAAAACAATTGGGCGATAACGCGTGTTCAACTACCAGCAGGGGCACGCAGATTATAAACTACCGGCTATACATCGGGAAGGCACGGTGATTTGAGCGTCATCCCCATCGAGAGATGGAAAACATCTCAACTTATCTTCATCAAATAAGCGTCAGCGATTAAATGCCAAACCATTGGAGTCGACACCGGCATAGGCATCAACAATGATCGGTAAAGGTAAAGCGATTTGCAAAAACATTTTAAACATGCATCATAACATTCATTACATTTGCGATTTGCGATTTGCTGCGATATACGAAATCACGATGTGCGATTCGAGTTGAAGTGCGATTGGCGAAAGCGAAATGGCGAAATCTGAAGTGCTGAAATCACGATGTGCGATTTCTGACTGCGATTTCTTGAAAACATTTTAACATTCATCATAACATTCATTACATTGCGATTTGCATCATTAAAATACATTGTCATATTTCAAGTGTCTACTAATCTTTATCATGTCCATTCCATTGCATTGCATGAACATGATAAAGAGGGCATCTATGAACACTCGAAATTTTCTTTTTCTATTACTAACTATGCGGGGAGGGCAAAAGCATCTTTTTCACACTCGGAGGTAACCTGGAGGAGGACATCATTTCAACATCAAGTCAAGCCAACCTCGGAGATAACCACGAGTACATTGAGTCAACAACATGACCATCTCGGAGATAACCACAGGAAAAACCGCTTCTGTTTGTGCAAAAAGGAGATAACCCGGGAGGGCAAAATGGTCATTTGCCAACTCAACTTCACTTCAAATCAAATACACTCATGTTAACTCAAATTGATTCAAAATTAGTCCCCACAAGACTCATATCTTAACCCGGGCGAAAACTACTTGAAAGCAGCTCACCGGATTGCACTGCGGGGAACGGGAATGCTATTTCGGTCATGGACCCATCTTCTGGAATCAAAAAGGCAAATCCCATGTCATTGCGTAACTCTCGACAAAAAGCGATCGAAGATGGTCTTGTACACCTCGTTCGGATGCTCGGATTGAAGTTACTGCAAGTTTGGCGGACATTACATTGCGCAGTGCGCGTCTTGAGACAGCGGGACCCGTGGAACCCGGGCGATTCGAGGCGGCCAGCGAGGTGTGTACGAGAAAGGCTGCTTGGTACACTGCTGACAATCGATTCTATAAATATGGGGCTTGGGCTAGCCATTTTGGGAGAGAAAAAGCGAGGAAGCCACATCGATTGGCTTTGTATACCCCATATATTGAGTGTTTGCTCTTTTTCAAACACTTTTGAGCTTATATTTTGTTATATTTTTTCCATGGGGGGTGAGTATTCATCCATATAAGTCATAGAAGTCTACTTTGGCGTTACTGTAAGCCTTCTCACATTCTATAAAGCCTTCTTCTCATATTAGCACACACTTTGTTATACACATTGAGAGTCGTGTTGTGTGCGTTTGCGGACTTGGTCAAGTGGTTTTTCATTTATATATATATATATATATATATATATATATATATATTTTATATATGGACTAACATTATCGAGTTATGCCTCGATTGAGCCTGAACTTGATGCAGGCGTTTATTGCTTTTATATATATATATATATATATATATATATATATATATATATATATATATATATATATATATATATATATTCGAGACATATCGATGAGCCTGGATTTTACATCAGGAGCATTTATTTATATATATATATATATATATATATATATATATATATATATATATATATATATAATTGTTATCGGACATATCGATGAGCACAGATTTTACATCGGTGCATTTTTATATATATATATATATATATATATATATATATATATATATATATATATATATATAATTGTTGTCGGACATATCAGATGAGCACAGGATTTACACATCAGGTGCGTTTCTTTTACTTATATATATATATATATATATATATATATATATATATATATATATATATTATATATATTTTCGGGCACTGGAGTTTACTTATTGGCCTTTTTTTTGACTTTATTTACATTTAAGTCACTTTTGAGTTTACTTACGTGGCGGTTGATCGCTTTTCTGACTTTATTTACATTTATCGTCCCACAGAGTTTACTTGGCGTGGTGGTGGTTTATCTTTATTTATATATATATATATATATATATATATATATATATATATATATATATATATATATATATTTACGCTTTTATATATTTACATTTTCGATCCCCATGGAGTTGCTTACGTGGTGGTTGATGATCATGTATATATATATATATATATATATTTATAACTTTTATATATATAGCGCTTTACTTGCTTTCCATACAAATTGCGGTATCATGTGAGCCTAGGAATCATGTGATCACAGATTGATCTCTTGAATCTAGATTGGTTCCCATGATGGACATTTTTTAATTTATAAGTAGCTTGTACATTATTTTACGATTATGAATTTCCTTGGATGGTTGTCATGCCCATGAGGAGTTAACGACTGCTTTGTATATTATTTTCTCGAGAATGCTTCGCATCTCGAAAATAAAAAGCAAACAATAGAACATTTAATAATAAAATGGAAGTATGAAAAGGTCTCAATTCTATTGAGCACGGGGTTTGAAAAACCTCTTTTACAAAAACGTCATTGCTATATCTTGGTTAAAAGCTGAATTTTCTATAAAATTCAAACCTTGTGTATATATATAGGTGTGCTTGAGCGAGGCCTCACTTTTACTTTCAAATAATTGCACATTGATCACACACACACACACACACACACACATTCATATAACAATTTCTTTGAAAAGTGGCGGTCATAGTGGTAACACGGATGTCGGGAAGTGCCTAACACCTTCCCTCGCATAATCAAGCCCCGGACCCAAAATGAATCTCGGTTTCATAGACCCGTCTAGCGGTGTCAAATCCTTTTGCGTTGGGTCGATGTGCAAACCTTTTTCGATTTGCGTTAGTGCGACGATTAAATACACCAATGGCGACTCTTAAAGTCAAATCGTCGACATTATACATATCGGACCTTTTTCACTTATTTTTTCAAACAAATCTCACATTAACATGAGAACACCAAAAGAACAAGTAGCGAAAAGGACACTCAAATAACCTTTATCAATTTAACCATTTACTAAATAACATAATAATTATAAGAAAATTGAATACTTTCATTTCATAAAATTCGGGGTCTCACGATCTCCCTCCTTATGAAATTTTGCCCTCGAAATTTACGTGACGTACACAGTATTGAAGAGATGAGAATACCTCGCTTTCTTCAATTGTACCTTCCCGGTTATTTCCTTTGTATCATGATTTTCCCATTACTCATCTCATGTATTTCATATATCATTCTAGAATATATCTTCAAAACAAAGGTTAATTGACATATCACTGATTTGTCAACTTATCAAGTAAACAATTTAGAACTTAGGTAAGTCACACTAGCGAAGTGTATAACTTCGTCTCTCCCTCCTAGTTCTAGACTCTTATCTCCGCCATGACAACTATATCCCTAAGCTCGATATCATTTTGTAGCGCCCCAAAATATGTCCACATGACCCATTACGAGTAACGGATATCACTTTATAAAAATCAAATATAAACTTCATTTATATAAGCTGTTGAGCGTAAATGTAAAGAATACGACCAATGAGATAAAGCTGTGAGTTTTAATACAAATGTATGTAACTCTCATGGTGCCTCGACCACAACCTTACAATGGTACTTTACATAAAAGTACAATCAAAACTATTTTAGAAATTAAAATCTTTGGGAAGTGCTCGAGAAACCTTGAAATGGGAGGCCAAATCACAGGTTATGATAGATATCATATATCCACGAAATTATCCTTGGTTGAACCAATAGACCCCCAAAGAAAAGCGAGAAGATTACTATCATGTTCTTTCCAATGGTGAGTCTTCTCTTGACATATAACTATCTCCCAGCATACGCAATTGAAAATTATATTTCAACCAAACTCAAGATCATATAGGTAGTGCTTTCGTAGATATACTTTGCAAGTGGATGTGCACAACCACATCTTTATGATAACACGAGGTTGTATGTCATTAGACATCTTGTATGATAGTGGCAAAACACCCTTCAAAGTTGGGTTCACCTCACCCTATTCGGTTCACCAAAATTAAATATCAAATGGCGTATACAATCGACACACTTATCTAAAGTTCCCAATAAAATTATTTCCATACTATTTAGGGAGAACCTCAATAGCTATAGACCCTTGATTCTATTCTCCTATTACCCCAGCTCGAGGCCAATTACACTCTTATTACACGAAAAGAATTGTGAAGTAAAAAGGGTGAAGCTAACTAACCGATAAAGAATATCATGACTAAAGATAATTTACATCATCAATAGCCTTCATCGAGTAATAAATCGGAGATTTAGGACATATGGTAGATGATAAAACTTTTCAACCATAGTTGCGGTAGACTAACAATCCATTAGAAGAGTCGAATAGACCATCAGTCTATTATCTTCTCCATGTTAAAAGTCGATAATAATATTTTATCCATGTAACATCAATCAACAATTCATGTCCACAATCATATGAATAACTCATAATCATAATTATGATTCTAAATTTCTCTTCGCACCCAGGACAAAGATAATTTTTATCACCTATCTTCACGAAACATCAAAAATCATGGTTATACCAAATCACAATTCCTATTCATAATCATACTAATAAATTCATCTTTGCTTACTACTGACCAAAGATATTCATTAACAATTTATCTTTGTACTACGGGGCCAAAGACATACTGTTGTATTTTAGAAGAGTCAAGTAGAGTATGATATCTACTATTTTTACTGAATTAAAAGTTTATAATCAATATTTTATATTTGAGACTCGACAATAAATAATCCACATCATCAAATCATCCCCGCACTACGACCAAGGATATTCATGTAATCATCGATAGTCGTGATTATACCGAATAATCCACAGTTATAATCATACCAATAAGCATACATTAATGCACTACTACGGACGATGAGGACTTTTACCACATCATCTATAACATTACTGGTCATGATTATATCGAATGATCCTGGTCATAATCATACCAATAAGCAGTTCATCTATGCACATAAGCCAAAGATATTCATTGATCAATAATTCATCTTTGCACGTAAGCAAAGATATACAATTTGTAATACCAATAATCAATAGTCCATCTTTGCGCGTAAGCAAAGATATACAATTTATAAAATCAATAATCAAGCGGTCCATCTTTGCACGTAAGCAAAGATGACTTTCATCATAATATAAGCATGAGGATGATGACAATGATATAAGCATTAATCAAGCGAAATCAAGGATAAATATTAAAGACTTTAAATTTATCCAGAGTTTAAAAATATCCAAATTGTCAACATGGTACTGCTTTGTGGACTAAAATTCAAGAATAATATTCATGTACCAAAAATAATTTGGACAGAAAAGAAATATATTTTTCGAGTAAATAGTACCCCGTGAATAGTACTATATGAATAGTACTTCGGGAATAGTACCTCAGCATGAAAAGTACTCTAAATACTCGAGTGAATAATATTCGGGTGAATAGTAAATTAGGTGAATAGTAACCCGTGAATAGTAACTCGTGAATAGTACTCCGACAAGAAAAGTGCCCCGAATACCCAAGTGAACAATACTATAGTGAATAGTAATCAGGTGATAGTAACCCGTGATAGTAACTCGTAAAAAAATACCAAAGAAAATGATATTCCATGACGAGTACAAAAGAAATGATATGTCATACGAGTATAATAGAATATACAAAACTGCAAATGGATTTTCATCCGCCATGCGGTAATCCACATAGACAGATCATTTCCACAATTTAATAAAGAATGAATACGAATGATCATTCACCACGCATGCAGTAATCCACCACAGACCGAGTTATTCCAACGAGAATAATAAAGAATGGAATAACAAAAGAATTCACCGAAGGCATCGATAGATAAAGCCCTTAGCGGTGAGTTATTCCAACAGAATAATACATAATGGAACCAGGTCATGCGTAATCTGCACAGACAGGATATTCCAACAGAATAATAAAGAATGGAACCAGGTCATGCGTAATCCGCACAGACATGATATTCTAACAGAATAATAAAGAACAAAATCAGGTCATGCGTAATCCTCACAGACAGGATATTCCAACAGAATAATAAAGAATAGAATAACAGAAGAATTTCACCATGTATACGGTAATCCGCGTATACAGGTTATTCCAACAGAATAATAAGTAATGAAATAACAATAACTCTCTTCATGAATACGAAAGAAATAATACCCCTTACCATAATAATAATATCCCTTACCCTCGAAAAATTTGGATCTTTGGAATAGTGAGATAGCAGACTTCTCTTCTTCTTTCTCTCTATAATTTATCTCTATAATAATTGCTCTATAGCTTTAGTGAATTGGTGAAAAATAATGAAGGAATGAGCTTCTATTTATAGGAAAATATAGTTTCGATAATTGCACATTTTGGGGCTCGAAATATTACAGTATAATACCTTCATCTTTTTCTTCAATTTTAATTTAGTCCTGCAAGTATTATCAAACATTCACCATCTCCCCTAATAATAAATCATGTGAATCAATAGTTCTAGACATGTGAACATACGAATTATAGTATAGTACCTCCATCTATACCTACATTTTTAACTTAGTCATGCAAGTATTATCAATCTTGCACCACCTCCCCTAATAGTACAAGAATGTGAATCAATAGTACACACATGTAAACAAATGGTTATAAGCATGTGAATTAATAGCAATTAATTACTCATTTATCCGGTTAATTACCCAATTGGTCAATATAACGTCCAGACATCAATTATTATTGAAATAAATGTCGATTTTCACTAACACTAATAATTCTAACACAATGGAACTATCAATTTCATCTTTAATCAACACGAACTTATTCATCATTAATATTATAACTCACAATATTTAACAACCTGGTGGTTCCCAGGAAAGAGGGGGCTTTCCGATAAGGATTTTTCCTTATTGGCGCGCAATTAGGTGACCAAACCTCTCCTTGACAGAAAACTTCTAGACATTGTCAATATTGCAAATAATAACATGAATAACTTTGTCGTAACAATTATTGATTTAATAATATAACATATTATGTAGATGATACTGTGAAAATAATTGAATCAATATTATGAGAGATATGATGCAGCAATTACTGTAGCAATAATTGAGTATAACTGAGTGACTTCTTACGTAAGCATCAATCATCAATACTGGTGTGCTTCTTATGAACCCCGTGTATTCTTTGTACTTTTACTACCGGGTAGTTCAACAGTTTTAACGGTAACACTTTCGTCATTATTTTTATAAAATGATAATACTGTCGTTTTCTAAATACTACAATATTTTTGTTGTGGGGTTCACCAATGATTGTGCCGTCGTACGGATATTCCCCGACAAAAAGAAAATTTTATATCAACTTGCTTACTTTGTAAAATTTTCAAATATCACCCTTAACTTTAACCTTTATCAATTTAACCATTTACTAAATAACATAATAATTATAAGAAAATTGAATACTTTCATTTAATAAAATTCGGGGTCTCATAGGTTCAGTGGATATGAAGCATATGATGATTGATAATGGGTCTTCTGTTGATATTCTATACGCACATGTTTATCAGAGGATGCATTTGGATGGGCGAAAGATGGAGATCGGGCAGGAGGGTCCTTTATATGGCTTCAACAATGATCCAGTCAAGGTGGCAGGGACTATTGAGCTGTCAGTCATATTTAGCACAGCTCCACAACAGGTAGAAATAATGTGCTCCTTACTTTAAAATCAAGTTCCCAGCGTTACATGGAGTTGGTGAAGTGGCTGGATATCTGGAGTTGGCTTACAACGCTATCAGAATGTTGTGATTGCTTCGGGGGTAGGGGTTAGCAAGCAAAAACAGACTATGGCTATCAACATTGAGCCATTTACTGAAAGAAGTTCAGAGCAATTAGTCATGCCGGCTGAAGAGACTGAGGAGTTCGAACTGATTTCGGGTAAGAAGGACAAGACGGTGAAGATTAGGTTCAGGTCTGCCGGAACCTCTCCGAACGAACCTAATAGAACTACTTTGGTGGTATGCTGACATCTTCGCTTGGATGCCTAGTGATATGCCTGGGGTAAGCAGAAAGGTTGCGGAGCATCGGCTATAAGTGGACCCGGCGAAGAAGCCAGTTCGACAAAAGAGGCGGATATTTGAACCGGAGCGACAGAGGATTATTGATGAAGAAATTGTAAAGCTGCTGGCGATGGATTTTATATTTGAGATCCAGAGTGGATGGTGAATGTGGTTCTAGTCCAGAAACAGAATGGCAAGTGGAGAGTTTGTATAGATTACACTGACTTGAATAAGGCGTGCCCGAAAGACTTTTATCCTTTACCACACATCAATCAGCTCATCGATGTGACTTCGGGGTATGCATTACTTAGTTTTATGGATGTTTTCTCGGCGTATCATCAGATTTCTATGTGTAAAGAGGATATCCCGAAGATGGCTTTCATTACGCATCGGTCAGTGTATGCTTATAAGAAGATGACATTCGGTTTGCTGAATGCGGGTGCCACATACCAGAGGATGATGAACTACGTCTTCACAAGGCAGTTGAGGAGGAATATGGAGGTCTACATCGATGATATGATCGTCAAGAGTATGACAGTGCAAGGGCATTTGGATAATTTAGAGGAATGTTTCCAGACAGTGCGTCAATACAATCTGAAGCTGAATCCAACTAAATGTACCTTTAGACTTGGTGAAGGTAAATTTCTGGGTTATCTGGTTAGCAAACGGGGTATCGAAGCAAATCCAGAAAAGATCCAGGCCATCATAGACATGAAGTCCCCTCAATCCTATAAAGACGTTCAATGTCTAACGGGCAGAATAACAGCTTTGAGGAGGTTCATGTCCAAGTCGACAGTGAGATGTTTGTCTTTCTTTAACATGTTGAAAGGGCCGAAGAATGCTAAGACATTCCAATGGAATTCGTAATGTGAGGACGCCTTCCTAGGAATAAAGAAGTATTTATCTTCGGCGCCTTTGTTGGTGAAACCAGTTCCTGCTGAACCATTGTACTTGTATTTGGCAGCCAGTTCATTAGCAGTGGGAGCAGTTCTGGTGCGCGAAGTAGGGGGTAAGAGGCATTCAGTTTATTATGTAAGCCATGTCTTTAGGGATGCTGAAACAAGGTACCCAAACCTTGAAAAATTTGCCATTGCTTTAATAATAGCTAGTCGAAAGCTTCGGTAATATTTCCAAGATCGGTTGATCATAATATACACGGATCAGCCATTGAAAAAGGTGCTAGGTAAGCCTAAAGTTTCGGGGAGACTTGCTGCTTGGACAATGGAGTTATCTCAATTTTTCATAAAATATCATCCCCGGATGGCTATCAAAGGGCAAGCTTTAGCTGATTTCATGGTCGAATGTTCGTTTTCTAAGACTGATGACAGTTTGGTAGAAGTTGAAGAGTCTGATAGAGCAGTTGCATTACTTCAGTAGAATCAGAGTTTGTGGACGTTGTATGCAGATGAATCTTCTACTTCGAACATTAGTGGAGCGGGTATTATTTTGACAAGTTCGGAGGGATTCAAGGTGCAGTAGGCTATCAGGTTCAGGTTCAGAGCAACAAAAAATGAGGTAGAGTATGAAGCGATGCTATCAAGATTACGACTGGCAAGGAGTCTCAAAGTTCGAAGGTCAATCATCATCAATAAAAGAAGTTTTTTCTCTAATGGTGTTTTATTCAATGGAATTCTGTTTATTTGGTGTAAAGAGGTTCGGTTGGTTTTGCCTCGCCATGAAAATGGTGGACAGGCTGATTCGACCATTCGATGGCAAAACAAATTTTATGGAGTTTAATTAGTGTTCGGAGGTTCGGTTGGATTTGCCTCGCCATGAAAATGGTGAACATGCACTTATGGAGTTTCATTGGTGTTCGGAGGTTCGATTGGACTTATTTGACCATTTGATGGTGAAACATATTTTATGGGGGTTAATTGGTGTAAGGAGGTTCGGTTGGTTTTGCCTCGCCATAAAAATGGTGGATAGGATGATTCGACCATTCGATGGCGAAACAAATTTTATGGAGTTTAATTGGTGTTCGGAGGTTCGGTTGGATTTGCCTCGCCATGAAAATGGTGAACATGCACGGATGGAGTTTCATTGGTGTTCGGAGGTTCGGTTGGACTTATTTGACCATTTGATGGTGAAATATATTTTATGGGGGTTAATTGGTGTAAGGAGGTTCGGTTGGTTTTGCCTCGCCATGAAAATGGTGGATAGGCTGATTCGACCATTCGATGGCGAAACAAATTTTATGGAGTTTAATTGGTGTTCGGAGGTTCAGTTGGATTTGCCTCGCCATGAAAATGATGAACAGGCACGTATGGATTTTCATTGGTGTTCGGAAGTTCGGTTGGTCTTATTCGACCATTTGATGGCGAAACATATTTTATGGGGGTTAATTGGTGTAAGGAGGTTCGGTTGGTTTTGCCTCGCCATGAAAATGGTGGACAGGTTGATTCGACCATTCGATGGCGAAATAAATTTTATGGAGTTTAATTGGTGTTCAGAGATTCGGTTGGATGTGCCTCACCATGAAAATGGTGAACATGTTGATTCGACCATTCGATGGCGAACAGGCACGTTCGGAGGTTCAGTTGGATCAATTCGTCTTAAAGGTGGCGAATTGGGCTGTTGCAGATCTGTCTCACACTTCGGTAACAAATAAGTATTACATTGCTTTATTACCTGATTTTATTTGAAATGTTGAGTTCAAATTATATTATTACTTGGTCTCATGTGTGACGCCCCCAAAATAGGTATACATCACCCATCTTGAGTCGCCAAATACATGGTACAGAATACAAATACAAACTTAATTATACAACCATCGTGTAATATACAATAAAACATAATTGAGAGTTTAAACAGGAATGTTGCCTTCTAGACAAGAATGTTCAGAAGAATATTTCCATGAAAAGATACTGGATGAAGCGCAAATATCCAGGATATTCTACTAATTTCATTGAGTATAGAAGCCAAAACTTTAACCAACTGAGTATATTAGAATATATGAAATTGTAAATGGATTTTCGCCCGCCATGCGGTAATCCACGTAGACATATCATTTCCACAATTTAATAAGGAATGAATATGAAGGATCATTCACCATGCATGTGGTAATCCAAATTGACAGGTTATTCCAACAGAATAATAAAGAATTGAATAATGGAAGAATTCACCGGGCATGCGATATTTACGCATGCACGAGGTTATTCCCAATGAGAATAATAAAGAATGGAACAAGGTCGTACGTAATCGCGTATGTATGTGATATTCCAACGTAATAATAAAGAATGGAACCAGTCACGCGTAATCCGATGCAGATGGGATGTTCCAACGGAATAATAAGGAATGGAACCAGGTCATGCGTACGTAATTACGCATGAGGGCGGGATGTTCCAATGAGAATAATAAAGAATGGAATAACAATAGAATTCACGAGCGTGCGATAGGCCCTTACAGAAAAGTTATTCAATGAGAATAATAAAAAATGGAATAATGAAGAATTTCACCATGTATGCGGTGCTTAGCATAGATGAGTTATTCAACATAATAATAAAGAATGGAATAACAACTCTTACAGTATTGAAAGAAAATAACTCTTTTCATGAATACGAAAGAATAATACCCACTACTTTTAAGAAAGCTGGATATTGGAATATGGAAGTAGAAGAAACTCTTCTTCTTTTTCTCTATAATTTCTCTCTATAATAATTGCTCTAAAGCTTTAGTGAATTGGTGAGAAATGAAGGAAGAATGAGCTTCTATTTATAGTAAAATATAGTTTCGATAATTGCACGTTTTGGGGCTCGAAATATTACAGTACAATACCTTCAACTTTTCTTTCATTTTTAATTTAGTCCTGCAAGTATTATCAAACTTGCACCAACTCCCCTAATAGTATAATGTGAATCAATAGTTCAATCATGTGAATCAATAATTATAATCATGTGAAAATACGAATTATAGTATAGTACCTTCAACTATACCTCCATTTTTAACTTAGTCATGCAATTATTATCAATCTTGCACCAACTCCCCTAATAGTAAATCATGTGAATCAATAGTACACACATGTGAACAAATAGTTATAATCATGTGAATTAATAGCAATTAATTGCTCATTTATCCGATTAATTACCCGACTGGTCAGTAAAACTTCCAGACATCAATTAATATCAGAATAAATGTCAATTTCCACTAACACTAATAATTCCAACACAATAGAACTATTAATTTTATCTTTAATCAACACGAACTTATTCATCATTAATATTATAACTCACAATATTTAACAATCAAAGTCGTTCCGGAAAGAGAGGGCTTCCGATAAGGATTTCTCTTATTGGCGCAAGTGATTAAATGACCAACCTCTCCTTGATGAACTTACAGACATTGTAAATATTGCAATTTAATAATATAACTAACTTTATCGTCTCAATTATTGATTTAATAATATAACATATTATGCGGATGATCTTTGTGACAATAATCGAATCAATAATACGAGAGATATGATGCAAAGAATTATCTTGTAGCAATAATTGAGTATAAGCGGGTGACTTTCACGTAAGCATCAATAATCAATACAGGTAATCTTACTATGCAACCACTGCGATATTCTTTGTACTTTTACTACCGGGTAGTTCAACAGTTTTAACGGTAACACTTTCGCAGTTATTTTTATAAAATGATAATTCTGTCATTTTCTAACTACGACAATACTTCCATTATGGGATCCACCAATGATTGTGCCATCGTACGGATATTCCCCGACAAAAAGAATACTCCTCGACAAAATGAATATTTTATAACAACTTGCATACTTTGCAAAATTTATAAATATTACTCACAACTAGAACATTATATCAAATCCACACCATAATATTCAAAAAAATATTTTGAGAAATTTAAATCTTTATTCATAAAATTTGGGGACTCACAATCTCCCTTCCTTATGAAATTTTGCCCTTGAAATTTACGTACGTACCTGGTATGCCGAAGAGATGGGGATACCTTGACTTCATTTTAGATTCTAACTCTTGAGGTATAACTTTTGAGTGTTGAATACGATCCTTCTTATCCAAGATTTTAACACGTATCTCCTCATACGTTAAATCTTCTGCTATCTCATTTAATTCTAATTCAATAATGTGGTTTGAGTCGTCCACATATTTGCGTAACATCGATACGTAAAAAAAACGTTATGAACACCTGACATATTTGGCCGTAAGACGAGTCTATAGGCTACAGTTCCTACTCGATCGAGGATTATAAATGGGCCAATGAATCGAGGATTGAGCTTTCCTCTCTTTCCAAATCTTGTAACTCCTTTCCATGGAGCAACACGTAATAACACATGATCTCCAATATTGAATTCCGCGTCCTTTCGATGAAGATCAGCATAACTCTTTGGTCGATCTTGTGAGGTTTTTATACGTTGTCGGATCATTTGAATCTTTTCCATAGTCATACGTACCAAATCCGGTCCCAACAACGTTACTTCACCCACCTCATCCCAGCATACTAGAGAATGACACTTTCTTTCATACAACGCCTTAAATGGAGCCATGCCAATACTTGCTTGATAACTATTGTTGTAGAAAAACTCCACCAATGGTAAGAACTTGTCCCAACTTCCCTTGAAGTCAAGGACACAGAGTCTTAATAAATCTTCAAGAGTTTGAATAGTCCTTTCCGATTGCCCATCTGTTTGAGGATGATATGCTGAACTAAATCGCAAATCCGTGCCCATAGTTTTTTGCAAACTAACCCAAAATCTTGAAGTGAATCTTGGGTCTCGATCTGAAACTATGGATATTGGCATACCATGCAATCTTACAATCTTGTTTATATACATACTAGCAAGACGTTCAAGTGTATAAGTTTCTCGTATTGGTAAGAAATGAGCAGACTTGGTCAATCTATCAATAATGACCAAAATCGCATCTATGCCTTGAGAAACCTTGGGAAGACTAGTAACGAAATCCATGGTAATGTGTTCCCACTTTCATTCTGTAATTTCAAGTGATTGCAATGGACCTTTTGGCATTTGATGCTCCGCCTTGACTCGTTGAAAAGTTAGACACCTTGAGATAAACCCCGCTATCTCTATCTTCATATTGCTCCACCAAAATGTATGTCGAAGATCACAATACATTTTGGTACTCCCAGGATGAATTGCAAATGGTGTGTTGTGCGCCTCCATCTTGATTTTATACTTCAAGTCAAAATCGTTAGGAACACAAAGTCTGGGGTTGACTCGAAGTATTCCTTCTTCATCTATTCTTGCTTCTGAAATAGCACCTTCTTGCACTTTCTTCCTCATACGCATCAGCTCCAGGTCTGTAGCTTGAGCAGCTTTAACTTTATCGATTAAGTCGGTTCCACTTGTATATTCTCCATCATCACATGTGTCCCTGGAGTCTTTAACTCTATTTCCATCCTTTCCAAGTCATACAAAATAGGCTTTTGCGTTGACAATATTGCACTCGTACCCGCATATGATCTTCTACTCAATGCATCAGCTACTATGTTCACTTTTCCAGGATGGTATTGAATGGTACGGTCTTAATCTTCAACAGCTCGAGCCAACGTCTTTGGCATATGTTACGTTCGTTTTAGTTGAAGAAATATTTAAGGGTTGAAGAAATGGGTTTTGTACTGGGGTCAATACAAAATTCGATTTCACACTACGGGGGTAGGCCAAGAAGTCTTTAGGAATACGTCAGAAAATTTATTAACGATAAAAATATCATTTAAAAACTGTGACTTTCATCCAAGACTTGGATAGCATATGAAATGCAGGTTTCTCCTAACGGAGTTTCAACCGATAAGTCAAAGTCTAATTTCTCCGGAGTCAAATTTAAACGTTGAGCGCAAGTAGGAGAAATAAAGGAATGGGTAGAACCCAGATCAAATAAAGTATAAACTTATTAGAGTTTATGATTAGCTTACCCGTGATCACCTCGTTCGAATTCCTCGCTTTTTGGGAGGTTACGACAAACGCTCTCCCTTAAACTACCGGTTTTGTCTGGGATACCCTTTGATGCCTCCATCCCAACTAGACTTGACTTTGGTGCACGACAAAATTGGGTTAGGTGACCTTCTTTTCCACAATTGTAACATGCTTTGGACTGCATCGTGCAGTTTGGACTTATGTGTCATTCCCCTCCACATTTATAACATACGACCGGTGGTCGTTCTCCTTCCTTAACAACGGTCTTTGGTCTTTGACGTCTTTCCATCATTATTGAATCTCCTCTTCTTGAAATGTCCACTCTTATTGTCATGACCATGATTACCACCGAAGTGATTACCATTTACGCATGTTGATTCCTCCACGTTTGTTGTCACCGCTCGATGATCGCTACCCTTTGGTATTATCGACTTCAAATTTTACCGCTCTCTCTTGGTTGGGGTTGATTCATTATCGCGCTCCAATAAGCGAGCCCTATTCACAACATCTGAATACAAACACAGTTTATGAGAGAAAAGGTATTGACGTATCTCGGGTTTCAAACCTCTTAGAAACATCTGCATCATTCTCTCCTCATTATCAACCAAGTGGAACGCAAACCGAGATAACTCGACAAACTTTGCTTCGTACTGTGCCACGGTCATATTGTTTTGCTCAAGCTTGATGAACTCTACCTCCTTCATGTGACGAATACTTTCAGGAAAGTACTTGTTGTTGAAAAATTCTTGGAACTTCTCCCAAGATATCTTGAAGGCGGCGAGTTGAGTACGCTTTTCTGATTCCCCACCAAAGTCTGCCTTTCTCGCCAAAAAATGAAGGTGGCAAAGGAACCTTCGCTCTCGGAGAATCCCAAGACATCAAATATCTTGTTGATCTGCTTTATCCACGTCTCTGCCTTAAGTGGTTTTGGCTCTCCAAAAAACTCCGGTTGTGAGACCCTGAATTTTATGAAATGAAAGTATTCAATTTTCTTATAATTATTCTATTTAGTAAATGGTTAAATTGATAAAAGGATAAAGTTAAGGGTGATATATGAAAATTTTTCAAAGTATGCAAGTTGTTATAAAATATTCGTTTGGTCGGGGAATATTCTTTTTGTCGGGGAATATTCGTAGGACGACACAATCCTTGGTGGACCCCACAACGGAAGTATAATCGTAGTAAGGAAACGACAGAATTATATTTTTATAAAAATAACATAGAAAGTGTTACCGTTAAAACTGTTGAACTACTCGGTAGTAAAAGTACAGTAATATCGTGGTTCGCATAAGAAGACACCGGTATTGATTATTGATCTTTACCCGAGAAGTCACTCATTTATACTCAATTATTGTTACAGTAATTGATGCATCATATCTCTCATATTATTGATTCAGTTATTGTCACAATATCATCTGTATAATATTTTATATATTATTGAATCAATAATTGAGACGACAAAGTTATTCATATTATTATTTGCAATATTGACAATGTATAGAAGTTACATCGAGGAGAGGTTTGGTCACTAATTGCGGCGCATAATAAGGAGAAATCCTTATCGGAAAGCCCCCTCTTTTCTGGGAACGACCTGGTTGTTAAATATTGTGAGTTATAATATTAATGATGAATGTTATAAAAAAATCAAATTTGAGTTCGGAGTTGAATTTCGAGATGCGGACGTAATATTTGAGTCCGGAACAATGAAATTAGTAGAAATAGACTATAAACACAAAATTTATCGGGGTTGACTTTTTGGTCAAAAAAGTTAACAGTTGACTTTTTTGAAAAAAGTCAAACTTCAAAATTTCAAAAATAAAATTTTTGAGAAAAATATTTCCATTGTGTTGGGATTGTTAGTGTTAGTGGAAATCGACATTTATTTCGATAATAATTGATATCTAGAGGTTATATTGATCAATCGGGTAATTAATCGAATAAATAAGCAATTAATTGCTATTAATTCACATGATTATAACTATTTATTCACATGTGTGTACTATTGATTCACATTCATGTACTATTAGGGGAGGTGGTGCAAGATTGATAATACTTGCATGACTAAGTTAAAAATGGAGGTATAGATGGAGGTACTATACTATAATTCGTATTTTCACATGATTATAACTATTGACTCACATGATTGTACTATTAATTTACATTATTTACTATTAGGGGAGGTGGTGCAAGTTTGATAATACTTACAGGACTAAATTAAAAATAAAAAAAAATTGAAGGTATTATACTGTAATATTTCGAGCCCCAAAACGTGCAATTATCTAAACTATATTTTCCTATAAATAGAAGCTCATTCTTCCTTCATTTCTCACCAATTCACTAAAGCTATAGAGCAATTATTATAGAGAGAAATTATAGAGAGAAAGAAGAAGAGAAGTCTGCTACCTCACTATTCCAGTATCCATTTTTTCTAAGGTAAGGGGTATTATTCTTTCGTATTCATGAAGAGAGTTATTTTCTTTCAATACTCGTAAGGGTTGTTATTCCATTCTTTATTATTATGTTGGAATAACTTGTCTATGCACAATACCGCATACATGGTGAAATTCTTCCGTTATTCCATTTTCTTTATTATTCATTGGAATAACTCATCTGCATCTGGTCTCATCCCATGCCCTGGTGAATTTCATTGTTATTCCATTCTTTATTATTCTATTGGAATAATCATCATGTGGATTACTGCATGCATGGTGAATGATCCTTTGTATTCATTCCTTATTAAATTGTAGAAATGGTCTGTCTACGTGGATTACCGCATGACGGGTGAAAAATCCATTTGCAGTTTTGTAATTTTTCTGACCCTCAAAAATTCTGAAAAAATTTGAAATGATAATTTGATGAGTTTTCTATATTGTGTCCAAAGATGGCAATTTTTGGATGTATAGATTAAGAGTTATGGATTTTATGGGAAAAGACTATTTTAAAAGTAAACCCTTATAACTCCTTGTGCTTAACTCCAAAATTGGTAAATTTTTTATTGGGAGTACATATAT
Source organism: Panax ginseng (assembly GCA_020205605.1). NCBI lineage: Eukaryota > Viridiplantae > Streptophyta > Magnoliopsida > Apiales > Araliaceae > Panax > Panax ginseng. Next base: position 108,378,869 of record CM035144.1, on the reverse strand, counting down.
ATAACAGGAGTATACCCTATAAATTTTGGAATTTTTGGACAAAAATACAATTTATCATAAATGTCTAAATATTCGGCAGTTTTGGCCATATGAAAAATAGTAAATGAATTTTAAAAATTCTGAGAAAAATATATGTTCAATATGGGACTATATTCTATTAAATTCCAGAAAAGAAATATTTTTGGGACTGATTTGGTATTTTTCATGAAAATGAACTAGTTATGAGTAAATAAATTAAATATGTTATGTGAAGTAACAAAATTGGAAAATAGGATTTTATGGCTTGGGAATCCTATATAGGGTATATGCAGATTATTGATCAGGGATTTGATTATTGGTGATGAAATCTTATGAGTATGGTATTTTTGAATGATTAAATGCATTATTTGGTAAAGTGTAAATAATTGAAATAAAGTGTTTATAAGTTTAATAAGTGATTCAAATATTGTTATAATATTAATAATATTAGATTATGAGTTTATTAAGTGATTGATAATATTTGGATAAATTTAAAGTCTTTAATATTTATCCTTATTTTCGTTTGATTAATGCTTATATCATTATCATCATCATCATGCTTATATTATGATGAAAATCATCTTTAGCTTACGTGCAAAAATGGACTGTTAATTATTGGTTTTACAGTTGAATATCTTTGGCTTACGTGCAAAGATGGACTGTTGATTATTGGTTTTACAGTTGTATATCTTTGATTTACGTGCAAAGATGGATACGTTAATTATTAGTTTTCTGATTTGCATATCTTTGGCTTACGTGCAAAGATGAACTATTGATTGATGAGTATCTTTAGCTTATGTGTATAGATGAACTGTTTATTGGTATGATTATGACCAGGGATCATTCGGTATAATCATGACCCATAATGTTATAGATGATGTGGTAAAAGTCCTCATTTGGTGCGTAGTGCATTGATGGATGATTATTGGTATGATTATAACCGAGATTATTCGGTATAATCATGACCATTGATGATTACATGAATATCCTTGGTCAGTAGTCTGCGAGGATGATTCGATGATGTGAATTATTTATTGTCGAGTCTCAAATGATAAAATATTGATTATACACTTTTAATTAAGTAAAAGATAGTAGATATCATGCTCTACTTGACTCTTCTAAAATACAGTTATATGTCTTTGGCCTGTAGTGCAAAGAATAAATTGTTAATGAATATCTTTGGTCGTAGTGCAAAGATGAATTTATTAGTATGATTATGAGCAGGAATTTTGATTTGGTATAACCATGATTTTTTATGTTTCGGTGAAGATAGGTGGTGAAAATTATCTTCATTCCGGTGTGAAGAGAGGAATTTAGAATCACAATTATGATTATGAGTTATTCATATGATTGTGGACAGGAATTGTTGATTGATGTTACAGGGATAAAATATTATTGGTGGACTTTAACATGGGTCGAGCAGGGATAACATGGAAATAGTGTGATGGTCTGAGACTGTCGAAGTTTCTTAATACATTATAAAACGGCATGACATGTAACAGATAATTGTATGGAGGACCTAAGATGTGTGTGTTGTATTTTATACGTCACCTAATAATTGATTTTGGTGAACAACAATAGGGTGATGAAAACCCGACTTTGAAAGCGTCAAAAGTGCACCTCATTAGAATGAATATGATAGTAATCTTCTCGTTCTTCTTTGGGGTCTTAAAATATTTTCTGCTGTATTTTATATGGCATTATAACAATTTGAGTTTGGATATCATCTACTTAGACAATATTGTATTAAAACTCACAAGCTTATTATTTGTCGTCGTACTGCATCGATTCAATGATTGTATAAATAAAGTTTGTATTTGATTTTTATAGAGTGATATCTGGCGATTCAGAATGGGTCGTGTGAACCTTGTTTTGGGGGCGTCACAAATGGTATCCGAGCTTAGGGATATGGTCGCTGGCGGAGATAAGAGTCTAGAACTAGAAGGGGAGAGACAAGTTATATACTTCGCTAGTGTGTGACATACCAAAGCTAAAATTGTTTACTTGATAAGTTGACAAATTGTGATATGTCAATTAACCTTTGTTTTGAAGATATATTCTAGAATGATATCTAAAATACAGGAGATGAGCAATGGAAAAATCATGATATAGAGGAAATAACTAGGAAGGTACAATCCAAAAATAAAGCAAGGTATTCTCATCTCTTCGAACAACCAGGTACGTAAATTTCGAGGGCGAAATTTCATAAGGAGGGGAGATTATGAGATCCCAAATTTTATGAAATAAAAGTATTCAATTTTTCTATTTTGGTAAATGGTTAAATTGATAAAAGGTTAAAGTTAAGGGTGATATTTGAAAAATTTTCAAAGTAAGAAAGTTTTCATAAAATAATCGGTAGTAAAAGTATAGTAATACGCGTGGTTGCATAGGAGCACACAGTATTGATTATTGATGTTTATATGAAAGTCACTCAGTTATACTCAATTATTGATACAGCAATTGCTGCATCATATCTCTCATATTATTGATTTAATTATTGTCACGGTAGCATCTGCATAATATGTTATATTATTAAATCAATAATTGAGACGACAAAGTTATTCATATTATTATTTGCAATATTGACAATGTCTATAAGTTCTGTCAAGGAGAGGTTTGGTCACCTAATTGCGCGCCAATAAGAAGAAATCCTTATCGGAAAGCCCCCTCTTTCCTGGGAACGACCTGGTTGTTAAATATTATGAGTTATAATATTAATGATGAATGTTATTAAAAATCGAATTTGAGTTCGGAGATGAATTTGGAGACGTGGACGTGATATTTGAGTCCGGAACGATGAAATTAGTAGAAATAGACTATAAACACAAAATTTGTCGGGGTTGACTTTTTGGTCAAAAAAGTCAACAGTGGACTTTTTCAAAAAAAAGTCAAACTTTGAAATTTCAAAAAGGACAATTTTGAGAAAGTTGGGATTGTTAGTGTTAGTGGAAATCGATATTTATTTCGATAATAATTAATGTTTGGAGGTTATATTAACCAACCGGGTAATTAATCGAATAAATGAACAATTAATTGCTATTAATTCACATGATTATAACTATTTGTTCACATGTGTGTACTATTGATTCACATTCATGTACTATTAGGGGAGGTTGTGCAAGATTGATAATACTTGCATGACTAAGTTAAAAATAGAGGTATAGATGGAGGTACTATACTGTAATTCGTATTTTCACATGATTATAACTATTGAGTCACATGATTGTACTATTGATTCACATGATATACTATTAAGGGAGGTGGTGCAAGTTTGATAATACTTGCAGGACTAAATTAAAAATGAAGAAAAAGAAGAAGGTATTATACTTTAATATTTTGAGCCCCAAAATGTGCAATTATTAAAACTATATATTTCTCATAAATAGAAGCTCATTCTTCCTTCATTTCTCACCAATTCACTAAAGCTATAGAGCAATTATTATAGAGAGAAAGAAGAAGAGAAGTCTGCTACCTAACTATTCTAGTATTCAGTCTTCTTTTGAGGTAAGGGGTATTATTTCTTTCGTATTCATGAAGAGAGCTATTGTTATTTCATTCCTTATTATTATGTTGGAATAACCTGTCTATGCGAAGTACTTCATACATGGTAAAATTCTTCTATTATTCCATTCTTTATTATTCTGTTGGAATATCTTGTCTGTGCGGATTATGCATGACCTGGTTCCATTCTTTATTATTTTGTTAGAATATACTGTCTGTGCGGATTACGCATGACCTGGTTCCATTCTTTATTATTCTGTTGGAATAACCATGCATGCGATGGCCTATCGCATGCTTGGTGAATTCTCGTTGTTATTCCATTCTTTATTATTACGTTGGAATATCCTCGTGCGTAATGACATTATGAACGACGGTTTCATTCTTTATTATTCGTTTGGGAATAACTTGTTCTGCAATGGCCTATCGCATGTATGGTGAATTCTTCCGTTATTCTATTCTTTATTATTCTGTTGGAATAACCTGTCTATGTGGATTACCGCATGCATGGTGAATGATCCTTTGTATTCATTCCTTATTAAATTGTAGAAATGATATGTCTACGTGGATTACCGCATGGCGGGTGAAAAATCCAATTGCAGTTTTAAACAGGGTACAGAATAGGTATACATCACCCATCTTTGGTCACCAAATACATGGTACAGAATATAACTACAAACTTAATTATACAACTGTCGTATAAAATACGATAAAGCATAGCTGAGAGTTTAAACAAGAATATTTCCTTCTAGACAATATCTACATTCAATGAAGTCCTCATTATAATTATTATCACACTATTTTATAAAAATAGTGAAGATTACTTTAGCCACCATCTCGGACCATCACTCCATTTTTCGACTAGTCCAAGCTATATATTCACATTTCCTGAAGAGAACAGTGAAAGAAAAGGGTGAGCTCAACTAGTCCAGTAAGAAATATTATGACTAAGATAATGCAGAAATAAATTATCCTTAGCCTTCAACAGTATAACAACTGATAGAATACAATAGACAACAAGTTTTAGATCTACAACTACAACGGAATAATCAATCCATTAGAAGAGTCAAGTAGAGCATGATATCTACTATCTTCTATGATTTAAAAGTTTATCATCAATTTTATCGTTGAGACTCAGCTTAATAAACAATCCACATCACTGAATTATCCATGCACTACGGGCCAAAGATATTCATTAGTATCACAACCACGAATTATCCATGCACTACGGGCCAAGGATATTCGTGTTTTCACCAATGGTCATGATCATGCCAAACAACAATTCATCTTTGCACACTTGGCCGAAGAGAACGCATGGTCATGATCACACCAACGCACTACGGGCCAATGAGGACTTTTACCACATCATTTTGTAACATTACGGTCATGATTATACCGAATAATCCCTGGTCATAATCATACCAATCAACAGTCCATTTATACAGCAATTACTGTAGCAATAATTGAGTATAACTGAGTGACTTCTCACGTAAGTATCAATAATCAATACCCTGTGCTACTATGTAACCATGCGTATTACTGTATTTTTATCACCGGGTATTTCAACAGTCTAACGGTAAAACTTTCGCTATTATTTTCATAAAAAGATATTTATGTCATTTTTCTAACTCCGAAAGTAATTCCGTTGTGGGGTCCACCAATGATTGTGCCATCGTACGAATATTCCCTGTTAAAACTAATATTCTCCGACCAAACGAATATTCCCCGACACAACGAATATTTTATAACAACTTGAATACTTTGCAAAAAATTTTACATATCACCCTTAACTTTAACTTTTTATCAATTTAACCATTTACTAAATAATAATAATTATAAGAAAATTAAATAATTTTATTTCATAAAATTCGGGGTCTTACAATCTATATTGGGGTCTTGAAAGTATTGGGTCGGATCATTGGGCCGGACCATTGGGTGAATGATAGCTTTATTTGGGCTTTGACCGGTGATCATTACAAAGATAAACTTTGACTGTTATTCCTACATTTCATTAATGAGGATGGGACATAGTCGGCTGGCGGTGGAAAATGGTGGGGGGACGAGCAGGTGAACTGCCTGCAGTCGGCTGGTGTTAGAGGAGGTCGGTGGCATGCACAACAAGAGAAGGAGTCTATAAGGACCGAACAGGACACAGAGAGAGGTAACTAATATTTTTTCTTATCAAAACACTAGAGTTTATCACCTCTATTGTTATCCTTGTATCGGTCTGTACTGATTCTCACGTCGGAGCTATCCCCCGATGGTCCAAGCCGTCAAGCTTCTGGTATTAACTCGTTTATTATGCAGAATTGGATGCGCTTTTATGTGATTGAGACTCGTAAAAAGATCTTGACGTTAACAATGTGTACATATTACATTGTTAATCATTAAAGTACGCTATCAAGAAAACATGTTAATTAGTAAGACTTTAATATAGAAAAATTGTGTATTTGTGTAACATACAGTTGCATTCTAATTTGGTCGCTACTCGTTATTTTATATTAATACAGTTTCAATGTTAATATTTTTATTTTTATTATGTGCATATAAGTAAAAACGGATCTAGACACACTAGAGTGTATTTAATTAGTATATCACATAGGATTGATACAGCCATCATACAGGAATAAATTTCAGTAGGGGCGAATTTTAAAAAATCAATTCACAACTCACAAACACAATAAATTCAAAAAATTAAATTATAGTGCGCTCAAGTTGTTGCAGTTATGTTTTAGGGAAATTTTAACGAATTGCCAGAGATGAAGCACACCCCAAGCTTTTGGCGTTCTAACTTATCAGCTGTGGAGTCCTGTCTATGACAAATGTAAATACTAATGTTTAAGGGAAACAGAGTATCTTTTTTAAGGTATGTTTTTTTGTTCTTACTGTAATTTTTCCTATTGGTCCATGTTTTTTGTACTTTCTTATCAACTAAATGTTGAGATCCTAATTAGGAAAAATATTTTACTCCCTACTTCCCCAATTTAATGAACGGTTTTGCATTAGCAGTGGTGCAATTACTCGCTATTGCAGACCCAAAATACTTTTTCTTGCTCTTGGCATTCGACACCACCTGTATCTGGTAGCTTACGTTTTGGGAAGGAAATTTTTGTGTCCCATTATGTGATAGGTTGCCAAAGCGGGTCAAGTTGATGGAAATCTTGAGCTTGTGTAGCATTTTTTGAAAACTAACAATCTTACAAAAATAATCAATTTTGACACGATGAGTAGTTAACCAATCAATCCCTAAAATCACATCAAAAGCAAGTATCTTTAAAGAGATAAGGTTAACAGGTAATGTGATGGTGCCAACTTGGATCAAATAAGATTTATAAACAGTGGATGTGATGAAAGTTTCTCCTAACGGAGTCTCCACAGATAAATCAAAGTCTAATTTCTCCGGAGTTAAGTTTAAACGTTGAGCACTGGGAGAGATAAATGAATGGGTAGCACCAAGATTCTAGTAAGGTATAAACTTCGCAACAATTTATGATTAGCTACCCGTGATCACCTCATTTGGGTTCCTCGCGATTTTAACCGATCCACGATAAATGCTCTTCCAGGGACCGTTGACTTTGACTTTTCCGGGATGACCTTTTGAGTCACCATCCCTCATTGGACTTGGTTTATTCTACCGTATAATCTCGAGCGATATGTCCTTCTTTTCCATAATTATAGCATACGTTGAACTGCTAGGCGCTTTAATGATATGTCCTTCTTTCCCGCATTTATAAGCATATAATGTGGTCGTTCTCCTCCCTTAGAACCAGTTGTTGCTGGCGCTGACGTCTTCACATGGTCATTGTTGAATCTCCTCTTTTTAAAATCTCCCACCGACTCGCTTCTTCTATTTTCATGGTCATGATTACCACCAGAGTGGTTACTATTTTTGTCCGTATTTTTCTTTCTCCGCTGGTTATCGTTGTTCTGATGACTGCTGTCACCGGTATGATCCTGGTTATGGTCCCTCGGTTGAACGTACTCGTTATCTCGATCTAAAAATTGAGTCATGTTGACAACATCTAAATAGAGAGAAAATTTATGAGAAATGAGATATTGACGTATGTCGGGTTTTAAACCTCTCAGAAACATCCGCGTCATACGTTTCTCATTCTCCACGAAATGAGGTGCAAACCTGGATAACTCTGCAAACTTCACCTCGTACTAGGACACCGTCATATTGTTTTGTTCCAATCTAATAAACTCCACTTCCTTCATATGACGAATACTTTCAGGAAAGTACTTGTCATTGAACAGATTCAAACGCGTCTCCCAAGACACGCCGAAAGCGGTACGGATGGGTACGCTTCACATGATTTCCACCGATGAATCACTTTCATTACGGAACATAAAGGTGGCGAATGGAACCTTTCGTTTCTCCGCATCATCCAAGACATCGAATATCTTGGTGATTTGTTTGACCCACATTTCGCTTTAATCGAATCTTTGCTTTCCCTGCACTGCAGGTGGTCCTAACTCTTTGAACTCGCTTGGGTGCGACAAATAGTGCGTTGTTATCATTTCCACCGATATTTTGTGCACGAAGTCTCCCTTGTCGATTTTGCATGAAGCTGTAAAAAGCTTCTAAACATCCGTCGCTCATCATCTCGCCGTTGATGTTGTTCACGGGAGGAACATTGCCACCACTGTTGCAGACGTTTCTCCTCGTTGGTGAAAGAAAGGTGTCTCCACGGTCTCATTTACTCCATCGTTAACATTCTCGGTCGACATTCTCAACACCGCCATAAAACAAGGGTTAATTAAAGAAATCAATATATCACATAATATCCCTATATACTGACCAATCAACAAATAAGCTTAGGTAAGACACACTAGCGAAGGTTTTACTCGTCTCTCCCCTCCTAGTTCTATTCCCCGATCTCCGCCAGAGATCATATTCCTAAGCTCTGATACCAACTGTGACGCCCCCAAAATAGGTATACATCACCCATTTTGAGTCATCAATAACATGGTACAGAAACAATTATAACTTTATTAATACAACATATAAACTGTGATTTTAAATACAAATATTGTCATCTAGATAATATTCACACCCAAATAAGTCCTCATTATAATTATTGGTACATTATTTTACAAAAATGGTGAGGACTACTAAGACAAACTTCTAGAACCATCATTCCACACCCCGACTAGAACTTGCTACATTCTCGCCTCCTAAGAAGAAAAATGGAACAAAAAGGAAAAGGGTGAGCTCAACTAGCCCAGTAAAGAATATTATGACTAAGATAATATAGAACAAATTATCGTTAGTCTTCAACAGGGAAAAATATGATAAAATACAATAGACAACAAGTTTTAGATCAATATTCGCAGCGGAAATAATAATTCATAGATGAGTTACGTAGAGAATGAAATCTACTATAATCTATGAATTTAAAAGTCCATCGTCATTATTTTATCCCTGTAACATCAATCAATATTCATCTTGAATCAAATATTCATCTTTGCACTACAGGCCAAAGATATTCATCAGTTGGTCATGTTCATCTCAACACCTGTTCATCTTTGCACTACGGCCAAAGATATTCATAAGAAAATCAACCATCTTTGCACTACAGGCCAAAGATATTTATTAATATCATCATTTAAGACTGAGGATGATGAAAAAATATTTTAAAGAAAACGAATACAGTGAAATAAAAGAACAAATATTAAGGATTCGTACTTTAAACAATTCGAGTTCAAAAATACTTCATAAATACGCATATTGAAGTAAAATTCAAGAATGATCAAAACATGGATACAATCAAAGCTAGTATCCATAATAGATATTCTGGACAAAAAATAAAAATTTAATTTTTTTGTGAATAGGTGAAGATTCGTGAATAAGATCAGATATCGTGAATAAAGGCAGTATACATGAATAAGAACTCCCCATACACTAAAAGACAAGAATTTCACAAGAAAATACTATCAATATTAAAGCATAATGATATTGAAAGAAATAATATCATTTTAAAAAAAATAATATCCCTTACCTCGAAAAGAATAGTATTTCTGGTTGGAATATCAGATATAACGCTGAAGGAACTTGCACCGTATAGCAACACTCAAAGTATCAAAATACTCACAAGAATACACTCGATAATATAGAGAGAGAAAACTTCAGTTTCTGGTGTGATTTTCAATTCTAACCTAAGCACCCTATTTATAGGAAAATGCTTAGAGCACCAAAGCAGAAAATTTAATAAAATATTAATATATATAATAAATTGTCTACGCCCACCTAGAATCATCCAATTTCAGCATGTTTAACAACAAGTGAGCCCACCAAACATATCAAAAAAGTTTTTCTTTTAAAACAAATTTAAAACTTTTTAAAAAATAATTATTTCGAAACTTCAAAAATTCATAAAAAATAGCCTTTTTATCAGAAAAATTCGAATCTTATGTTCTTTCCATAGAAAATTCCATTCTCTACAACTTTACAGAAGAAATTTTTTCCAAATTCCAAACAGAAATTGACCGAAATCCACAAACGGACGATTTTACAAGCTATAATCAAATTTCAGTCAAGAAATGGGGTCCACAAACATGTTTAACATGTTTTAAACAATTTTTAGTGACAAAAATACTCTTCCTCCTTATTTATTTATATATCCCACATTCATTGTTAAAATATCACCATTATTATATTATTAAAATATAATAATATATTTAAATGAATTATTTATCGAAAAAGATAAAATATCAATTTTCAACAATTGTCACATTAAAAATTTTCTCCATCTATATCCACATAAAATGAATATTTTCCTTATCATAATAATCAATAATTAATTATTCATAAATAATATTACAGAATCACAATACCGACAACCAGGTCATTCCTAGGAAAGAGGGGGCTTTCCATTAAGGATTTTTTCTTACTGGCGCGCAATTAGGTGACCAAACCTCTCCTTAGACAGAACTTTTTAGACATTGCCAATAATGTTATCTAATAATATTATTTAAATAATATGAATTATTGATTTGATAATGAAAAATACTATGTAGTGACAATTATTGAAACAATAATAATATAAAATATCAACGTCGTAATTATTGAATCAATAGAATAAAAATATCGAATAAAGAATTCATCAGTAACAATTATCGAGTAGTGCTTTCACGTAAGAATCAATAATTGGTGCAATACCGCGTGTTACCGTGTTTTAACCAACCGGTATTCCAACAAAGATAATTCTGTAATAACTACAACCGTTATTTATAAACAACTTATATTTATCGTTTTCTTCATCCAATCGCTTTCCAGTTATGGGAACCACACAAAGGTCGCGCTATCATCGCATTTAATATTCTCCCGACAGTAAGAATATTCCACGACCAAACGAATATTTCCCGACAACAATGAATATTTTATAACCATTTGCTTATTTGAAATATTTGCGCATTTTACCCATAACTAACCACATTAATCAAATCAACCCTTACTATTTCAAAATAATAAATAGAGGAAGTTTAATTTCATTTATAATAAGTTGGGGTCTTACATTAGGGGCTATTTGGTCTGAAACTTTATTAAGCAGCGTCCTAATTCAACTAGCGGACGTCGTAATTCCATTTTTAATCTCCGCCCTTGATTATTGCAATGGATGGTTATGATGTTATTTACCCATTTTTCATCCATAGCAAATACATGCTATAGATTATTTTCCATATATATAACGACTATACTTAAGGAAAAAATTAAAAAAGAAATCCCTAAAAGTTAAAAAATTATCAAACAAAAAAAATCTTAATTAGCTACCTCTTAAGCCCAATACAACAAATACATCAAATAAATTGAATCGAGTTTAACCCCAAGTCTCCAAGCAACAACAAATTACAATTTTAAATTATCAAATAAAAAAGTCCAAAATTTGTTACCTTCTAAATTTCATATGCGCAAGTGACGAAGACCAAGTAGTAGAGACTACAATAAAATGAGAAGAGGAGACGAGATTGCGGCTGAGAAAAAGAGAAATCGTTGACTCGCGGATCGGTGCTTTGTTTGACCAAATAGTAAAAGAGAAGTTTTTTTTTTAATTTGAAGTCTAAGCTATCGCCCCACTTATCTAACTCTCTGTAAATACTTTAAAAAATTAGATTATAATGAATTTTTTTTACCCTACCAAATTTAACTTTTTTTTTCTGTAATTTGCCCTCTTAAATTTATTAATTTATAAATTATGCCTCTTAAATTTACTTATAAAAAAAAGTAAGTGTCTATGCTGCCCTTGCTATACATCCGCCCCTGACCATATGGATTTTTTTTCTCATGTCTAAAGAAATTGTATGAATGTAAAGAATATATAAAAATATTTCAACAATTAGATTTTCATATAATTTGATGATCACTATATATCAATGATTTCATATCAATAAAAGTTAATAATTCTAAGCCGTCAAAAAATATAATTTTTTATAAAATTATAATAATAGTGTTACATAATTTAAAATTAAATAAAATTTTACAGTACCGCGTATTTTTGCATTATATTCCATCTATACGGTTAAATTTTGTTAAAATATCAAGATAAATTCATCTTAGGAAGCTAAGGTACACAAGTCATAACTTAAATTCCCTAGAGGGTACCTTCCTTATACAATTTATTTTTATATTAAACTTCTCCAACTTTTAAAAAATGACAATTTTACAAATTAAATTCAATTTGAAATGGGGGTGTTCTCCTCTAGAATGTGACTGATATCTGTTTCTCACTTGGTGTATAAAGATCAGGTCTCGTACATATCAACCCAATATACATGATAATTCGTATAACAGGTTGATTAAAAATATGAAAACTAACGACCTTACGAAAACAATCAAGAGCAAGATAAGGGGTAGATTCACATATAGTGAGGGAGGGGGCAAGTGTCTACCATTGATTTTTGGAATATTTTGTAAAAATAAAGGGTAATAAAGTAAAATGGTGCCCCTTAAAAAATATAATATAATATAATATAATATTAAAAAAATATAATAAATATAAAAAAATAGTTATCTATAATTAAATCTTTCTCTAATTTTTTATTAGTTAATAGTTATCTATGAGTAATTAATTATTTAGTTTTAATTCTTATTTATTTCTATTTACTCATGCTAATTAGTACATATGTACGTGCTCTTTAATTTTACAGTGTATATATTGAAGTTCTCTACATGTGTGTCATTTGATGTTGTATTAAATTAATAAAGAGATGAGTTGTGAATATAATTTTGTTTTGCGACCATACCAATGGGTGGTTGATCTGTTCATATTATTATTAAATTTATTATTTAGTTTTTTTATTATATTGTGAATTTATATTTGATATTTTGAATCAGGATAAATAGATATGAGTTGTTAATATATAATTTTGTTTATCTGTTCATATTATTTAATTTTTTTTTATTATGTTGTGAATTTATATTTTGATATTTTGAATGAGGATACAAATTAAAGATATGGATAAATATTTTTCAAGATGTAACGCTACTAAATGTCATGAATATTCTTCTAATGAAACTAGTCAAGAGTCAATTACTTATGTCTCAATCAAATGAAATAAAGTCTTGAACAATAATTTTGCATCGACTTTTATGTATTTTTAATTGCAATTCATATTTGATAAATTTTATTAATATTTTAAGTGTGTTAACCCTTGTGGAAAACTGTTCTACCAAAGTCTCAAAACTTGTGATTTTAAGTTTGGTATGTATTGATAAAGAGGTACATAAAATACATGGGCTGAAATTTGTTTTGTTGTAAAGAAGAAAAGAAAAAGGAGCAAGATTGGGATTAGGTAAAAAGGAAAGATTAGTGGGTAGTAAAATTAATTGGTGAGGGAAAAAGAAAAAAAATAGTACTCTCATTAATTATTATCTTACAAATTAAAGAGGTTTATTTCCTTAATGCCATTATCATCTTTTGATGAATTAATTAAGCAATGCACTTTTATTTTCTTTCTTAATGATCTCCATCATTAAATTAAAAGTATATATCCCTTGTTCCACACTTAACCAACTAACAGCACCATCACCAAACGATCCCTCTCTCTATCTGTAGTAATCTGTCTGTCCTTCCTTCCCCTTAAAGAAACAGAAAAGCAATTGGCAATCATTTCAAAGGCAAAAGAGTTAAAGTGGGCATTGGGTGCGCATGCATGCATGTTCCCACCCTCCAGCCCAGCCCTCCCCATATCTATTAATTCAAAATTCAAACCACACTGGCATTGCCCATTATATTATTAATAATAATATCCATTTCGTTTTCAAATACAGAGATCAGGGAATCTTAATGCCAAGTTAGAAATTAATGATGAACACTACAAGATTCATCAAGTGTGTCACCGTAGGCGACGGCGCAATCGGAAAAACATGCATGCTAATCTCTTACACTAGCAACACCTTCCCCACGGTACCATCGATTCAGTAATACTGTTTTTTTTATTAGTGTTTTTGACTTGGTTCAGGTTTGGTTTAGTTTTATTTTATTTTTTCATAGGACTATGTACCTACGGTTTTTGACAACTTCAGTGCTAATGTGGCGGTGGATGGAAATACTGTTAACCTTGGACTTTGGGATACTGCAGGTAAGTAATTAAGTTTTAATTAGTGCAACTTTGATTAATTAAGAAGATGGCTAAATTTGATAAAACTAGATTCTCTTGCATGCCACCATCCTTACGTTCCAAATAAATTTATTATATATCGGCAACATGACTTTATTATCGGAATTCATGAGCTCCAAGTTTCAATTCTTGAAATACCTAAAAGCTCGAGCTTAAAATTTTACATTCCCAAAACATTTTGTTTCATATATCTCTCTCTAGATATATTTATACTAAGCCAAGTTAATTTGGTGTTCACATTTTAGGGCAGGAGGATTATAACAGGTTGAGGCCTCTAAGTTACAGAGGTGCTGATGTGTTCATATTAGCCTTCTCCCTCATTAGCAAAGCCAGCTATGAGAATATCTCAAAGAAGGTTAGTAATTGGAATACAAGTTAGGGGCTCATTTTCTCTCCCCCCTCCCCTCCCCTCCCCTCCCCTCCCCTCCCCTGTGTTGTTTAAACGGTGGTGGGCTTCATACAAATTGTTATTGGCCATGCACAGTGGATCTCTGAGCTAAGGCACTATGCTCCAACTGTGCCAATTGTCTTAGTCGGTACTAAAGTAGGTAAGTAAAATTTTAGTTAGTTATACTGGCTGGTATGAACAATCTAATCGTGAATCATGGTTCCAATTTCTGTGATTATAATTATTAATCAGCCAGTTTATGTAAGTTTTGGCATACTTGGTTGCAGATTTACGCCAAGACAAGCAGTTCTTTAGTGATCACCCTGGTGCAACTCCAATCACAACTGCTCAGGCAAGAAACTGACGAGTGATGATTAATGTGTTCGTATGTGCCTGCCTGTGAAAATGATTTCCATATGCGCCATAAATTTTTACTCCCTCCCTATAAAAAATTGAGACATTTTTTTTAATCAGTTTCAAAAACAAAGCTACGTTCAAAATAAAACCAAAGTTTCTCTTAAATTAATATCAACACGCTTATCTTAAATTAAGAGAAAATTGTGCAGGGGGAGGAACTCAAGAAGATGATTGGTGCGGCTGTTTACATAGAATGCAGTTCAAAGACTCAACAGGTTCAAATTTAACTTAATTTACTATATATATATGGAACTATGTTTATTTCCTGAAATCTTGTAATTTGGGCATTTAGTTATTTTAATTAGTTACTACTTTTTTTTATTTTCCAGAATGTTAAGGCTGTCTTTGATGCTGCAATTAAGGTTGTTCTGCAGCCTCCTAAGCTGAAGAAAAGGAGTAGGAGGAGGAGGCCGAGGCCATGTATATATCTTTAATTAATACAGATTTATGTTAATTTCTACCTCAGAAATATTGGTGTAATCTAATTAGTCTTCAGTTTACATGTTTAATCTTGCACTGCATGTTTTAAGTTTAATTTGTATTATCTAATTCCACCAATTTTATGGTTTTTATAGCAAAATATATAAACTTCATCTTGTTATTTGTTCCCGGAATTTCTCTAGTTTTTCAGAGGGACTAGACTTCACTTAAATTAGGGTTGTGCAATAAATTGGTAAATGCATGCCATATACATGACCATCGATCAAATTGGGTAAAGAAAACAATGGTTCAACTGAGCACAGAACTACTACATCAATTGTTACATTAAATGATGGGCTTGTATATGCTCATTCGATCATGATTGTTAGGCATAGCAGTAGAAAGTAGGACTAATTGTATGAGCAGTTACATTAAATTTCACATGTATTTTTTATATTTTAACATACTTCAGGACTTACTGTATGCTCGTGTGAGAGCATATAAAAATATCAAAAATACATGTGAAAATACAGTTACCTACACGGAACCAAATGTAGGAACATGAAAATAATCAACACAATAAATTATATACATATACACCAAACTGATGAATAGAAATTCAATTGCTTCACATCATATACAGCCTCAGCACAAGGAGAAAGGACCTACTTTGCTTCATATAAATGTGAGCTCTGAAAAAATTGAAGTAAAATTCATAAGCGTAAAAAAAAAATTGTATTATTTTATAATACATTTTCATTATGACAACAAAAACAAATACTACATCATTTTTTATCTCACTAAAAAAATTCTATATGTTATGTTCAAGGAATACTTGAAGACTGCAAAACTGTTTGCAAAATCCAAATAGAAAAATTGAATTTGCCCCTTCGTTAGTTTGGCCCCTAAAATATATTATTAAGTACAGGGATGAAGCGCCGTCCAAATATTGTGAATAGATTATTGGTCCAACCAGTGATCAAATCAAAATAGTATAATAAAGTAATGTTACAATATTACTAAAACTAAAAGTGGTTAATTTTAATATTAAAATTTTTTTGGTACGAAAAAAACCGGGTCACTAGGTTAATAACCAGTTTTATCGATTGAACCACCGATTCCGTCAACTCAATTTTGACCAAAATTAGTTTTTTTGTACAAATCGGATCGAAATGCCAACCAGTTCTGATTTTTACCGATTGGACTACTGATCCGATTAATGAGTCAACCGGTAAAAACTGAGTTTTGACAAAAAATAATTTTTTTGTTCAAACCAGATCGGAGTGCCAACCGATTCCGATTTTTACCGATCAAACTTGCAATCTGGTCCCATTTTTGAAACAATGATTCAACAATTTGCTGAGTTTAATACATGAAACCAAATCAACCTAAAAATGTAAAAGTTTCATGAAAAAAACTCATCAACTTAACAAGCATCACATTTACTGTACACCGTTTTGTCATTTATGCTCATGGTCTCATCAAATAGCACAGGAAAAACATAAATATTGGATATTTGGATATATAATTTCATTTCCAAAAACAAAATACTAAAATAATATAAATAAAAATTCCTTTCGACTTTATTTTAGCAACCAATAAAAATTAAAACCCTCTAAAACCCCAAAACCCAAAACCCAAAACCCAAAACCCTATCAAGCATATAATGTTAAATCCCCAGTTCCACTGAAAAAATGAACTAATAAAAGCCAAAGAGGCAAAGACTCGAACTTTGGCCCTGAAAATTGTTGCCATTTCTCAGTCCAGAAATGGCCGGTCCGCTAATTCGTTCTCTCTGGTCTTCTACCAGAAACTCTCTCTCCTCTTCCTACAACTCTAACTTAGCAGCAACTGCTCTCAAACCCTATCTACATGCACACGCCACCGGCATCAGCCGCGCCTTCTCGGCAGCTTCAGCAGCCGCCGAATCATCCGCGGCCGCACCAAGAGGCGCGATGGACCCTAGCCGGCTCCGGAACGTGGCGGTGATAGCTCACGTCGATCATGGAAAAACCACACTAATGGATCGGCTTCTCCGGCAGTGTGGAGCCGACATTCCTCACGAACGCGCCCTCGACTCCATTAGTCTCGAGCGAGAGCGTGGCATCACTATCGCCTCCAAGGTCTAAACTTTCTCTCTCAAAAATATGCCTATAGCATTCAGACTTTCTTAAGAAGTATATCGCATTATCTTGGATTCAATTTTCTTTAAATAATTATTTTTTGTTGGTATAATAATGAAAGTTCAGTTTTTACTTTTTATTACCTAGGTTGTGTAGGAGTCAAGTTCAAATTGGCCAAGAAATGATTGTTAGTGAAACAAGTGTAGCCTTAGTAATTGCTATGTCTCTTGATGGTTCATGTGTTTTTATGGCTAAATACTAAATTATGTACAAACAGAAAAACTGTAACAGAGAGGTTAAATATTTTTTGAAAAAATATTTATATCAATATTCAGTGCGCTGGAGTTGATAGGCAAAAACACCTTTGTGTTTAAAAATGTGTGGTTCGGTGGGTACCAAATAAGTGCTTCCTAGTACTAGAAAGTTTGCCTACAGGTGGTCAATTTGGTCCTGTTGTAATTCCTGGAAAACAAAAAGCTCCATTTATTATGCCTGTATATAAACTACTACTTCCTAGCTTTTTCAAAAATTGAGTTATTGAGCCTTTGATGAATGACTAGATTAAAGGTTAAAAAGTTGTCACTAACAAATTCTTTAGAAAATTGAAAAGTTAGCAACTAATGTTTCATCTAACTTTACTTTAGAACTACTTTACCACAGTGCCAAACAGGCACTTACAAATATTCAATGTTCTGAAAGACGCTAAGCGGGAGGTGGGCGGCCAGAGGAGGCCTAGAGCTTAGGGGGCCTAGACGAGATTTTTTATTTTAAGCCAATTTTAATATTTTATCTTACATTTATCCAAACAAAATAAGAATATAAAATAAAACAGTCTATAATAAAGATAATAAAGGTCTTTGCTTAAAGTTCAAACACATTCATATTGCTAATGTCAAAGTTCAAACACAAACATGTAATTGTTTAAAGTTCAAATATATTTTTAACGTATTAGTTTTATTCATAAACAAGATTGCTATTAAATAATAAAATTTAAAATTTCAAGAATTTAATTCAATATTAAACTTAAGAAACTTAACATAAATTTAAATTATATTGAATTAAACTAAATATTATAAATGTATCATTATTTATATAATTTTAAGTTGGTACAAGTTCAAAAAATTATAATTATAATAAAATTATCCATTTTGACTTGATATTGTTTACTTTTTGTTGTGATTTGATATGCTACAACCTGTATTATGAATATGGTAAATCATTAGAAAAATAAATATATCAAGATCTGGTTTGGGTAGTTATTAAAATAAAAAAATCTCTCCGCCTATATCCCGTCTAATTTTTTGGAAGGATTTTTTTGCCGTCTTAGGCCTAGGTGAGGCGTCAGGGAGGCCTAGCGCCTAGGCGAGGCGCCTAGGCGGGGGGCCTAGTGCCTAGGCGGGGCCTAGGCGGGAATTTTTAGAACACTATTTGGAAGACAATGAATGTTCGCTGGAAAGGTATCCCCTTCACCCCTTTTAAGGAGTAGGTGCATTATGTCTTTGTCGGGATTGTGGGTGTTTATTAGTCTTTTTGCAGAGGGAATGGTTGGCTTCAATGGCTCGCTGGCATAGAGTTTGATCGGAGTTGGTTAGAAAGACCTTTTTCAGAGGAAGAGTTTGTTGTGGTGGTTCGTTCTTGTGCGAAGGATAATGCCCGTGGTTCGGATGATTTTTAATGACTTTCTTTCAGCAATATGGAGCATGATTAAGAAAAGGTCGTGGATTTTATTTCTGGAGTTCTTTTATTCAAAGCAGTTCAAAAGGAGCTTGAATACTCTATTGCTCTTATACATAAGGTTGGAGGAGGAGCGTATGGTGTATGAAAGAAGATTACTAGGGTGGAAAAAATGTTGTTTGTCTAAAAGCAGTAGATTAGTCTTGAGCTACTCCTTAACAAGAGTACTTTGTCAAGCCTGCCTGCCTACTTTTTATTAAGTGGGGTAAGGAGTTTCTTGTGGATCAATAGTGTTTGTTGGGGGCCGGGGCGGGCGGGGCCGGGGGCCGGGGGGGAAGTGGAGTGGAGGGGAGGTAGAGA
Source organism: Panax ginseng (assembly GCA_020205605.1). Lineage (NCBI taxonomy): Eukaryota > Viridiplantae > Streptophyta > Magnoliopsida > Apiales > Araliaceae > Panax > Panax ginseng. Next base: position 108,359,351 of record CM035144.1, on the reverse strand, counting down.
GTATCATCAGTGAGTTGGGAGAAAGTTTGTTTAATTATTGAGGATGGTGGTTTTGTGTACTTGAGGCTTGAACATATTTAATGGCTATTGACATTTTGTGGTGGAGAGGGAATGATCTGTTGTAAAAGAAGGTTGTGGTGAGTAAATTTCGGGTGGACAGTCAAAGTTTGAGAAGGCCTTACTTCTGTGGATGTGATGGTTGGATGTTGGGAGGATTTGAAGAGGCTGATCTCTTTTTGGTGGTAGACGGAGGTGGGTTCGGTTTTTTGGAGGGATTTATGAGGCAGAGGTCTTCGTTGGAACTATATATTATTGGCAGGTTGGGATCCCAAACAAAGGTGATACTTTTATCTTGAATAATGGTGTTCAGGCAATATTAACTCGTGAAAATATTTTGAAAAGGGAGAGATTTTCTGTGAATAGGTGTTCTAGGTGTAGAAAGGATTGGGAATTGACGAATCACTTGCTCCTACATTGAAGTTCAGCAGGGTTGTTTGAGGAATTCTTTTTCGATGTTGGTATAATGTGGGTTTGGATTTCTTGGAGGTTGGTAAACTGGATATGATTTTCCATGCCCTTTGCTAGACGGTTAGGCACGAGAGGAACATGCGTATTTTGAGGATGCAGAGAAGTTTTCACTCGATGTCAATCATTGTTTCTTAGCTTATTACTTTTTGGCAGAATGAGGTTTATCCTAGTTCGTTAGTTGGGAGAGTTTGATTTTGTTTGAAATTTTTGTAGGGGTTGTTCCTCTTTGTGTAGAGTTGATTTTTGTCCACTCTCGCAGGTAGTGCTTTTTGAATCCACCTACTTTTGTGTATACTCCACTTATTTCAGGATGGCACTCCCTTCTGGCATCTTTGTGAAAAATAATTTACTTACCAATCTTTTTTTAAATAAATATCCAACTGGTACTTCATGCCCACTGGTTACTCAAACTACCGTGCCTTTGGTCTTCATGAAGTTGCAAATTTGTTCATATACATGTTTGTTACAGAAAAGTTTCCCTTCTTTCTCCCTAATTTCTTCAGATAATGGCAACAACTGGCGCTCATTGTAGTGTGCTTGTATAGTGTTTAAATGAATAGAAATCAGTGAATGTATAGGCTTGGAACAATTGTTTATATCTTAAACCTGAGTGAATGAGCAACTCTCTTATATATGGTTATCCAATGGAAGTCCCTCTTCATCAACCAAATCCATATTCATTGAATATCAGATGAAGCCAATGCTCGAATAACTTACTTTGCCGATGCCCATAAAGAAGCAAGAAAGGATATCCTGCAAAAGATGAAATGCATTAAATGCTCAATAAAATCTTAGCAACATCAAATACAAAATTAGCATTTGAAGATATTCATTCATACTTCATACCACGGTAGTTTCTTAACTTTGAAAACCATTTTAGGGATATTACATTAATGTGTTGTTTTGTATGGCGGTTATGATTTTGTTTAGGTGCATGCATCTGCATGTTTAAGTGTCTCAATAGAGTATAATAAAATCAATGTCATCTTGTATTCGGTTCCTTAAAGCATAATGCTTTTTATATTCTCTCATTTATATATAGGTTACATCCATTTCCTGGAACGAAAATGAGCTAAACATGGTTGATACTCCCGGGCATGCAGATTTTGGTGGTGAGGTATGTCTTTGTCTATATTTTTTTAACATAAGAGTATTTGGTAACTTTACAAAAAATTGCAGTTTAGCCCTTTAGAACATCTTCGCAGATGACTACTTCTATAGATATGGATGTTTGCAATCATGTATTTTTTGCTTTGTTTAGAACAATTGTCTGACTACCTAAAAATGTTTGCCACCCCTGCCTTTTCTTGTTGGTGCATAGGTTGAGCGGGTTGTTGGCATGGTTGAGGGAGCAATTTTAGTCGTCGATGCTGGTGAAGGTCCGCTTGCACAGACAAAATTTGTTCTTGCTAAAGCCCTGAAATATAAAATACGCCCTATTCTTCTTTTAAACAAAGTAGACAGACCTGCAGGTATGCCTTCTTATGCATCGCTATTGTCTTTTCTTTAATACCTGGTATTTACTTGCTCAAACTCTACTAATTATTTTAAACACTAGTATTTTGATGCTTTTCATTTCTTGGCTGTTTATCTTCATTTCAGTGTCACTTCTGATTTAGTAATTAGAACTTGTAAATGATGGTTAATGTACCTTACATGTTAACTCCCTTTGATGGCACCATATCAAATCTGCAACCTTGACTAATCTTGTTTACCAACAAAGGAAATATATTCTTATTACTATTTAGTAATCACTACAAGCGTTGAGCATTTTAATATGGGTCACCTCTGGCTGGAAGCCTGTAATAAAGAATATGAATTTGACTTACATTTGATGCCGTCTGTTTATTTATTACTAATGTTTCATGTTAGAAACACATCACATCACTTAAATGGTTTTTGAAACACTAGCTGCTCTTGTCATAACCAATAAAGTCTGATTTAGTTTCATGTCTAATAATTTTTTATTCCTAATTAGTCCAAGTGTTTTTAATCATTGAACGGTGCAGTTAGTGAGGAGAGGTGCGATGAAGTTGAGAGCTTAGTATTCGACCTGTTTGCAAATCTTGGCGCGACAGGTACACTAGAAAATTTGGGTGGCTATATTTTCTATGTTTTCAGTTTCTTTCATTTACCATATGCTTGATTTCTATCTAAACCAAATAATCTATGATGCTTTTGCCAGAGGAGCAGCTAGATTTTCCTGTTCTTTATGCTTCTGCAAAGAGGGATGGGCTTCTTCCACCTTCACCAAGAAACCACCTGATGATGCGAAAAATATGTCACAGTTGCTTGATGCAATCATAAGACATGTTCCCCACCAACAGCAAGACTTGATGCACCTTTCAAAATGCTGGTTGGTGAATACAATATAACTATATAAGTTATTGCAAACCTAGAAATTTTCATGGATGTTACAGGAGTGGAGAAAAAAGTTCTTTTTAAAAGTTTAGGGGGTGGGCGGGGAAGGAGGGTATTATAAGTTATAACAGTCAAAAATCTTTTATACATCAATGTTACAGACATACTAAAACAAAAAGGCATTGTTGATTTCTAGTTGTGTTACCAATTACCAAGTAGCAACTAAGTGGGTTTACCCACTTGCACATGATTCAGGGGGGAAATTTAATGCTTAACAGTATTTGGAGAAAGTGTTGAATCCCTGTTTTCTGAAACAAAATTACTTCTTATACTTGTGAATTCTATCTTTTACAAGTCTCTGGGAACAATTAATATATTGGCTTATCTGTTGCTGCAGACACATGCTCTACACTGAACTTTCACTATTGCACTCATGTATCTGAACAAGCATATATACATGCATTCATTGTTTGTTAAATTTTATTTGTTGTTTTTTAATTTCTTGAAGAATTTGGCATATAACATTGCATAGAATTTGACTAGGCTACACCATGTTTGATTGCGTGTAACTTGCTGGTAGCCTTACAATGAGGTTTGCCCAACTTGGACAAGGAATCGATTCTTCACAGGTTAGCGCTAGATAATCATGATGCTGCTGCTACTGAACTTAAAATTTTCTTATGTTAAGATACAGGTTGAAGAAGTTTAGTTAAAGATTGGGGATTGACAAATGCTAGGAATCGTCATGGTTTAAAAGGTGATTAGTTGTTAGAGTTTTGATATATTGGGTTTTGGAATTCTCAACTGAAACTATTAAAGGACTTTGGGTGCTAAGGTAAAGAATTAAGGTAGGGGAAAGGATTAAGGTTATGGATTTGGGATGAAAAACAAAAGAAATTTAGGGTTGGTTGTGTTAAGAGTACCCAAAACTGGTTACAGGGGATGGTTATAGAGGGCACGAAAGTGGCCATATTTGTTATTTCAAGTTTGTTTTATTTTTGCAATATATTACTCTTCCTAAAAAGAAACAATCATTGTGATTGTATTAGCTATAATATTTTTCTCCCCTTAGATGAGGTCTATGACAGTTTCTACTTGGAACGTTGGACGGGTTGACCATAAAATTTCATATTCTCCATATTCTATATCACATTTGGGCTTTGTAGTTGGCCTCTGGATAATAGGGTGACAGAAGACCTTTGCAGGCCTTCCTTTTATCTGTACATTTTTTTTGTTTGTTTTGTTTGTTAACTTGTTTTACATAAAATTTACTATTTTGATCCTTGAGAAAGATGCTTTACCATTTCTTTCAGGTGTCCATGATGGAACGGGATTTTTATCTTGGGCGAATATTAACTGGGCGTATCAACTCTGGAGTCATTCGTGTTGGGGACAGAATACATGGGCTTCGTAGTTCTGATGCTGGGGTGTCAAAGATTGAGGAAGGGAAGGTGTGTGGTCTTTTAAATGTTAAATTACCATTTTCCGATTTAGGTTGCAACTTTTAAGTTTTAATTTATGTTCAAGGTCGTCTCAATTATGATGGATTATCTCCTATATCACTTTTCTTTTCTTCTTTTTTCCCCCATTTTTTATTTGATAAAAGAAGAAATTTTATTAATAGAAAAGACTGGATAATACAATAAATGAGGGACAAGAAGTGCACCCTGATGATAAATAATTAGTTACCACTTGAAAATTTCTATTCTGTTACTTGTAGAGTTCAGCTTTAAGTCAAGCAACCTAATTTTAAACAAATGCCAAACATGCTCTGTGAACACTCTGGTTTTTTTTCTAACTTGAACAGATATAAGTTAAATTTGAGCTTTAAATATTTAGTTTGGTAAGTTTTTAGCTCAACTAATTCAGAACTAAAATCTGTTAGGAAGGCATCATTTAAAACAGATATCAGTTAATGAGCTCTAACTATTTAGTATCATTAGTTTTCAGCTCAATTAATTCAGAACTAAAATTTGTTAAGATAAATTGCAAACTTGCAACCAAAAAATAAAGAGAAAAAGGAGGTCATTATTTTCAGACATTTTCTGTCCACCTATATCATTTTTTTATGCCAAACCTAGTATTTGATTGAATATCTGCACGAAATTGTAGTGGTGACATAGTTTTTGGATATTTTGCTGGTACAGAGAGATTGATGAAACCATTGAGCAACAAACAGTTTTTTGATAATTTATTAGGGAGATAATTGATAAAATTTGCACAGTTCTCAAGATGATGATCACTTTTTATCTCCATACCATGTTCAATCAAGGTAATTTCTATTTACCTCTTCAATTTCATGTGACATCCACATTTCTTGCTACAGGTTACAAAGCTAATGAAAAAGAAGGTTACGAGCATGGTTTTGGTTGATAGCGCTGGTGCTGGCGATATAGTATCAATGGCTGGGTTGACAAGTCCATCTATAGGGCACACAGTCTCAAATGTGGAGGTATGTGAATAATCTTTGATTCTTTGTGCAGTTATTCGACCATTCTTTTAGTTTATCTTATTGTATGCTAATTCTATCTTAGTTGCTATTTGTTGGACGTTTTACTCTCTAGCTCAGCACTTAATATTTCTGATACTACTTAGAGTGGAAGTGTATTTCAAAATTCAATTGATGTGTGTTGACATCTGTACAAAGATGTACAATGACACTAGCATGGGTCTAATTATTGTATTTGAGCATCATTTATGTTCTCCTTTTCCCTTGTTTATTTCATTTATTCCTTTCAAGCTTTCATCTTGCGATGGCTATCTACTCCTTTTCAGACTGTTAAGCGAGTACAGCATTTGTTGTTGATTTCTAGACAGACACCTTGATAATATGCTACATAGTGCATTTATTGCCTTTTCAGTTTTCACCATCATTGACGGACCTTGAGGCTGCTTGTCTGCCACTCTTTCATTCTCAATTTAAAACGTACTCTTTTGTTTTCAATAAATAACATAATCAAGCTAAAAAGCCTCTATACATGATGATGTGTTTGGCAGTGAGGATCAGGGAAAGAAAAATGAGGATGTTTGGCAATTTTGTTCAGCCTTTCAGCATCACATTTCTTAAAAACATTACAGTTCACTTTCAATTTTAAAGTTTAAACCTTATGATTATTATTTGTCTGAATTGTAACTACTTATGCTAGGTCATGACTGCATTGCCCACCGTTGAGCTGGATCCCCCAACCATTTCAATGACTTTTGGTGTCAATGACTCTCCATTGGCTGGTCGTGATGGGACACATGTAAGTCATGTTGCTTTTTTTTGTTTTTTTTTGCTGCCACTACTAGGTACATTTGCTTACTCTAGTAATTCCTGTCCTTGCTTTTAGTTTTGCACCTGATAATTGCTAACTCGTGGTGAAAAATTCCTAAAGGCTACTATGCAAATTGTAAAGATAGCATAGGATAATATTTAGAGCTGTGGTACATGACCTATGGAGTTATGGACAGAAGGATTTTGCCGAGTAAAATAGAGTTCCAGTGTTTTGGTTTGTTTTAAATATTTCTGAAGTTTTCCAAGTTATACCAGACTTCGTGATTTGGCTCACAATGTTTTTTTGAGCTTTGTGATCTACAATCAAGTAATGAAACATATGGCACTTATTTATGTAGTTATCTATTGATTTGGCTGTTCCGATGATCCCCGTAAAATGTCACCTTCTTCTAATTAATTGATTATTTAGCCCGCACATATGCTTGATTTTTATTTATTTTTGGTGGGGGTGGGGGTGGGGGTGGGGGGGGGGTGGGGGGGCTAAGGAGGGGGTTCATTAGCCTAAACACTCCTTAGCCTATGATAAAAAAAAATAGTTTTGTAAATTATTTTCTTATATTAATTATTACTTAATACATATTATCTTTAGAAAATTTAGTAAGTAATTTAAAACATGTAAAGGAATATACTTTTTTGTCTCTAAATGTTGTTTATAGGGATGTCAATAATCACAGTGAATGAAATTGAAACCTTTGTGGATAATCCACCCATATATGGTGAGGTATAGTGATTTTTGTTCAAGAAGATAGAAATTCTTCCTTATATTTAACTTCTTAGCAAAATGATCTTATATTTTTAAAGGAGGAAGTTTTATTTTATTTTTTTGATAAAAGAAGAAATTTTATTAATAGAAAAGAAATGATACAATAAATGACTGGACAAGAAGTCAGCATAAGAGCACTTCAAAAAATGTAGCCCTCCAATCAGTCATATACCTCTAAATAGAGCCCCATAACAGAAGCCCAAAGAGAAGTAAAAATAATAACCCTATCATTCAATAGCTTTAAAGGAGTAATTTTCTCTAAACAACTTAGCATTACATTACGCTCATTTCAAATTCCCCGCAAAATAGAAAAGGAGGCACTCTTCCATAAAATTTTGGCATCCCTATTACTTCCAAATCCTCAAAAATTCCACTGTAGCATGATACACCCACTCCTCTTCTAGCACTCCAAAAAGAGAGCTCCAGAATCCCCAAGAAATAGGGCAATACTGAAATAAATGAGCATGTGTATCATTACTCTGCATGTACATAACATAAAACAAATATCCGGAAATAGAATTTTGTTGGGCTGCGATCTTGATAAAGATCATTATTCAATCTTTGTAATAATACCATAGACCATACAAAAGTCTTGATTTTAGAAGGGACCTTATCTTTTCAAGTGTATGAAACCAATGAAAAAATGGATTAGGAACAATAGACCAAGTCAAAAAAGAGGAGTAACTCTTACAAGAAAAGGAACTAGTTGGATCTAAAGCCCATCCTATATGCGCTTATAAGAAGCTTATTAGAAAAGGTACATAGACGAACTATCAAAGATTCCATCTCATTAAATTCCAAATTCGTGAAATTCCTGAAGAAATGAAAAACCCAAGAAAATGAATTCTCGTCACACTTTATGAAGTTAGAAATGGGAGCATCATGAAGTGAAGAAATACGATACACAAGATTAAAAGAAAGAGAAAAATGTTTATCTCCCAAACAAGAATCTCCCAGAATTGAATCCGTTGACCTTCCCCAACTCCATATCAAAGGAGGAAGTACTGCACTTCCTCTGTCTCAAAATAAATTTCCTAGATTCTATTTTGGTTTGTCCCAAAATAAGTGTTCTATTTCCTTTTATGTAATCACTTTTGTCACATTCTTCCAATACTACCCTAAGTTAATTCTGTCTTCTTTTTGTAAAATATCAAGCAAATGAAAAAAAATGATAATCAGCTGCATGGGAAATAGTAGCTTATAGAATTAAAAGTAGATATGGGAGAGAGGAAAGAGAAAGAAGGTTTGCTAGATCAAGCTTCCTATACATGATTTAGATTTAGTTAATGGACAGAGTTAAGCAAGAAGAGAAGAAAAAAAGAAAAGAAAAAAAAAAAAAAAAAAAAAAAAAGAAGAATCAGCTTCATTTCTATTAACTTTTAAGTCATTGAACTTCTGTAAGGATATATGCGTGAGTGATCTTTCATTTAAGCCCACACACATTCCAGACCGACTTCATTTGGTGTTTCATATATTTGGTATTAGTATGACCGTCTTATAATTGCATGCAAACACTTCTTTATAATTGCATTATTGCTTATTGATGATTGTATTTTTTACCTCTGTTTAAAGACTCCACATATTTTCCTTGGCACATATAAGAGCTTTTGTATCTTCATTGTTTGACTTTATGTTCTGCTCCTCCCCACCCCTTTAAGACTTGGTCCATCGGATATATAAGTGGATGTGTGTTGCCTACCAACTATGTGTAGTTGACTGGAGGGAAAATCGGTGATCGGCTAATGGCTGAAGCAGAAACGAATCTTGCCATAAATGTAATACCAGGTCTATCAGAGTCTTATGAAGTTCAAGGGCGAGGAGAGCTTCAGCTAGGTGAGTCCATTTTATCCTTTTTCTTTCCATATTTTCTATCTTTTGTGGAAATAGTGAAATGTTTAATGTTCCTGGTGAAAATATTTGATCGATTTATAACAAAGTTTGTTTTGTGCCTAAACTCTTGTATTCTGTTTCAGGTATCTTAATTGAGAATATGAGGCGTGAAGGATTCGAGCTGTCAGTCTCACCACCTAAAGTCATGTGGGTTTTTTTATGCACTTGTCCTCTGCATCTCCTCTTTCCATTTTTAACTCCTATATCTACTTGTCTCTTATATAAACATAATGTGTCCACATAGAGATGCGCATGTTAAGGATGATACTTTGATGATTTTAAAAATTATTCATTTGCTCTTGTTTCCTTATCTGGTCATTTAGTTCTACTCACCTTATTCATTTGCTTTTGTTTGGAGTGTTACTTGAATGTTGATTTGTCCTTCAAAGTTGGAGGACCTTCTATGTAGTTTTTAAGGGGTTTGGGGGAGGGAAGGGTAGGAGATTTTTTGGAGTTGTGCTTCTTTTGTTATTTGGTTGGGGTCTATGGAGTATGGACAGAGAGGAATGCAAGGGTTTTTATGGGCAGTCAATGAATGTTGGCTTACTTTGAGAGACGAAGTGTCCTTTTATGCACATCTCTTTGGGTTTTTTGAATGGGAGATTTCCGAGGAACTTCTTCTTATCAGATTTACATGGTGCTTGGTGAGATGTGCTCCGTTGACACTGGGATTGGTTTTTCATTTGTTTTCTTTTGTTTTTATTTTTGGGAAGACTTCTTGTCCTTCATCTGAATTGTAGTTTTTCTTTATCTTCTCTAATTAAAAAATTTTCTTTTATAGTTTTATCTGTACATTTTTTTTTAAAGTCGATGACATGTCGGTGTCGAACAAAGATTCACTTATTCGTGCTTTGAAATTTAAGTTCTTCGTGTTGGACATGTACCAAACTTCTCCGGGACACTTGTTAGAACATGAACAACAAAATTCTGTTCTTTTTTCTTACTAAGGAGAGTGACATTATGCTTATACCCTCTGGACTCTTATAGGTTCTTTTTTAGAATGAAAACATTGAAGAGGGACGGCAAGATACATCCCCGTAATCCCAGTTCCATACAGCTATGGATATTAGTCTTCCCTCTAAAGTCTAGACTTATTCAATCCTATGCCTGAAGTAACCATTCAAAGCTACAAACATGGAAATTTTGCTTAATGGTTTTTTTGAACTCTAGAGTTGACCACAGCTTGGTCTTAATCATGTGACTTTTACTATTCACATTAGCTTTAATATTAATCACAGCATCATTTGTGGGAATCTTTTTTAAGTTATCCACACTCACATGTAGCATGCATACTTTTATATTGTTCGATTTATCTTTTCTTTTGTTTACTTGCTGAATCATACCATGAAATCTTGTTGTCAGTAACACTGTTGGATGCAATTATTAGGTATGATAGTCGAAATAATCACCTCTTTGGTGTTTTTAACAGCTTGAGAAATATCCATGTATTGGATCAGGTATAAAAATGATAAAGGTGTCAGGCTAGAGCCAATTGAAGAAGTGACAATCGAGGTAAATTTTCTTGATATACCAGTACATATGTATGTGCTCCTTTTTTAAGGTTCGTGCAATTCAAAGATTATGTTGTCAATTACAGGTAAATGAGGAGCATGTAGGTCTAGTCATGGAAGCCCTCTCTCACAGGAAAGGTGAGGTTACTGACATGGGTGCTGTCCCAGGGAACTTTGGCAGGACTAGAATGTGTTTGACTTGTCCATCAAGGTTGGTAACTTGATTATATTCTGTTTCCTTTTGATATTATCTTTGCCTTTCCTGACAACTTGATATCCTCCATTGCAACAAATTATCCCATTTTTGCTAAATTTACCAAATTAATCAAATTATATACGCATTTATTTTTTGAGTTTAGGCAGATTACACCCTGTTCTGCATTGGTAATTATATTTTACTTTTTGCACTTTGAAACTGTACGATGCTCTTATTTTATTTTACCTTTTATAAATATTGCGACTCCAGTTTGAATTTTTTATTTATTTAGGTAATGTAAATGCGAGATTGAATTTTGCCTTTCCATTGTTTTGAGACCTCAAAGTTATTTGGAGTCTCTTACACTAAATAGATTTTCAGGATAGAGAAGAACAGATATAACATGCAACTTTTTAATTATTTTTTTTGGCTTTTCATATTCCTAGAGGTTTTATCAGCTAAATGTGAATTTACTTCTTTATAACTGTGCTGTTTTTAGTGCTTAGAAAATGCTACTTGAAATGCTATAAATAGTTCATGAACAATCTTCTGTCTTTTTAATCATTCTTTAATATAAAATTTAGAAACTGAAAACTTATTATTGTATACAAATTTTTGTGCATAATTTGCAAAATTAAAGCATGTTGTATACAAACCTTAATATTGGGGGTGCATAATTTGCAAAATTCAAGAAAGTATTTTCATTCCATATTTATCCCTAAATATGGTGAGTTTTAGTTTATAATGGTAGCATGATAATGCAATTTGTGATGATAAATTTGAGAACACTGCCATTTTATACTACCAGTAAAAAAAGTTGAACTCTTTTTTGGGTTACTTTTTTTTGACAAATGGGACTTATTGTGGAACGGGAGGGAAACTTACCGTCTAAGAATATCTTTTTTCAGCCTTTGTGCGATGATGTAATATGGTTTTGTTGTGTGATCTCAGGGGGCTGGTTGGCTATAGAAGTGTGTTCAGCAGTTACACACGAGGAACTGGATTTATGCACCGTGCATTCCTGAGTATGCTGGCTCTGGCTAGATCTTTAGTTCCTTCTTTTTATGTTTGTTATTATTATAATTATATTTTGTTCCGGTCCTTAACACAACATCTTGGTCTATCTGAGATATACTTGCTTTGGTGATTATCAATTTAAAGTTTTAAATAACTAAATCTCATTTCTCATACTTATTTAAGTTGATGCTTATTATTACATGTGATACAACTTGAATATATTGAATTGGAGTCGAATATAATAATCAATGTAAACCTGACTTGTCTCAAACTCTTGTGTGTAGTTATGCTGGTTTGTGGACCTCTGGTTGAACATGCAAGCGTAACTCATTTTTCTATTCCAAACCCTGGATTTTTTTCACCAACACTCGTAAAGTACTAACCAGTTGACTAAAGTACACATACAATGGATAGTGGCTGACCTTTGTCATTATTGAGTGTTCCAGACGTCAAGTCATTTCCATCAAGTTGTTTATTTCTTCATCATGTTTTCATCTTCTTTTCCCTTGCTTGTTCCGGAATTCATTGATTTGATCCCAGTGCTTGCATTATTAGCTAGTGTTTTAATTTGAAATTATGTTCAGTGATACTCTAAACTTATGCTTTAGTTACTTTTCTGGCAACACTGTTTTTGCTTATTCTATCTATTCTCTGTTTTTATGCAGCATATGCAAAACATCGCGGTCCTCTTGGAAATGTCAGGAAAGGAGTATTGGTAAATTATCCAAATACCTCTCTATTTTCCTTTGTACCCAATTAAAACTTCCTTTTTATTTTTATTATTTTACAATAACAAAGCCATATATGAATTACTATTGAGCAAAAAAAATCTTGCTATCCATTAGCATTAGTGGTTGGTAGCAGTGTGCCTCACTATGTATATTCACCACTCCCTGTTTCTTTTCTTCCTCTGATTTTGAAGATTTTGGTTGATGCCTTAAAAGTATCATAGAGAAAAAGACTGTTATGAGATTTGGGATGAAAATGTGGTTTAATAAAGCCTAAAAAATTTATTGGCTTATTTGGTAGAAGCTAGCTCTAGTCTAGGTTATCTGCAATTTTCAATTTAAAAAACATTTCCAGCTAGTTTATCAGAATAAGAGTACATATTAACTTTAAGTAGCATGGCTGAACAATAATTGGCATGCCCTAAGGCTATATTTGCTTGCAAGGATTATTTTCAGTGGATTGTAGTCCATGGATTATAACTGAAGACATGGCCTGTGATAGGAAAGAGTGGACGAATGTAATCCCCATATCAGAGGCCAAGTAGGGTGTTCACACCTTTTTTGTTGATTTCTGTTTCTCTTTTCCCTTCCCTTTTTTCTTTATTGACATACATACATGTAATATCCAATATGTGGTTCTATTTTTATTTTTCCGATCTCCATTTATTTCTACATTGTTTATTTTATCCATTTCTTATTTAATTTGTTTTATCTTTCTAGTTTTCTTATTGCCTTTATATTTTTAGCTTGCATGGTTTATTTTTAGCCTACCCCAACTAGCTTGGGATAAAAGGCATTGTTGAGTTGAGTTGAGTGTAGTCCCATGGTCCACGGATTATAATCCAAGGACTTTATTATTTTAGATCTACTTAATATGAAAAATTAGAAAGAAAGGAATACAAGTCCTTAACAAAAGATAACTCCAATTCCTATGAATATCCAAATAGCTACGCCTAAAAAGGCACTCATCTCCGATGACATAGGAAATCCAAGAAAGACACCCCTATCCCAAAGCAGGAGAATGGGAGATTCATATCGGTTGAATTCCTTGCATTTTCTCAGTCCAACAAGGTAAAACCAATGGGAACCAAAACATAGGGCAGAATTGCATGCTGCCATTAAATTTTCCCATCCCTCTTTCTCTTAAAGTCCCAAAACGTGATTTGCAGAAAACTATCAAGGAACACAAGACAAACCCAAGCTCCATTGTTCAAATAAGATCTTTGTTCCCGTGTTTCCCCTGTTTTCGGCCGAATGAATTGTTTTCGGGTTTGATAGTTTGTTGATTTTTTGGCAGATTTTAGCCTTGTAGCTTGAGATGGTCTTTTGGTGTGTAGATATTTTCCCATTTTGTAGAGTTCATTTGCCTGTTGTCCATGTTTTTTATAAGCTCCCTTGTACTCGGCCGGCATTCCCTTTTGATGCCTACTTTTTATAGAAGTTTGCATATCAAAAAAGAAAATGTACCCTGTACTTCCTATATTAAATATATTTAGTTGTTCTCCTAATATGGATTAAGAATGTGGACGAGTGCCGATTCTTCTTTCAAATCATCTTATATGCAAATAGTATGCATGTCTTAACTATCTCTGAAGCTTATAACTATGGATCTCAACTTGTTACATTACTTGGTTTGACAGGTGTCCATGGGTCGTGGAGCTATCACAGGTTACGCATTGCTCAGTTTAGAACCTCGAGGAACTCTCTTTGTGACTCCTGGAATGGAGGTGACAATTATTACTGAATTCTACTACTTCCTACTTAAATTATGACCTAGGAGGCCTTCTAACTTTCTGAGAAATGCCTGCCATATTGTGGGCTAATAATGTCTTATGTTAGTATACTGGGCTGCTAACTTTAATTAGTCCCATTTAAGTAATGGTAGCCCTAAATGCAGTCATATTATTTTCCTTAATAATATGCAAGGGAAATATAGTAATAGTGTAGTTTAAAAATAAAAATATTTTTTCTTCCCTTCCCTCCTAAACTCGCAAACAAAAAAAAAATGAATTAAAATCTCAGCCCTTCCTTTTCTTTTTAAAACACGAGGGAAAATTGTGACTTCAAACCTTGGATAAGGTGCAACACGGTATTACAATAACCATACAATCTAACCACATAAACTTAAATGACATAAAAGTAATTACTAAATTATTATATCATAACTGTTCTATCCCAGTATCTATAACCATTAAATTAACATTAAGTCATAATATTAAGTTTTTAACGAAAATATTTTGCTATTACAAAGGTTCTTCTATTCATTCAGCTTCTGCTTCCCCTTATCCTTACCAGAATCTTCTACGCATTTGATCTTAGTTGAAATCATATAATTCGAGCAAGAATGAACACTAAATTGCCCAACAAGTAAAACAGTTTAATAACAACTAAATCAAGAATCATATGATCATTATTCAACAACTGAACCAATAGTTGTGAAGTATTATGAATAACTAAAATAATACTTTTTGATTCCTTTAAAACATTTTTGAAACGATGAACCTGGTCATTTTCATTGAAATGGTCGAAGAGACAAGAAGATCGTTGTTACTACGCTGACGATGACAGTCGTGGCGGTATGAAGTTTAACGTTGAGGCTTTAAAGCGATCGCCGTAAGCGTCCGTAAAAGCGACAAGTCGTTACAATGTGCAATTTATATATTATTTATTTTACTTAACAAGTATATTGGCAATAAAATTTTATATATATTAAAACTCAAAACATAACACTATGGAATAACATTAAAGGCATAATTATCAAAATATTTATCAATAACAATCCAAAAACAATACACTTGATATTAAAAATTAGTAAAAGAAATGAAGAATTCAACAAACACCACATAGAAAATAAAGTTGATTAATTTAAATGATAACTGATAAGGTAAAAAAAAAAAGCCAAGCAGGTATATATAATTATATATATATATATATATAAATGTCTGTAATGTTATAATGCAAAGCCAAACAGGTATAATGTTCTAATGTTATAGACCCAACAACAAATAAGACAGGTAGGAGGCTAAAGAAAAAAGGGAATTGCGTATCAAGTAGAAAAAGGGAAAAGGGGAAGAGGAAAGCAAAACAGAAGCTCGGCCATACTTGCTGCCGAATGGCCTCACTTTCTTCTTTCTTCTGCCTCTGCGCCAGCCTGGGTCGCTTCGGTCCGCTTTCTCCTCCTGGTCGATCTCTCTCATTTCTTCTTCGCTCTCGCCTCTTGCCTCTCGCCTCTTGCCTCTCGCCTCTGTCAGTCGCTCTCGCCTCTCGGTCGATCTTCTGAGTTCAGTCGATCGATCGAGCTTTTCTTTTAGGGTTAGTTTCTATTATTTATCTTCATGCGACATCGTTTTTTAAAAAACCTAGTTCAGATTTTTTGTCTGAGACCAAGTCATTCGATTAACAGGTTAGGCGTCCTAGTCGTCGTCGAACTGTCCAAGTCGACGCCTTTTTTGTCTAAGCGCCGCCTTTAAAATCGATGTCCAAGTCGTTCCCGCTTTATCTTTTTCATGACTTACTTGTTGGGATAGGCGCCGTCTGAAGCGACGACTTAACAACTATGACCAAGATATAGTCTTTTAATTTCATTTAAAAAGGATAACCCGACATTAAAACCGTAAATCCGATATCACTTATGAGCATATCTAGGTGATCAGCCTATAGTACTCTATGTTGTACAACACATCTTGGGGAACGACTGTGCGTTCAATTTTATGGACAACTTGTGTGTCAGCCGATAAACTCGACCAAAAACATTTAATAGTTCAACCTTGTATATATATTTGAATCCGTACCAAAACAACTTGGTTTGGACAACTCTACTTAACAACAATAATATCTCAAAGATGTAATATCAGTGCGATAAAATAATTCAACAAGTGTCTAGCCGAACAAAAGGCTTTTGACATTTCTTTAAACAATTTCATATCATAGAACAACTTGAACACTCGTACAAATATTAAAACATTTACATAAGTATAGATTTAATCATTCAAGATTTGTGTACATTTGATATTAAGAATATATCACATATGCTTCATAAGAATTAAATCAAATGGAGTAAGAAAACTTGCCTTAAGCATCTTCTATACCCTTTACTTTAACTCGGTCTTTATATATCCTACACGATTTATCATAACCACATATTAATTAGCCGCAAATAGACTACACATACGGTTTACACTAACTTCCCCTTCATCTTTCATTATCTGATTAATTAATTAATCTTAGATGTATTTTACGTTATTTAACGTTCATTTCGTTCCTTGAGATTTATTACGTCCTTTAATATTTTGTTAAACTTTTTAATCCCTTTTTAGGCCTTCCCAACATTTACACATCTCATACCGTCTTTATTAATGTCCAAGTCATACACCCGTGTGTATATTAAACACTTTCGGTGTTTTAAGTATTTTACAATTATATTTCATTTACTTTCCTTTTTAATTTAATTAACTTCTAACCTCTAATTAAGATCTTAGCTCATTTATTATCGTAACATATTTCTTGAATATTTACGTTTTTAATCATTCTTTACGTTCCCTTCTTTCTGTATTTGAAAATAGAATTTTTTATCGACTTGACCCGGGCCGGCTACTGCAGATCGCTTTGATTTCGAAGCCTTAGTCTTTGGTCTTCTTGGCCATCAAGCTTCGGGAAACATAATTGGAGAGTGACTACTACGGCACACCTAGGAATCTTTGGAATGCCCAATTTAATTTTTCAAAACTTCACAACTTTCTCATTAAATGTCGGAATTAATCCGTTCTTGAGCCCACGACTCTATTTTATTCTTGTCTACCTTTCCCCCATAAAATCTTCATTATTCCAAATCGTTAATTTAGTAATTCGTTTATAGTTCGTTATAAACTATTTATTCGTATTTTACTTAAAATTTCGACATAACTTCGTTATAGGTCGTTTTTAATCCGTTCCTCTTCGAACAATAATATATTTTAATTGAACACAATATCATTCTTTTGAATTTCATTATCTAAACTATGAACAACAAATCAAATAGCTTGATTATACGTTTTCATTCATTCTTCGTTTTTTAACCATTATTTCTTATCTTTTACTCCCTCCGTCCCAGGATAAAAGTCCTGGTGGACTTTTCACGCATATTAAGAAGATGAATAAAATGACAAAATTGCCTATAATAATGTCATTAAATATGGAGAGAGAATTAGAATAAGAAAAGTATGAGATATTTAATGCTACGGGTATAATAGGAAAATATGTGTAAAAGTTTGGTTATTAAAGGAAAATGGACATTTAACATGGGACTACCCAAAATAGTAATAAAGACTTTTATCATGGGACGGAGGGAGTATAATTTAACAGTGATTTATAATTCATTAATTCATCCTCCTTATACTACAAAACTTTAAATAATTAAAAGGATTGAATTTCATTATTACCTCTTTGGAATTTTCGTTTTCTGAGTTTACTTACGACTTCAGTAGAGTTTTCTCGCCTTTTCTTGTACAAAACCCGAGCTCTCACTTCCTCTTGTATATAATCTAGAGTTTTGCTTTGTTGCTAGTGAATTGGTGAAGAAAAATGAGAAAAAGGCTTGCTATTTATAGGAGATTAAGAGTGGGGTAAAATAGTCTTTTCACTAGCTTTTGTTGGTTAATTACACTTACCCCCCATGACATATAATTGGTGGCAGTTAGCTTTATTCTTGTATTATTCTTTCGGTTTTATATTTCATTCACTTCCCGGAATCCATTACGCAGTCGAAAATTTTTCATTTTTTAAAATTTATCTCATCTTTCCTCATTATATTAACTTTGAAGCGTTCCTCAAATAATTAAAATAAACGCTTTTACGTTTCCAGATGGATAGTGATTTTTCGGCCTTTTCCTTTGAAATTTTTTATTTTCCAATAATATCCTAAAACTCGTAAATTCCATCACAGATTTCCGTTCCATCTCAAAAATTCACATTTTAACAAATCTCAACAAGGCAAAAACCACAAAAATATTGTTTTATTAAATAATATTCAAATATTATTAATTACAAGTTAAATAAAATTTGTTGATCATTACAAAAATTATAATTCATTCTCATCCCTTCCCCTCCTATATTTTCCTATCCCATCTCATCCCTCCAAACTCAGTTCCATGATGACAAGTATTGTTATTCATGTTCATATGGACGGTGGCTTATTGGATTGTTATTGCAAAACTTGTATGTACACTTTTAAGGTTTTATAGTCACAGTAGCAAGCATCCGGTGATTGGCATTTGGATCAACTAATGTAGATTTCTTTATGCACACAGAAAAAAGAGATACAAACATAGTTATCTAATGAAGCAAACTACACTACACTTGGCAACTGCAATTAATTAATTTTTCAACCTTATGCAGACTTATGATGGCATGATTGTTGGCGAACATTCACGAGATACAGATCTTGATGTAAGGGGGATCTTCCTTTTCCTGTCATACCATGAATTAAGTTTTCTCTAGGTGACCAACTGTTTTATTTGTTTATCACAGGTCAATCCAGTACGGAACAAGGAACTCACCAATATAAGGGCCGCTAGCAAGGATGAGAATGTGAAGCTTTCTCCTCCTCGCCTAGTATGTTTCCTTCATCAACCAGCTTTTTTTCTCGGTTTAATTCTTCATTCATATATTATCCTCAGTATTATGCATTACATCCCCATCAAAGTGTACATGGACAAGAGATCAGTCTTAATGGAAAACTAAAAGTGATTCGGTATAGGAAAGAAACAGCGTCTTTGGAATTACCATTGATATCCTTATTCTAAACATTCATCTGAATGCTGTCTGGTGCAGTTGACCCTGGAAGAAGCTATAGGGTACGTTGCTTCGGATGAGCTCATTGAGGTATGTTCCAGTAACTATGATTTTTCTCATGCCTCAAGAAAGATAATTACTGGCTTTATATGTTATAAAGCTCGGGAATATCATAACCTTGTGTAATTTGGTAGTGAGGTTTGCACTTGAATTTTAACAAATTGTCTGGAAGCTTAGCTGCTGTTATGACTTGTTCATTATGCATGAATTCAGCATCTAGAGTGAGTAGAGTATGAATTTTCTGATAAAATTGTTGCATGGGGCCATGCCATGCAGGTTACGCCAAAAGCTATTCGATTAAGAAAAAGATACCTGGATGCTAACAAGCGTAAACAGATGAGGAACAAGCCAAAGGAATGAAGCCTAGGGGTCACCAATACATAATCATGCTTAGCCAGTTAGCCCATGCCTAAAATACAATTTTGTCACCTCATAGCTTTGATATTAATTCACTATAAAATAATTTATTCTTATACAACAATGGCGTAGACTGCTCAATTCTTTTCCTTAATAATGGAAAGTTAATGTTGTACCAATTAGCAAAATTAATATTGGGATTAAATTTTACTTAATTGTTGTAATATAAATGCATGTGCATGGTGGTTATTGGTTGGAATTTAAGTAATTATGCGATGGTGTCATTGTGCAATATCCCTCATTTGATTTCTGTTTTCGTATTTCAATATTTGTTATGATCACATTCAAAAAAATTAATAATTGATATTGATAATTAATACTAAAAAAATAATAAACATAAACTAGTATACATAATTTGGGTTTCTTTACTTATTCGAGACGATGACGAGTGTAACTCTCAAAGCTAAGCTATAATTCCAGAATATTAAGGAACTAATCATGTAGAATTTTAAGTTTTTTTTTAAAAAAAATAAATTAAAAATCGCAAGCAAAAGGAAAAATAAATGTTTATAATAATATCATCTCCGAAACATTGTAAAATTTATTTATAAAAATGATCCAGCTTGCATTGTTTGGAATGTAAAACTTTTTTTTTTCTGTTTATTTTTTGGTATTAAATTTTTAGTCTAATGGTAGTAGTTATTACTACTTGATTAAAGAGTGCAGAATGTTTAATTTTTATGTTCAATTATTTTGTGCGCAAAGATTTTTTTTTTTTAATATTAAAAAGACCATCAATCAAGTGAACTTTAATTCAATATATGTCAACTCACCCAAGTTTATGGAAAATATGAGTTAATTAATAAAATAGTAGTAAATTAACAAATATCAAAAAAAAAATTCCATCTATTTTTCTATATACTATTCTCAATTCAAAAAAGTGGGTCTATATTATTTTCCCTATTAGCATTCACAATAATTTTCTTAATTTTATCCCTATTTTGCAGTATCATTGGATCATTCTGTAGGATAAGAATTCAATTTTTTCACTATGTAACCAACAGGTTCCTTATATTAATTCCTTAAATAAAGATAAATTTCAAAAATTAAAATTAAAAAATTCCAACAGTCAAAGCAGGTTTTGACCATTGTAATTATTTTACCTTTATATTGACTTCATGCGTTAAAGCTTATGATAATTGATACATGTAATTTACTACAACCTCTTGTTTTTAATTATAAAATTGCTATTAATTTATTAATATTTTTTGAAGTAAGTATGTGATTTTTTTAAATTTAAAATTAATATAAATTTAATCAATACATATTGTAACTATTTAGACTTTAAACTAAAAAAAAAAATACTATTACTATTATTAAGTTTTAGAATGCATCAAATTGACTTATGATGTAAAAATTAATAATAATCTTATAATATATAAAAGAGAGTATAATTTATCAATTATATCCCACTATAAAATAACTTTTATTTCATTTTAAATTTTAAGTAATTTATAGAGTGAGTATTGAAGATTGTAGTTGTAAATGTATATAACATCAATATTAACTTTTAAAAAGTTAATTTGTGATATTTTTAAATTTAAAATTAATATTATTCATTTAAAATTTGAAAATAATAAATTTTATAATTAATATTACTTTTATAATATTTATAATTATATGGACATAAATTAAATAAATTTATATCAATTTTAAATTTGAATATGTTTGAAAATAATTTTTAAAAAAATAAGTCAATTTTATAATTTGAAAATAAGAAGTATATAACGTCAAGATGAGTATATATGATTGATGGATATAGACAAGTCTTTTCATTAAAACGAGATTAAAATGTAAAATGTCATTTTACATATATAGAGAATTATCTTTTAAGAAGTAAAATCATTAAAATAGAGAATTAAATAAAATAAAGAAACGGTTAGATAATAATTTGTTAATTTATTCTTTAAAATTAGGATACAGAATTTATTGAAAAACTATTATGAATGCTCAAAAATATTTACTACAGATGAATAAATAAATAAAAAGAATAATAAAATACAGACGTGCAAACACCCTCTTTGAATTGAATGTATAATATCCCTCCTCTCTCTCTCCTCTTTTATTTATCCCATAACGTAAATCAAATCCAAGTGTTGAGATCTGTACAGTAGAATTTCCATACAGATCGACTCTCTCACATTGCGATCTGTACTTTGTATCTCTGTATTTGGCTATACATAAACACATTTATATATCAGTAATTTCAAGTTGAGAAGATCAAAAAATGGGAGCCTACAGAGCAGACGATGATTACGACTACTTATTCAAGGTAGTACTGATCGGCGACTCCGGCGTCGGAAAATCAAACCTTCTTTCTAGGTTTACCCGTAACGAGTTCAGCCTCGAGTCCAAATCCACCATCGGCGTCGAATTCGCCACACGGAGCATTCGCGTCGACGATAAAGTCGTCAAGGCCCAGATTTGGGACACCGCCGGACAAGAAAGGTAATTTACTGCTTCAGATCTCCTTTCTTTCATTTCACCTGTATATGTCTCTGTGTATTGTGTACTTGTACGTGTGTGTGTGTCAACTCTATAATTCCGCGATAGTATACTACTGTGTTATATTGATGAAATTGAAACAATTTTTGTTTAGAGGTTGCGAAATATCTATAATGTGAACTGCCATACGGTTTGTCTTAATTATGTAGGTTTTTTGCTTTATATTTTGTGATCTGTACTGTACTTTTAGGAGGTTTTTAACTGAATAGATTACGGAAATTTGTGGATTAGATTTCCATTATCAGAAGATTGATTTGATCTGAAGTCAGAATAATGTAAGATACTACTATAATTTAGTACTTCAAGTTATGATATTGTGGTAATGTTTGCAATTTTAACTAGAGCTCAATTAAGGCTGCCGTTGATTATTTGTTTGAGTATAAGGAATGTTGTGAGGAATGGTTCAATTCTAGCCTCTCTTTTGTTGTCTGATAAGTATTTTGAGTCTAGTGTGTTAAGCTCCTTTTTTTCACGTATGATGAAGGTGAGATTAAGGGAAAAGTATACTAAAGAAGATTAATCTAAATATCTGTACTTCTAAAAAATCTAAGATCAAGGAAACTATTATTTAATAAACAGTTTAAAAAAAAAAACTAATAAAATTTTAGATTTCTTTTCCTTTATTTTCCAAGTTCCAAAAATTGCCTTAATGAAAATTAGAGAACAACATAACCTTTTGGTTATCAACCTTTCAGAAAACATTAATAATGAACAATTGGAGATCAGGGATAGGTACTTTGCTTGCAGTGAACAGGAAGTATATGAGTTTGGAGGAAACGAGAAGAATGTACTTGCCAATAACAGGTCCCTCTTACGAAGTGTGGAAAAGATGGGAAAAGGATATGATTATATAACTTTTTTCCATGTACCATGTTTGTGAGGTTTCTTTATGTCGAGAAAGTTATGGAAAACGGTGGAAACTAACCCTCACTTTATCTGATTTAAGGAAGGTGAAACAAGTCAATTTTATCTGATTTTGCTGGTAACCTTCTGAAATTTATATTTTCTTACAATGGCTGCAGGAATTTGTAATTTTACCATCTCTTTCAGTTTATTTACCTGGAATGATCTCCTAATAAAGATATTAGACACCTATTTATTTACTTATTTATGAAAATGACTAGCACATATCTAGTTTCAATTTTAACATCCATATTATCTGGCTACCTGCCAACGAGTTTTTTTTCTTCCTCTTTCTGTAAATACATTCTTTTAAGAAAAGCCCTCATCTCAGTTCATACCTATTTGTTGATAGATACCGTGCAATCACAAGTGCTTACTACCGAGGAGCTGTCGGTGCATTGCTTGTATATGATGTCACTCGAAATGTCACATTTGAGAATGTAGAGAGATGGTTAAAAGAGCTCCGTGATCATACAGATTCCAACATCGTGATCATGCTTGTGGGGAACAAGTCAGATTTGCGTCACTTGCGAGCTGTCTCCACCGAAAACGCCAAGACATTTGCTGAAAGAGAGAGTACCTTCTTTATGGAAACCTCTGCTCTGGAGTCCATGAATGTTGAAAATGCTTTCACAGAAGTGCTTACTCAAATATATCATGTTGTCAGCAGAAAAGCTCTTGACATTGGAGATGATCCGGCAGCCTTGCCAAAGGGACAGACCATTAATGTTGGCAACAAGGATGATGTATCAGCTGTGAAAAAAGTTGGATGCTGCTCTGCTTAGAAGTTGGTAAAGCAAAGGTGAAAATTAGTTTCGGTCATGAGTAACTTCTAATTTTCTTGTGGCTGAACTTGTCCCGATGAGTCATAGGATTAGTCTTGCATGGAGTTTTTGGTCACCAAAGCTTCAGTTATTGCATATGGGACTAAAATGCTTGAAACTTGTTGAGTCAGATTTTTTCGAAGGTTAGTATCTAAGCACTTATCATTCTTCTTCTGTATTTTCATCAATTCTTTTAAGTCATTGTATTTTATTGTAGTTCTTAGCAATGCTTAGGTTCTATTTGATTGCTTAGGACTTTTTTTGGCCTTTTTGACCAGTTCCGGTAATGTACTAAGATAAATTTCTTTGGTTTGTACCCTGGGTCATTTAGTTGTTTTGTGGACCGAGAAATGTGGAAGATGAGACTATTTAATTGTACGTAATCACATATTCATATTTATCTGTGCATCAAATTTTCTTTAGATTTTCCCTAGTTTATTTCCTCAAGCTGCCCACCGGGTTCTACGTAGCCCCTAAAAATAAGGGTAATCTTAATCCACTTTAGATGAGTCTTTTTTTTTCTTTTTTTGCTAGTTTTAGGGCGGGGGATTTGAACTCCAAACCTCTTGCATAGCAAGACTTGGGTTGTGTTTGATAAAATTAGTTGTTAAAATCTGAATAATTTAGACATCTGAATAATATAGTGTCTAAATAAAATTGTATCTGAATGAAAAAAATGTTGTTTGATAATTACTTTTTTCAAAATGTCTGAATAACATGTTTTTACTATTTTAACTTTTCTTCTTCCACGCCACCCCACCCCACGCCACCCCACCCCACCCCACCCTACCCCTATCCCCTATCCCTCGTCCCCACCTCCTCTCTACTCCCTCCTCCCTCGTATTTCCCGCCTTTGCCCCTCCTCCCCCAGATCTAGTGATTTGGTGGTGGTTTGGTAATATTGAAGATTTGATCAGCCGGTGGTGGTCTGGTAATATTGAAAATTGATAATATTGAAGAGGGTATTTCTGTCTAAAAAATAGCAAAGTTCATTAAGAGACATGTCTAAAAAATAATTTAGATTTGATTTTCTATCTCAACCATTTAGAAGCATACAGAGGTAACAAAAAAAACAAACAACATTTACCCTTTTAGCGAATAAGAGGTGGTCTATTAAGACCTCTTAAGAGATGAACAAACAACACCTTAGACATTAACTGAGCCAAAGACGATCGATGGATTGGTCTTTTGTTTCTCTGTAGGTCAAAATTTTAACAATGGATATATTTTTTAATTAGATTCTGTATACAATCGCAATGTCTTTCTTCAAGTAAATATTGTTAGAGTTTGAGCTTAATTTAAAGTGAGTTTTATTAATTATGAAATGAATTCACATATCAATGTGTTCTATTCTATGAGTAAATTAAAATTAAGTATTTGGAACCTCAAATCCATGAGATAATGAATAAAAAATTAACTCTCAAAAATCATCTCCGAAAATAATAATAAATACTTGTGGAAAGACAAGTTTCACATCTGTTAAGAACTAAAGTGTTAATAGGTTTATATACAATAAAGTTATTTTTGGATTTGGGTCCCAAGGACATCCCACTTTTTTGGATGAAAGAGGACCTAGATAAGGTTTAGTTTGAACACATGCGCCGCCAACCGATTTGGTTGAGTTGGGCTTGGGCTTGTGGTTTGAGTGTCTGGGTCATTGTAAATATTTATTATTTGTGTTATTTTGAAAAACGTTATTTATTATCAAAATTGTGTCGTTTTGAGAAACGTTATCTAGGCCCAAGACTAAGTCATGACTACGTCGTTTTTTTGTCTGAATGGATGTAACACCCCAGTCCCACATCAAAATATAGGGGAAAAATTTGTCTGCATATAAGGAAATAAGTTACTAAGTTACTACCAATAGTACCTTCAAGTCATGACCTTTTGGGTGAGTCTGTGGTGAGCTAAGATGATCCAAGAAAAAACTATTGAGCCAATGGTTTGAGGTCTTATTTTGATGGATTTGATTCGATTCGAATTTGGGATTTGACACGAGATTTGTTCGGACTGGATTTGACCGGTTTGTTTCATATACATTATCGAATGACTTGACTCTTGAAAGCTCGAGTCGGGTCATCCGTCGGTTATGTTTGGAGGTGGGGACACGAAGGTGGTGGTATTATCCCACAATGATCTTTAGGTAGTGTGTGTGATCTGGCTCACGAGGGACGTCGAGAAATTTAAGTGAGGGAGTTTGTAACACCCCAGTTCCACATCGAAAGATAGCGGAAAAATTTGTCTGCATATAAAGATAGGAAAAAAAATTGTCTGCATATAAGGAAATAAGTTATTACCAATAGGACCTTCAAGTCATGACTTTTTAGGTGAGCCTGTGCTGGACTAAGATGACTCAAGAAGATACTATTGGGCCAGTGGTTTGAGGTCTTATTTTGATGGATTTGATTCAATTCGGACTTGAAATTTGACCCGAAATTTATTTCGGACTCGGGATTTGACCCGGGTTATTTTAATGAACGCGCCCATTATGCGAAGACCCAAAATTACATCGTTTTTGTCAATGGATGTCATATCATACCTTTTTAAAGGGACATAACCAATCTGAAGGGTCATTAAGTTCACCCTATAAACATATGGCGAAGGTCGGCCATTTCATTCATTCAATTCAACATAACACCAAGCATTTTTAGTCTTTTAGTCTTCATTATTCATAGTTTATTTAAGAGAGAAGTTCAGAGTATTTTTTTTTTTATTCGTTGTGTATGCTATTTATAGTGGTGCTATACATCATTGTATCCTATGAGATACGTGTTATCAACTCTAAACATTATAAGAAAGGTATAATTGTCTTACTTGAAATAAGTTTATATATATATATGGGGAATGATCCATAGCATCTATATACTATGGAATAAAAAGTGGCATATAACATCTATACCATCCATCTAATTAATGAATGACTGTGATATTATTGAGAGAAAACCCGTCCGTATTAGACTTACTAATGACGATTAGTAATTTTTCCGAGATATTTATTTGCCCTTTAAGTACTACTATCCACTTGGAAATAACATTATCCGCTAGTAAGTCTAGCGGATGTATAAAAACTATCACAGTACATCATATACAACAACATCATACAAGTTGGCCTGAAAAAGTTTATGACCAATGGAACGAGTTCCGGGTTCAGAGTATACTCCTTACTCGCTCTATCGACAAGTCTAAGGTTTTGAATGTAAAGCCTTTGCGTTCTCTTGCTCCAGCTTTTCCCATCTCGGCGGCCAACCGCCCCATTCACTGTGCCCTCCAACCGGGTCCTTTTCACCCTTTTACCCATATTTTGTTGAATGAGTCTCAAGGGCCAACACCTAATCATGGAGGGCCTTTTGGTTTCACTAACCCAATACCATCGGTTCCACTAAATTCTTCTGATTCCACCATCAAATGGAGATTCGGGGCCCTCGAAGGGGCGCAAGAATCGCTCAGTAGAGTTTATACATGAGGATGACTATAGCAACTCTCAAAATCAGAGTGACCAAGATGGAAGTGGCTCGTATTCACAGTCACGTTGAAGAAGATACCAGATGTGAGGGAAGCTAAAAGGTAAACCCCAAAGGAAGACAAAAGCTGGAGTCAATTTGTCGTCATATGAAGTAAACATATCCCTGTATTGTGATAGTTTTTATACATCCGCTAGACTTACTAGCAGATGATGTTATTTGTGGATAGCAGTGCTAACATGGGCAATAACGTCTAAAAAAATTACTTAATACGTCCGCTAGTAAGTATAGCGGACGGGTTTTCTCTCAATAATATCACAGCCATTCATTAATTAGATGGATGGTATAGATGTTATATGTCACTTTTTATTCCATAACATATAGATGCTATGGATCATTCCCATATATATATATATAGTAAAACTCCTATTTAGAAATACTCTATAAGAATAACTTCTACAATATTATAAAAAAATTCAGTCCCAATTTAGGTTAGTTATAAATAAGAATAACCTTTAAATTGTAATATGTTATATACTTTTTAAGTTTCAGTATTAAGAAACTATACCTCTATATAGTAATAATTTCATATATATATATATATATATGAGAGAGAGATAATATTAATTTTAAAAGACTACATTTTCTATAAAGAACTATATTTTTTTTATAAAAGACTACATTTACATTTTCTATAAAAGACCACATTTTCCTATAAAAGATTACATTTTCTATAAAAGACTATATTTTTCTAGTTTGAAAATCTAAATAATTTATGTTTTCTTTAATTTTTGTTATAAAATCTATATTTTTGTTAAAGTGGATATTTTTGGGTGTTCGAAAAATATTTTGTACCAATACCTCTATTTAGTAATAACCTCTCAATTAAAATACAAATAATTTGGTCCTAAATTTATTCCTAAATAGAGGTTTTACTATATATATATATATATATGAGAAAAATGTATGTACACAACTGTATATTACACAGTAGGCTATGACGACGGTTTTTTGGGCTATAGCGACGGTTTCACCCATCGCATAAATATAGTTATTACGGGCTATTTGACACTTTCACAGTCATTTATAGCCCAAAAAATCATCACGCCATAATCTCATGTAATACATACAAATATAGATATATACATACTCTTGAGATCAAGAACATTCTCCTTAAATAGCACTCCTTTATTAAAACTACGTCGTTTTGGAGTCTTTTTTAAAAAACAAGTGGGGCCATGGGTGGTATTTTTATAAATAAAAGGAAAGCAAGTGGGACCATTCTCTTTTAAAAGACTCTAAAACGACGTAATTTTAATAAAAGAATGCTATTTAAGGAGAGATGTTATTTAAGGAGAATGCTCTTGATCGCTGCTCTCTCTCTATATATATATATACTGGTAGTTCGAGAGCCGAATTTGGTCCGTTAACAGATCAGCATTTTTAGCGACAGGACCGTCGTCGTTAAAGCTCATAACGAGTAATGTTATGGGGTTTAGCGACAGACAATTGTCGCTAAAAAATCGGGTAAGATTAATCGGACCGATCAGATGAGAATGCTAATGCTATATATATATATATATATATATATATATATATATATATATATATAGGATCTCCGTCCAGGACTTTCCGACGAGACTAAAATCTGGACTTTAATTTTTTTTAATTTTTTTTTAAAACAACTAAAAAGAATTATAAAACTGAAATTTTTATATAATACAGTGTTTTGAGTGTGATTTGGATACATATAACAAAACATATGCATGCAGACTATCTGAGGACATGTTTTGTTATATGTATTCAAATCACATCCAAAACACTGTATTATGTAAAAATTCCAGTTTCATTAAATATTAAACTTTTTTTAGTTGTTTTAAAAAAAAAAAAAAAAAAGGTCCGTATTTTATAAAGTCCGAAATCGAATTGGATCTGGATCCTATATATATATATATATATATATATATATATATATATATATATATATAGCCCTTGTTCATTCAATTTTACTAACAAGTAATTTCAGCAAAAGGTTAAAATTCTTTTCTTCACAAATACATAACACCTCTCAAAATTTCTGTTCAAGAATAAATTATAAATTATTGTTTAACATCACAAGTTTATCAAAACCAATGAATAAATACACACACACACACACACACACACACACACATATATATATATATATATATATATATATATATATATATATATATATATATTAACAACACTGCCTTACATACTGAACATGCATGAAATTAATATTACAAAAACACATGCACATTGTATATTCATCCGATCCACCTTTACCTTGCCTTGTCTAGAATTTCTAATTAATTAATTTTCATGAAACGGCAGTAGAATTGCACATGGGGCAAGCATTATTTTCCAGTAACCACTTCTTTATGCAATCTGCATGATAATCATGTCCACATTTAAGAGTTCCAATTGTTTCATCATTCTCATACTCAGCCTGCATGCATGCAAAATATATATATAACACATTAATTAAGATTAAAATATATATTGTATATGTACGTTTCAGTTCGCTCTATTTATTAATAAGATTAAAACATACATACATATATATATATATATATATATATATATATATATATATATATATATATATATATATATATATATATATATATAATACTCTTTTATACCTGGCATATAACACAAATATCAGGCTCTTGGTTAACACTGCAGTTGCAGCTGAAACATGGATGATTCTTGTTTTTAGATGCCCCATAATCTCTTCCTCGGATAATCGGCTACCAACTCGTCCAATTGATTCTGCAAGGGAAATCAAATCCTGCAGTTGCATTTGATTTTAGTCGTCAAGATTTTAAGAGCTAGCAAGGTTGTTATATATATATATATATATATATATATATATATATATATATATATACTAGGTTTGCTATTCAAAAATGAACCTGCATTTATAACGTCGGATAAATTATAAATATTAAAAAATATTATAAATTATAAATATTAAAGAATATTAAATTATAAATATTCAAAAATAAATCGGCTATAACGACGGTTTGTTATAAATTATAAGTATAGGAAGTCGATTTTTTATGTTATAGCGACGATTTTATTCATGTTCGTTTTTGAATTCACTCCCTCGGATAAGCTAGCTGCGCGTATATGTGTGTGTGTGAAGGAGGTTCACTTGTTCAAATATTTGATTACATAAAATAGTTAATTTTAGCAGTTTAATTTTTTAATTACCTCATAAGACAAATCTTCATTCGAATCGCGGAATAGGAAAATATTGGAGATTAAACCATTGTTCTTCCAACAGGGAAGAACTTACATCCAACATGACCGCCATCTACAAACATTACCATTGAATATATATTAATTAGTTCCAGTTTTAACAAGTTAATTAATGGTAAAATCATTAATTTATATGCATGTCAATAAATTTATGACGAATGATAAGCCAAAATAAATTATGGTAAAATCATTTTAATTTTTACTTATCTAATAATTCATAATTGGACTGAAAACTAGCTTTCATAATACCATGAATTGTACTTATATAGTTGTTAAAAGTATGTAATAAGCAACTATATTATTATTATAATATCTCAAAATATTAGATCAATTTTGACTTTTTATAATATTTTGCAAAATAAAATTAATATAAATTCATTAATTTAATTTTAGACGAATACAATTAAGAAAATTGTAATCCAAATAAATAAAAACTACTATTAATTATATATAAAAATTGTTGTTTTCAAGATTCAAAAGAATTATGTACATTAAATTTGAATTTGAAAAAAATATCAAGCTGAGTTATAAAGTCTAAATTTCTCTTTTATTTCAGTGGTTATATATATATATATATATATATATATATATATATATATATATATATAGCTGTTGATAATTAAAAACAACTATGTAAGTACATTATCATCAATATGCTGCAAGACCATATGATGGATTTGTTGCAGATAATTAATGTCAATAGGTTGTTGATCCGCAGAAATCAACACTATTATAAGCTGTATGTTGCTTTGACGATGATCATGATGACTACTCCTGTTTTCAAACGACAATGGAAATTATGAAATTTTTTGTAGAGCAAATTAATTAGCAACAATTAAATATATATTTCAAGACTTTTTTCGAAAAAATCCTTAATTATATTGTTCATATAAAACCAAGTAGTTTGAAATACTCTGATAAAACCTAGCTAGCTAGAACACCAATTAAAGCAAGCATCGAATATTTAAATGAAAAATGATTTACTCTTCTTTTTAATTTTTTTGTTGATAAATCTTGTGGTTAATTTGAGTTGCACGATATACAGAAACAAGAAATTAAGATTAAAAAGAAAAATAAAATCTCATGTACTAAACAAATTATGACGCGAAACCATTCAAAATAAAAGAAAATCTGAATTAATTAAGGTATGCTAAAAAATTAATTAAAGACGGTTAATTGGTATTTATTTCAAAGACATGATCATATATATATATATATATATATATATATATATATATATATATATATATATATATATATATATTCAAGTTTCATAATTTTTTTTTTAGTTGTTTAAAAAAAACAAAAAAAGGCTTAAAATCGGACTTCTCGACCGTAACGGACTCTCTCTATATATATAATACTCCTTCTGTCCCAAATTATCTGTTGTTCTAGAGTTCCACACAGATACCAATATGTGTGATAAAAATACTAAAACACCTTATGTGCTGACTTTTTTGTTTTCTGCAAAAATCCAACATATTCTTCGTCTTCCTAAATTTCTTGATAACAAAAACTCTGAAATGCTCCATACTCCTCAATACATCATCGTTTCTTTTTCTCTTCATCTTCCTAAATTATATTTTGCCAACAGTCCATGCCGGGAGAGAAGAACAACTGAGATTGGTCTGCACACTAAAATCCCTGCCGCCAAATCGTCTCTGTGGTATGAACTTTTTGAAGAATTATTTTTATGTTTATAGTTATGCTTCTGCTTGAAAAGTTAATATTTTGCTGCTTCTGGGTATTTGAACTTCATTCTACTATCGTTCTGGGGTTTCATCTATACATTACAAATCATTAGGTTATGGCCGTACATTTTTATATGAATAATATGTCGCGTAATGCATTTTGCCTCTGTTTGATTACTGCATTTTTCCTCTGTTTCGAGGACATCTTCCGTTTGTAGAACAAGTTCTCTAATCTCAGCTACGTTTTTGGCTGGCTACGTTCTCAATTAATTGATGTTGTAGTAGTGTTTGTATTCAACGACTTCACTTACCAACAGTATTCCATTGTATGAAACCAGTAAGCTAGCCTTCTTCATGTTATCGAACTGTCCGCGCATTTATTAAGGAATTTAGCTGGTGGAATTTTAGTAGTAAGACCAAGGAATTTAATGCAATTTGCATACGGTTTAGTTTTAGCACATTGTGCCTGATATATCCAGAGCTTGTTATGGCTGGCTACGTTCTCTATAACATCAATTGTCATGCTGATATATATAATGGGTAGTTGTGACTATCCCAAAGAGCACTTTGTTTAGACTATTTCAGGAGGGAGAAATACGACGACATTCAAGTCACGTCAAACCTTTCTTAACCGAAGACAACAAAAGATCAAGACTTCAAATTTGTTTGGATATGCTTGAAGAGGGTAGCTTACCACACAACCCAAGTTTCAAAGCCATGTATAACACGGTTCACATTGACGAGAAATGGTTCTTTATGACAAAGAAAGCTCAGAAGTTCTACATGCTACGAAATGAACCTAATCCATATCGCCCCTGGA
Organism: Panax ginseng; assembly: GCA_020205605.1. NCBI lineage: Eukaryota > Viridiplantae > Streptophyta > Magnoliopsida > Apiales > Araliaceae > Panax > Panax ginseng. The sequence continues at coordinate 108,326,340 of CM035144.1, read as the reverse complement.
AGAGCAAGAATTTTATTGTTAAAGTCATGTTTTTTGTGGCTTTAGCTCACCCAAGGTATGATGCAAATGGAAATGAACAATTCTCAGGAAAAATTGGTGTGTTTCCTTTTGTCATACAAGAACCTGCTAGAAGGAACAAGTGTTAATGAGACTGGCCGGGCACACTTGTGACAAAACCAATAAATTCAGTGACAAAGGATGTTGTAAGGTCCTATTTGATTGAAATTTTTTTGCCTGCAATTAAGGAAAAATGGCCAAGAGATGATTTGGGAACTCCAATTTTCATTCAACAAGACAATGCAAGAACACACGTCGATTGTAATGACTATGCATTTTGTGAAGCTGCGACCAGAGATGGGTTTGATATTCGTTTATTATGCCAACCTCCAAACTCTCCGGATTTGAATGTTTTGGATCTTGGATTTTTCAGTGTTATTCATTCCCTACAACAAAGAGAGTCAATGCGATCTATCGATGAGCTTATAAGTGTAGTTGTTAAGGCATTTGAAGAGTTTTCTAGTGTGAATTCCAATCGGATATTTTTGTCATTGCAGCTATGTATGCAAGAAATAATGAGATGTAAAGGTTCAAATCAATACAAGGTTCCTCATATCAAAAAAGAAATATTGGAACGTGAAGGCCAACTCCCTATTCAGGTTAGTTGTGAACCTAAACTGGTGGAAGAAGTGCGCAACTACCTATATATTGTTGCTTGATTCGGTATGTATCTGATCTTCATTCTGCACTAGCATATTTTTTTATCAAACACAAGGTTTATCAGATGTATCTGATCTGTTAGTCAAAAAGGGTCCTCACCCACCCACTCATTACTCACCCACTCCACCGAATTTCTTTCCACCCACTAGCTAGCTCTTTTGTTTTTTATTCCCACTACCCCTTGAATTTAGCCAACCTCATTATTTCTCTTCTCCTCCATTCTGCTATAAAAGGGGTAGCAAATGGAAGAAGAATATACACATCAACACCAGCAACAATATATACTCCATCCGAGAAAGAAGGAGAGAAAGAGAGAAAGAAAAGCTTCTGTGAAGCATTAGAAAATAAAGAGAGAAAGGTAGTTCAAACAAATAGGAGTTTTATTTGGGTTCCATCACATAGCTATTGTGGTGAAGTAATTTGGGTTTGTACTCAAATTAAGATATCTTTGTATTCTCTCATATTATTCTAGTGGATTTGTCGGAGATCGTCCCGTGGTTTTTACCTCTCAATTTTAGAGGGTTTTCCACGTAAAAATCTTGGTGTCTCGTTGTTTGATTTTTCTACTTATTATTTCCTGCAGTGGTTATTATTTTGGTGGAGTTGCAATTTTATTCTGTTTGGCTTATACTGATATTATTATCCGTCTAATTTATCAAAGACAACAGTATTTGGGTGGTGATTTTTTCCCAACAACTGGTATCAAAGCTAAGGTTATTTGCTCGGTTGTTTTTGATAAATTTTATGGAGGAATCAGTCGGAGCCATGATTAAATTGACCTCTTCAAATTTTTCGATCTGGAAGCCCAGAATGGAGGATATCCTTTATTGCAAGGATTTATATGATCCGTTGGAGCTCGAGGGAAAGAAGCCCGCGGATAAGTCTGAGGCTGATTGGAATAAAATGAATAGGAAGACTATTGGTCACATCCGGCAGTGGATTGATCAAAGTGTATTCCACCATGTTTCGCAGGAGACGGATGCTCACACTTTATGGACAACACTAGAGTCTATGTACGAGAAGAAGAATGCACAAAATAAAACTTTTGTCATTCGAAAAATTGTGAATCTAAAGTACAAGGACGGGAGCAGTGTGTCAGAGGATATGAGTGAGTTCCAAGGTTTAGTGAACCAGCTGTCCACCATGAAGTTGAATCTTGATGATGAGATTCAGGCTCTTTTGCTTCTCAGTTCTTTGCCAAACAGCTGGGAGACTTTGGTGGTGTCTCTAAGCAATTCAATTTCAGAAGGAAAATGACTACACAGATGGTCGAGGGCGGTCTTCATAATGAGGAGACAAAGCGAAAGGAGCAAGGCATAAATTTTGAGACTCATGCTCTTGTCACAGAGAACAGGGGCAGAAGCAATTTTAGAGGATCTCACAAAGGAGATACAAGTCGCAGCAAAAGCAAAAATTACAGGAGCAAGTCAAAGACCAGACAAGGTGAAACGTATAGATGCTTCCATTGTAATAAGGAAGGTCATTACAAAAGAAATTGCGAGAATCTGGTTGAACAAGCGAGAAAAATGGTGAAGAGGAAAGGTTGAGGAGAAGAACACCGCACGACCACAATCCACCAAGATGTTGTGATTCTTTCATTTGGGGAAGAAGAATGCTTGCATGTTGATGATCGAGAAAGTTGATTGGGTGGTTGATCATCTGGTTCTTCGTGATCATGCTACACCTAGAGAGATTTTTTCACAACTTATAAAGCTGGAGACTTTGGTTACGTGAGAATGAGAAATACTGATCAGTCCAAGATTATTGGAATTGGTGATGTTTGCATTCGAGACGGTGTTGGTTGTAACTTTGTTACCTTGAGGGATGTTAGACACGCTCCAGTTGCGTCTCAACTTGATTTCTCGGCATGGCCTTGGGCGAGAAGGCTATGAGAATCACTTGGTGAGTGGAAAGTGGAAGCTTACCAAGGGCTCATGGTGATTGCAAGAGGTGTTTCTTGTTGTTCGTTTCTGAAGACAAGACTCATGTGAAGGTGTGTTCTAGTGAGTTGAATGCAGTTGAGGATGACTCTTCACCAAACTTGTGGCATAAGAGGCTTGGCCATATGAGTGAGAAAGGGTTGCAGTTATTAGCAAAAAGGTCACTCATTCCTTTTGCTAAAGGAACTGTTTTAAGCCCCTGTGATTATTGTTTGTTTGGGAAATAACATAGAGTCTCTTTTAGTAGTTCAGCTAAAAGAAAATCAGAACTACTAGAGAGAGTATATTCTGATGTATGTGGACCCATTGAGGTTGAGTCTTTGGGTGGAAATAGGTACTTTGTTACCTTTATTGATGATGCTTCGCGGAAGGTGTGGGTATTTTTGTTGAGAACAAAAGACCCGTATTCCAAAGATTTTAGAGTCTTCATGCTATGGTTGAAAGGGAGACTGGAAAATCGTTGAAGTGTCTTTGTAGCGACAACGATGGGAATACACTTCAAAGGAGTTTGCTGAATATTGCAGTAAGCATGGCATTCGGCATGAGCAGACTGTTCCTGGTACCCCACAACATAATGGTGTGGCTGAGAGGATGAACCGCACTATTATTGAAAGAGTGTGATGCATGTTAAGAATGGCTAAGCTGCCTAAGTCATTCTGGGGTGAAGCTATTCGTACTGCTTGTTACCTGATTAATAGATCTCAATCGAAGACTGTTGGATTTTGATTCGAGGAAAAAGATTTGGAGTGGTAAGGATTTGTCTTATTCTTATTTGAGGGTATTTGGGTGCAAGGCTTTTGCACATATCCCCAAGGAACAAAGATCGAAACTTGATGACAAGTCTACTCCATGTGTATTTGTTGGCTATGGAGATGCGTAGTTTGGATACCTGGGTTATGGGATCCAAAGGCGTCTGAGAGAAAATTATTCGGGAAGCAGAGATGTGGTGTTTCATGAGCACGGAATTATGAGCATTCGATAATGCTACTGCGGCCGTAGAGATAATAGAGTTCCAGATCTCGGTCAAGTTCCTTCTCCAAAGATGAGAATGCCACGGTTGGAGAAGGAGGTCGAATGAAGATATGACTAATAGCACTTGCACGATGGTGATGGGTCGATCGCAGAGAGTGTTGATCGTGGGGAGCAACTGATATTGAAGAACCTCATTAAGAAGATCCACTAGAGAGCGTGTGCCATCGATCGGATATTCTTCATCCGAATATCTTTTAGTTCTTGAGGAGGGAGAGCGGAGGATTTTCAAGAAGTCAAGACTCATAAGGACAAGGGCAATTGGGTGAGAGCTATGCAAGATGAGATGGATTCTATGCACAAGAATCACACCTATGAGTTGACTACACTTAGAAAGGCAAGAAAACATTGAAGAACAAATGGGTGTTTTAAGCTTAGAAGGATGGCGATAAACTAGTAAAGTACAAGGCTCGACTAGTTGTTAAGGGTTTTGCTCAAAAGCAAGGTATTGACTTCGATGAGATTTTTTCTCCGATCGTGAAGATGACTTCTATTCGAGTAGTCTTTGGGATTAGTTCTAGTATGGATCTTGAGCTTGGCGGTTGGATGTTAAGACTTTTTCTTCATGGTGATTTGAAGGAAGAAATCTACATGGAATGTGACCGAGAGGATTTGAAGTTAAAGGAAAGAATACTTGGTCCTGTAAGTTGAAGAAAAAGTTTATACGGACTGAAACAAGCCCCAGGCGGTGGTACATGAAATTTGATTCATTTATGGTGGATCAAGGTTATAGTAGAACAATTGCAGATCATCTGTGTGTATGTCAAGAGGTTCCAGATGGTAACTTCGTTATTTTATTGCTATATGTAGATGATATGTTGATAGTTAGGCGGTGATCTCGATATGATTGCAGCTCAAGGTGAGTTGTTCAAGTCCTTTGATATGAAGGACTTAGGTCCAATAAAATGATTTTGGGTATGAAGATTGTTCGTGAGAGAAAACCAAGAGGTTGTGGTTGTCAAGAGAAGTATGATTGCGGGTGTTTGCAAGATTCAACATGAGTGATGCTAAACTAGTTAGCACACCAACGGGCTAGTCATATTAAGTTGACAAAGTGCATGTGTCCTTCTACCAAGAGGAAGGAGAGATGATATGGAAGGTTCCCTACTCCTCTCTTTGTAGGAGTCTTATGTATGCAATGGTTTGTACGAGGCGGATATTGCTCATGCGAATTGGCGTTGTGAGCGGTATTTGTCAAATCTGGCGAGAGAACATTGGGAAACAGTTAAGTGGATTTCTCGATACTTGAAAGCTACTTCCGGTTTATGTTTGGTTTTGGTAGTACGAGTCCGGGTCTTGGAGGGTTTTATGGAGATGCAAAACATGGCGGAGTTCAAGAGAAGAAGTCTCTTCGGGGTATTTGTTTACCTTTGCAGGGGGAGCAGGATCATGGCAATCCAAGTTGCAAAAGTGTGTTGCTTTGTCTACAACTGAGTCAGAATACATCGCTGCTACTGAAGCAGGCAAAGAGATGTTGTGGTTAAAACGGTTTCTCCAAGAGTTGGGTTTAAAACAAGATGAGTATGTGGTTTATTGTGATAGTCAAAGTGCAATTAACTTGACCAAGAATGCCACGTATCATAATCGGACCAAGCATATTGATGTTCGTTATCAACGGTTTCAGAAGTGATGGAAAAGGAATTGATGAAAGTGAAGAAAGTTCAAATCGACGAGAATCCTCGGACATGTTAACAAAAAAAGTTGTTACTCGCGACAAGTTGGAATTTTTGCAAGGAATTGGTGGGATGGACTCAAGTGACAGGGGTCATGGAGATTACCTCCTACAATGGGTTAGGAGGGGAGATTGTTAGTCAAAAGGGTCCTCACCCACCCACTCATTACTCACCCACTCCAATCGAATTTCTTTCCACCCACTAGCTAGCTTTTTTGTTTTTTATTCCCACTACCCCTTGAATTTAGCCAACCTCATTATTTCTCTTCCCTCCATTCTGCTATAAAAGGGGTAGCAAATGGAAGAAGAATATACACATCAACACCAGCAACAATATATACTCCATCCGAGAAAGAAGGAGAGAAAGAGAGAAAGAAAAGCTTCTGTGAAGCATTAGAAAATAAAGAGAGAAAGGTAGTTCAAACAAATAGGAGTTTTATTTGGGTTCCATCACATAGCTATTGTGGTGAAGTAATTTGGGTTTGTACTCAAATTAAGATATCTTTGTATTCTCTCATATTATTCTAGTGGATTTGTCGGAGATCGTCCCGTGGTTTTTACCTCTCAATTTTAGAGGGTTTTCCACGTAAAAATCTTGGTGTCTCGTTGTTTGATTTTTCTACTTATTATTTCCTGCAGTGGTTATTATTTTGGTGGAGTTGCAGTTTTATTCTGTTTGGCTTATACTGATATTATTATCCGTCTAATTTATCAAAGACAACAGTATTTGGGTGGTGATTTTTTCCCAACATGATCTTCACTCTGCACTACCTTGTGTTGCTGCATTTCTGCTTCAAACACAAGGTTTTATCAGATGTAAACAAATCAAAGCAGAGAAGATAACCCAATAATAAACGTAACGGTAGTGCTGCTTGAGATATTACAGAACCATTGCCACATTCAAGTTAATAAACGTTCAAAATAGGGTCTGATTAGGCAAAGTATACAAGAACATCATCGCCATGTTGACAACAGCTTGAACACTGGCTTCAATATAAACAAACTCCTAGATCACCACAGGTGTATGTCCACACTTCCAGGATTACAAAATCAAACTTCTAGTTCACGTCCACACTTCCAGGATTACATCCATACTTGCAGGAATACATATTTTGGCAATCACAACCTTCAACTACAGTGTTAAAGTGATAATGCCTGGACTTCAAATTGTCAAGTGTATAGCAGGCACAGCAGAGTCTGCAATTAATCCCTTTCATACACACACATACATACAACTACAGTGTTAAATTGATAATGTCTGGACTTCTCTCTCTCTCTCACACATACAATATGTGGTTCAAGTTGAAACATACTCCAAGGTCATTGTTTAAACATACAATATGTGGAGTATTGTTATTTTCTAAAGCAAGACTCAAGCTTTTCTACTTCCCTCAAGAGAGAGAATTTTGCACAGCTGCAGCTTCAAAACTTCTTCTCCAAGCTTTTGACAAGTGGATAATTTGTTATATCCAATAAGATCCATCACCATTCCCTGTTACCACATACCATAGAAACAGATAAGAAACATAGTAGAATTAACTGGGGATTACTAGTAATTCGTGAGGAAAAAGTTTTGTTCTGTTTTCTTTAGGAAGAAAAGGTAAATTATGGACATAATGTCACTCAATTCAGCCCAAGACAAAATAATATCGATAACAAAAGATAAAGAAATCCCAATAATTGGTTTTGTGATATGAGAGAAATTCTACAAATTGAGTAATTAATAGTCTTGTCTGAGAGAGAAAAACAAAATGAGTACTTCCCTCTTCATAATCAAAACACAAAATCAAGTACATCTTGGTTTCTTGGAGTCACCCATTCAAGTTTCCACTTCTAATGTTCAGAACTTTAACGAGGAGAACAGAAACTATTTTGATTTCTCTTTCCCAACTCAAGTAAGGCCTATTTCATCATCATCTTCCATTTCTGCAACCAGAAATTCAGTGGTACATCACTGATCCTTGTCCTTGTAATTTCCAATATATAAATAATTATACACCTTGATCCATTTTGCACCAGAAACTTGGTTTGTTTTTTGCCTGAATTAATTTTCACACTTTTTGAAAGTCTTCCAGCTTTAGTTATTTAAACAGTTGAATTGTTCAAAAGCCTTGGTTTAGATTATATGTATGCTCCTCAATTGGTTTGACATTCAATTGTTGGATCCCTGTCATCATATATACACAATTTTTATGACTGAATTTTAGTTTTTGATAACTCATGCTATAAATTTCATTAGTTTTGTAGATTCATATAATTGTTGGATCCTTGTGTTTGCTTAATGAATTTTCCGGACACTTTTGCCCCCTATTAGTCTTTTTGTCAAATTACACCTACAACATTAACGTCTGCAACATTAATTACAAGTAGAAATTACACTTGCAACATACTGCACCTGCAACATTAACGCCTGCCTCTCCACCACACTCATTACTGGTACTCCTATATAATACTACTAGTCAAACTTATAAGTGAATTCTCAACAAATATGTATATGTATATGTTTAGAAAGAGAATGATCGATCGTACCAACTACTGGAGTACTACTTTTCATCATAGTATTAAAGTAAACACACACACACACACACACACACACATATATATATATATATATATATATATATATATTTCTGATCTGACCGTCTAGTAAAATTTTAATATATCTGCTGCTATTATTAATATTATATAATCTAAGAAAAGGGTGAAGATTCACTGAATTTTTGTATTCAATTAGACTCGACCAACTATATAGCCTTATGAATAAAATATATTACAACATTTAGAATAAAAGTCCATTTCATTATTTAAATTTCTGGTCTCCATGTAAAATATTAATGCATATTAAAATATTACTATTTATACAAAATGTTTAAAAAAAAACTAAACAAAACAAAAATTATTTTTTCAAATATGAAAGTACGCGTGCTTCTATTATTGAGAGATGAGAATGATATATCATTAATTGAATATTATAAAGGTAATGTGAAATATATTCAAATATAGGACTGAACAATTATTTGTAAATCTTTAATATTTTTTTTGTTTTAAAATATAAGAGTAAAACAATATATGAAATAGAAAGAAAAAAAAAGTATTAATATTGACCAACAAAAAATAATAGATTAAGTTTTTTTCTATTACACCTTTCACAGTTTCACCCAAATTTTTCACTAATTAATACTGTGAAAGGGATATTCATGTTGCAGGTACAGTCACAGGTGTATTTGACCATCCGCTAGTACTATTAATACTGTGAAAGGGATATTCATGTTGCAGGTGCAGTCACGGGTGTATTTGACCATCCGCTAGTAGTACTAGCGGAGTACCAGCGTAGTTTTCCAATTAGCAAAAGGACTAATAGGGGGCAAAAGTGTCCGGAAAATTCATTTAGCACGTCTGCTAGAATTTCTAGCGGACAACGTTAACCCAAAACAAATCTCACCCCTTCATTAATTACACGGATGGTTAAGATGTTATATACCATTTTTTGATCCATAGCAAATAGATGCTATGGATCATTCCCCTATATATATATATATATATATATATATGTGTGTGTGTGTGTGTGTGTGTGTGTGTGTGTGTGTGTGTGTGTGGGTATTATTTTAATTTTAAGTATATATACATATTATAATATTATAGTATGTTTATACTTTTTTACCAAAAAAATTAATATATATGTGACGTCCCCAAAATAGGTATACATCACCCATTTTGAGTCGTCAAATACATAGTACAGAATACAAATACAAACTTAATTTATACAACTGCTAAATGTCGTGCAGAATACGACAAAAAATAAGCTGTGAGTTTTAATATAAATATTGTCTCTTAGACAATATTCAAACTCAAAATAAGTACTCATTACAATTATTATCACACTATTTCATAGAATAGTGAGGACTACTATGACAACCATCTTGGACCATCACTCCATTTTCTGACTAGTCCCAGCTATATTCTCATTTCCTGAAGAGAACAATGAAAGAAAAAGGTGAGCTCAACTAGCCCAATAAAGAATATTATGACTAAGATAATACAGAATAAATTATTCTTAGCCTTCAATAGTATAACAACTGATAGAATACAATAGACAACAAGTTTTAGATCAACAACTGCAGCGGAATAAGCAATCCATTAGAAAAGTCAAGTAGAGCATGATATCTACTATCTTTTATTATTTAAAAGTTTATCATTAATTTTATCGTTGAGACTCAGCTTAATAAATAATTCACATCACTAAATTATTCATGCACTACGGGTCAAGGATATTCATTAATATCACATCCACGAAATATCCATGCACTACGGGCCAAGGATATTCGTGTTATCACCAATGGTCATGATCATGCCAAACAACAATTCATCTTTGCACCCTTGGCCGAAGAGAACGCATGATCATGATCATACCAACAACTGTCCATCAATGCACTACGGGCCAATGAGGACTTTTACCACATCATTTGTAATATTACAGGTCATGATTATGCCGTATAATTCCTGGTCATAATCATACTAATCAACAGTCCATCTATGCACTACGGGCCAAAGATGACTTTCATCACAATATAAGCATGAGGATGATGACAATGATAAATATTAAAGACTTTAAATTTATCCAGAGTTTAAAAATGTCCAAATTGTCAACATGATAACTACTTTGTGGAGTAAAATTCAAGAATAATATTCACGTATCAAAAATAATTTGGACAGAAAATAATCAATTTTTCATCATGAATAGTACCCCGTGAATAACACTTTGTGAATAGTACTCGTACGTATGAATAGTGCCCATGAATAGTACTTCGACATGAAAAACTTAAAACTGAACAAGAATATTCACAAAAATATCCTTGTGAAACGATACTAGTTGAAGCGCAAATTTCAAGTATATTCTACGAATTTCAAGGAGTATAAAAGCAATACTTAACAAAATGAGTATAGAATTCGAAATCTAAAGCGAAATAATATTACTTACATACTACAGAGTATGGAAGAACATAATATTTCTTACGAATATTGAACATAAATAATATTCCTTACAAATATTAAACGAAAATAATATTTCTTACAAATATTAAACGAAGACAATATCCCTATAAATATTAAACGAAAATAATATTCCTTACGAATATTAAACGAAAATAAAATTCCTTACGAATACGAAAAATAATATCGTAAGCGAATATGAAATAAATAATACCCCTTACCTCAAAAGAAGAGAATTTTTAACTGGTATAGCGAATATATTCTTGAAGAAATTTTTTACTATTTTCTACACTCAAAGCTTCCTTAAACTCAAAAGAAATACGCTTAATATTATAGAAGAAGAATTCTCTGATTCTGGTGTGATTTTCAATTCTAAACTAAGCATCCTATTTATAGGAGAATGGAAGGATACTATTTGGATGCACAATAAAGGAAAAATCACGAAATATACAGTGGGAGTTCAGGGATTTTTGACGAATTTTCTGATTTTACTATGCAAATACTACGCATACACTATGCAAACATTATGCATAATAAAATGTTGTAAGACCCCAACTTTTATGAATAAATAATAATTTTCTCGAAATATATTGTTGAATATTATGGTGTGAATTTGATATAATGTTATAGTTGTGGGTAATATTTATAAATTTTGCAAAGTAAGCAAGTGGTTATATAATATTCGATTGGTGGGAATATTCGTTTTAACAGGAATATTCGTGACGACCGCACAATCATTAAGTGGACCCCTAACGAAAAGTATTGTCGTAGTTAAAAAGCATTGTAATTATCATTTTATAAAAATAACGGCAAAGTGTTACCGTTAAAAGCGTTGAACTACCCGGTAGTAAAAAAGTACAAGAATACGCGGGTCGTTGCATAAGTAGAGACACCGGTATTGATTATTGATGCTTACGTGAGAAGTCACTCAGTTATACTCAATTATTGCTACAGTAATTGCTGCATCATATCTCTCATATTATTGATTCGATTATTGTCACAATATCATCTGCATAATATGATATATTATTAAATTAATAATTGAGACGACAACGTTATTCATATTATTAAATTACAATATCTAGAAGTTCTGTCAAGGAGAGGTTTGGTCATCTAATTGTGCGCCAATAAGGAGAAATCCTTATCGGAAAGCCCCCTCTTTCCTGGGAATGACCTGGTTGTTAAATATTGTGAGTTATAATATTAATGATGAATAAGTTCGTGTTGATTAAAGATGAAATTGATAGTTCCATTGTGTTAAAATTATTAGTGTTAGTGGAAATCGACATTTATTTCGATATTAATTGATGTCTGAAAGTTATACTGACCAGTCGGGTAATTAATCAAATAAATGAGCAATTAATTACTATTAATTCACATAATTATAACTATTTATTCACATGTGTGTACTATTGATTCACATTCTTGTACTATTAGGGGAGTTGGTGCAAGATTGATAATACTTGCATGACTAAGTTAAAAATGGAGGTATAGATGGAGGTACTATAATGTAATTCGTATTTTCACATGATTATAACTATTGATTCACATGATTGAACTATTGATTCACATTATTTACTATTAGGGGAGGTGGTGCAAGTTTGATAATACTTGCAGGACTAAATTAAAAATGAAGAAAAAGAGGAAGGTATTATACTATAATATTTCGAGCCCCAAAATGTGCAATTATCGAAACTAAATTTTCCTATAAATAGAAGTTCATTCTTCCTTCATTTCTCACCAATTCACTAAAGCTTTAGAGCAATTATTATAGAGAGAAAGAAGAAGAGAAGTCTACTACCTCACTATTCCAGTATCCTGTTTTCTTCTAAGGTAAGGGGTATTATTCTTTCGTATTCATGAAGAGAGTTACTTTCTTTCAATACTCGTAAGGATTGTTATTCCATTCTTTATTATTATGTTGGAATAACCTGTCTATGCGAAGTACCGCATACATGGTGAAATTCTTCTGTTATTCTATTCTTTATTATTCTATTGGAATAACCTGTCTGTGCGTTCTATCGCATGCCTGGTGAATTCTTCTGTTATTCCATTCTTTATTATTCTGTTGGAATAACCTGTCTGTGCGGTCTATCGCATGCTTGGTGAATTCTGTTGTTATTCCATTCTTTATTATTGTGTTGGAATATCCCATGCATGCGGATTACGCTATTGACTCGGTTTCTATTCTTTATTATTCATTTGAATATCATGTTGCATGTGTTACGCATTGACACGGTTCCATTCTTTATTATTCTGTTGGAATAACCCGACCATGCATGCGGATTACGCACACCGGTGAATTCTTCATTATTCCATTCTTTATTATTCCGTTAGAATAACTTGTCTATGTGGATTATCGATGCATGGTGAATGATCCTTCAGATTCATTCCTTATTAAATTATGGAAATGATCTCGCTTCATATGGATTACCGTACATGGCGGGCAAAAATTCATTTATGCATTTCATATATTCTATTATACTCGGTTGGTTAAAGTGTTGGCTTCTATACTCCATGAAATTAGTGGAATATCCTTGATATTTCGCTTCATCCAAATCTTTTCATGGAAATATTTTTCGAAAGCATTCTTGAATTTTACTCCACAAAGAAGTATCATGTTGACAATTTGGACGTTATTGATTTCTAGATAAATTAAAATTATAAATCTTTAAAATTTATCCTTGAACTTGTTTTATTGAATTATTATATCATTGTTATCATCATCATGCTTATATTGTGATGAAAGTCATCTATGGCTTACGTGCGATAGATGGACTTGGTATGATTATGACGTGAATTATTCAGATAATCATTAATCGTAATATGACGAATGATGTGGTAAAAGTCCTCATTGGGTTCGTAGTTCATTGATGGACAATTGTTGTGTGATTATGACCGTGGATTATTCGGTATAGTCATGACCATTGATGATTACATGAATATCCTTGGCGTGATGCAGGATGATTCGATTTTATTTATTGTCGAGTCTCAGCGATAAATTTGATGAAAAACTTTTTAAATCATAGAAGATAGTAGATTTTATGCTCTACTTGACTCTTCTAATGGATTGCTTGTTCCGCTGCAGTTAAACTTGTTGTGTATTATATTCTATCAGTTTAACATTATTGAAGGCTAATGATAATTTATTCTACATTATCTTAGTCATAATATTTCTTACTGGGCTAGTTGAGTTCACCCTTTCTTTCACTTTTCTCTTCAAGAAATGAGAACGTAGCCAGGACTAGTCGGGGAATGGAGTGACGGTCTAGATGATAGCATTAGTAGTCCTCACTATTCTGTTAAATAGTGTGACAATAAATGTTATGAGGACTCCATTGAGTGTGGATATTGTCTAGATGACAATATTCTTATTAAAACTCTTAGATTATGTTTTGTCGTATTTTACACGACTGTTGTATAATTAAGTTGTATTTGAATTTTGTACCATGTATTTGGCGACTCAAGATGGGTGATGTATACTTTTTTTTGGGGTGTCACAGGTTGGTATCAAAGCTTAGGATATGATCCTGGTCGAGATGTGAGACAAGAACTAGGAGGGAGAGATGGGGAATTCTTCGCTAGTATGACCTACCTAAGTTTATTTGGTATTTAATTGGTCGGTCAGAGTATAGGGATAATATGTGATATGATAATTAACCCTTGTTTTGTGGCAGTATTTGAAAATGGAATCCGAGAATGTTGAGATAAGAAATGAAGCACATGAGACATTTGAGTCACCACAGAATAATACTCAGGATAATGTGCAACAGGAAGACAATAATCCTCAGGTAAACAACAATGATCAAATGATGAACGATGGGATGTTCAGAGGTTTTATGCAATTCATGCAACATCGGGCGAAGGCGGCTCCTGTCCAAAATGCAGGTGGAAACACTGACAACTCTCGGACGGTCACCGCTAATGTAACGCCCCCAAAATAGGTATACATTACCCATCTTGAGTCGCCAAATACATAGTACAGAATACAAATACAACTTAATAATACAGCTGTCGTGTAAAATACGACAAAACATAAACTGAGAGTTTTAATAAGAATATTGTTATCTAGACAATATTCACACTCAAAGGAGTCCTCATTACATTTATTGTCACACTATTTAATGTAATAAAGTGAGGACTACTAATGCTATCATCTGAACCGCCACTCCGCTCCCCGACTAGTCCCTGGCCACGCTCTCATTTCTCAAGAGAACAATGAAAGCAAAAGGGTGAGCTTAACTAGCCCAAAGAAGAAATATTATAACTAAGATAATGCGTAATAAATTATCATTAGTCTTCAACAATGTTAAACCGATAAAATATAACAAACATCAAGTTTAATTGCAATGAACAAGCAATCCATTAAAAGAGTCAAGAGAGAATAAAATCTACTATCTTTTATGATTTAAAAGGTTTTTCATCACTTTTATCACGAGACTCAAATTTTAATAAATAATCCACATCATCCTCGCAGACTACGCCAAGGATATTCATTAGTATCACAACCACAAATTATCCATGCACTACGGGCCAAGGATATTCGTGGTATTCATCAATGGTCATGATCATGCCAACAATCATTCATCAATGCACTACGGGCCAATGAGGACTTTTATCACATCATTTGTAACATTACTGGCCATGATTATACCTAATAATCCTCGGTCATAATCATACCAAGTCCATCTATGCACAACAAAAGCCACGTATGACTTTCAACATAATATAAGCATGAGGATGATGACAATGATATAAGAATCCAATAAAACAAGTTCAAGAATTAATTTATCCGTAATTCAATAACGCCCAAATTGTCAACATGATATCGCTTTGTAGAGTAAAATTCAAGAATGCTCGTAAGAATATTTCCATGAAAAGATATCGATGAAGCGCAAATATCAAGGATATTCCACTAATTTCATGGAGTATAGAAGTCAAAACTTTAACCAACCGAAAGTATAATGTAATATATGAAACCGCAAATGGATTTTCGCCCACGCAGAATCCACGATACAGATCATTTCCACAATTTAATAAGGAATGAATACAAAGGATCATTCACCATGCATGTGGTAATCCACATGATAAATGTTATTCCAACAAAATAATAAAGAATGGAATAACAAAAGGATTCACCATGCATGCATGATAGATCGTGCATGCATGTGTTATTCCCAATGTAATAATAAAGAATGGAATCTGTGTCACGCAGAACGCATGCATGTGATATTCCATGTAATAATAAAGAACGAAACCAGTCGCAAAATTTTGCACCGATGTGATATTCCAATGTAATAATAAAGAATGGAATAACAATGTAAATCACCATGCATGCGATAGACAACACCGCATAAAAGTTATTCCAATGTAATAATAATTAATGGAACTGTGTCAAAGCGTAATACGATACCTGTGATATTCCAATGTAATAATAAAGAATGGAATAATGTAAGAATTTCACCATGATGCAGATTCAGATATGCAAAAGTTATTCCAACATAATAATAAAGAATGGAATAATGTAATAATTTTACCAAGTATAGGTAGCTCGCAGATACACAAAAGTTATTCCAACAGTAATAATAAAGAATGGAATAATGTAAGTTCTCTTCATGAATACGAAAGAAATAATACCCTTACCTGTAAGAAGAAACTAGATATAGGAAAAGTGAAGAAGCGTAATACTTTTCTTCTTTCTCTCTATAGTTTCTCTCTCAGAGTTTCAAGTGAATTCATAAGAAATAATGAAGGAATGAGCTTCTATTTATAGGAGAATGGACTAAATAGTAATTAATTCATGAACCATCCAGATTAATTTACTTTTTAAATGGATTTTTATCCATATTGATTTACTATGCTTTATAAAAGATTAATAAATTATTCTAATAAAACAAAATCTTTTAAATAAAATATAATATATTTTATTTATAGTCTAATAAAATAAATAACTTTATAAAAGTATTCGCTTTTATATAAAAAGATTTTACTATACAAACACTACGCAGCACTTATGCAAATACTATGCATAATAAAATATAATATATTTTAATTATTATCTAATAAAACAAATAACTTTATAAAAGTATTCTTTTTATATAAAAAGATTTTTACTACGCAGTGCACTACAAAATACTATGCATAATAAAATATAATATATTCTAATTATTGTCTAATAAAATAAATAACTTTATAAAAGTATTCTGCTTTTATATAAAAAGATTTTACTATGCAAAATACTATGCATAATAGAATATAATATATTCTAATTATTGTCTAATAAAATAAATAACTTTATAAAAGTATTCTCATTTTATATAAAAAGCTTTTCCGCTTTTATTACATTAATAATACTAATAAAACGTAAATATATATATATATAATATATATATATATACAAACTTCCGTGACTTCATAAAAAGACACCTCAATATATTTAATAATATTTATCATCATTATTATAATTCACAATATTAATCGACTGTGTCGCTCCCAAGAAAAGAGGGCTTTTCAATAAAGATTTCTCCCTATCGGGCGCAATTAATTAGGTGACCAAACCTCTCTCGCGTAACTTCTAGACATCGTTAATATTGCAAATAATAATATTAATAACTCATTCATCTCAATTATTGATTTAATAATATATAAAATATCAACAATAATTGAATCAAATAACGTGAGATACTATGCAATAATTATCATGAAGCAATAATTGAACAAAACCGAGTGACTTTCACGTAAGCATCAATAATCAATACCGTAGCTGCTACTACGAAACCACGCCAGATTATTGTATTTTTTACTATCGAGTAGTTCAACAGCTTTTAACAAAGTAAAACTTTCCGCCGTTATTTTCATAAAAATATTTTTATTATTTTCTCAATCCGACAATAATTTCGCTTGTGGGGTCCACTAATGATTGTGCATGTGCAGCGGATATTCCCTCGATAAAAAGAATATTCCCCGACCAAACGAATATTATATAACAACTTGCGTACTTTGCAAAATTTATAAATATTACCCACAACTATAAAATTATATCAAATCCACACCATAATTTTGAAAAAATATTTCGAGAAAATTTAAATCTTTATTCATAAAATTTGGGGTCTCACAGCTAAGCAGTTCAAGGAGCTGGGACCATCGGAGTTTTTTTAAGAGCCAAAATCACTTAAGACAGAGACGTGAATAAAGCAGATCAATAAGATATTTGATGTCTTGGGATGCTCCGAGGAGCAAAAGGTTCCCTTTGCCACCTTCATGTCATGAAAGAGAGGCGACATCGGTGGGAATCGTAAAAGCGTACTCAACTCGCCACACATCAAGATGTCTTGGGAGAAGTTCCAAGAAGCATTCAACGACAAGTACTTTCCACGAAAGTATTCGTCACATGAAGGAGGTAGAGTTCATCAAGCTTAAGCAAAACAATATGACCGTGACGTAGTACGATGCTAAGTTTGTCGAGTTGTCTCAGTTTGCGTCCCACTTGGTTAATAATGAGGAGAGAATGACGCGGATGTTTGTATTCAGATGTTGTGAATAGGGCTCATAAACTGTGTTTGTATTCAGATGTTGTGAATAGGGCTCAGTTATTGGAGCGAGATAATGAGTCAACCCAACCAAGAGAGAGCAGCCGGCAAGTCGATAATACCAGTGGTAGTGTGAGACCCCAAATTTTATGAATAAAGATTTAAATTCTCTAAATATTTTTTTAATATTATGGTGGATTTGATATAATGTTATAGTTGTGGGTAATATTTATAAATTTTGCAAAGTATGCAAGTTGTTATATAATATTCGATTGGTCGAGGAATATTCTTTTGTTTGGGAATATCCGACGACGACAAGACAATCATTGGTGGACCCCACAATGGAAGTATTGTCGTAGTTAAAAAACGCATGTAATTGTCTTTTTATAAAAACAACGGCAAAAAGTGTTACCGTTAAAACCGCTGAACTACCCTAGTAAGAAAAAATGAAGAATACGCATTATGATTGCACAAGAAGACACTTGCTGTTCAGAATTTAATTCGAGAAATTCTTGGATCTTATTATAAAATGATTTAATTAAATTAAATAATAATAAAATTATATTCTATGTGTTATCAAGATGGTTGTCATTACATAACCTATTGATATTGGAATGTCGTAGTATTTGAGCTACGTGAAGGAATTAAAGTGTTTGAATTTCTAAGATTTAAAAATGAAAGTTTTCCAGAAATTTTCCTAAAAACACTATTCATCGATATTTGCTTCAAGGAGTTATTTTGAATTTCGAGAAATACGTAATGATAGAATATTAAGGTAAGATGGATTATGTAATAATAATCTAGTTATGGAAAACGTAATATTTCGCTTTCATGACTTAAGTTATAAGCGTTAAGAAAAGCGAAGTAGAATGAGTAAAGTAATAATTGTACAATACTTTGGTATTGTGCAAAGGAATGAAAACAAGTGTAATAATGAAGTATTATACGAGTTTGTATGAAGGATGAATTATTGTATATAAATTCTATATGAATTAGAATACGAGAATGATGCATAAACTATATGTATATGTATTATGTAATATTAATGGACTTGTAAAGATTGGTTAGGATTTTGTATAAGCCCAAGTCAATTAATGTTAAGGCCCAATTATTGAATTAATAAGCAAGTGAGTGTTTGTTAAAGCAAAGCCCAAGGATTTATGTAATCCAAGCCCAAGCTAAAATCCATGAGTTGGCAAACCCATGGGGTAAACCATATTAATGTGGTAAATGTGTGGTTACCAAGTATTAAAAGTGGTGACCAAGTTAAGTGGTAACCAAGTTAAATGAGTAATGACCAAGCAAAGGATAGGTTTTGTGCCTTGCAAGTAATGAATAGTAAGGAGGTGCAAAAGGAGGTGGGATGATGGAATTGACTAAATTGCCCTAATCTTAGGAATTCTATAAATAGTGAAGGTTGACAAGTTATTTAATAGTTGTTCAAATAATCCAAACACTCTCTCTCAAAGTGCTTAATTGTTAGGAAGATTAAGTTACAAATAAGCTATATATATAAGAAGAAGAAGACTATTTACCAAAGACTTCAAATGTAAGATTCCTTCTCTACATTATCTACCATCTCTATCCATGATAGGTTGATAAACAAAGATAGATTAAGGGAACATGGATGTTAATAAGTAAGAAGAATGTGTAAGCAATGAACTTAAGCCACATAAGTTGGTAATAAGTCATTTAAGTTAGCATAAGTTATAAACTTATGCGAAAGTATTATGAACTTGTAATAAGTTTATTAATGGAGGTAAGGAATTTGTATGTATATGAATCATATATACAAGAATGGAATTATATGTGAGAATATGTATGCATGATGATTAAAAGACTAACTTTCTTAAGTTAGGAACAATGAAGTAATAAGTAGTTTATAATGGAATAAGTTATAAGCTCATGAATGAAATAAGTCAAAAACCAAACAATGAAAATAAGTTGTTGTATTAAGTATGTGAAGATGCTTATAGAATAAAATGAATGTAAGTGAAGTAATGAAAAAATCCTAAGTAATGATGGTTTGCCGAAAATCGCACGATTAGACGATAATCGTCGAATTCGTAAAATTCCCGGATTGGAAGTCAAATTTTGAGTTTGAACTCATAAATGTTATTTTCCAATGAAGACAAGTCATATTCGTCATTTAAGAGTTGCAGACTCGAAAATGATCGGATTCCTACTTAGAACGAAGAAACGAGCATTGAACGTTCACGAACGTTTATCGTTTTCGTTAAAAATGAACCAATTGGTGAATTTTTAGCAAACGAAGTCAAATAGATGAAATTCTTGTATGAACGCGTAGATTACATAATTTGTGAACCGTAGGCTTTTGAACGAGCCAATTCGGACTTATAACGAAGAAGTTATGCGCCCAAGAAGTTCGCAAAAATTTTAAAACTTAATCAAGTTTACGGTGACAGAGTTGCCATGTATGGCCAACCCGAAAGTTAATGGATCACGCCGTAGTCGTCAATAATTGTCCGAAAGACATCGAAACTCGCGCCCACATGTAGCGAGTGTAAGACACTTTGTAGCGTACTTATTTCAGCCAATTTAATAAGTCTATGCCATATCGGAAAGTAGTCATAGCCCATTATTGAGTTAGGGACTCAGCAATGGCGCCAAGTCCGGACTCCCATCATTGTTAACTTCGTCGCAACATGCGTAGTCAGAAGTTATAAAGTCGGGCACTCATGCATATGATCTTTGATGGAAGATAGTGAAGAATAGACATGAATGAAAAGCAAGAAAATGTAATTAGTTTGAAATAAACCTACCTTAAGGAACTTGAAGTAACATTATTAAAACATTGTTAGACCTTAAGAGTAATGTGTAAAGGTTGATAATAACTTATCCATTTATGAATGTAAATAGAATGATAAAGCCGGAACAAGTAATAACGAAATCTAATACACAATTAGATTAAGATGAAGGGTAAGATATAGTCAGATACATACTTGATTATATGTGACCTAATGTAAGGCATTATGTGATCATGTATTGTAGAGACTTGAAAGACTTGAACGTAAAGTAATTACACAGTAGCAGACGCTAAAGGTAAGTATTCTAACTCTTGTCTCAGTTCAATCTGAACAAGTTTTGAAGTTCATGTATCCTTACGCATGAATTGAAGTACAATGAACTTAAAGCCAGTTCTTTTGGCTAGACTTGACATAATGAGTGGATTGTTGATAATCTATTCATCTGTTATCAAATGTGATTATCTTTTGTCAACTACTTGATATGGTTTTCAAAAGAAGACTGAAATGTTAAACAAATGTTTTGTCGGTAAAACGACAGGCATGTGAGGTTGTCAAATGATTAAACGTACATACGTTTAATGGATGTAGTGTTGATCAACATAGAGTACAATAGGGTCGATCACCTAGAAGTGCTCGTAAGTAATCTGAGACTACGAGACTTAGTTCCGGTTGTCCTTTTCAAAGAAATAATGAATACTCGAGGTCTTTGACCGTGAGTGAATGTTTTCATGAATATTATTCATTGTGAAACATTTTGAAAGAAAGATGAAGTGCTATTTTGAATTATCAATAGTACTTCATAACTATTGTTCAGCTATCGAAGATATACGATTCATATGTATCAAGCATGTTGTTATTGAAATTGTTTTACTTGCTGAGCTAGTTATGCTCACTCTTGCTTGAACCATAAGAATGCAGCTAAGATTGAACGTCCCGAAGGATCGAAAATGGATAAAGAAAAAGCTAAGGCAGATTATTAAGCTGTCTTGTAATAGTATAGGTCTATTGTTGTAATGTAATGAATATTATGACAAAGAACCTTTGTAACGGATATAGAACCTGGGAAATGTAAATATTACTTTTAATATATAGACATTATGTTCGTTCTTTGAGACTTTTCAATGGAATGAATGTATGAAAGTTTGTATAGTATATCACCATCTGTCGGGTTGGAAGATACCCGGATTTGGGGGCGCTACAGTATTGATTATTGATGTTTACGTAAGAAGTCACTCAGTTATACTCAATTATTGCTACAGTAATTGTTGCATCATATCTCTCATATTATTGATTCAATTATTGTCATAAGATCATCTCAGATAATTTGTTATATTATTAAATCAATAATTGAGACTGCAAAGTTATTCATATTATTATTTGCAATATCGACAATGTCTAGAAGTTACGTCGAGGAGAGGTTTGGTCACCTAATTATGCGCCAATAATGAGAAATCCTTATCTAAATCCCCCTCTTCCAGGAACGACACAGGTTGTTAAATATTGTGAATTATAATATTAATGATGAATAAGTTCGTGTTGATTAAAGATGAAATTGATAGTTTCATTGTGTTGGAATTATTAGTGTTAGTGAAAATCGACATTTATTTCGATAATAATTGATGTCTGGAGGTTATATTGACCAATCGGGTAATTAACCGGATAAATGAGCAATTAATTGCTATTAATTCATATGATTATAACTATTTATTCACATGTGTGTACTATTGATTCACATTCTTGTACTATTAGGGGAGGTGGTGCAAGATTGATAATACTTGCATGACTAAGTTAAAAATAAAGGTATAGATGGAGGTACTATACTATAATTCGTATTTTCACATGTCTAGAACTATTGATTCACATGATTTACTATTGATTCACATGATTTACTATTAGGGGAGGTGGTGAAAGTTTGATAATACTTGCAGGACTAAATTAAAAATAAAGAAAAAGAGGAAGGTATTATACTGTAATATTTTGAGCCCCAAAATGTGCAATTATCAAAACTATATTTTCCTATAAATAGAAGCTCATTCTTCCTTCATTTGTCAATAATTCACTAAAGCTATAGAGCAATTATTATAGAGAGAAATTATAGAGAGAAAGAAGAAGAGAAGTCTACTACCTCACTATTCCAAAGATCCAGCTTCTTCAAGGTAAGGGGTATTATTCTTTTCGTATTCATGAAGAAAGTTATTTTCTTCAATACTCGTAAGGGTTGTTATTCCATTCTTTATTATTATGTTAGAATAACCGCATGCAAAGTACCGCATACATGGTGAAATTCTTACGTTATTCCATTCTTTATTATTACATTGGAATAACTCCGTCTGTCTTGATCTATCGCATGCCTGGTGAATTCTGTTGTTATTTCATTCTTTATTATTCTGTTAGAATAACCTGTCTGTGCGGTCTATCGCATGCATGGTGAATTCTTCTGTTATTACATTCTTTATTATTCTGTTTGAATAACCTGTCTATGTGGATTACCGCATGCATGGTGAATGATCCTTTGTATTCATTCTTTATTAAATTATGGAAATGATCTGTCTATGTGGATTACCGCATGGCGGGTGAAAATCTATTTGCAGTTTTGTATAATCTATTATACTCATCTGGGATATCATTTCTTTTGTACTCGTCATGAAATATCGTTTTCTTTGGTATTTTTTTGTTACGAGTTACTATTCACGGGTTACTATTCACCCAATTACTATTCACTCTAGTATTATTCACTCGGGTATTTGGAGCACTTTTCGTGTAGAAGAGTACTTATTCACGAAGTTACTATTCATTCAAGTTACTTATTCACCTGGATTACTATTCACTCTAGTATCATTCACTCGGGTATTTGGGGTACTTTTCATGTTGAGGTACTATTCAGTAGTACTATTCTCAAGTACTATTCATTCACGGGTACTATTTACCCGAAAAATATATTTCTTTTTCCGTAGAATTATTTTTGGTACATGAATATTATTCTTGAATTTTTTACTCTACAAAGCAAAGATATCATGTTGACAATTTTGATGTTTTAAACTCGGATAAATTTAAAGTCTTTAATATTTATCCTTGATTTCGCTGGATTTGATTTCGTTTGA
This sequence comes from Panax ginseng, assembly GCA_020205605.1. Taxonomy (NCBI): domain Eukaryota; kingdom Viridiplantae; phylum Streptophyta; class Magnoliopsida; order Apiales; family Araliaceae; genus Panax; species Panax ginseng. Next base: position 108,302,595 of record CM035144.1, on the reverse strand, counting down.
TTATTGCTTATATCATTGTCATCATCCCTCATGTTTATATTGTGATGAAAGTCATCTTTGGCTTACGTGCATGTAGATGGACTTGGTATGATTATGACCGAGGATTATTCGGTATAATCATGACCATAATGTAACGAATGATGTGGTAAAAGTCCTCATTGGCATGTAGTTCATTGATGGACAGTTGTTGGTATGATTATGACCAGGGATTATTCGGTATAATCATGACCATTGATGATTACATGAATATCCTTGGCCGTAAGTGCGAGGAGGATTCGATTTTATTTATTAAGCTAAGTCTCAGTGATAAAGTTGATGAAAAACTTTTTAAATCATAGAAGATAGTAGATTTTATGCTCTACTTGACTCTTCTAATGGATTGTTTATTCCGCTGCAGTTGTTGATCTAAAACTTGTTGTCTATTATATTCTATCAGTTGTTATACTATTGAATGCTAAGGATAATTTATTCTGCATTATCTTAGTCATAATATTTCTTACTGGGCTAGTTGAGCTCACCCTTTCTTTCACTGTTCTCTTCAAGAAATGAGAATATAGCTGGGTCAAGTTGGGGAACGGATTGACGATCCAGATGGTTATTTTAGTAGTCCTCACTATTCTATAAAATAGTGTGATAATAATTATAATGAGGACTCCATTGAGTGTGGATATTGTTTAGATGACAATATTCTTGTTTAAACTCTCAGCTATGTTTTGTCATATTTTACACAACTGTTGTATTAAAGAAGTTGTATTTGAATTTTGTACCATGTATTTTCTGGCGACCCAAGATGGGTGATGTATACCTGTTTTGGGGAAGGCCACAACAGTATCAAAGCTTAGGATATGATCCCTCGGTGAGATGTAATCTGATAACTAGGAGGGAGAGGCGGGAATTCCTTCGCTAGTATGACCTACCTAAGTTTATTTGGTATTTAATTGGTCTGGTCGAGTATAGGGATAATATGTGACATGTTAATTAACCCTTGTTTTGTGGCGGTGTTTGAAAATGGCAATTTGAAAATGTTAACAATGGAGTGAATGAGAATAGATTGAGACACCTTTAATCACTAATCAAAGTTAATGTGATGTCGGACGAAAAAAGAAATTAGAGATATCTCACGTGGTGAGTGAAGAACTATTAGTTGCACCCGAAATTTGGCTTGAGGTAAGAATGTGAGTGAGAAAGAAGAGAAGAAGAAGAAACAGAGGAGAATTTATTAGAAGAATTTTATGATCGAAATTTAGAATTACAAAATCGTATTCATGAGTTAGAAGAGCAGGCTGAAGAACGGCAGGCGGTCATGGAGCAAAGAGATGTAGCAATTCAAAATTGTGTTACCCGATGAATCGCGATGCTTGAATGAAGCACTCTTTGGCGAGAATATAAGATATTAGAATTCGGAATCGAGAATGCTATGATCAAAGTTCTTATGAAAGAATAAGCAAATCGAGCGAATGAGAATAGATGATGCATAGGTAAAAGCTTATCGACGTAGATATTGTAGTAAAAGACGTCCGATCCAATAAGGCCAAAATAGGCGAAATGGATTTTGCTTTTTGACGAAGAATTGGGAGAATCCAACATCGAATTGAAATTACCTTGTGCAATCTGGCCAACCCCAATTCGATATGGATCGGAGAGTAATGATTCGAATCATGGATCGTGAATGTGATGAAGCAATTAAGGGTGGAATGTACTCTACAACAAAGTTAAGTTCATTGGGATGTCCCCATAAGTCAAAAATCGGAGTTTAAGAGAGCATTTTTTTCGTGACGAAGAACCTGAACAAAGTTATCACAAGTAAGTTAATCATAAACTCTTGCGAAGTCTATACCTTGTTAGATATTGGTTCTACTCACTCTTTTATTTCACCTAGTTGTGTTCAATGTTTGAACTTGGCTCTTGAGAAATTAGACTTTGACTTATCTGTTGAAACTCTATTAGGAGAAACATTCGTTACCTCCACTATTTATAAATCTTGTTTAATTTAAATTGACACTTTCACGTTCCTGTCAATCTTATCTCTTTGAAAATACTTGCCTTTGATGTGATTTTAGGAATCTATTGGTTAAGTACTCATCATGCCAAAATTGATTATTTTCGTAAGGTTGTTAGCTTTCATATTCCTAACTAACCTGTTATGCGAATTCAAGCAACCAAACCACTAGCCATAAGTAAAGAGTCCCGAGCCTTTATCTGGTGACTTCCTTGTGTGGAATGCACCGAAGCCAGACTTTCTGTAAGGGAAGCCGTGAATAACGGTGGCAAGTTGATAGGTATCAATGTGACGTGCTATCCAAATTTTATGAATAAACATTTAAATTTCTCAAAATATTTTCACATTGATACTATAATGTGGCAAGTTGATAGGTATAGATGGAGGTACTATAATGTAATTCGTATTTTCACATGATTATAACTATTGATTCACATGATTGAACTATTGATTCACATTATTTACTATTAGGGGAGGTGGTGCAAGTTTGATAATACTTACAGGACTAAATTAAAATGAAGAAAAAGAGGAAGGTATTATACTATAATATTTCGAGCCCCAAAACGTGCAATTATTGAAACTATATTTTCCTATAAATAGAAGCTCATTCTTCCTTCATTTCTCACCAATTCACTAAAGCTTTAGAGCAATTATTATAGAGAGAAATTATAAAGAGAAAGAAGAAAGAAGTCTGCTACCTCACTATTCAATATCCGATTTTTTCTAAGGTAAGTGGGTATTATTCTTTCGTATTCATGAAGAGAGTTACTTTCTTTCAATACTTGTAAGGGTTTTATTCCATTCTTTATTATTATGTTGGAATAACTTTGTCACATCAAATCTGCATATATGGTGAAATTCTTACTGTTATTCCATTCTTTATTATTCTGTTAGAATAACTTGTGCATGCGTCTTGATCTATCGCATGCCTTGTGAATTCTTACGTTATTCCATTCTTTATTATTCTTTTGGAATAACATCCGTCTTGTATATCTCATCGCATGCTTGGTGAATTCTGTTGTTATTCCATTCTTTATTATTACATTGGAATATCCTATGCTCACGGATTACGTATTGACTGGTTCCATTCTTTATTATTACATTGGAATATCCATGCATGAGAGGTTACATATGACCTAGTTCCATTTTTTATTATTCTGTTAGAATAACCTGTCTGTGCGGATTATGCACGCCTGATGAATTCTTCTGTTATTCCATTCTTTATTATTGTAAGACCCCGAATTTTATGAAATGAAAGTCTTCAATTTTTATAATTATTATTCTATTTAGTAAATGGTTAAATTGATAAAAGTACAATAATACGCGTGGTTGCATAGTAGCTCATGGTATTGATTATTGATACTTATGTGAGAAGTCACTCAGTTATACTCAATTATTGCTACAATAATTGTTGCATCATATCTCTCATAATATTGATTCAATTATTGTCACAGTATGATCTGTATAATATTTTAAATCAATAATTGAGACGACAAAGTTATTCATATTATTATTTACAATATTGACAATGTCTAGAAGTTCTGTCAAGGAGAGGTTTGGTCACCTAATTGCAGCGCATGATAAGGAGAAATCCTTATCGGAAAGCCCCTCTTTCACCGGAACGACTGGTTGTTAAATATTGTGAGTTATAATATTAATGATGAATGTTATTAAAAATCAAATTTGAGTTGAGTTGAATTTGGAGCCTTAACGTGATATTTGAGTCCGAAACGATGAAATTAGTAGAAATAGACTATAAACACAAAATTTGTCGGGGTTAACTTTTTGGTCAGAAAAGTCAACAGTTGACTTTTTCAGAAAAAGTCAAACTTCAAACTTTCAAAAATGAAATTTTTGAGAAAAATATTTCCATCGTGTTGGGATTGTTAGTGTTAGTGAAAATCGACATTTATTTCGATAATAATTGATGTCTGGAGGTTATATTGACCAATCAGGTAATTAATCGAATAAATGATCAATTAATTACTATTAATTCACATAATTATAACTATTTGTTCACATGTGTGTACTATTGATTCACATTCATGTACTATTAGGGGAGTTGGTGCAAGATTGATAATACTTGCATTGCATGACTAAGTTCAAAATAGAGGTATAGATGGAGGTACTATACTATAATTCGTATTTTCACATGATTATAACTATTGATTCACATGATTGAACTATTGATTCACATTATTTACTATTAGGGAAGGTGGTCCAAGTTTGATAATACTTGTAGGACTAAATTAAAAATGAAGAAAAAGAGGAAGGTATTATACTGTAATATTTCGAGCCCCAAAATGTGCAATTATCGAAACTATATTTTTCTATAAATAGAAGCTCATTCTTCCTTCATTTCTCACCAATTCACTAAAGCTTTAGAGCAATTATTATAGAGAGAAATTATAGAAAGAAAGAAGAAGAGAAGTTTGCTACTTCACTATTCTAATATCAAGTTTCTTATAAGGTAAGGGGTATTATTTCTTTCAGTATTCATGAAGAGCTATTGTTATTCCATTCCTTATTATTACTGTTGGAATAACTCATATCTGTGGACTACCCCTATACATGGTGAAATTCTTCATTATTCTATTCTTTATTATTATGTTGGAATATCACATGCATCTGAGTTGGCATGACTTTGGTTCCATTCTTTATTATTACATTGGAATAACTGCGTCTGTGTCGCTCATCGCACGCACAGTGAATTCTATTGTTATTCCATTCTTTATTATTCTCATTTGGAATATCTTTTTCGCATGCGGATTACGCATTACAGTTCAATTCTTTATTATTACACATTTGAAATATCACATACATGCGGACACTGTGACACGGTTCCATTCTTTATTATTACATTGGGAATAACTCACATGTATGCGATTCTATCGCATTTATGGTGAATTCTTCTCGTTATTCTATTCTTTATTATTACATTGAAATAACTTTGCCTCATGGATTATCGCATGCATGGTGGTGATCCTTTGTATTCATTTCTTATTAAATTGTGAAATGATGCATCACGTGGATTACCGCATGGCGGGTGAAAATGCATTTGCAGTTTCATAATTTTTTTGACCCTCAAAAATTTTGGAAAATTTTGAAATGATAATTTGATGAGTTTTCTATATAATGTCCAAAGATGGCGATTTTTTGATGTATAGATTAAGAGTTATGGATTTTATGGGAAAAAACTATTTTAAAAGTAAACCCTTATAACTCCTTGTGGTTAACTCCAAAATTAGTTAAATTTTTATTGAGAGTACATGTATATAACAGGAGTATACCCTGTAAATTTCGGAATTGTTGGACAAAAGTACAATTTATGATAAATGTCTAAATATTCGGCAGTTTTGGCCATATGAAAAATAGTAAATGAATTTTAAAAATTTCGAGAAAAATATACGTTCAATATGGGACTATATTCTGCTAAATCCCAGAAAAGAAATATTTTTGGGATTGATTTGGTATTTTTTATGAAAATAAACTAGTTATGAGTAAATGAATTAAATATGTTATGTGAAGTAACAAAATTGGAAAATAGGATTTTATGGCTTGGGAATCCTATATAGGGTATATGCAGATTTTTGATGAGAAATTTGATCATTAGTGATGAAATCTTGTGAGTATGGCATTTTTGAAAGATTAAATGCATTATTTGGTAAAGTGTAAACAATTGAAATAAATTGTTTATAAGTTTAAGAAGTGATTAAAATATTGTTATAATATTAATAATATTATACTATGAGTTTATTAAGTGATTGATAATATTTGGATAAATTTAAAGTCTTTAATATTTATCCTTATTTTCGTTTGATTAATGTTTATATCATTGTCGTCATCATCATGCTTATATTACGATGAAAGTCATCTTTGGTTTACGTGGGCTTATGTGCAAAGATGAATTTATTGATTATTAGTTTTATAGTTGTATATCTTTGGCTTATGTGCAAAAGATGGACCGTTGATTATTTATTTTATAGTTGTATATCTTTTGGCTTACGCAAAGATGGGTGGTGATTATTGGTTTTATAGTTGTATATATTTGTCTTTACGATGCAAAATGGGCCGTTGATTATTTATTTTATAGTTGTATATCTTTGGCTTACGTGCAAAAGATGGACTAATGATTATTGGTTTTATAGTTGTATATCTTTTGGCTTACGTGCATTGATGGATGATTGTTGGTATGATTATAACCGTGGATTATTCGGTATAATCATGACCATTGTTGAAAACACGAATATCCTTGGCCAGGTGCATGGATAATTCGTGGTCGTATACTAATGAATATCCTTGTGTAGTAGAGTATGGATGATTCGAGGTACGTGGATTAATTATTAAGTTGAGTCTCGATAGCATATTGATAATACACTTTTTAATTCGTAGAAGATAGTAGATATCGTGCCTACTTGACTCTTTTATAATCTGATTGTATGTCTTTGGCTTGTAAGCAAAGATGAATTGTTAATGAATATCTTTGGCCCGTAGTACAAAGATGAATTTATTAGTATGATTATGAACAAGAATTGTGATTTGGTATAACCATGATTTTTGATGTTTCAGGTAAAGACAGGTGATGAAAATTATCTTCGTCCTGGGTGCGAAGAGGAATTTAGAATCACAATTATGATTATGAGTTATACACATGATTGTGGATAGGAATTGTTGATTGATGTTACAGGGAAAAAACTTTGTTGGTGGACTTTTAACATGGAGAAGATAATAGACCCTATGGTCTATTTGACTCTTCTAATGGATTGCTCGTTCCGCTGCAACTATGGTTGAAAAGTTTTATCATCTACCATATGTTCTAAATCCCTGATTTATTACTGATAAAGGCTATTGATGATGTAAATTATCTTTAGTCATGGTATTCTCTACTAGGCTAGTTGTGCTCACCCTTTTTGCTTCATAATTCCTTTAATGTAATAAAAGTGTAATTGGGTTTGGGTCGGGGGTAATGCAGGAGAATAGTAATTGAATGGTCTATAGTCATTAGGTTCTCCCTAATAGTATGAAAATAATTTTATTGAGAGCTTTAGATAAGTGTGTCATTATTGTATCGTCATTTGATATTTAATTTTGGTGAACCGAATAGGGTGAGGTGAACCCAACTGGAAGGTGTTTTGCCACTATCATACAAGATGTCTAATGACATACAACCTCGTGTTATCATAAGATGGGGTTGTGTACATCCACTTGCTGAGTATATCTGACGAGCAATACCTATATAATCTTGGAGTTTATTTGAAATATAATTCTCACTTGGAGACAACGGAGATAATTATATGTCAAGAGAAGACTCACCATTGGAAAGAAGATGATATAAGAATCTTCTTGTTTTTCTTTTCGGGACTATTGGGTCAACCAAGGATAATTACGTGGACATATGATATCTATCATAACCTAGACGCATGGCCTCCCTTGTACGAAGGTTTCCTTGAGCACTTCCCAAAGATTTTAATTTCTAAAACAGTTATTGACTATAATTTTATGTAAGGTACCATTGTAAGGTTGTGGTCAAGGCACCATGAGAGTTACATACATTTGTATTAAAACTCACAGTTTAACTGTGGTCGTATTCTGCACGACAGTTCAACAATTGTATAAATAAAGTTTGTATTTGATTTTTATAGTATGATATCTGGCGACTCATAATGGGTCGTGTGGACCTATTTTGGGGGCATCACAAATATTCTGTTAGAATAACATGTCTATGTAGATTACCGCATGCATGGTGAATGATCCTTCGTATTCATTCCTTATTAAATTATGGAAATGATCTGTCTACGAGGATTATCGCATAGCGGGCAAAAATCCATTTGCGGTTTCATATATTCTATTATACTCAAATTGGTTAAAGTGTTGAAAAGTTTTATACTCCATGAAATTAGTGGAATATCCTTGATATTTGTGATTCATCCAGTATATTTTCATGGAAATATTCTTCTGAGCATTCTTGAATTTTACTCCACAAAGAAGTATCATGTTGACAATTTGGACGTTATTGATTTCTGGATAAATTTAAATTACAAATCTTTAAAATTTATCCTTGAACTTTTTTTATTGAATTATTATGTCATTGTCATCATCCTCATGCTTATATTGTGATGAAAGTCATCTTTGGTTTGCGTGCATAGATGGACTTGGTATGATTATGACTAAGGATTATTCGGTATAATCATGACCGTATCGTGACGAATGATGTGGTAAAAGTCCTCATTGGCCTGTAGTTCATTGATGGACAGTTGTTGGTGTGATTATGACCAGGGATTATTCGGTATAGTCATAACCATTGATGATTACATGAATATCCTTGGCCGTGATGCAGGGATGATTCGATTTTATTTATTAAGCTGAGTCTCAGCGATAAAGTTGATGAAAAACTTTTTAAATCATAGAAGATAGTAGATTTTATGCTCTACTTGACTCTTCTAATGGATTGCTTGTTCCGCTGCAGTTAAACTTGTTGTCTATTATATTCTATCAGTTTAACATTGTTGAAGGCTAATGATAATTTATTCTGCATTATCTTAGTCATAATATTTCTTACTGGGCTAGTTGAGCTCACCCTTTCTTTCACTGTTCTCTTCAGGAAATGAGAACGTAGCCGTGACTAGCCTACGTGAGACGGAGTGATTTCGGTCCAGATGATAGCATTAGTAGTCCTCACTATTCTGTTAAATAGTGTGACAATAAATATAATGAAGACTCCATTGAGTGTGGATATTGTCTAGATGACAATATTCTTATTAAAACTCTTAGATTATGTTTTGTTGTATTTTACACGACTGTTGTATAATTAAGTTGTATTTGAATTTTGTACCATGTATTTGGCGACTCAAGATGGGTGCTAAAATTTTATTTCAAAAATGGTGTGCATTAATAGTAGCAGGTAAAGCCATCAGGTAGTAGGTTAAGTCTGCTTCAGCGTTCTAACATTTTTCTATAAATAGGGTGCTTAGTTATAATTGAAAATCACACCAGAATCATAAGTTTTCCCTCTCTATATTATCGAGCGTATTTTTGTGAGTGTTTAGATACTTTGAGAGTTGTTATTCAATACAAGTTTTTTTTCAGCACTATATCCGAAATTTTTGCCAGGAGTACTATTCTTTTTAGGCAAGGGTATTATTTTCTTCGTAAATGATGTTATTTCTTTCAATATTATTATACCAAAATATTGGTATGAATTTTATTATGAAATTTTTACCTTTTCATGTCGAGGTTACTATTCACGATTATCACGGACTATTCATTTATCATGTGATCTTATTCACGAGTACTATTCACGATGTATGATTTTTCTTGTGGAAATCCTACCTTTTCGTGTCAAAGTTACTATTCACGTATACGGCACTATTCACGAATATGACACTGTTCACAAAAAAGTGAAATCTTATTTTCTTTGTCCAAGTTGTCTATTATGGTTACTATATTTGATTGTATCCATATTTTGATCTTCATTCTTGAATTTTACTCCACAATTGATTATTATAGAGTATTTTTGAACTTGGATAAACTAAAGTATGAATCCCTAATCTTTGATCTTTTATCTCATTGGATTCGTTTTCTTTAAAATATTTTTCATCATTCTCAGTCCTAAATGATGATATTACTAAATATCTTTGGCCTTTAGTGCAAAGATGAATGATTTCTTGATGAATATCTTTGGTCCGTAGTGCAAATATGAACAGGTGTTGAGATAAACATGACCAACTGATGAATATCTTTTGCTTGTAGTGCAAAGATGAATATTTGATTCAAGACGTATATTGATTGATGTTATAGGGATAAAATATTGACGATGGACTTTTAAATCATAGAAGATAGTAGATTTTATTTTTTACTTAACTCTTCTAATGAATTGTTATTTTCGCTGCGAATATTGATCTAAAACTTGTTGTCCATTATATTTTATCTGATTTGTTGAAGGCTAACGATAATTTAGTGTTCATTATCTTAGTCATAATATTCTTTACTGGGCTAGTTGAGCTCACCCTTTTTCTTTTTATTCCATTTTTCTTCTCAGGAAGCGAGAATATAGCGGGAAGTAGTCGGGGTGTGGAGTGATGTTCCTAGGCAGTTGTTATAGTAGTCCTCAATATTTTATAAAATAGTGCATCAATAATTGTAATGAGGACTTATTTGAGTGTGCATATTGTCTAGAAGACAATATTTGTATTTAAACTCACAGTATATGTGTTGTCGTATTTTGCACGATAATTGTAATAATGAAGTTATAGTTGTTTCTGTACTATGTATTTACAAATTGGCAACTCAGAATGGGTGATGTATACCTATTTTGGGGGCGTCACACAAACACACACACACACATATATATATATATATATAAAGTACTCCCCCGTGACTTTTTGCCCACCCCTGTACAAAATTTAATATATATATATATATATATATATATATTGTGACGCCCCCAAAATAGGTATACATCACCTATTTTGAGTCGCCAAATACATGGTACAAAATACAAATACAAACTTAATTATACAGCTGTCATGTAAAATACGACAAAACATAAACTGAGAGTTTAAACAAAAATACTGCCTTCTAGACAATATCCATTCTCAATGGAGTCCTCATGAGGCGATTATACAAACTCAAATTCAGTCTACCGTTACATTTATTGTCACACTATTTAGCAGAATAGTGAGGACTACTAATCTTATCATCTCGAAGTCGATTAGTTTCCCAACTCGTCGGACTATATTCTCATTTCACGAAAGAATAAGGTGAAGGAAAGGGTGAGCTCAACTAGCCCAAGAAGAAATATTATGACTAAGATAATGCGTAATAAATTATCATTAGTCTTCAACAATGTTAAACCGATAAAATACACTAGACATCAAGTTTAAGCTGCGCAAATGAACAAGCAATTCATTAGAAAAGTCAAGTAGAGAATAAAATCTACTATCTTCTATAATTTAAAAAGGTTTTTCATCAATTTTTATCATGAGAGACTCGACTTAATAAATAAACCACATCATAGAATCATCCTCGCTCTACGGCCGAGGACATTCATTAAATCATCAATGGTCATGACTATCTTAGAATAATCCTTGGTCATAATCATACCAAGTCCATCTCCCGCGCGTAAGCCAAAGATATACAACAATAAAACCAATAATCAACAATCCATCTTTGCAACGTAAGCTAAAGATATACAATTCAATAATCAGCAGTCCATCTTCGCATCGCGTAAGCTAAAGATAAGTTTCATCACCATATAAGCATGAGGGATGATGACAATGATATAAGCATTAATCAAACTAAAACAAGGATAAATATTAAAGACTTTAAATTTATCCAAATATTATCAACCACTCATAATCTAATATTATTAATATCATAACAATATTTTAATCACCTCTAAACTTATAAATAATTTATTTCAATTATTTACACTTTACCAAATAATGCATTTAATCATTCAAAGAATGCCATAATCAGAAGATTTCATCACCAATGATCAAATCCCTTATCAACAATTTACATATACCTTATATAAGATTTCCAAGCCATAAAATCCTATTTTTCAACTTTGTTACTTCACATAACATATTTAACTCATATGTTCGTAACTAAACTATTTTCATGAAAAATACCAAATCAGTCCCAAAAATATTTCTTTTCTGAGATTTAGCAGAATATAGTCCCATAATGAACATATATTTCTCTTAGAATTTTTAAAATTCATTTACTATTTTTCAAAAATCAATTTCCAATTAATTCCTTAAGAAATTAGCTACCTCAAGTTTAACTCCAAAAATTCCCAAATCTTGGCAGGATCTTACACATGATAATTTTCATCACCTATCTTCACCTGAAACATCAAAAATCATGGTTATACCAAATCACAATCCCTGCTCATAATCATACTAATAAATTCATCTTTGCACTACTACTAAAGATATTCATTAACAATTCATCTTTTGCACTTCTGTTAAAGAGCGTAGACATACAATCGTATTTTAAAAGAGTCAAGTAGAGCATGATATCTACTTATCTTTTACGAATTTAAAAGCTTATTATCAATATTTTATCATTTGAGACTCGACAATAAATAATCCACATCATCGAATCACCCTCGCACTTTCTACCGAGGATATTCGTTAATATCACATCCATGAATTATCCATGCATTACGGCGGGGATATTCATTATTATCACATTCATGAATTAATATTTCATTGTTGAGACTCATTTCAATAATTAATCTACATCATCAATTCATCCCGACCTTACTATAGGCCGAGGATATTCTTTTAGTATCACGACCACGAATTATCCATGCACTCACTGGGCCAAAGATAATCGTGTTTTCATCAACTCCCCGATCATGCCATAAAACAATTCATCTTTGCACCTTCGTCAAGAGAATCCATAGCCATAATCATACCAAAAAGCGCGTCCATCAATGCACTACGGCCAATGAGGACTTTTCCACATCATTTGTAACATTACGGTCATGATTATACCGAATAATCCCTGGTCATAATCATACCAAGTCCATCTATGCACTACAGGCCACAAATGACTTTCAACATAATATATACATGAGGATGATGACAATGATATAAGTATTAATCAAACGAAAACAAGGATAAATATTAAAGACTTTAAATTTATCCAAATATTATCAACCACTCATAATCTAATATTATTAATATCATAACAATATTTTAATCACTTCTTAAACTTATAAACAATTTATTTCAATTGTTTACACTTTACCAAATAATGCATTTAATCATTCAAAATTCCATACTCATAAGATTTCATCACCAATGATTAAATCCCTCATAAAAAATATGCATAGCCCTTATATATGATTTTCAAGCCATAAAATCCTATTTTCCAACTTTGTTACTTCACATAACATATTTAACTCATATGTTCGTAACAAAATCATTTTTATGAAAAATACCAAATCAGTCCTAAAAATATTTATTTTTTTGGGATTTAGCATAATATAGTCCCATAATGAACATATATTTTTCTCGGAATTTTAAAAAATTCATTTACTATTTTTCAAAAATCAATTTCTAATTAATTCCTTAAGAAATTAGCTACCTCAAGTTTAACTCCAGAAATTCTCAAATCTTGGCAGGATCTTACACATGTTAACGTGAGCTTCCAGTTTAAATTTCATGGTCATCGGAGTTATAGAACTTCGGTTATAGCGTTTTTCGTCGAAAAAACCTAAATATTGAAATGGTCATAACTTGCTCATTTTAAGTTGGAATGAGCTCATTTTTGGACAGGAGGTTCTTTATATCATATACTTTCATGTCCCAAAAGGCCAGAATTTTTCTCACAATTTAAGTGGCCGAAACATCCATTCTAAAATCTGGACAGTAGCATTTTGGTAATTTCCAGCTTTTGACTCCTTTGCTAAAATCAGTCCACACGAAAATCTAAAACATTTTTTCCAGTGATTCCACTTGGAGATGCCACAAAACTCATAGATCTAACTCTAGAACTTAACCACACTCAAAAATTCAAAATATAATAGGAGATATGGTCAATTGAATTTCATGTTCCATTTTCACCAAAATCTGATTTTCAACCCTTTGTGATTTCTAAGAAACTTTCATGTTTTCACATAATAACCAATATAACTCATCATAACACTTACTAATACTTCATATACCCATGATTTTCATCAGTCCAAAGCTTTTATTATGACTCTCATCATAATCAACGTAACCAGATCATTTCCACAATTTAATAAGTAATGAATATAAAGGATCATTCACCGTGCATGTGGTAATCCACATGCATTGAGTTATTCCAGAATAATAAAGAATGAAATAATGAAGGATGAATGCGATAGAGACCGCAGCACAAGTTATTCCCAATGAATAATAAATAATGGAAGCAGTCCTGCCAGAAGCATTGTGCAGCCAGGATATTAAGCGAGAATAATAAATGCGGAATAATAAATAATGGAACCAGTCCGGCAGAGCGTCACAGACGAGGATATTCGGCGAATAATAAATGCGGAATAATAAATAATGGAACCCAGTCCCGCGTAAAAGCGCATGTACGATGATATTAAATGAGAATAATAAAGAATGGAATAACAATGAGAATTTCACCATGTATGCGAGACTTGGATAAAGCAGAGTTATTCCATGAGTAATAATAAAGAAGCGGAACTGTGTCGTGCAAAATTTTACCCGATTGGATATTCCAATGAATAATAAATAATGGAATAATAGAAGAATTTCACCATGTATATGCGATGCTTGACATAACAAAGTTATCCCAACATAATAATACGAATGGAATAATGAAGAATTTCACCATGTATGCAGATGCCCGTATAAATAGGTTATTCCAACATAATAATGAAGAATGGAATAACAACTCTTACGAGTATTGAAAGAAGTAATTCTCTTCATGAATACGAAAGAATAATACCCCTTACAGGTACAACAAATAATATCCCTTACCTCAAAAGAAGACTGGATATTGGAATAGTAATGTAGCAGACTTCTCTTCTTCTTTCTCTCTATAATTTTTTTTTATAATAATGGCTCTAAAGCTTTAGAGAATTGGTGAGAAGTGAAGGAAGAATGAGCTTCTATTTATAGGAAAATATAGTTTCAATAATTACACGTTTTTGGGGCTCAAATATTAAAGATAATACCTCCAACTTTTCTTTTCATTTTTAATTGATCATCCAAGTATTATCAAACTTGCATTACTTACCCTAATAGTAAATCATGTGAATCAATAGTAAATCATGTGACTCAATAGTTCTAAACATGTAAAAAATTAATTCTGAAGATAGTACCTCCATCTATACATCCATTTTAACTTAGTCATGCAAAGTATCATCAATCTTGCACCAACTCCCCCAATAGTATAAAAATGTGATTCAATAGTACACATATGTGAACAAATAGCTATATGAGCATGTGAATTAGTAGCAATTAATTGCTCATTTACCCGATTAATTACCCGATTTATCAATATAACCCCGGACATCAATTATCATGGAATAAATGTCAATTTCAACTAACACCAATAATCCCAACATAATGGAACTATCAAATTCATCTTTAATCAATGAACTTATTCATCATTAATATCATAACTCACAATATTTAACAACCGTGTCGTTCCGAGGAAGGGGCTTTCAATAAGGATTTCTCCACAGTGCTTGATTAGGTGACCAAACTCCTTTGCTCGGTTATGGAGCAAAGGGGTTTGGTCACCTAATTGCGCGCCAATAGGGAAAAATTCTTATCGGAAAGCCCCCTATTTTGTGGGAATGATCTGGTTGTTAATTTTGTGAGTTATAATATTAATGATGAATAAGTTCGTGTTAATTAAAGATAAGAATAACAATTGATGAGTGAAAGATGTTTGTTCATTTAGTTTTTTTTTTAATTCTTCCACGACCCAATTACCTTCAAAAGAAGTAATTCTGTGATTGGCTGATTTTGTTATTATTGACCAAACGGGTAATTAATCGGATAAATGTGCAATTAATTGCTATTAGTTCACATGCAAATAATTATTTATTCACATGCATAGAACTATTGGTTCATATGCATGTACTATTAGGGGATGTTGTGCAAGATTGATAATACTTGAAGTACTAAATTAAAAATAAAGGTAAAGATGAAGGTACTAAACTATAATAATTCGAGTCCCTAAACGTGCAATTATCGAAACTATGTTTTCTTATAAATAGAAGCTCATTTCTTCTTTTATTCTCACCAATTCACTAAGACTCACAAGAGCAACTATAGAGAGAGAAACTATAGTAAGAAAGAAGAAGAGTATTTTGTTACTTCACTATTGTAGTATTCAGTCTTCTACTAATGTGACGCCCCCAAAATAGGTATACATCACCCATTCTGAGTCGCCAGATATCACACTATAAAAATCATTTACAAACTTCATTTATACAACTGTTGAACTGTCGTGTAGAATACGACCACAGTTAAATTGTGAGTTTTAATACAAATGTATGTAACTCTCATGGTGCCTCGACCACAACCTTACAATGGTACTTTACATAAAAGTACAGTCAATAACCATTTTAGAAATTAAAATCTTTGAAAAATACTCAAGGAAACCTTCGTACATGGGAGGTAATACGTCTAGGTTATGATAGATATCATATGTCCACAGAATTATCCTTGGTTGACCCAATAGTCCCCAAAGAAAAACAAGAAGATTACTATCATCTTCTTTCCAATGGTGAGTCTTCTCTTGACATATAATTATCTCCGTTTTTTCCAATTAAGAATTATATTTCAAACAAACTTCAGGATCATATAGGTAGTGCTCATAGATATACTCAGTAAATGGATGTGCACAACCCTGTCTTATGATAACACGAGGTTGTATGTCATTATACATCTTGTATGATAGTGGCAAAATACCCTTCCAAAGTTGGACTCACCTCACCCTATTCGGTTCACCAAAATTAAATATCAAATGACGTATACAATACGACACACTTATCTAAAGTTCTCAATAAAATTATTTCCATACTATTTAGGGAGAACCTCAAATTTATATAGACCATCGCTCTATTCTCCCTGTTACCCCGGCCGACCCAAATACTCTTATTACACGAAAAGAATTGTGAAGTAAAAAGGGTGAGCACAACTAGCCCAGTAAAGAATATCATGACTAAAGATAATTTACATCATCAATAGCCTTCATCAGTAGTAAATCAAAGATTTAGAACATATGTTAGATGATAAAACTTTTCAACCATAGTTGCAGCGGAACGAGCAATCCATTAGAAGAGTCAAATAGACCATCCGATGTATTATCTTCTCCATGTTAAAAGTCCACCAATAAAGTTTTATCACTGTAACATCAATCAACAATTCTTGTCCACAATCATATGAATAACTCATAATCATAATTGTGATTTTAAATTCCTCTTCGCACCCAGGACGAAGATAATTTTCATCACCTATCTTCACCTGAAACATCAAAAATTATGGTTATACCAAATCACAATTCTTGCTCATAATCATACTAATAAATTCATCTTTGCACTACAACCAAAGATATTCATTAAAAATTCATCTTTGCACTACAGGCCAAAGACATACAACTGTATTTTAAAAGAGTCAAGTAGAGCATGATATCTACTATCTTTTATGAATTAAAAGTTTATAATCAATATTTTATCGTTGAAACTTAACTTAATAAATAATCCACATCATCGAATCATCCCTGCACTACGGCCAAGGATATTCATGTAATCATCAATGATCATGATTATACCGAATAATCCCTGGTTATAATCATACCAATAACTATCCATCAATGCACTACGGGCCAATGAGTACTTTTACCACATCATCTATAACATTACGGGTCATGATTATACTGAATGATCCCTGGTCATAATCATACTAATAAATAGTCCATCTATGCACATAAGCCAAAGATACTCATCAATCAACAGTCTATTTTTGCACGTAAGCTAAAGATATACAACTGTAAAACCAATACTCAACAGTCCATTTTTGCACGTAAGCCAAAGATATACAAATGTAAAAACAATAATCAACCGTTCATCTTTGCACGTAAGCCAAAGATATACAACTGTAAAACCAATACTCAACAGTCCATCTTTGCACGTAAGCCAAAGATGACTTTCATCATAATATAAGCATGAGAATGATGACAATGATATAAGCATTAATCAAACAAAATCAAGGATAAATATTAAAGACTTTAAATTTATCCAGAGTTTAAAAAAATATCCAAATTGTCAACATGATACTGCTTTGTAGAGTAAAATTCAAAAATAATATTCATGTACCAAAAATAATTCGGACAAAAAAGAAATATATTTTTTGGGTAAATAGTATCCCGTGAATAGTACCCTATGAATAGTACTTCGGGAATAGTACCTCTTGAATAGTACCCCGACATGAAAATTACCCCAAATACCCGAGTGAATAATATTCGGGTGAATAGTAATTTGGGTGAATAGTAACTCGTGAATAATATTCCGACATGAAAAGTGCCCCCGAATACCCGAGTGAATAATACTAGATTGAATAGTAACCGGGTGAATAGTAACCCGTGAATAGTAACTCATAAAAAAATACCAAAGAAAATGATATTCCATGACGAGTACAAAAGAAATGATATCTCATACTTAGTATAATAGATTATACTTAAACCGCAAATGGATTTTCACCCACCATACCAGAATCCACGTGAGATGATCATTTCCATAATTTAATAAGGAATGAATACAAAGGATCATTCACCATGCATGCGGTAATCCCACATACAAAAGTTATTCTAATGTAATAATAAAGAATGGAATAATGTAAGAATTCACCATTAATGCGATAGGCGCATACATGTGGTTATTCCCAATGTAATAATAAAGAATGGAACCAGTCATACGTAATCCGCATGCATGACGGGATATTCCAATAAGAATAATAAAGAATGGAATAACAATGATTTTTCACTGTGTACGCGATATCCCATGCATAAAGGTATTCCAAATGTAATAATAAAGAATGGAATAACAGAAGAATTTCACCATGTATGCGGTAGATTGCAGACAGTATACAAGTTATTCCAACATAATAATAAAGAATGGAATAACAACCCTTACAGTATTGAAAGAAAATAACTCTCTTCATGAATACGAAAGAATAATACCCTTACTATAATAATAAGTATCTCTTACCTCGTAAGAAAATCGGATCTTTGGAATAAGTGAGGTAGCTTAGATTTATCTTCTTCTCTATTTTTCTCTATAATAATTGCTCTATAGCTTTAGTGAATTGGTGAAAATAATGAAGGAATGAGCTTTATTTATATAGAAAATATAGTTTCCATAATTGCACATTTGGGGCTCGAAATATTACAAAGATAATACCCTCATCTTTTCCTTTATTTTTAATTTAGTCAAACTTGCACCACCTCCCCTAATAGTAAATCATGTGAATCAATAGTAAATCATGTGACTTAATAGTTCTAAACATGTGAAAAAATTAATTATAGTATAGTACCTTCAACTATACCTCCATTTTTAACTTAGTCATGCAAGTATTATTAATCTTGCACCAACTCCCCTAATAGTAAATGAATGTGAATCAATAGTACACACATGTGAACAAATAGTTATAATCATGTGAATCAATAGAAATTAATTGCTCATTTATCCGGTTAATTACCCGATTGGTCAATATAACCTCCAAACATCAATTATTATCGAAATAAATGTCGATTTCCACTAACACTAATAATTCCCACACAATGGAACTATCAATTTCATCTTTAATCAACACGAACTTATTTATCATTAATATTATAATTCACAATATTTAACAACTAGGTCGTTCCCAGGAAAGAGGGGGATTTTCGATAAGGATTTCTCCTTATTGGCGCACAATTAGATGACCAAACCTCTCCTTGACAGAACTTCTAGATATTGCAATTTAATAATATGAATAACGTTGTCGTCTCAATTATTAATTTAATAATATATCATATTATGCAGATGATACTGTGACAATAATTGAATCAATAATATGAGAGATATGATGCAGAACAATCGTAGTAATAATTGAGTATAAGCGAAAGTGACTTCTTTACGTAAGCATCAATAATCAATACCGGTAATACTACGCAACCACGCCATGCCAGATTCTCGTACTTTTTTACTAGGGTAGTTCAACAGCTTTTAACAGTAACACTTTTTTAGTTATTTTTAATAAAAGATAAATCTGTCGTTTTCTAAATACAACAATACTACCATTGGGGGGGTCCACCAACGATTATGCCGTCGAACAAATATTCTTTGTGAAAATGAATATTCCCCGACCAATCGAATATTATATAACAACTTGTTTACTTTGCAAAATTTATAAATATTACCCACAACTATAACATTATATCAAATTCACACCATAATTTTAAAAAAATATTTTGAGAAATTTAAATCTTTATTCATAAAATTTGGGGTCTCACAATCTCCTCTCCTTATGAAATTTTGCCCTCGAAATTTGCGTACGTACCTGGTATTCGAAGAGATGAGAATACCTTGCTTTCTTTTCGGATCGTACCTTCCCAGTTATATCCTCTGTATCATGATTTTTCCATTGCTCATCTCCTGTATTTCAGATATCATCCTAGAATATATCTTCAAAACAAAGGTTAATTGACATATCACAAATTGTCAACTTATCAAGTAAAAAAAATTCGGTTTAGGTAAGTCACACATTAGCTGAAGTATATTACCGCTCTCTCTCCTCCTAGTTCTAGACTCATATCTCCGCCAAATGAATTATATCCCTAAGCTCGATACCATTTGTGACGCCCCAAAATAGGTATACATCACCCATTTCGAGTCGCCAGATATCACACTATATAAAATTATTTACAAACTTCATTTATACAACTGTTGAACTCGTGTGAGAATAACGATTACGCTAAAAGCGTGAGTTTTAATACAAATGTATGTAACTCTCATGGTGCCTCGACCACAACCTTACAATGGTACTTTACATAAAAGTACAGTCAATAACTGTTTTAGAAATTAAAATCTTTGAAAAATACTCAAGGAAACCTTCGTACATGGGAGGTCATGCGTCTAAGTTATGATAGATATCATATGTCCACAAAATTATCCTTGGTTGACCCAATAGTCCCCAAAGAAAAACAAGAAGATTACTATCATCTTCTTTCCAATGGTGAGTCTTCTCTTGACATATAATTATCTCCATTTTTTCCAATTGAGAATTATATTTCAAACAAACTCCAGGATCATATAGGTAGTGCTCGTAGATATACTCAGCAAGTGGATGTGCACAACCTTGTCTTATGATAACACGAGGTTGTATGTCATTAGACATCTTGTATGATAGTGGCAAAACACCCTTCCAAAGTTGGGTTCACCTCACCCTATTCGGTTCACCAAAATTAAATATCAAATGACGTATACAATACGACACACTTATCTAAAGTTCTCAAAAAAATTATTTCCATACTATTTAGAAAGAACCTCAACAGCTATAGACCATCGTTCTATTCTCCTGTTACCCCCGCTCGACCCAGCTACACTCTTATTACCTGAAAAGAATTGTGAAGCAAAAAGGATGAGCACAACTAGCCCAGTAAAGAATATCATGACTAAAGATAATTTATATCATTAATAGCCTTCATCAGTAGTAAATCAGAGATTTAGAACATTGATAAAACTTTTCAACCATAGTTGCAGCGGAACGAATAATCCATTAGAAATGTCAAATAGACCATCTGATGTATTATCTTCTCCATGTTAAAAGTCCACCAATAAAGTTTTATCCCTGTAACATCAATCAACAATTCATGTCCACAATCATATGAATAACTCATAATCATAATTGTGATTTTAAATTCCTCTTCGCACCCAGGACGAAGATAATTTTCATCACCTATCTTCACCTGAAACATTAAAAATCATGGTTATACCAAATCACAATTCATGCTCATAATCATACTAATAAATTCATCTTTGCACTACAGCCAAAGATATTCATTAATAATTCATCTTTGCACTACAGGCCAAAGACATACAACTGTATTTTAGAATAGTCAAGTAGAGCATGATATCTACTATCTTTTATGAATTAAAAGTTTATAATCAATATTTTATCGTTGAAACTCAGCTTAATAAATAATCCACATCATTGAATCATCCATGCACTACGGGCAAGGATATTCATGTAATCATCAATGGTTATGATTATACCGAATAATCCCTGGTTATAATCATACCAATAACTGTCCATCAATGCACTACGGGCCAATGAGGACTTTTACCACATCATCTATAACATTACGGGTCATGATTATACCGAATGATCCCTGGTCATAATCATACCAATAAACAGTCCATCTATGCCCATAAGCCAAAGATACTCATCAATCAATAGTTCATCTTTGCACGTAAGCCAAAGATATACAACTGTAAAACCAATATTCAACAGTCCATCTTTGCACGTAAGCCAAAGATATACAACTGTAAAACCAATAATCAACAGTCCATCTTTGCACGTAAGCCAAAGATATACAACTGTAAAACTAATAATCAACAGTCCATCTTTGCACGTAAGCCAAAGATGACTTTCATCATAATATAAGCATTAGAATGATGACAATGATATAAGCATTAATTAAACAAAATCAAGGATAAATATTAAAGACTTTAAATTTATCCAGAGTTTAAAAAAATATCCAAATTGTCAAGATGATACTGCTTTGTAGAGTAAAATTCAAAAATAATATTCATGTACCAAAAATAATTTGGACAGAAAAGAAATATATTTTTGGGTAAATAGTATCCAAGTGAATAGTACTTTAATGAATAGTACTTCGGGGAATAGTACCTCGTGAATAGTACTGACATGAAAAGTACCCCAAATACAGAGTGAATAATATTCGGGTGAATAGTAATTGGGTGAATAGTAACTCGTGAATAGTACTCAACATGAAAAGTGCCCCGAATACCCGGAGTGAATAATACTAGAAGTGAATAGAATAGGGTGAATAGTAACTCGTGAATAGTAACTCGTAAAAAAAAATACCAAAGAAAATGATATTCCATGGCGAGTACAAAAGAAATGATATCTCATACAAGTATAATAGATTATACTTAAACCGCAAATTAATTTTCACCGCCATGCAGTAATCCACGCAGACGATCATTTCCACAATTTAATAAGGAATGAATACAAAAGATCATTCATCATGCATGCGGTAATCCACATATAAAGTTATTCCAATGAGAATAATAAAGAATGGAATAACGGAAGAATTCACCGTGCATGCGATAGACCGCATGCATGTGTTATTCCCAATGTAATAATAAAGAATGGAACTGTGTGTCGCCACGTAATCCGCGATGTACGCAGGATATTCCAAATGAATAATAAAGAATGGAACCAAGTCATGCGTAATCCGCACAACAGGATATTCTAACGAATAATAAAGAATGGAATAATGTAAGAATTTCACCGTGTATGCGGATTGCGATGTACAAAGTTATTCCAACATAATAATAAAGAATGGAATAACAACCCTTTTAGTATTGAAAGAAAATAACTCTCTTCATGAATACGAAAGAATAATACCCCTTACTATAATAATAGTATCTCTTACCTCGTAAGAAAATCGGATCTTTGGAATAGTGAGGGTAGCAGACTTATCTTCTTCTCTCTCTCTATAATAATTGCTTCTATAGCTTTAGTGAATTGGTGAAAATAATGAAGGAATGAGCTTATTTATAGAAAATATAGTTTCCATAATTGCACATTTTGGGGCTCGAAATATTACAGTATAATACCCTCATCTTTTCCTTTATTTTTAATTTAGTCATGCAAGTATTATCAAACTTGCACCACATCCCCTAATAGTAAATCATGTGAATCAATAGTAAATCATGTGACTCAATAGTTCTAAACATGTGAAAAAATTAATTATAGTTAGTACCTTCAACTATACCTCTATTTTTAACTTAGTCATGCAAGTATTATTAATCTTGCACCAACTCCCCTAATAGTAAATGAATGTGAATCAATAGTACACACATGTGAACAAATAGTTATAATCATGTGAATCAATAGCAATTAATTGCTCATTTATCCGATTAATTACCCGATTGGTCAATATAACCTCCAGACATCAATTATTATCGAAATAAATGTCGATTTCCACTAACGCTAATAATTCTCACACAATGGAACTATCAATTTTATCTTAATCAACACGAACTTATTCATCATTAATATTATAATTCACAATATTTAACAACCGTGTCGTTCCTCAGAAAGAGGGGATTTCAGATAAAGGATTTCTCATTATTGGCGCAATTGATTAGGTGACCAAACCTCTCCTCGATGTAACTTCTAGACATTATCAATATTGCAAATAATAATATGAATAAACTTTGTCGTCTCAATTATTGATTTAATAATATAACATATTATGCGAGATGATCTTTGTAAAAATAATTGAATCAATAATATGAGAGATATGATGCAAAGCAATTCTGTAGCAATAATTGAGTATAACCGAGTGACTTTACGTAAGCATTAATAATCAATACCGTGTGCTACTACGCAACTACGCGCCAGACATCGTACTTTTACTACTAGGGTAGTTCAACAGTTTTAATTGGTAACACTTTCGTAGTTATTTTTAATAAAAGATAAATCTGTCATTTTCTAAATACGACAATACTTTCATTGGGGGGTCCACCAATGATTATGCCGTCGAACGAATATTCTCTGTGAAAATGAATATTCCCCGACCAATCGAATATTATATAACAACTTGTTTACTTTGCAAAATTTATAAATATTAACCACAACTATAACATTATATCAAATACACATCATAATATTAAAAAAATATTTTGAGAAATTTAAATCTTTATTCATAAAATTTGGGGTCTCACAACTAAGGTAAGGGATATTATTTATTTCATATTCGCTTACGATATTATTTTTCGTATTCGTAAGAAATATTATTTTCGTTCAATATTCGTAGGGATATTGTCTTCGTTTAATATTCGTAAGGAATATTATTTTTGTTCAATATTCATAAGGAATATTATTTTTTTTCAATATTCGTATGAAATAATATTTTCTTCTATACTCTGTAGTATGTAAGTAATATTATTTCGTTTCGTATTCTTAATTCTACACTTATTTTGTTAAAGTATTGCTTCTATACTCCGTGAAATTAGTAGAATATCCTTAAAATTTGCGTTTCATCTAGTATCGTTTCACAAGAATATTTTTCTGAACATTCTTGTTAAATTTTAAGTTTTTCATGCCAGAGTACTATTCATGGGTACTATTCATTTGTACGGCACTATTCACATAGTACTATTCATGAGTACTATTCATAAATACGGCACTATTCACGAAGTACTATTCACGGGGTACTATTCTTGATGTACTATTTATGAAATACTATTCACGGGGTACTATTCACTCGGGTATTATTCACCTGAGATACTATTCATGATAAAAAAATTAATTTCTTTTTGTCCAAATTATTTTTGATACAATATTTTTCTTGAATATTACTCCACAAAGTAATATAATGTTGACAATTTGGTTATTATTAATTTCTGGATAAATTAAATTATAAATTTTTAAAATTTATCCTTGCTCTCATTTGATTGAATTCTTATATCATTGTCACCATCCTCATGCTTATATTGTGATAAAAGTCATCTTTGGCCCGTAGTTCATAGATGAACTATTGATTGGTATGATTATGACCAGGGATTATTCGGTATAATCATGACCTGTAATGTTACAAATGATGTGGTAAAAGTCCTCATTGGGCCGTAGTGCTTTGATGGACAGTTGTTGGTATGATCATGATCATATGTTCTCTTCGGCCAAGTGTGCAAAGATGAATTATTGTTTGACATGATCATGACCATTGGTGATAACACGAATATCCTTGACCCGTAGTGCATGGATAATTCATGGATGTGATACTAATGAATATCATTGGCCCGTAGTGCATGAATAATTCAGTGATGTGAATTATTTATTGAGCTGAGTCTGAACGATAAAATTGATGATAAACTTTTTAATCATAGAAGATAGTAGATATCATGCTCTACTTGACTCTTCTAATGGATTGCTTGTTCCGCTGCAGTTAAACTTGTTGTTTATTGTATTTTATCAGTTTAACACTGTTGAAGGCTAACGATAATTTATTCTGCATTATCTTAGTCATAATATTTTTTACTGAGCTAGTTGAACTCACCCTTTTGCTTTCATTGTTCTCTTCAGAAAATGAGAACGTAGTCGGGACTAGTCGGGGAATGGAGTGACGGTCCGAGATGGTGGCTGTAGTTGTCCTCACTATTTTATAAAATAGTGTGATAATAATTGTAATGAGGACTCCATTTGAGTTTGGATATTATCTGAAGACAATATTCTCATTAAAACTCTAAATTTATGTTTTGTCGTATTGTATTAATGAAGTTTGTATTTGATTTTTGTACCATGTATTTGATGATATTCGGAATGAGTAAATGTATACCTATTTTGGGGCGTCACATACTTACGCAAAGAATTATTGTGTCAATAATTGAATAAAAGCGAGGGTGACTTCTCACGTCAAGCATCAATAATCAAAGATACTATACAATACTGTGTGCTTACTTACGCAATCACGCTGTAGACATTGTACTTTTATCAAGCGGTATATATTTCAACAGTTAAGCGGTAAAAACTTTTCCCGTTATTTTTATAAAAGATATTTATGTGCTTTCTTAACTCAGAGACAATAATTTCGTTGTAGGGTCCACCAATGATTGTCTTATCGTAAATACGAATATTCTACGATAAAATGAATATTTTATGATAACTTGCATACTTTGTAAAATTTATAATTATTACTGCAATTTATAACATTATATCAAATCTACACCTTAATATTAAAAAAATATTTCAAAAAATTAAATATTTATTTATAAAATTTGAAGTCTTACAATATATATATATATATATATATATATATATATATATGGGAATATATAACTTAGTTTTTATTATCTTGAATTCTTCAAATTAGTGAGTTAAAATAATAAAATAAGTTTGAAAAGGCATAATTGAAAAATCTTTTAACATACAATCCTTATGTTCAACAAAAATAGTTTCACCGGAAAAATTTGTTAATATTAAGGATATAATCCTGTTACACATATATCCTTAAAAATAATAAATTATTAGTTTTATAAATTAATAGTGTTGTTAAAATATAAAAAAATACGAATTACTCATCACTTTAGTATCTAATGTCTTTTCTATTTACATTAGAATAAAAAATATTATGAGTTAAAATTAGTTATTTAGTGGAGTGTATTAAAATAAAAAATATTATGAGTTAAAATTAGTCATTAGTATAAAAAATAAAATTATTCATCACTTTATGAATTTTGTGGGACCATCCAAGGGAAATTTAGAACTTTATTTATTCTTTTTTTTTTAATATGTGTAAAATTTATACTATCTTTATTTTTTTGAGGACGAAAGGAGTATATAATGTATTTTCTATTTACATTAAAATAATTAAGAGCGTAGTTTTATATTTTTATTATTGACTAGCTATATGTATGTAGAGTTAATGTAATCAATAAAAAATTGAATTTAATATTTACGTTTAGATTGAAGGAATGGAATAGAAAATGAAATAATTCATTCTATTTTAGTTGTAATAAGTTATCCTATACTCTCTCTTTAAGCAATAAAATTCATAAATTTAGAAAAAAATAAGAATCATTCCAATCATAATCAAACACATAGCATTAAAAATTGAAATTAAAAATCATAATCGTAATCGTAATCAATCGTAATCGTAATCTTTTTTATTTTTCCATTTCTACTTTAATTAACCCAATTCAAACTTAGCATTAAAAATTGAATTTAATATTACAGTTATAATATTAGGAGCACTATTTAGTAAAATAATAACAAATTAAAAGTATTGGTACAATTTGTTATAAATATGCTAACCTATTCCTCAACTTTAGCTTCGTTCCGTACTCCCATTACAGAGCAGCAACAGAGCTACACATACTGACTTATCACAATGGCGTCTTCATCTACAATAGATCTAAATCGGGTTACATTTCGGACCCAAGTCCTGGCCAGACACCTCCACGGACCCGATAATATCTCTCACCCGCCATCCCTCCGGACGTCCGAATGCCTCCAATTCTCACCCGCCGAGCTCTCAAACCGGATCAAATTTGACCCAAGGGTAATGCGGAAGCTGATGGACGGCCATAATTTGGAGGATCGGGATTGGATTTACGGGCTGATGATTCGAAGCGAGGTGTTCGGGCGACAAGAGAGAGGAGGGAAAGTGTACGTAGGGCAGGACTATGACGAAGCGATGGAGGTGCATAGAGAGAAGACAATGAAGAGACTAGTGTACTTGGTGGATCAGGGCGTTCTCGAGGGGATCCTGACGAGAAAGGGGCCGGAAACTGAGCAGAGAAAGTTTGCGATGTCGGAGGCTTGTGGTGCGTTTGACCAGTCTCTGGCGGTTAAGTATGTGGTACAGTATTTGCTATGGTAAGTCCACTCATTTTCTCACCCTATGATGTACTACTAAAATGCTTTTGAGATGTGGATTTTTGTTTGGTTTGATTTTATTGTCTTTTATTAGTCCATCACTTTGTTTTGTTCGAAAAGTTTAAAAACTCAAATAATATTTTTACGTGTGTTTGCTAAGAATAAATATATTAAAAATTCATGTCAAAATAATGTTTCCGTTTTTTTATTGTTATCTTTACTAAAATCGTTCACAAAAACAAAAACAAAGTCCAACCAATAGGATTTAGTTATCAGTCCACATAAGATTGATCTCAGCCCGTCAAACTTACAGGCCAAATTGTTGATTGTTTAGTGATTTGGGTTGGGGGAAATGGAGATTAATCTAAATGATAAAGAAAAAGAAAAGGATAAACAGTGTTCGAAAAATCGGTCGACTAGTTGGCAATTAGGCCGGGGTCGGAGCTTCAACTAGTAAATCAAAAAATCAGAACAAGTCGGAGAAAATCAAAAAAAATTGGAGCGTATGCGATCCTTCTACCTAGAAGAAGTGATAGAAATGTGCGAGAACTAGATGAAGACGGGTTTGTGTCGGAAGATGATGACAATGAAGAGGAAGATGAGGATTATGAGTTTGAGTCCGATAGAGAGCAAATCTTGGAGGGATATGGAGAAGAGGAGGAGGAGTGATTGACTATTGATTTTGTGCTACTTCGTTTCATTTGGTTAATTGATTTTGAACTTAGAGCGTCGAACTATTTGGTTTTACTTAGTTTTCATATTTTTATTTGATGATTTGTGTTACTTATGTTATTTTAGTTACTCAAAACTTATGAAGGAGGAAATAGAATATATATTTTAAAAAAAATTGAAAATCCGACTAGCCGATCCCCGACTGATCCCCTAGTATCTAGTCGGTAGCCAACTGACCTAAGATCGACTAGCGACTTTTAAAATATTGGGATAAATAAATTAACTTTCTTTTCTTTTCCTTTTTTTTTTTTTTTTTTTTTTAAAATAATTTTAAGACGGTAAATTTTTTCAAATAAAGAGAAGGAAGAGTAATCAGTAAAGAATTGTACTTCTTCCATTTTAAAAGTTAAAATACACTTTTAAAATTATAATTTTTAAGCAAAATTTTATGTTTACGATATTCCTAGAATTATTTTAAAAATAATAGTGGTGTCATACTCAATTTTTCTAAAATAAGTAACTATATGATACAAAAACTGATTAAAAAAGGAACATATCTAAAGCGAGTATAAACTTATTCAGTTTATGATTTCTTTTTAAGGAATTATTGGACTTGGAGAAAAAATATTAAATATAATTTTCACTTAAATCTTCTCATTAATAAAGTTTTGAGGGAGAAAAAGGAGAAAATTATTATCTATTTCATTTAATATATATATATATATATATATATATATATATATGCAAACCAAAAATTGTGACTTCCCGATTTTCTGCCCTACTAGCTAAGAGCCCCGTGCAAATTACGGGTTTATTTTTTAAAGAAATTATTTTTAATTTCTTTTTATTATATATATATAATGATTATAAAAAAAATTTGAATTTGAATTTAATTTATTATAGAATGACTACAAACTTTGTTCAAACAAACAATTATCAAATACTTATAATTAAATATTAGTAATTTTTTTGTTTTTAATTTAATATTTAGTTTATATAGTTTTTAAATTTAATATTTAGTTATTAGTTTCAATCTTTTGAATTTATACATAGTTATTTAGAGTTAAAATTAGTGAAACCACAAAACCTAAATTTGGTGTTTAAAGAATTTTATGACATAAATTGTTGTGAATTAATAAGTTATCATCATGATTTTTTGTTTTAATGATAACTTAAATTTTAATAACTATATATAAGTGATATTAACATTTATTAACTTAAGATCTTCTATCCGAAATAAAATTAGCAATTAAAAGTTTAATCATTAATATATTTTGTAATATATATTTCACTTTTTAATAATAATAATATTTTTCTCATAATATTTTGTTATTTTTAATATATAGTTATTTAGGAATAATTAAAATTGTTATTAAATAATAAATTATCATTATGACTTTTAATTTTAAAAGTTAACTAAAGTTTAATCACAATATATAAGTCGTAATTATTTTTAACATTAATTGACTATATGTATCCTATATTAATTGTTATCAAATCACCTATATTTTTAATATTTAATTATTTTGAGTCTAAAGTTGAGTAAAGTAAAATTATAAATGTGTTTTTAAAGATTAAATTTATAATATGAATAAGTAATTAAAGAACTATAGAATAACATTATGTTAAATAATAAATTAACATTAAAGTTTGTAGGACCATAAAAAGAATTCTGGTTCTATATATAACATTAACTATTAATTATTTTTAATAATTAATAGTTTCACAACTTAACTCACTAATTGCATATAATTTAGTTTAATTTTATTATTTCATTAATTATTATTAAAAATCTTATGATGTTACGCGATGATCATATTCTGTTGGGGTTGTAAGACAATTACAAAAAGCAACCAAAATTTTCAACTAATATATATATAGGATAATATGGTCATACACAGTTGTGTATATTTTATTTGTGTACAGTCTGTCAAAACTACGTCGTTTTGACAAATTTATTTTAAAAAAAACACAATTTCTCTCCCAAATCAAAAATAAATCTGTTAAAACGACGTAATTTTGATAATTATACATAAATAAAATATACACAACTGTGTATGACCATTATTCTCATACATATAAAAGAGTCTTGTTAAGTTTTAGTTTTATTAGTAGTTATTTAAATTGTTTTAAAATAAATTTAAGGAGACTTTAAAAAATATTTTAGTTGTTGTTAAATTTTAGGCTCATACCAAAAATTAAAAAAAAATAAGTCTGAAGCACAAACTTGTTTTTCAAATAGCATAATTTTTATTTTCTTATTCATTTTACATATAAAGATTAGGAATGTTTTTTAAAAACTTGGCTAATGTTTACAAACTTCGCTCAAAATGTATGATTAATGAGATAAATAAATTTTATAACTAATAAAATTGTTCATAAATAATATAATATAATATTAATTGTAGTTGACAATTGTATGTGGATAATTAATATAAAATAATATAAAGAACTAAAATACTAAGCATGAAACGAGAGCAGATTCTCTGTCCCCATTTTTCTTATCCCCTTGTGTTTCTCCACTTAAATTTTGACACTTAAGCTCTTACTTAATACCATTGTCACAATTTAAATGGGGGACACAAGGGAATAGGAAAAATTGGGAGAGAGTATCTGCTCTTGCATGAAACACAGTTTTAATCGAGAACAGATTCTCTGTCCCCAAATTTTTTGTCCTTTTGTGTCCCTCTACTTAAATTTTGACACCTAGTCTCTTATTTAATACAAATTTATTCTAAAATTAAATAAAAAAATAAGTATCAAAATTTAAGTGGGAGATACAAGGAGACAGAGAATTTAGAGACATAGGATCTGCTCTCGTTTTGATCTAATTAATCATGATGATTGAATAT
This sequence comes from Panax ginseng, assembly GCA_020205605.1. NCBI lineage: Eukaryota > Viridiplantae > Streptophyta > Magnoliopsida > Apiales > Araliaceae > Panax > Panax ginseng. The sequence continues at coordinate 108,270,937 of CM035144.1, read as the reverse complement.
CTTAGTATATCTATATATAGGTGTGCAACCTATTTGTGAGTTGAAAGAAATCTATCTCTATGTATCAATAATACTCCTATATAAGTAGGATATCGTTAACAAAAACAGATCCCCTGTTAGGATTGAGTAATGCTACACAGACAGGAATATTGGACCTGTTATAAAATTATAGTGGATGTCTAGATTCATAGGATGGCTAGATTCATTCTTATCTTGTAACTCCCATGTTCATGAGTTATAAAACTCATGACCTTTGAGTTTTATAATCTCCTAGTATTGATGTTAGTACATCTATAAAGAATATCATTTGTAAAGTGAATGTGATATACAAAAATATTATGCAAACTCTCTCTTTTCTCTAATCATCTTTGTTCTTGTCATCTTTGTTCATAATATTAGTAATCTTTTATAACACGTTATCAGCACGAATTGCTTTTCACCTTCATCTTGTAGATAATCATTTTTTTGGTTTGAAGTAGAAGAAGGTATAACTCTCTCTCTATATATATGTGTTTGAGTATTACATGGTCATCATGCATGCATATACTATTTTTTCTTTCTGATAATTATTTAATGCATGTGATCACATGTGCAAAGCAATATTTATTCGTACTCATAGTTAACTAGTATACTATTGTAGATATGGATAAACAAACAGTTGCATAGACAATAATTGTCTACCCCCCCCCCCCCCATGAGCCATTAATCATATAGTTAGCATAAAAATTGAAAATTGTTTTAGATTTTTGTTATCATTTTTTTTTAGTGTACATGCATGTTATATATATAATTGATATGCAACATACTACATGACAAACAAAGTTTTGAAAATTCACTATCTTCTAAATTTTTCCAACCACGTTTATAAATATACATATATTTCTGATAGATTTTAGTTTTCTTTATTTAGTGGTGGTTGTACCATGTAATATTTTCATTTTGGCTGTTAGTTACTAAACTATCATTGTTAACAATTACAATCATTTAAGGTGTGTACTTTTATTATATCACGCATACATATACTTAGAAAAACACATATTATTTATTTAACTTACAATTCATTGTGACTATTAAAATTTAATATGTGTGGTTTTTTTTATCCTTACTCTTGATATGATTTTTTTTCATGAACATTAACTCTCATAATTCTTTTACGCTTACTTAATATTACTTATGTCTTCTCTTGTGAGACCAGCCTACATATGTGAATAGTTATATGTGGATAGTTATAATAAATTAAATTTCTAATAATTTTTGATCTTTTTTTTATGAAGTTACAATGACAAACCTTGCCAAACTTGAGTTCGTGGAACTTGATATTTCGGATAAGAATTATTTATCATGGATCCTTGATGCCGAAATTCATCTTGATGTCATGGGTCTTGGAGACACCATTAAAGATGGTAATGAAACATCTAATCAAAGCAAGTCAAAGGCCATGATTTTCTTACGCTATCATCTCCATGAGGAGTTGAAATTAGAGTATCTCACAGTAAAAGATCCTCTTATTCTTTGAAAAAATTTGAAAGAAAGATATGACCATCAAAAGACAGTTATACTTTCAAAAACTCGTTATGATTGGATGCATTTACGATTGCAGGATTTTAAATCGAAGAAGTGAATATAATTCGCAATGTTTAAAATCGATTCTAAATTGAAATTATGTGGAGATAATATCACTGATGGAGATATGTTAGAAAAAACATTCTCTACTTTTCATGCCTCGAATGTGCTCTCGCAACAAAGAATATAGAAACGAGACTTTAAGAAATATTCTCAATCGATTTCATGTCTTCTTTCGGGGTGAACAAAATAATGAGCTTTTAATGAAAAATCATGAATTGAATTCAATGGTTGACTCCATTCCACAAGTGAATGTTACGAGATATAATAATAATTATGGTTGTGGTCGTGGTCGTAATAGAGGTCGTGGTCGTAGTGGGCAGTGGCACGGCGAGAAGTTTTAATTACTGCAACCATGATACCAAATCTTCAAAGAATGAGGAGAAACAAGAAAAGGGGAAGAATATAAATAACAAAGATACCGAGAAGGAAGAAAATATTTGTTATCGGTGTGGACTGTGGAATGAAAGGACATTGGTCTCGTACCTGTCATACAGCCAAACATCTTGTTGATTTATATCAGTCCTCATTGAAAGAAAAGGAGAAAAATATAGAAATAAATTTTTCTCATCCACATTAAGATAACAATGATATCTATTTTGATCTTATGGATATGACACACCTTGACGTTGCAGATTTCTTTTCTAATGAGCAAGTTAATATTCCTTGTAATGAAAATAATTAGTTCAGAATTATGGTAGTCCTTTTAAATGTGTTTATTTTATGCTAATGTATTTCCTTTCATGTTGGCTTATGTAATGTATTTTGTTTTCTTTGAATTGTGTTATTAAATATATATATATATATATATATATATATATATATATATATATATATATATAGTATTATGTCTTATTATGAACTTATTAGATATTTATTCCTTTTATAAAGAAAATATGGATGAGCTTAATATCAATGGTGGAGATATATACTTAGCAGATAGTGCAACGACACATACCATTCTCAAACATAAGCAATATTTTTCAAATCTAAGAATGATGAAAGCAAAAGTGAATACAATATCAGGTTCATCAGACTTGATTGAAGGCTCTGGAAGAGCTAATATAATGCTTCCTAGTGGAACAAAATTTATTATTGATAATGCTTTATTTTCCACTAAATCAAGGAGAAATCTGCAAAGTTTTAAAGATATACGACTTAACGGGTATCATATTGAGACAACCAATGAAAATGGTATTGAATATCTTTATATTATATCAAATGTCTCTACTGGAAAATAAATATTAGAAAAATTACCCGTTTTATCTTCAGGTTTGTACTATACAAGTATTAGTACAATTGAAGTCAATGCAATAATGAACCAGAAGTTCAATGAACCAAATAATTTTATTATTTGGTGTGACGCCCCCAAAATAGGTCCATTCCACCCAACCCATTCTGAGTCGCCAAATACATGGTACAGAAATAACTACAACTTTATTAATACATTTGTCGTGCAAAATACGACAACATATATCTTTGTGAGTTTAAATACAATTATTGTCTTTGTAGGCAATATACATACCCAAATAAATCCCCATCATAATTATTGATACATCATTTTACAAAATGGTGAGGACTACTAAACAACTCTCCCTAGAACTTTCATTCCATACCCGACTGCATCGTTATATTCTCGCCTCCCCGAGAAGAAAAATGGAACAAAAAGGAAAAGGGTGAGCTCGACTAGCCCATAGAAGAATATTATGACTAAGATAATATACAACAAAATTATCGTTAGTCTTCAACAGGAAAAATATAATAGAATACAATAGACAACAAGTTTTAAATCAATATTCGCAATGAAATAATAATTCATTAGTAAGAGTTAAGTAGAGAATGCAAACTACTATCTTCTATGTATGAATTTTAAAGTTCATCGTCAATATTTTTATCCCCCGTAACATCAATCAATATATATATACGGAATCATATATTCATCCTTGCACATAAAAGCCGAGGACATTCACCCGATTGGTCATGTTCATCTAAACACTGCTCATCTTTGCACCACGGGCCAAAGATATTCATCGAAATCATTCATCTTTGCACTACGGGCCAAAGATATTCATCGAAAATCATTCATCTTTGACTATAAAGCAAAGATATTCATCATAACTCATTCATCTTTGCACTGTGCCAAAGATATTCAATAATATCATTATTTAAGATCGAGGATGATGAAAATATTTTTAAAAAACGAATCCGGTGAAACAAAATGACAAGGATTAAGGATTAAGGATTCGTACTTTGTTTTATCCACGCCCAAAAATACCTCAAAAATAATCATAGTGGTGTAAAATTCAAGAATGATCAAAACATGGATACAATCAAAGCTAGTATCCGGAATAGATATTTTGGACGAAAAGAAAAATTTCATTTTTCGTGAATAAGTGTCGTATTCGTGAATAAAGTGTCAGATATCATTGAATAAGGTCGTGATATCGTGAATAGTAACTCAGACACCAAAAGATAGAAATTTCACAAAAAATATCTTCACGCTTCGTGAATAGTACTCGTGAATAAGTAATTGTAAATAGTAACTCATGAATAAGTATCGTGAATGAATAGTAACTCATGAATAATAACCCCATATGAAAAAAGTTCCAAATTTGATAAAAAGTTCCAACCAATATTTCAAAGATAATGATATTGAAGAAATAATATCATTTGAGAAGAAAATAACATCCCTTACCTCGAAAGACAATACTTCAGTTAAACACAGGATATAAAGCTATGACTTAAACTTGCACCGTGATATAGCAATACTCAAAATATACTCAAAATACTCACAAGAATAATTTCGATAATATAGAGAGAAACTTTGATTTACGGTGTGATTTTCAATTTAACCCAAGACCTATTTATAGAAATCGCTTTAGAACACCAAAGCAGAAAATTTATTATAATATTAATATATTTAATAATCTTCACGCCCACTTTGACAACTGATCTCAGATCATTAAACACATGCTAGGCTGCCCTACACAACAAAAAAACGTTTTTATTAATATAAATATTTAAAACTTTCAAAAATCAATTATTTTGAGCTTGAACTTCAATAATTCACAATAAATAGCCCTTTTGCCAAAAAAATTCAAATCTCGCATGAGTTTTTATAGGAAATTCAATTCTCTACAACTTTCTGAGAAGAAAGTTTTCCAAATTCCAAAAGAAATTGAACGAAATCCACAAATAGGCGATTTTACAGGCTATAATCAAATTTCAGTCAATAAATGGGGTCCACCGACATGTTTAACATGTTTTAAACATTTTTGGTAACAAAAATACTCCTCCACATATACTCATATATCCCACATTCATCATAAAAATATCATCGTTAATATATTATTAAAATAATATATTTAAATGAATTATTTTATCAGAAAAAGATAAAATATTAATTTTCAACAATTGTCACTATAAAAATTTTCTCCATCTATATCCACATAAAATCAATATTTTCCTCATCATATGAATCAATAATTAATTATTCACAAATAATATTCTGAGAATCACAATATCGACAACCGTGCGGTCCTGAAAGGAAGGGGCTTTCAATAAGAATTTCTCCTTCTCGGGCGCGATTAGGTGACCAAACCTCTCCTTAGATGTAACTTTCTAGACATTGCCAATAATGTTATCTAATAATATTATTCAGATAATATGAATTATCGCTTCGATAATGAAAAATACTTGTGTAATGACAATTATCAAAAACAAAGACAAAATAAAATATCAACGTTAAAGAATTATTGAATCAATAAAATAAAACATCGAACAATTAATTATCGTAACCATTATCGAGTAAAGGCTTTTTACGTAAGAATCAATAATTGTGCAATACCGGTGCTGCCTTCGTGTTTTAACCAACGGTATTCCATCGATTAAATTGCAAAACTTAAGCACGCCAAGTTATTTTTAAACAACTTATATTTGTCATTTTCTTCCTCCAATCGCTTTTACGTTATGGGGCCATACATACATTTGGCTACTGCTGGTAAATGCATTTAATATTCCCCGAAAAGATTTAATATTCCACGACCAAACGAATATTCCCCGACAACAATGAATATTTTATAACCACTTGCTTATTTTGAAATATTTGCGTATTTTACCCGCAGAATTCATCCACATTAATCACATCAACCCTTACTATTTCAAAATAATAATTAGAGGAAATTAAATTTCATTTATTAATTATTTGGGATCTTACATTTGGCATGACCGGTTGGGCCATCCTGGATCAATAATGATGCGAAGAATTATTGAGAATTCACATAGCCATCCATTAAAGAACCAGAAGATTCTTCAATTTAAGGAATTCTCATGTCGCTTGTTCTCGAGCGCAAATTGGTCATTAGACCATCACTACTAAAATTGGGACCCGAATCCCCAAAGTTTCTAGAACGTATTCAAGGAGATATTTGTGGGCATATTCACCCACCAAGTGGACCATTTAGATATTTTATGGTTTTAATAGATGCATCTACTTAGATGGTCACATGTGTCTTATTATCAACTCGCAACATGGCGTTTATGCGAGATTACTTTGCTCAAATTATTAGATTATTTGAGCACAATTTTCAGATCATACAATCAAGACTATTCGTTTTGATAATCTTTGGTGAATTCACATCCCAAACATTTAATGATTATTGATGTCTCTTGGGATAAATAATGAACATCATGTTGCCCATGTTCATACTCGTAATGGTCTTTTTGAATCATTTATTAAACGCCCCCGATTAATTGCAAAGACCATTGCTTTCATGAGAACAAAACTTCCCTGTCTCTCGTTTGGGGCACGCTTATTTTACATGCAACAACACTTATTCGCATTAAAGCCAACATCATATCATAAATTCTCCCCATTACAATTGGTTTTTGGTCATGAAATTTATATTTTCCATCTAAGAATATTTGGTTGTGCAGTATATGTTCCAATTTATCCTCCACAACGCACAAAGATGGGTCCTCAAAGGAGGCTGAGAATATATATTGGGTTTGAGTCCCCATCAATAATTAAATATCTTGAACCCTTAACAGGTGATTTATTTACTGCCGCGATTTGCCAATCGTCATTTTGATGAGACTATGTTCCAAAGATTAGGGGAGAAATTAAACAAATTGGATAAAGATATTACATGGAATGCATTGTCATTATTGAATTTTGATCCTCGTACAAAACAATGTGAACAAGAAGTTCAAAAGATACTTCGTTTGCAAGATATAGCAAATCAGCTACCGAATGCATTCACTGACTCAAAAGGAGTAACCAAATCTCATATACCAGCTGTAAATGCTCTAGCTCGGATTGAAGTCCCAATAGGATAATCCGCAAAAATTGTAGCAAATGAGTCTAAGGCACGCCAGAAGCGTGGTAGACCAATCGGTTCGAAAGACAAAAATTCTCGAAAAAGAAAAGAATTAAATTGACAAGTTTGCATTATTGAGGAAGAAAATATTCATGAGGATATAGACATAGCTAATCATAAAACCCCAAAAGAGGTTCAGGTACCTGAAAACAATAAAAATGATGAGATCTCGATAAGTTATGTCTCTACAATGAAAAGATGGAACCGAAGTGAGATAGTTGTTGACAACAGTTTTTCATATAATATATCGCTTGATATAATTAATGAAAATGAGGATTTCGAGCCTAATTTCAGTCGAAGAATGTAGACGCAGTAAATGATTGGCCAAAATGGAAAGAAGCTAAGCAATCTGAGTGTAATTAAATTCACTTGCAAAACGTGAAGTTTTTGGACCTATAGTCCAAACACCCGAAGGAGTAAAGCCAGTTGGATACAAATGGGTCTTTGTGCGAAAAAGAAATGAGAAAAATGAAATCATGAGATATAAGGCACTACTTGTGGCACAAGGATTTTCACAAAGACCTGACATTGATTACAATGAAACATATTCTCCTGTGGTAGATGCCATAACATTGCGGTATCTTATTATCCTAGCAACTCATGAAAAATTAGATATGTGCCTAATGGATGTTGTTAAAGCCTATTTATATAGGTCAATTGATAATGATGTTTATATGAAAATCCCTGAAGGATTTAAAATGCCTGAAGCATATAATTCAAATCCCCGGGAAGTTTACTCAATCAAATTGCAAAGGTCACTATATGGGTTAAAGCAATCAGGACGCATGTGGTACAATCGTCTTAGTGAATATTTATTGAAAGAAGGGTATAATAATAACCCTATATGCCCATGTGTTTTTATAAAGAAGTCGGAATCTGTTTTTTGCTATCATTCTTCGTGTATGTTGATGATTTAAATATTATTGGAACTCATGGAGAGATTCCAAAGACAATGAATTATTTAAAGAAAGAATTTGAGATGAAAGATTTAGGAAAAATAAAATTTTGTCTCAGCCTGCAAATCGAGCATTTAGAAGATGGAATTCTCATTCATCAGTCAACTTACATGAGGAAGGTCCTTAAAAGATTTTATATGGATAAAGCTCATCCATTGAGTACCCTAATGGTTGTTAGATCACTGATGTGAAAAAGGACCCTTTTAGACCTCGTGAGGATAATGAAGAATTACTTGGTCTTCAAGTACCATATCTTAGTGCAATTGGTGCATTAATGTATCTTGCTAATAATACACGAATTGATATAGCATTCTCTGTGAATTTGTTAGCAAGATATAGCTCTCTCCTACCCGGAGACATTGGAATGGTGTTAAACATATTTTTCTATCTACGAGGAACTATAGATATGAGATTATTTTATTCAAATAATGATAATCATAAATTAGTTGGATATCCGATGCAGATATCTATCTCGATCCACATAAAGGTCGATCTCAAACCTAAGTTATCTCTTTATGTGTGGTGATACTGCTATATCATGGAGATCTACAAAGCAAACATTAGTTGCCACTTCATTTAATCATGCTGAAATACTTGCAATCCATGAAGCAAGTCGAGAATATGTGTGGTTGAGATCAATGACTCAACATATTCGTGAAACATACGGTTTATCCTCCAGCAGAGGAACTCCAACCATTCTATATGAAGACAATGCTACATGTATAGCTCAATTAAAAAGAGGATACATCAAAGGAGATAGAACAAAGCACATCTCACCGAAATTCTTTTTCACACATGACCTTGATAAGTGTGGTGACATTGATGTTCAACAAATTCGCTCAAAATACAATCTAGCAGATTTGTTCATCAAAGCATTACCAATTGCAACGTTTGAAAGATTACGTCGCAATATTAGAATGCGACAGCTAAAGAACTTAAAGATACATTCATGAGGGGGAGCTAATACGCGTTGCACTCTTTTTTCCTTAACCAAGGTTTTTTCTCATTGGATTTTTTTACGGTAAGATTTTTAATGGCGACTTTTCAACGCATTATGGCTATACAATGACATCCAAGGGGAGTGTTATAAAATTATAGTGGATGTCTAGATTCATAGGATGTCTAGATTCATTCTTATCTTGTAACTCCCATGTTCATGAGTTATAAAACTCATGACCTTTGAGTTTTATAACCTCCTAGTATTAATGTTAGTATATCTATAAAGAATATCATTTGTAAAGTGAATGTGATATACAAAAATATTAAGCAAACTCTCTCTTTTCTCTAATCATCTTTGTTTTTGTCATCTTTGTTCATAATATTAGTTATCTTTTATAATAGGACCGGTATATTAGACAGGTTCAGTTTTTTTTTTTGTGAATCTCAATAATTGTATAGTATTTATTTTAACAGGATTTTTTACAAAATATAATTTTTTTGATGTAATTTGGATACATATATAAAAAAAAAGGTTATATAGACTGTATAATCCTGTTTTTATATATGTATCTAAATTATACTTAAAATACTATATTTTATAAAAAATTCTGTTAGAATAAATACTATATATTTTTTAAGAGTCACAAATAAAAAAAATAAAATAAATTAAAAATGTCCAATAAAAATGTCTGCCAAAGACTTATTCGTCGGGATTTGGTTCATGCAGTTATGCTACACGCTTCTCAAGAAAATCTATTCCAACAACTTTTAATTATTTTATTACTATTTCGGACTGCACTTTTATAACTTCTACTACTTCCCCCTTTCCTCCCCCAATTCTTCTCTCTCCAAAAATCATAAGCAAAGTTCAATTCTCCCAAAACTCTTCAATGGAATCCTCATCTCTGATGGATCGGGTAACGTTTTGGACCCAAGTGCTCAACCGCCATCTCCACCAACCAAATAATTTTTTCCCTTCTCCTCTCGAAACCTCGGTGTGCCTCCAATACTCTCCGCCGGAGATCTCTGAGATGTTCGATTTCGACACGAACGAGATGAGGAAGCTCATGGACGGCCATAATATAGTGGACCGGGACTGGTTATTCGGGCTCATTATACAGAGCAAGCTTTTTGGGCGTAAAGAGAGAGGCGGCAGGGTGTTTGTTGGGTCGGACTATAACCAGTCCAAGGAGCAGCAGAGAGAGATGACCATGAAACGAATTGAGTACATGGCGGCTCGAGGAGCTTTCGTTGGCTGGCTCACCGACCGCAGTCTTCAATCCGAGCTCAGAAGATTTGCTCTTCAAGAGGTTGCGAATTCCTTCGATCACTCTCTCTCCATTAAAATTGGTGTCCATTTCTTCCTATGGTGAGGCCCATCTCCCTCCTCCACTTGATCTTTGGTTTTCCTTTTCCTTTCCTGTTTTAATCTATCTATTCCACAAAGTCCCATTTACAATAATAATAATAAAAAAAATGTTACACAAAAAGAGAGATTTTTTACATTGATAATAGTTTGACATTATGATTTATTATCATGCCACTATTACTAAAGTGATAAATTGTTATTTTACATGGACAAATAAATTAAATTTTGCAAATAAGACTTTTTTGTGGGACAAAGGGAGTAATTGCCGGGAGTTAGAACTCAATCAAAAGAAAATGATGCGTAAGAATGCATGATTGTAAATACTACTTACCCTCCTTCCACCGAAGAAGCCCATTTTCAACTTCTCAATGCCAATTTGCGAAATCCGAAAATTAAAATTTGATGTGAATTAATTGATTATAATCAATATAATCAAAAAGATTGTATATTATTCAAAAAGTTCTAATATTCACAATTCCAGTCAAAAGAGTATATTATTCAAAAGTTATAATATTCACAAGCATGACTGGAAATGGAAGTTAAATTAGCTTAAGCTTTACATTTATGTATGGTGCTGATATAAAGGAAGATGGGAAAAGAAATTGATATACATAAAAATCACCAGTGACTACTGTTAAGTCTCTGTACGTAATTGATCATTTGTACCCTGAAATTCAAACAATCTTGTTTTGTGTTTGCTGTTGCTCTTTTATGCTTCACTCGTTGAATGACAGAGTATAAGGTACATTTGTGGTCTTTTCTCTGCTTTTTAATTTACAATTTTTGTGTTCACCTATTCCTAATTCCATAGAATAGTATTTCTACCTCCACCTGAAAATGAGAGTCCAATTTGACTTTTTGAATTTCTGTTTATGGCTTATACAAGGCAGACCTGGACATAATGTTTTAAATAATATTTTCTCCGACTAAAAATTTAGTCTAATAGTTTAATACTGATAAAAAGAAATAAAAAACTAATAGGATTCTCATTTTTGAATAGAGGGACTAAGAAGTTTTATGCAAGCAGCAAGAGGCTTCATAATTTTGACCTTTTTTTCTCATCTTCAAACCTTGTCTTAAAAACAACATATTTTGCTGCTTTCTTACTCTACTCCCGTTAAGGTTTCATTCAATTAATAAATTTCAGGGGTGGTGCCATCCAGTTTTTTGGTACGAAGAGACATCATGACAAGTGGTTGAGAGACACTGAAAATTACACGGTTAAGGGTTGCTTTGCAATGACTGAATTGGGACATGGAAGTAATGTATGTGGAGGTTATTCAATCATATTGCCAGGTCATTTGGCCTATTCATGGTTTTCATGTTCTTTTTTTTTTTGTAAATTTTCTCAATTGCATTTGTGGGATGTTATTTTCAGGTCCGGGGCATTGAGACAGTCACCACATTCGATTCAAACACAGGAGAGTTTGTCATTAACACACCATGTGAATCAGCTCAGAAGTACTGGATCGGAGGTGCAGCTAATGTAAGAAATTGTCTTCCATAGCAAAAATTTATGGTATCCAATCTATGTTTGTCATTTCCTCTACCAGTTGTAGCATCAATGAAACTAAATCCTGTTTGTTTTAACTCTTTTTTTTTCTTTAGCATGCAACACACACGGTAGTTTTCTCGCAGCTTGAGATTAATGGAAAAAATCAAGGGGTCCATGCTTTTATTGTCCAGATCAGAGATGCAAATGGCAACTTATGCCCAAATGTCCGTATAGCTGATTGTGGTCATAAGATTGGTTTAAATGGTGTTGATAATGGTCGAATCTGGTAAAAAGAAGTCCCTTTTGTCATGTAATATTACTTAACATACAACGACATACTCTAAATCTCTACATCTGTAATGCATTTGACATCAACTCTTTGCCAACATGTCTTTCTCAGGTTTGATAATGTCCGGATACCTAGAGAAAATTTGTTGAATTCAGTTGCTGATGTTACTCCAGATGGGCAGTATCTGAGTGCGATAAAAGACCCAGATCAGGTGATTATTTCTTCGAGCTAATAATGTTATATTGTTCGGATTATGTTTATTCATTATGAAATAAGAGCATCGGGGGAAGTAGCCCACCTTATATCAATAAAAACTTATTACCTTGATGAAGGTGAGACTTGAACAAAGTCAGTAGTAATATTTTGGCTAATTTATGTTGTAATTTATTTTCAGAGGTTTGCTGCATTCCTGGCCCCTTTGACATCTGGTCGTGTAATAATTGCATCCAGTGCGATTTACTCTGCAAAGGTAGAAAAGTCTAAATATGGCATTTCTTCCTGTCCAGTCAATCAATCTGCTTGTTTTGCATATTTTGCGGGAATACTCTTCTTTTGATCGTTGTCTTATTACATTTCTTTTCTTTCGGATTGGTTTAGCGATTGCCATAAGGTATTCATTGACAAGGCGTGCATTTTCTCTGACTCCAAATGGACCTGAAGTCCTTCTACTTGATTATCCAACACATCAAAGGCGGCTCTTACCTCTTCTTGCTAAAACGTAAGTATCGCACACATTCTGTTGTGTTTTTCTGATATTGGTGAATATCCACCACAGTAGCTTAAGCTTTGTTTTTGTGACTTGGTTGCATTAGCTGGACTAATATTTTGTTGTTTACTTTCATGCCTATATATATTTTTGACTAGAGGAAACATTTGTCCATATTTTACTTTAGTGCCTCAACATACTTGCAGCCCTTATATAAAATCCATATATAGCTCTAAACAAGAGAAAAGGTTTTAGCACTGCTAAAGTACCACTTTAAGTTCTGATTCTGAATTCTCTTATAGTTAGTAACGATGGTTATCCTAGTTCTTATCCTTTGACGTATGTGGTAAAGACTAAAGACATTTTGACAAACGACGTTGATCAGAGGTGGACATCTTTTTGGCAATGTCTTTTTGTGAAACTCGTGATGCAGACTTGTATCTGGGTTATTGGGGTAAGTTGTAGTTTTAGTCATTCAAAAAACCATTGAGAATGTTAGTGTCTCCCATTTCGGTCTCATATGACACCCTTTGTACCCTGATTCCATTATGACACGATGATATCATGTCATACGGTTAATTGAGATTGTGTTTCATAGACATCTGGCTGTCCATGTCACTTTTTTTTATGTGAATTTTTGAGGAATTTTAACTTGCAGTAGGAACTAAGAAGAAACAAAGAGAAGCATGTAATTCTTGATAAAACTGATGCATAAATTGATCTTGCACCCCTAATATTTCTTTCTGCCTGAATTGGTGTTTGAACTCCTTGTAAGCGACAGGGTATGTGTTGAAACCCTTTCTGGTTGAGGCCTGTTAGGAATGGCATTACATTCCTTTAGTTCAGTTATTATTCTTTTAATTCAAGCAGTCAAATGATTGGTAAACATTCATATGTATCTTTGTGTGCTAATTTTCTATTAATAAATTTGTTTTATAAGTTAGCATACAATGCTTTTAAGTATAAATAGTGAAGGTGTCAATAAATCAATGGCAAGTTGACAACTACTAATTTTGTTCAGACTTGAATTTAGCTAGAGTTAAGTATGCGAACAATTCCCAATAAAAATAAAAAAGGAGAAAAAATTACTTACGAGGTCAAACTATCATTGAAATGATCTAAGTGTAAGATTTGTTCATATATTAGGCTCTTTCAGTGCTGTCGTGAATTTTTTCCTTTCTAGGTTTTTTTTGGGTTGCAAAAGCGCAATTTTGAATTTTGTAATACTTAAGGTGCATGCTATGCTTAAAGTAGCATTGACATGTTCATAATATGTTACATAGGTGGCTCATCTGGCTGAAATGCACAGTTAATTCCTAAATGGGCTTTCTTTTCAGTTGGGCGACTTTCAAATTTTAATTTGCATTGCTATTATTGAGGGATAGGTTATGTGGATTGTTGTCTCTACTAGCAAAATGTCAGCTTCATAAGAGATTATCTAAAACGATATCAAGTGGGTTCCACACTCATGTGAGTGGTTGTGGAACGAACAATTTACTCGTCCCATAGACTATATGTCTATCTGAAAGTTCAATAATAATCTAGAAGGGGGGCTTGAATAGATTATTAGTGATCAAAAATTTATCTTAGATCTTTTTGAATTTGTAGTTAATTAATTTACAGTGTTAGAAATTAATATTCAAGACAGTAAAAATTCAATCACACAATGCACAGAGATTTGTCTGGTTCACAACATACACCCCGGGTATGTTTCTACCAGTCTCTCCTCTCTAAGACTTGAATCCTATTACTCCCAGTAATAAATACTCCTTCAATAAGCAGAGAAACCTTTACAAAATTTTAAAGATCAACTTTCAACTATACACAACTAACTATCTTGGACAACAAACTCCTAGCTCCCTACCCAAGCTTAGTTGCACATTTCTTTTGAATTCAGTTCTTGGTCTTGAAACGACAGCCTCTTTCTCACATCACAAGTACACTAAAGACCTAACTCCCAGTTGACATCTCTTTGGTCAAAGAATTACTCGTCTTTCTCACATATACATAAAATAAACTAACTCTATCTTTTTCCCTTTTTACAAAAGATTTGATAGATATATGCTTCTAAGGTAAGCAAATAAAATTTAGTGTATATATATAAAAGTTTAAATAGCTTTATATTTGATGTTTCTCGAATAAGCATATAACAATTAAATAATATATTTATATAAAGTTCAAAGACTTTTATATTTGTGTGATATGCTTCTGTGTGAGCAAATATTAATTTATACTCAATTATAAAAGTTTATGTAACTTTTATACTTGTGTGAATATGCTTCTGTTTAAGCAAATATATAAAATTAAGTTTAGATCAAATTTGCTTCTACATAAGCAGATATATAATTTAGTGCGGATTTATAAAGGTTTATTTTTCCTTTATAAATAAAGAATGTGTTTCTATTTCAAACAAATATAACTTTGATTTCAGATATAAAAGTTTAAATAACTTTTATAGGGATTGCTATGCTTCTTTTTAATCAGATATATAAAATGAAGTTTTTGATATAAGAGTTTAAATTACTTTTATATTATGCAACAAGTATTTTATGAATAAATGAATTTATGTTCAAATACTTGTGATGACAGATATCAAGTATAATAAAAGAATCAATTAAATAATACTTGATATAACAAATAAATTTATTTCACTCAATAATATATTTTATTTATGATGTGAATACGTTAAATATGACCACTTAGGATTTTAAATACGTTGATTGTATCTTGATACATCTTAACAACTCACCTCTTAATGCATTTTAACAACCCACATTTTTGTATTAAGATGGTCTTCTGAATAGTTTAGACTCATATTTGATTTAACTTTAGGACCTATAAAAGCAGTCTTAAGATGTATTTTGATAAGATACATTAAGATGCAATCAAACACCACCTAAGTACTGACCAAATTTGTAGTTTCATAACTAATATTTATATAAATATTTTTAATAAACCACTTAGGATTTTAAAGAGTGTTCGAATGATTTCCTTATTTTGAAGGACTATATCTGAATTTTCAGTGTAAGTACTGATCTAGTTTACGATATTTATATAAATAAACTATATCAATAAAAGGCCACTTAGGATTTTAAAGATCGTTCGGATGATTTCCTTATTAAGAGGACTATCTCCGAATGTTCAGTGTTTAAGTACTGACTTTTTATATGATATAAATAGATGAAATATAGATATATATAAATGTGTATACCAGTTTATATTTGTATATCTATAAATATAAACAAGTATGAGATAATTCAAATAAATTAATTTAATAACGCATCTCAAATATTTTGACCAATTTTATCTTCTGCAAAAGATCAGAACTTTGAGTAGAAGAGACAAAAAGCTTCTTTAAAAGAAAAGTAGGCAAGAGAGAGAAGTTTTCTTTGTTTTGAAATTGACAACTTGAAATGAACTAAAATCCTCATATTTATAGATTTTTCAAGCTAAGGGCAAAATAGTCATTTGATAGCTCATTTGAAAAATCAGTGATTAGGATTGCTTGCTTTTAAAATCAAAAGCTCGGATGAGTTTGTACAAACATCACACGGATTATCTAGGAAGAAGCACAAATTTTTGAATTTCAAGGCCCATCAGTAAAAGTTCCTTCCACTTTCTTAATTTTAACACATGCTAATTTCATTTTTCAAACTATCAGCACATCCAAGCTAGCCTACGGTCAAAGCTAGTAAAGGCTTTAAGCCTTAGCTTTTTCTTCCTTTACCAAGCACATGGGCACGCACACATGTACAATTAAATTTCCAATGCTTCTTAATTTTCGGATAGAGGGGAAGGAAAAAGATTTTAGCTTTTTGTAATTCCTTTTTGTTCTTTTGTAAAAATAGCTTTAATATATAATATAATATTTTGAAACCTTTAGTGAATAAAAATCAATTAGGAAGAATAGGATAGGAAACGTTACTTTATGAATTAATTTCTTTAACACTTGATATTAAATTATCAAGGTCAAGAAAATATTAATTTAATAAGATTTGAAAATATTTTTGGTCAAAGTAAATAAGATAATTAAAAACAATTAGAGGATTTTACTCTTTTAATTAACCTATTTTCTAATTATTGTTATCATCAAAATAAACCTAAAAATTGAAGACATGTCAATCTGCCCTTTTTGATGATGACAATGAACTAAAAATATTTTCTATAAAAGCACCCCCTCAGTTTATGCATATATTTCAAAAAAATTATTTTTGAAAAATAATCACATAGCAACATATATGGCATAACAGAATAATTTTTCAGCGTATATGGCAAAATATGGAAATATATAGCAAAACATGGCAAAATAAAATATTTTTGTTGCTCCATCAATATTTTTCTTCTTCCTTTTTGTCATCGAAAAAAATAATGGGAGAAAGAATATTGTAATGTACTTTTAAGAACCTGCAGAAAAGTGATTAGTATCTAAAAAGTAGTGTCCGAGTGATTCAATGGCTTGAAACAAATCTTAAAAATAATCCACGGTCGAGATGGATTCTGTCTTTTTAAAACTTCAGTTGACTAGTTGATTTTTGATCCAAAGTTTGAGATTTGTTTTTGACTTTAGATCGAACGGTAGGAAGCTTGCATGATTTGAATCCGTGTGATTGCTCATGATTGTTCCAAATCAATATACAAGGATGGGGGCTATTTACCGTTAGATTTATATATACTCAAATAAACAATCCAGATTAAATCTATTAAATATTAAATTTTAGGTAAAAACTTATAAATATTAAAATATTTTAAAAATAATATTATAAATATATATTTTAAAAATATATAGATTTATATAATAAAATTGTACACAATTAAATATTAAATATTACTACTATGTTCTAATTAATTAATAATCCTTAAAACTTATATATTTAAATGCATAAATAATTATGAGAAAAATGACAGTTGTCAGTTGGACTTTTACTATAATGATGATCTGCATAGTCAGAATCTTTTTTATCTTGTTTGATTTGCAATCCTAGGAAGAAGTTTAATTTTCCTATCATAGTTATTTCAAATTCCTTACTCATGCTTTTAGAAAAATCATTGCACAAAGTAATATTAGTTGACCCAAAAATGATGTCATCATTTACTTTTACCAGAGTTAGCTGCAAGACATACCTGCAACATATATACTAATTTCACGAACTAGTACCCTTTAATAAGGTCCTTTGGGTAAGTTTCCCATTTTGTATAAGGAATATTTGTGTTTTCCTTTACAAAACTGTGTACATGATACATTTTATAAGCAGCAGATCTATTAAATGCATGATTTACTCTATTTTTATATCCTGAAGAACTTTGATAATAGTTTCTACAAAAATTTTGACTTTCATAATTATAGAATTTTTTCCTTGTATTCTTTATAATAATTGGTGCAGTGCAAGTTCCTTTTGAAACCCAAATTATTTTTCCTTTATAGTTTTCATTTCGAGTATTGCACATGTGAATGGAATGACCATTTATGTTACAGTAAGAACATTTAGTAAAGAGAGATGTATGACTTCCTTTTTCTTTACTTTTAACATGACAAAGTAGTGTGATTTGACATAAATTTTAAATCTACTCTTCCAGGTGGCAAAATTTGTGTCATCGAATAGTGGGGGTTTGGTATTGATAGTCCTCCACAACTAGTAGCATTTGTGCAGGCTATAAATGGATCTACTCTTAGATATGTCTGTATTTACTCAACAAACAAGTTAAAGAGTAATGCTCTAATACCAATTGAAAGTTCAATTATAATCTAGAAATGGGGTTGAATAGATTATTACTAATTAAAATTTATCTTGGGCCTTTTTGAATTTTTAATTAATTAATTTATAGTGTTAAGAATCAATATGCAAGACAGTAAAAATTCAATCACACAATGCATAGAGATTTTTCTGGTTTACAACATACACCCCGGGTATGTTGCTACATCCAGTCTCAAGCTCCTCTCCAGGACTTGAGATCCTATTACTCCCAGTAATAAATACTCATTGAACAGGCGGAAAAGCATTTACAAAGTTTTAAAAATCAACTTCCAACTATACACAACTAACTATTTTTCACAGCAAGCTCTCAGCTCCCTCCTCAAGCTTAGTTGCACCTTTCCTTTGAGTTCAGTTCTACTTTATGATTTGGTTTTGAAACAACCATCTCTTCCTTACCTCACAAGTACACTAGAGACCCAACTCCCAATTGACATCTCTAAAACCGTTCAGATGATTTCCTTATTTTGAAGGACTATCTTCGAATTTTTCGTTGTCTAAGTACTGATCTATGTTACGATATTTGTATAAATAAACTATATCAATAAAAAGCCACTTAGGATTTTAAAGACCATTCGGATGATCTCCTTACTTAAAAAGGACTATCTCCGAATTTTCGATGTCTAAGTTCTGACTTTTTATATGATATAAATAGATGAAATAAATATATATATATATATATATAGGTGTGTGTGTGTGTATAACAATTTATATTTATATTTGTATATCTATAAATATAGACAAGTAAGATAGTTCAAATAAATTAATTCAATACCTTATCTCAAATACTTTGACCAATTTTCTCTTTTGCAAAAGATAAGAACTTTGAGTAGAAGAGAGAAAACTTCTTTAGACAGAGAATGTAGGCAAGGAAGAATAAGCTTTTCTTTGTTTTGGAATTGGCAACTTGAAATGAACTGAAAATCCTCCTATTTATAGATTTTTCAAGCTAAGGACAAAATAGTCATTTGCTAGCTCATTTGAAAAATCAGTGGTTAAGATTGCTTGGTTTTAAAATCAAAGGCTTAGATGCGTTTGTACAAAGATCACACAGATTGTCTAGGAAGGAAGCACAAATTTTTTAATTTCAAGGTTTAGCCCATCAGTAAAAGTTCCTTCCACTTTCTTAATTTCAACATATGCAAGCTAGCCTACGGTCAAAGCTAGTAAAGGCTTTAAGCCTTTGCTTTTTCTTCCTTCAGCAAGCACATGAGCACACATGCACAATTAAATTTTGGCAAAATTAATGATTTAACCATTGTAGTTGGCACGTTTTACTGATTACACCACTGAACTTTAATTTTTCAAATTACCCCATTAAGTAACTAAAATAGTGAAATTGGACCATTCCGTTACAAAAATGGATGGACGTTAAATTGATTCAGTTTTTTCTTATGTGGCAGCAAAAAAATAAAGCTAAAAGAAAATATATGTTGATGTGGAGATTCTTTAGTGACTGTGTAAAAAAACAAAAAATTAAAAAAATGACAAGGAAAATAAAAGGCAACACAAAAAATATTAATTTTTTGACTCATTTTTAACATTTTAATATTTTAAAAAGGGTAAAAACGTAATAAAACACAACAAAAACTAATAAAATTAAAACATTTTTTTAATTCATTAAATCAAATTTATTTATCAAGATAAATCAATTTAAAATCAAATCTTAATCAATTAAATAACCAAACATATTCTCCTTAATAAAAAGGTAACATTAATAACTAAACATTAAAATAAAAATAAAAATCTTCATCTTCCCCAAATCTTCATCTTTAAAATATACTATCTGTCAAACTACATATTTTCCTGAATAAAAACACAACATTAATAACTAAACATTAAAAAAATCAAAATGTTCATCTTCCCCAAATCTTCCCTTCTATCAAAATTATAAGCGGGTTTTCCTTTTTACTTTTCCCTTCTATCAAAATTTTCATCAACCCCAAATCTTCCCAATACTTCTACAATCACAGCTAAAGTTTATCATCTTAATTATATATATTGTTTGTTTGGCACATAGAGATTAGTTAGGAAAACAACTCTAAAATTTATGTGGATCAATATATAAGTAGGAGGAACAGAGGATGGAACTTGAATAACATTTTTTTTATGGAAGACTTGCAGTTTCAAGAATGGTACCTTGCTTTAGCACAAATTGATTTCATGATTGAGTACCTTGCTTTCTTAACACCCATCTATTCATTACAAAAACCATATATATATATATATATATATATATATATATATATTGGGTATACATCCATGGCAAGTCGTTACAAATTGTAGCGGCTGTAAAATCACTTTTGTTGGCAATTGAAATTACTAAAAAATCATGCATACTATAATTAGTTGTAATATAATAATATAAACATCACATCATTGTAATATAATAATATAATAAATTGTCATTGCCGCTACAACATGTAGCGCCTGGCCTTCCTTTCGATTCTTTTGCTTTTTTTGTTTTGTCCCATTTTTTTGGTCCCATATCCCAATTTATATTACTAATTTTAATATTAACTAACTAATATTAGTTAATTAATATTAATAATATTAGTAATAGTAATAATATTACTAACTACTTTTAATAATAATAATAACAGTAATAATAATAATCTTACTGTTATTATTATTATTATTATTGTTAGTATTATTATTATTAATCTTCTTATTATTAATATTATTTTTAATCTTATTATTATTATTATTATTATTATTATTTATTATTATTATTATTATTATTAATCTTATTGTTTTTATTATTATTATTAATATTAAAATTATTTAGTAATATTATTAATATTAATATTAACTAACTACTATTATTAATATTAATATTAGTTAGTTAATATTATTAATAATATTATTATTAATATTAATACTAGTTAGTTATATAAATTGGGATGAAGGACAAAAAAATTGGGACAAGAAAATATTAGTTAGTCAATATTAGTATTGCTATTAATATTTATTAGTTAGTTAATATTAAAATTAGTAATATAAATTGGGATATGGGACAAAAAAAAAAAGCAAAAGAATTGAAAGGTAGGTCAGTCGCTACATGTTGTAGCGGCAATTACAATTTATTATATTATTATATTACAATGATGTGATGTTTATATTATTATATTACAATTAATTATAGTATGCATGATTTTTTTAATAATTTCAATTGCCGGTAGAAGTGATCTTACAGCCGCTATAATTTGTAGCGGCTTGCCCCTTTATTTTTAAATCTCAACCATTAATTAACTTGATCAACGGTGGAGATATTGGTTGCTGAAATAGTATCTATGGCAACCGGTTACCATGGATGCATAATATATATATATATATATATATATATATATATATATATAGTAACCTAACCATTCCTCACTCATCAAGTAAAGAAGACATGATTCAAGTACAGATCTGGTCTATTTTTTTTCATTTTTGCCGCGATGGTTCGGCAGAATTGCATTGCTCCATCTCACCTTCCCTTTCTCTGGTTCTATCAATTTGGAGTTGTTGATTTTGTTTTTGTTCGATCGATTTAGAATCGTTGTTTTGTTGAGTAGATCTTCTTTTCTGTTTGTTTAACACAGTTGCAAAGGAATTTCCATATTAGTATATATTTTCTTTTAGCTTTATTTTTTTGCCGTCACATAGGAAAAAATTGAATCAATTTAACTTCCATTCAATTTTTGTAACGGAATGGTCCAATTTTATTATTTTAATTAGTTTAATAGGGTAATTTAAAAAATTAAAAGTTCAGTGGTGTAAGCAGTAAAATGTGCCAAATACAATGGTTAAATCATTAGTTTTGCCATTAAATTTTCAATGCTCCTTAATTTTTGGATAGAGGGGAAGGAAAAAGCCTTTAGCTTTAATATATAATATACTCCCTCCGTCCCAGGATAAAAGTCTTTATTACTATTTTGGGTAGTCCCATGTCAAATGTCTACTTTCCTTTAATAACTAAACTTTTACACAATTTTTCCTATTATACCCTTAGCATTAAATATCTCATACTTTTCTTATTCTTATTCTCTCTCCATATTCAATAAGTATAATTAGTTATGTGTTGAAAATATTTTGAATTGAAAAGCTAGAAAGTCACTCTCTCACCTACATTGGAAATGATTAATGACATTATTATGGGCAATTTTGTCATTTTATTCCTCTTCTTAATATGCGTGAAAAATTCACCAAGACTTTTATCCTGGGACGGAGGGAGTAATATTTTGAAACCTTTAGTGAATAAAAATCATTTAAGAAGAATAGGAGTTTCCTTGCCTTAGGAAATGTTACTTTATGAATTAATTTCTTTAACTCAATAATATTTGAAAATATTTTTGGCTAAAGTAAGTAAGATATTAAAAACAATTATAATAAAAATCCTATGGGGATTCTACTCTTTTAATTAACCTATTTACTAATTATTGTTATCATCAAAATAAACCTAAAAGTTGGAGACCATCACTATCTTTGACATCTGTTCATCAAACTTGGAGGGTGACCATTGAACAACACCACTTTACATGCTCTTCAATCAAAAAAAGAACATTGATGTAGCATAGCAAGTAGAAATTAAAATATATATATATAGAAAACAGAAAAACAGATAGAGAGACGAGGGAAACAGATGAAGAAGAGGGAAAGAGATGTAGAAAATGTAAATAGAAAAATACGTATTAATATTCATCAAGACTAGTGGATCTATTGCATCTTAAGCCTTTATGTAACCAGCCAAACATAGAATAAGAATAAAGACACAAGTAAACTATGAAACACTAGCTTATGCGCTAAACTATGAAATTGCTTGAATTACTAGAATTCCTAAATGACACAAGTAAATCACTAGCTTATCTATTGGGCCATAAAACAAAATAATAATAAAAGAAAGCTAACATAAATAAAACCCTAGATTACACATTGTGCCTCATCAGCACCTCCTTTTATCGTAGATACTAATCCTCTTATGTGGCACATCAAGTCCATTAGGATCTCCATCAAACAGTCAAGAAAGTGATATTTTCTTGTTATTAGGATTTGTTCTTTATTCTACCTCGTCGTAAGTTGTAAAAATAAGTTGCTCAACTTGATTTTATAACATTCTGATGCCTTGTAAACACAAAAGTAATTGAGTCAAAATTAAATTATTTGCGGAAACATTTCGTAGACTCTGCAAATGAATGTGTTAATATCTGTGCTGAACCATTGCTCTCATGTTTGTGATACAGATATGCTATGAGTTTTGCTGCTAACCATTTGAAAATGTTATACGTGAAGAGAACGCCTGAATCAAACAAAACCATCCATGTCGTTTCCAGTGCATTCAAGGCTACTTTAACTTGGCATAACATGAGGACTCTTCAGGTTGTAAGCACAACTTACAGGTAGTAGTAGTTGACATTCTTGTAAAGCCTCCTCTCACTGATGTTTTATTAATGTACGAATCAGGAATGCCGTGAAGCCATTGGGGGACAAGGTTTAAAGACTGAGAATCGTGTTGGTCACCTCAAAAGTGAGTATGATGTGCAGTCCACATTTGAGGGAGATAACAACGTTCTAATGCAACAGGTATTGTCATGATGCTCATGGTGATGGAATATGTAGCAGGCATGATGCCAATCGTCACAAATAGAAGTTGAATAAACATTAAAATTATCCAATGACTATAATATGTTTTATATACATTAATTTGTGCCTTCATTGGAAATGTAAACAAATTAAAATGCTTTGTGTGGTATTGGGTAAAACACCTTTAGTCAGTACTCTGTCCTAGAAGGAAATTGTTCAGACAATTGTTCCACTTTGTCATTGGGTGGGAAATTGATTTTGGTAGTTCACCTATTTTGAACACTCGTGATAAAAAAATTTACAGATGTACATTCATTTAGTTAGCATCATTAGATTCCTGGAGTCGATTTCATCTACTTAAAGATTTGTGTCCCTAAAACTTAATATATTCTATTGATTAACTCAGGTCAGCAAGGCACTTCTTGCTGAATTTGCTGCTGCCAAGAAGAAAAACAGACCGTTTAACGGGTTGGGATTAGAGCACATGAACGACTCTTGCCCTGTTATCCCATCTCAGCTTACAAGTTCTGCATTGAGGAGCACTCAATTCCAGGTAATAGTGCTATATTTTTTTTTACCTGTTTTGGGCAAGTCATGTTTCAACATTTATGCAATGTTCACAAATTTTCTCTCCCAGACGGATATTCTTTGCCTGAGAGAGAGAGATCTATTGAACCGTTTTGCTGCTGAAGTTTCACAACACCAAGCACAAGGAGTAAGCAGAGAACAAACTTTCACTATGGTAAGGATGCACATTTAATTCAGATTGCATTTACTGTTTTCTTTCTCCAATCTTGCATCTATGCATCATTATCAGTTCTGCTTCTTGCATTTCCCCTTCCCCACCCTATCTCTCTCCCTCCTAACTATGTTGTTTTATCTTTCTACTACCAGACTTATCAGCTCGCTGAAGATTTGGGAAAAGCCTTCGCAGATCTGGCTATTATGCAAACCTTTATAGAGGCTGAGGCAACTGTGCCTGCAGGCCAGTTGAAGGTATTCTGCAACTGTTTACAAATTTTTTTTATCTGCTTTATCTACATCACTACCTAATACCTATACCCTCTTCCTTTATATTCCTAGAAGAGGATAGAAGGTCATTTTGTTATCTTATTTATACTCTGTACATTTGATATAGCCCTAGTATGTTAATTTCCTTTGATTTGTCAATAAAAGAGGGAATTTTAATGAAAATCAGTTGTGGGTGAAACAAGGCAGATGTATGAGAGTGGCTTAAAATAGCTTTTGATAGGAGTGGCTCAATATGGTTATTTTCCAATTATGGGCAGTGGCGAAGCCACATACCAGGTTGTGGGGTCAATTGATTTACTTGGAAAAAAAATTGTTTTATAATGTAAGGTAAATTTTAAACATTTTAAGTATTATATATAAATTGACCCCACTAAAATTTTATAAATATTTTATTATACGGGGTCTCAAATTAAAAATTTATAACTTTGTCAATCAAATTTTAACCACATATAACTCGTACCCTCTCAATATATCTAAATCTCTGTATAATATTTTAAACTAAATAATAATCTAATTTATATTATTTTTAAAAATAAATAATGAATTACTTACTTATGAACAATTGTGATTAAAAAAATCTATTACGAGTCAATTTAGTGTATATATCATTACTTATTATATTGTCATTTTAATATAGTATATATATGTGTGTGACCCGAAAGTACAAAAGTATTAAAAAATGGCTCGGGGGCGCTGCCCCCGAACACTCGCCAAATTATTTATAGTTTCATAATAATTTTGACCCCACTGAAAAATGTTTCTGGCTTTATGGAAAATGTTAAAAGGAAAGTACATACTAGACAGAATTATTATTATTGTTGAATTATAACTACGAAAAAATATTTGCTAATTTTGAACGCATAGATTACGACTCTAAGCCTGCAGTATAAGTATTGTACTCTTTCTCCACCTTTTACCCATAACATTTGAAACAACCAATATGGTAAACTATAAGTTTCACAGTCAAATAATCTATCAAACACCATGAAGATCAGATGATCGTGTTTCATATGTAAATTAAATACTGAATTTGTATTTGTGTGGATAGAACAAGTTTTAAAAAAATCTGATGCAAGACAAATTCGAGATAATTAGATGTATCAAGACCAATTGCTGAACATTGCTTCTCATTTCCTTGCAGAACATATTAGGTTTGTTGAGATCCATGTATGCCATGATCATATTGGAAGAAGATGTTGCATTTCTCCGGTATGGGTACTAGTCAACGGATAATGCTGCTGCAGTGAGGAAAGAAGTGGCTAAGCTATGCAATGAACTGAGACCCCATGCGCTCGCCTTAGTCGGTTCCTTTGGCATACCTGATGCTTTTTTGAGCCCTTTAGCCTTCGATTGGATTGAAGCAAATTCTTGGTCTTCAGTTCAAAACTAGCTTAATGCTCCTTTATCCATTTATTGTAATGGGTGTACTATGTGACTTAATAATAAGTTTATGTTTGATTACATCTTAATGTATCTTAATAGCCCACCTCTTAATGTATTTTAACAACCCACATATTTATATTAAAAGCTCCTCTGAATAGTTTAGACTCGTATTTGTATCTTAACTATTTAGAGGATCTCTTAATACAAAAATGTGAATTGTTAAAATATAAGATTTGAGCTATTAAGATACATTCAAACACCACCTAAGTCGTGCTTGCTTGTCTCAATGGCATTGAGGCTAACGGCTATATATGTTTTATGTAAGAACATATATGTTTTATATAATAAATCCTTCCATGTATCCTATTCTATCTTGTTCCCATATGCATTTTAGTTTGCGACACTTGAATTAGTATAACCTCCTCTATTGCTGATAGTATAAAGTTCTAAGGATGTGAGCTGTATATCAAGGATATACTACCAAAATATAAAATCACTAGCCTTTGTCTTTGTAATAGGATACAAATAATTGTTAACATGATCTTGTTTAAGAACTCCCAAGGTTCTCTACCCTTCTACGTACTCTTAAAAAGTACAAATGCACTATTTTTATATCAGAAGTTACATTACACAGATGCGAAACAACTCTTTCTACTTTTTAGTATGTTAGTAAGCATAAACGTATTAATGCTTCAACAACCACAATTAGGTGTAAACTGTAAACGAATCAAATAGACCGGGCTTGACTTGTTAATAATATGATCCAAATCTGAGTATAAAAAATAATTCGAATAAAAATATGAATAGAATTTTAATTCAAGTTCAATATAATTCGATCCGAGTCGAATTGAATTCGAGTAATAAATATTCAAGTTACAATTTGAATTTGAGTACGAATTTAACGTTTTGAGTTAAATTCGAGTAGCCATCTATTCGTTTCGGTTCAATTCGTTTACACCTTTAATTAGGGATGATAATTTTTGACAAGACAGGGTAACTCGGCACGAAAATAATATAAAATAAGAGGGTTAGTATTAAATATAAACAATATTCGGTTAACTCGACACGAAAATGATATAAAATAAGAGGGTTAGTGTTAAGTATAAACAATATTCGTGTCAAAAATAATTTGACACGTCCAACACAAAATTTAAAGGGTTCTTTACATAAGTATACAACAAATAGAAAGTAATTACAAGAAAAGTGCATCAACCAAATAATTACAAAAAGAATGTAATTAGGACCCATATTACAAAAATAGTACAATTCACATTAATAAGGAAACCTAAAATTAAGGACAAATAACTGCCATAATTAATAATTCAAATTCAAATTCAAAATAATAATTCAAATTTAAATATTCAAATTCAAATCTTCATCTCCCTCACATACACTTTGAAATAATAGTCCGCATTACACCTCACATACTCATTATTACTCACCGCTGAATCTCCGTTATCCAAAAGCCAATGAGAATAAGAAGAAGATTCGCTTTACAAAAGTTTAAAAATAAATAGATGTAACTTTTACTGTTCTGAAATTTTTTTTATAACTATTTTGTTACTCATAAATAATAAAATGGTTACCTTTGTATGAATGATTGGCTTCCAACAGCATCACATTCAAACGAAATTGGTAACTTAATAAAACTGAATTGGTTACCTTGGTCTGAAGATTCGGCTACCAACTGTATTATGAAAAAACTGCAGGTGTCTTAGTGCAGTTGGTTACCTTGGTATGAAGGTTTTGTTACCATGGTATGAAGGTTTGCTTACCTTGATCTGAAGGTTTGGTTATCAACTGCACTAAGAAAAAATTGAAAGTGGGGAGGATGATTGGTTATTTTGATATGACAGTTTGGTTACCTTGGTATGAAAATTTGGTTACAATCATATCCACCGCCACCACCGCCTGAATCTTCATACCCACCTCTATTTTGACCCTTCATTTTGAGAAGCTACTGGAGATATCTGAGTTGGTTGACTCATATATATATATATATATATATATATATATATATATATATATAGAGAGAGAGAGAGAGAGAGAAAGAATACGTGACCTTGAAAAGGAATTCACGTGAGACTGGAGCCACTCCTCATGGCGGAGATTTGGAGGGGTAATAATAATATTAATATAATTGAACACCATTGGTTTTTGATTTTATGATGTTTTGAATGAAGACTAATTTAAGTATATTGATATGCATGGTTCATGGTTTGTTATAATATTATAATTAATATGCATGGGTTATGGTTATTACATGAACACTTGTTCTTTGATTTTCTTCATTGGTAAGTTGGAATGTTTTAAAATCATTTCAGATTTGATTTGGAGTTTATTAAGGAAGATTTGATTTGGAGTCTATTAAGGAATATTTGATTTAGAGGATTTGAATTGGAGTTTATTAAGGAATATTTGAATGGGAGTTTATTAAGGTATGTTGGTATTTATAATTTTAATAATGACAAATATTATGGTCTTTTATTATTAATTCCAGCTGGCCCAAATTGGTTCTTCTATTTCATCACAGTATTTCGTGGGTGCTTATTTATTTAAGGATTTTATCTTGCATAGTGGAGCCCGCATTAGTTAGTGATATTTTGGTATTCTATTTTGAAAAGGAGACTTACAGAAGCTATTGGCTCTTATCCTTATTAATCTCCTTGTTCCTTTATTTAAGGTGTTTTGGTTTGACTTGAAAACATATCCTTGATTTATCAAATCTGTTGGACTCTTTAATTGTTAAAATCATGGTGTATATCAACTGTGATATATGTTCCGTTGGTCAATATTGTAGCTTTAATTATGGGATTTAAATTATTTGATTTCTTGCTAACAAATATAGTCGTTGGCCTTCATGTTATATAAAGCTTCATCTTGCTCGATTATGGGGAGCCCAACAATTGGAAAGCAGCAATTCATTCTTCTTAATTCTTATAGCTTTCTAATAGTCTTTCTAGCAATTAATGTTCTGTTATCCTTAGGCTAGAAAGTTGATATTCTATTGGAATCACCATCATTGTAATCAGAAAATCAAAACTGTTAGCTTTGGTGGTCTAGAATTTCTAGAGTTTAGTGGGTCCATTCAAAGGAAGCTTCAAAGGTCTCAGAGGTGAGAACAAAAGTGAGAGGTGTACAAGTTGCAGAGGTGTAAAGGGGACGTTGGTGCCCAACATCGATTTGAGGCTTCTTTGTAATGTGGGAGTTCTTTTATTGTATTTAATTGAATATTCAGTTTAATAAAAAGAGTCCAATCTAGTTGGGATTGGACGTGGATTGAAAGCCACTATATTAGAGGATGGGGAAATTTGAACCACGTAAAAATCTTGGTGTGATTTTTACTACATTTATCTCTTTAACTTGTCATTCACGCTCGCATTTTTTGTTATTCACGCTACTATCCAGACACTAAAGCATGCCAGTCTCTGTCGATAATAAGAAACTTAAGAACATAAGCTAAAGAGAGACACTAAAAGCGAATGCACGTAGTCATGTCGAATTAAAC
Source organism: Panax ginseng (assembly GCA_020205605.1). Taxonomy (NCBI): domain Eukaryota; kingdom Viridiplantae; phylum Streptophyta; class Magnoliopsida; order Apiales; family Araliaceae; genus Panax; species Panax ginseng. The sequence goes on along the minus strand of CM035144.1, from coordinate 108,240,944 downwards.
CATTGCTGAGAAAATTTCAAAAATTTTTCACCGTTTATCACTTTTAGCTTAAACACCTATTCACCCCCCTCTAGGTGTGCACATACATAGAATTACAGAACCAATGACTGTGATTGGAGAAATGATTAATGAAGAAGACAAAGATTTATGAGAAGCATGTACGACTAACTAATATATATATATATATATATATATATATATATAGAGAGAGAGAGAGAATACGTTGAATGAAGAAGAAGGGTGATGATTAACTGATGCAGTTGTTATAGATGAAGAGAGAGAGAAGAAGCCATGGGTATAACTAATCCCTAAATTAAGGAATCCTAATTGCATACTAATTCCTTAAATTAAGAAATTCTAATTGCACTAATATTATAAATAAATATGAAATTATATAAATTGTGTAAAGATTTTATGAGTACACTATTGTTGTAATTATTTTTAAAAATATAATAGAATATGTAATTCTCCCAAATTTAAATGGATCAAACACGTATACTTAACGGGTTGACTCGTTTAACACGATTAAACACGTTTATTTAAAATAATTTAAATATGGTATAGTGTTATCGTAATACCGATTTTTTTTTTAATAAATAACATTTAAATTTATATTTTTAAATATTTTAATTAGACTTTTCTTATGTTTGGGTCAAATTAGTTATTTAATTTATATGGGATAATAAGTATTAATAAGTTATGAATAAATTAATTTAATAAAATTGGACTTTAAAAATTATTGAGTTTGATTTATATGTGAGTAATATTAAATCTAACTATAATTAGGATAATTAATAAGATATATTAATAAATAAATAAATATCTAAAACCTAATTTATTAAACATTATGTCAGATACGAGTTGGGGGAAAAGAAGGGAGAAGTGGCGGGATAGTGTGAAGAAAAAAGAAACGTTAGATCGGAATCGTGCTAACAAGTAAGTGGTTTTTGTAAATTAATTAGATTTTAGTAGTTTAGTATTCGAATAAATTAAGTATGCGTCACAATAATGATTTATTGTACCAATTGGGAATAGTACATTATAATTTAAGATAAGGTGTTGTATATGTATATATAAATTATATTATATTACAAGTCAATTATTAAAACTTCTTATAGAAAAGTACTTTCATTATATTAGAATTTAATAATTATATGTTCATATGTTATTATCTAACTTTACTTTCCATATGTTATGTAATGAACCAAAGAAGTATTATAATTATGAATATGTAACTTCTCAGAAGATTATGTTTGGCAAAATTAATTGTAGTTGGTAAGTTTTATTTAATTTACTATTGAATTTTTAATTTTACATATTATCTTATTAAATTAATTATTATTTTAAAATTGGGTCATTTTGTTAAATTCTTTTTGCTATTATCTGACATGGACATGAGAAAAAAAAAAGAAGAAAAAAAGAAAATAACATAGACATCAACTAAGCAAGTGGGGAACAAACCCATTAGATGTAACACTAGCGGAACAAACACTGGCATGGGCGGAACCAGTGGAGGTCTAGGGGGTTATATGACCCCCCCACCTTGGAATTTTCGGAGTTATTTGTTTTTTTTTTCTTTTTTTTTATTTATATATTACCTTTTCTCCTTTGTTTTTTTTTTTTTTACTTTATCATAAAAGTGAGGCAAAAAAAAGTGATAACAATTCTCTTTGTAAACTAATTAAAAATAAAATAATAAAATAATTTTTTTTAAATCCTACTATAGTGACCATAAATATTCACTATAGTTCTATCATATCAAGATTATTAAATCTGTTTTCTTCTATTTTTATTTTTTTTGTTGCTTGAATTCATTCTTTCAAACTAATTAATCCCATGAACCACAATATAAGGTTTTGAATATATAATATTATAATTTATCTATAAAAGTAACTAATCAGTTGACTAAAATTTTCAAAGTCTGATTAATAGTTTGGGAAAAATTAATATATATATATATATATATATTTAAAGTCATTAAACTCATAACTCAAAAGTTAACAAAGGTTGGAATAGAATATTGTGAAATACTATAATTGGACAAAATGAATTTAAAAGAAGCACTCTAAGCGTTAATAAATAATTTTTTACTGATATATTTTGACCCCCTCAATAAATGTTCTAGTTCAGCCACTCACCACGGGCAAGTACTGTAAGACCCCAACTTTTATGAATAAAGATAAATTTTCTATAATTATCATTTTTGAATGAATTTGATATAATGTTATAATTGTGGGTAATATTTATAAATTTTGCAAAATACGCAAGTTGTTATATAATATTCGATTGGTCGGGGAATATTCGTTTTAACAGGGAATATTCGTACGATGGCACAATCATTGATGGACTCCACAACAAAATTATTGTCGGATTGAGAAAACGACAAAAATATTTTTATAAAAATAACGGCGGAAGTTTTACCGTTAACTGTTGAAACCCCCGGTGTTAAAAGTACAAGAATACGCGTGGTTGCATAGTAGCACATGGTATTGATTATTGATCTTACGTGAGAAGTCACTCGGTTTTGTTCAATTATTGCTTCAAGAATTGTTGCATAAAGATATCTACGTTAATTGATTCAATTATTGTTGATATTTTATATTGAGATGACGAAGTTATTAATATTATTATTTGCAATATTAACGATGTCAGAAGTTTTACCAATGAGAGGTTTGGTCACTAATTGCGGGCCAATAAGGAGAAATCCTTATTGGAAAGTCCCCTTTCACAGGAGCGACACAGTCGATTAATAGTGTGAATAATAATAATGATGATGAAGTTTTGTTTTCTTAGTATTATTAATGTAATAAAAGCAGGAAAAGCTTTTATATAAAAGCAGAATACTTTTATAAAGTTATTCATTTTATTAGGCTAATAGTAAAATCTTTTTTATATAAAATGAGAATACTTTTATAAAGTTATTCGTTTTATTAGACAATAATTAGAATATATTATATGATAGTGTTTGCATAGTGCTGCGATAGTGTTTGCATAGTAAAATCTTTTTTAAAAGTTATTCGTTTTATTAGATTATAAATAGAATATATTATACTTTATTGTAAAACCAATGCGACCGTCCGTTTAAAGTAAATCAATCGGATCGTTCATGGATTGGTTCTTATTAGATCCATTCTTTCTATAAATGAAGCTCATTCCTTCATTATTTCTTTACGAATTCACTTTGAAACTACAGAGATAAACTGTGTAGAGAAATTATTCTTCTATCTTGGCGTATTTCTTTAGCGTTTAAGAAAGCTTTGAAGCGTAGTGCAAGTTTCTTCAAGTATATCCACCTCTCATTCGGAGAACTCTTCTTTATAAGGTAAGTGGTATTATTTTTTTCATAATCATGAAGAGAACTTACATTATTCCGGTCTTTATTATTACATTGGAATAACTTTGTATACGCTGTGCTACCCTATACTTGGTGAAATTCTTACATTATTTCATTATTTATTATTCACTGGAATAACTTTGTACATCAAGCAATCTGCGCATACATGGTGAAATTCATTGTTATTCCATTCTTTATTATTACATTTAGAATATCCGTCTACATCGTTTTTACGTGGGACCTAGTTCCGTTATTTATTATTACGTTGGAATAACTCATCACGCAAGCACCGCATGCATGGTGATTTGTTGTTATTCCATTCTTTATTATTACATTTGGAATATCCCATCGATGCGTATTACCGCTGACCTAGTTCTGTTATTTATTATTCTTTTGGAATAACACGTCATGAAATACCGCATGCATGGTGATTTCTTTTGTTATTCCATTCTTTATTATACTCAGGTTGGTTAAAGTTTTGACTTTATACTCCATGAAATTAGTGGAATATCCTTGATATTTACGCTTCATCCGAGATCTTTTCATGGAAATATTCTTACGAGCATTCTTAAATTTTACTCTACAAAAGAAGTATCATGTTGACAATTTGGACGTTATTAGTTCTGGATAAATTAATTCTTGAACTTGTTTTTATTGAATTCTTATATCATTGTCATCATCCTCATGTTTATATTTTGTTGAAAGTCATCCGTGGCCTGTAGTGCATAGATGGACTTGGTATGATTATGACTGAGGATTATTCGATTGTAATCATGACCGTAATGTTACAAATGATGTGGTAAAATTCCTCATTGGCCCATAGTGCATTGATGGACAGTTGTTGGCATGATCATGACCATTGATGAATACACGAATATCTTTGGCCCGTAGTGCATGGATAATTTGTGGTTGTGATACTTATGAATATCCTTGGTCGTAGTGCAGGGATGAGGTGGATTATTTATTAAGCTGAGTCCTAGCGATAAAAGTGATGAAAAATCTTTTAAATCATAAAAGATAGTAGATTTTATTCTCTACTTGACTCTTTTAATGGATTGCATGTTCTGCTGCAGTTAAACTTGATGTCTATTGTATTTTATCAGTTTAACACTGTTGAGCTCACCCTTTTGCTTTTATTGTTTTCTTCAGGAAATGAGAACGTAGCCGGGACTAGTCAGGGAATGGAGTAGCGGTCGAGGATGATAGTATTAGTAGTCCTCACTATTACATTAAATAGTGTGACAATAAATGTAATGAGGACTTATTCTCGAGAGTGGATATTGTCTAGAAGACAATAGTTGTATTAAAACTCACAGCTATCTTGTTGTATATTAAAGATTGTATTTGTATTCTGTACCATGTATTTGGTGACTCAGAATAGGTGATGTATACCTATTTTAGGGGCGTCGAGTTGGTATCAAAGCTTAGGATATGATCCTGGCTAAGATGTGAGACAAGAACTAGGAGGGGGAGGGCGGGAATTCCTTAGCATTTAGTATGACCTACTTAAGTTTATTTAGTATTTAATTGGTCGGTCGGAGTATATGGATAATTGTGATATGTTAATTAATCCTTTTTTGTGATGGTGTTTGAAAATGGCATCCAGAGAATGTTGAGAACATCAATGGAGTCACAGAGACCGTTGAGTCTCCACGGATCAATAATCGGGATAATGTGCATCGAAGGCGACAATCCTCGTGCAAATAATAACTTGACGAGATGATGAGCGATGGAATGTTCGGAGGATTTATATGCAATTCATGCAATATCGAAAAAGCGGGCTCCAGACAAAATGCGGTGGAAACACGGCAACTCTTGATGATCACTGCCATTAAGCGGTTCAAGGAACCTGGGACCCACCGGAGTTTTTGGAAGCCAAAACCACTTAAAGCGAAGACTTAGATAAAGCGGTCTGCAAGATATTTGATGTTTTGAGATGCTCAGAGAAAAGGTTCCTTTGCCACCTTCATATTACGTGCGAAGTGATTCTTTGGGGAATTTGTAAAGCGTACTCAACCGCCAGACTTGAAGATGACTTGGAGAAGTTCCAAGAATTGTTCAACGACAAGTACTTTCCGAAAGTATTCGTCACATGAAAGAGGTATAGTTCATCAAGGCGGAACAAAACAACATGACCGTGTCGCAGACGAAGCCAAGTTTGTCGAGTTGTCCCGGTTTGCGTCCCATTTAGTTGATAATGAGGAGAGAATGACGCGAATGTTTCTAAGAGGTTTGAAACCCGAGATAAGTCAATATCTTATCTCTCATAAACTGTGTTTGTATTCAGATGTTGTTAATAGGGCTCAATTATTGGAGCGCGATAATGAGTCAACCCAACCAAAATAGAGCAACCTGCAAAATGATAATACCAGTGAGAGCAGTCATCGAAGCGGTGACAACAAGCGTGGAGGGAATCAACAGGCCAGAAATGGTAACCACTTTGGTGGTAATCAGGGTCAAAACAATAAAAATGGACATTTCAAGAAGAGGAGATTCAACAATGATGGAAAGACGTCAAGACCAAAGACCGTTGTTAAGGAAGGAGAATGACCACTTATCATATGCTTCAAAATGCGGAGGGAGGGATACATTAGTCAAGCTAGCATGCAATCTCAGTCAAAGCATGTTATAATTATGGAAGAGAATGTCACCTAGCCCAATTTTGTCGTTCACCGAAGACAAGTTCAACTAGGATAGAGGCACCAAAGGCCGTCCCAGAAAAGTTAAAGCCGGTAATGCAAGGGATAGTGTTTGTTGTGACCTCCCAGAAAGCAAGGAACCCGAACGAGGTCATCACGGGTAAACTTATCATAAACTCTAGCGAAGTTTATACCTTATTTGATACCGGTTCTACCCATTCTTTTATTTCTCCTACTTGCGCTCAACGTTTAAATTTGACTCCGGAGAAATTAGACTTTGACTTATCTGTTGAAACTCCATTGAGAGAAACCTTCATTACATCCACTGTTTATAAGTCTTTTTTATTTCAAATCGGTACCCTCACATTACCTGTCGATCTTATTTCATTGAAAATACTTGCATTTGACGTAATTCTAGGATTGATTGGTTAGCTACTCATCATGCAAAAATTGATTGTTTTCGTAAGGTTGTTAGCTTTCATATTCTAACCAACCTATTATGTGAATTCAAGCAACCAAACCATTAAAATCAATCACCGTTATCTCAAGCCATAAAGCTATTCATTTATTAAAAAATGGATGTCAAGCTTTCTTAGCTCGTATCAGCGGATCTAAACAAAAATAAATCGAGTTTTGAATGATATTTCTATTGTTAATAAATTTCCGACGTATTCCTAAAGAACTTCCCGGCCTAACCTTGAGCGTGAAATTGAATTTTGTATCGACCTTGAACCCCAGTACAAAACTTATTTCCAAAGCCCATGTCGAATGGCTCTATTGAACTTCGAGGAGTTAAAGACCCAACTGCAGGAATTATTAGACATTGGCTTTATTCGTCCCCTAGTACTTCTCCTTGGGGTGCTCCTGCTTATTCGTGAAGAAGAAAGATGGGAGTATGCGACTTTGTATGATTATTATCGGAGTTGAATCATGTCACTATAAAAAATAGGTACCTATTGCCACGTATTGATGACTGTTTGACGATTGCAAAGAGCCAAATTCTTTTAAAGATTAATCTTCGTTAGGATATCACCAATAAAAGATTAGAACCGATGACATTCTAAAGGCGACTTTCGTAAGAACTGATGCGGGCATTATGAATTCTAGTCATGTCTTTTGGATTTACTAATGCTCCGCCTTTGCCTTCATGGATATGATGAACCGAGTATTCAAGGAATATTTGGATCACTTTGTGGTCGTCTTTATTGATGGCATCCTTATTTATTCCAAAAGCCGTGAAAATCATGAGCAACACTTGAGGTCGACATCTCAAAAGTTTTGTGAAAACAAGCTTTATGCCAAGTTGAAGAAATCGAGTTACGGCTTCGAGGAAGTAGCATTCCTTGAGCACGTAGTATCAAGTCATGGAATATCTCATTGACCCGTGCAAAGATTGAAGCAATTCAAGCCGGGAGCAACCTAAATCGGTGATCGAATCACGTAGCTTTCTCGGAACATTTGGTTATTATCGAAGATTAAGTAGAGGGTTTTCTCGAATCGCTACTCCATTAACTCCTCGGTGACTCGAAAAGATACAAAGTTCGGTTGAGCGAAGAATATGAGAAGATTTTCAAAACTCAAGAGGAGACTCATTTCAAAGACCTGCTACACAATACCATCGGCTCGGAGGATTTGTCATCTCTGATGATCTTGAGCAAAGGCTTAGGATGTGTTCTCATGCAACATGGGAAAGTCATAGCCTTTATGCCTCACGACAACTCAAAGAATATGAGAGGAATTATCCTACTCATGATCTAGAGTTGGCGAGTTGTTGTCTTAAACACTTAAAATTTGGAGGCATTACTTGTATGGGGAGAAAGTGGAGATCTTTACGGATCATAAAAGCCTCAAATATTTTTCACTCAATAGGAACTCAACACGCGACAACGACGTTGGCTTGAATCATTGAAAGATTATGATCATACCATCCAATACCATCACGGAAAAGCTAACGTGGTAGTAGGTGCGCATTGAGTAGAAGATCATATGCGTATGCAAAAGCGATATTGTCGTATGAGCCCATTTTGTATGACTTACAAAGGATGGAGATAGAGATAAAGACTTGAGGACCCAGTGATGATGTCGAATATCTGAGTAGAACCAGACTTTAATCGATAAAGTTAAAGCCGCCAAGCATTACTGGACACGGAGATGATGCATATGAGGAAGAAAGTAATCTGAAGGTCTTTATCTTTGAAAGCAAGAATCGATGAAGAAGGAATACTTCGAGTCAACTCCAGACTTTGTGTTCCTAACGACCCTGATTTAAAGTATAAAATCATAATGGAGGCGCACAACACACCGTTTTCAATCCATCTTGGGAGTTCCAAAATGTATCATGATCTTCGACATACATTTTGGTGGGGCAATATGAAGAGGGAGATAACTCTGTTTATCTCAAGGTATTTAACTTGTCAACGAGTCGATGCGGAGCATCAAGTACCAAAAGGTCCATTGCAACCACTTAAAATTCCAGAATGGAAGTGGGAGCACATTACCATTGATTTCGTTACTGGTCTTCCCAAGGTTTCTCAGGGTATAGATGCAATTTGGGTCATTGTTGATAGATTAACCAAGTCTGCTCATTTCTTAACTATACGAGAAACTTATACACTTGAACGCGTCTTCTCAGCTGTATGACATAAACGCGAGGTTGTAAGATTGCATGGTATGCGGTATCCATAGTTTTTGATCGAGACCCAAGATTCACTTCACGATTTTGGGTTAGTTTGCAAAAAGCTATGGGAGCGCACGGTTACGATTTAGTTCAAAGATATCATCCTTAAAGCGGATGGACAATCGAGAGGACTATTCAAACTCTTGAAGATTTAATAAGACTCGTGTCCTTGACTTCAAGGAAGTTGGGACAAGTTTTTACCATTGGTGGAGTTTTCCTACAACAACGATTATCAAGCGAAACATTGGCGTGGCTCCATTCAAGCGTTGTATGGAAGAAAGTGTCGATTTCCGATTATCTTTGGGATGAGGTGGGTGAAGCAGCGTTGTTGGGACCGGATTTAGTAACGTATGACTACGGAAAAGATACAAACGATCAAACAACGTATAAAACCCTCACAAGACCAAACAAAAAGAGTTATCTTTGATCTTCATCGAAAGGACGTGGAATTCGATATTGGAGATCATGTGTTGTTGCGTGTTGCTCCATGGAAAGGAGTTACGAGATTTGGAAAGAGAGGAAAGCTCAATCCTCGATTCATTGGCCCATTTTTAATCCTCGGTCGAGTAGGGACTGTAGCCTATAGACTCGTTTTACCGCCAAGTACGTCTCGTGTTCATAACGTTTTTCATATATCCATGTTACGTAAATATGTGAAAGATCCGAAACACATTATTGAGTTAGAACCGGATGAAATAGCAGAAAATTTAACGTATGAAGAGGTTCCTGTTCAAATTTTGGATAAGGAGGAACATATTCTACGCTCCAAGGTTATACCTCAAGTCAAAGTTTTATGGAGGAACCACGATGTTGAGGAAATGACCTGGGAGTTAGAATCTGAAATGAAATCAAGGTATCCTTACCTCTTCGACATACCAAGTATGCACCCTAATTTCGAGGGCGAAATTTCATAAGAAGGGGAGATTGTAAGACCCCAACTTTTATGAATAAAGATGAATTTTCTATAATTATCATTTTTGAATGAATTTGATATAATATTATAGTTGTGGATAATATTTATAAATTTTGCAAAATACGCAAGTTGTTATATAATATTCGATTGGTCGAGGAATATTCGTTTTAACAGGGGAATATTAAATGCGACTCACACAATCATTAAGTGGACCCCTAAGCGGAATTATTGTCGGATTGAGAAAATGACAAAAATATTTTTATGAAAATAACGGCGGAAGTTTTTCCGTTAAGCATTGAAACACACGGTGTTAAAAAGTACGAGGAATCTTGGCGTGGTTGCGTAGTAGCACATGATATTGATTATTGATCTTTACATTGAGAAGTCACTCGGTTTTGTTCAATTATTGCTTGAATTGTTGCATAGTATCTCACGTTAATTGATTCAATTATTGTTGATATTTTATATTGAGATGAAGTTATTAATATTATTATTTGCAATATTAACGATATGAGAAGTTACGCGAGGAGAGGTTTGGTCACCTAATTGCACGCATGATAAGGAGAAATCCTTATTGGAAGCCCCCTCTTTCACAGGAGCGACACGGTCGATTAATAGTGTGAATAATAATAATAATGATGAAGTTTTGTTTTATTAGTATTATTAATGTAATTAAACAGAAAAGCTTTTTTATATAAAACAGAATACTTTTATAAAGTTATTCGTTTTATTACGCTAATAGTAAAATCTTTTTATATAAAACAGAATACTTTTATAAAGTTATTCGTTTTATTAGACAATAATTAGAATATATTATATTTTATTTTGTATAGTGACTGCATAGTATTTGCATAGTAAAATCTTTTTAAAAGTTATTCGTTTTATTAGATTATAAATAGAATATATTATATTTTATTGTAAATCAATGGAAGCGTCATTTAAAGTAAATCGATCTGGATCGTTCATGGATTAGTTCTTATTCAAATCCATTCTCTATAAATAGAAGCTCATTCCTTCATTATTTCTTACGAATTTTGAAACTCTAGAAGAAAGCGTAGAGAGAATTATTTTTCTATCTTGGCGTATTTCTTTAGCGTTTAAGAAAGCTTTAGCGTAGTGCAAGTTTCTTCAAGTATATCCCCACGACCTACCATCGAAGTACTCTTTTTTATAAGGTAAGGTATTATTTTTTTCATATTCATGAAGAGAATTTACATTATTCGGTCTTTATTATTACATTGGAATAACTTTGTATCTGTGAGCTACCTATACTTGGTGAAATTCTTACGTTATTCCATTATTTATTATTCTCTTTGGAATAACTTTGTCTACATCACAATCTGCATACATGGTGAAATTCTGTTGTTATTCCATTCTTTATTATTACATTTGGAATATCCTATCTCATGCGTTTTACATAGGACGTGGTTAGATTATTTATTATTACATTGGAATAACACATACATCTGCAATACTGCATGCATGGTGATTTACATTGTTATTCCATTCTTTATTATTTTGTTGGAATATCACAGCCGGTGCGTATTTACCTTTGACCTAATTCATTATTTATTATTCTTTTGGAATAACTTGTCTATGTAAGTACCGCATGCATGGTGATTTCTTTTGTTATTCCATTCTTTATTATACTCGATTGGTTAAAGTTTTGACTTTATACTCCATGAAATTAGTGGAATATCCTTGATATTTACGCTTCATCCAAGATATCTTTTCATGGAAATATTCTTACGAGCATTCTTAAATTTTACTCTACAAAAAGTATCGTGTTGACAATTTGGGCGTTATTAGTTCACGGATAAATTAATTCTTGAACTTGTTTTTATTGAATTCTTATATCATTGTCATCATCCTCATGTTTATATTTTGTTGAAAGTCATACGTGGCTGTAGTGCATAGATGGACTTGGTATGATTATGATTGAGGATTATTCGGTGTAATCATGGTAGTAATGTTACAAATGATGTGGTAAAATTCCTCGTTGGCCCATAGTGCATTGATGGATGATTGTTGGCATGATCATGACCATTGATGAATACACGAATATCTTTGGCCCATAATGCATGGATAATTTGTGGTTGTGATACTTATGAATATCCTTGGTCGTAGTGCAGGGATGAGGTGGATTATTTATTAAGCTGAGTCCTAGCGATAAAAGTGATGAAAAATCTTTTAAATCATAAAAGATAGTAGATTTTATTCTCTACTTGACTCTTTTAATGGATTGCATGTTCTGCTGCAGTTAAACTTGATGTCTATTGTATTTTATCAGTTTAACACTGTTGAGCTCACCCTTTTTCTTTCATTGTTTTCTTCAGGAAATGAGAACGTAGCCGGGACTAGTCAGGGAATGGAGTGACGGTCCAGATGATAATATTAGTAGACCTCACTATTCTGTTAAATAGTGTGACAATAAATGTAATGAGGACTTATTCTGAGAGTGGATATTGTCTAGAAGACAATAGTTGTATTAAAACTCACAGCTATCTTGTTGTATATTAAAGATTGTATTTGTATTCTGTACCATGTATTTGGCGATTCAGAATAGGTGATGTATATCTATTTTGGGAGCGTCATAAGTACCTCCGGCGAACCCACCAAAAAGGCGATAGCAGTCTATACGGCATTTCGTCATCTCTATCTAAATCTCACTCACAACCATTTGTAATTTGTGTATATCTCTATCTAGATTTCTGCAACCTGAAATAATATAATTTCCCCTTACCTTTTATTGATATACAAAGGTCCTAATATACATGAATTACCAACGGTACAATAGTGATATTAGGCTAATAATCAAGAAACTAATTAGAATAATAATTAGGAAACTAATTAGGCTAATAGTCAGGAAACGAATAATACCAAATAACTACTTTCTAAATATATACATATTCTATCACACCCCCGCAGCTGAAGCGGGAGGTTGTCGTACGCTGAGACTATCCCTGAAATCTTGAAATAACACCAAAGGAAGACCTTTTGTGAAAATATCGGCAATCTGATAACGCGAGGGCACATGTAGAACAGCGATTTGTCCACGGAGCAACCTCTACCATGAACAAAGTGAATATCCATCTCGATGTGTTTAGTGCGTTGATGTTGAACTGGATTTTCGGCAAGATATATCGCACTAACATTATCACAGTAAATCAATGTAGCTTTATGGATAGGACAGTGTAACTCCAGAAGAAGATTGCGTAACCAACATGACTCAAAAACCACATTGGCAACACCTCGGTATTCAGCCTCAACACTGGAGCGAGATAGTGTGGATTGGCGTTTAGAAGACCAGGAGAGTAAGTTGTCGCCAAGAAACACACAATAACTAGAAGTAGATTTCCTGGTATCTGGACAACCACCCCAATCGGCATCTGTATAAGAAATTAGAGAAGTTGTCGATGAAGGATAAAGATGCAAATCCATAATGAAGCGTACCCTGAGCATATCGCAGGATACGCCTGAGAGCATGCATATGATCATCCATCGGATTATGCATAAATAAACATATCTGTTGTACGACATAGGAGATGTCAGGTCTTGTGAATGTGAGATATTGGAGAACTCCTGCAAGACTGCGGTAGTGAGATGGATCGTTATATGGAGTGCTGGTTTTAGCGCTAAGTTTTAGTTTAGTATCAACCAGAGTTGGACAATGCTTACAAGATGACATGCCAGCACGTTCAATAATTTCTTCAAAGATACTTTTTACGAGACAAAATAGACCACCAAAGATGTCGGTGGTGTGATACCCAAAAATAACTCAGTGGACCCAAGTCTTTCATAGCGAATTCGGAGCTGAGAAGTGACATGATAGACTTGCGAAGAGCAACAGAAGAAGTGGTGAGGATGATATCATCTACATAAAGAAGAATGTAAGCTAACTCTGTACCTTTCTGGTAAATGAAGAGAGAGTTGTCAGACTTGCTCTGAGAGAACCCAATAGAAGAAACATAGTCGGCAAATCGTTTGTACCAGGCTCATATAACGATTTGCGCAGAAGACACACATGATTAGGATGATCCGGATCCTTAAAACCCAAGGGTTGATGCATGTACACTGTTTCTTTTAATTCACTATGTAAAAAGGCATTTTTAACATCCAACTGATGAATGTGCCCAACCTTAGAAAAAAGATCGAAAGCAATCCATTAGAATGAATAGTCGTCACCGGTTTAATTACCGGGCTAAAAGTTTCGCCACAATCCACGCCAACCTGTTGACCTGCACCATCACCTACAAGCCGAGCTTTATGTCGCTCAAAAGAACCGTCATATTTTTCTTTGTCTGAAAATCCACAGACCGAATAACATTAACATCAGGTGGACGGGGTACTAAATTCCACGTCTTATTTTTAATGAGAGTAATATATTCATCTTCCATAGCCATTTTCCAATTCAGGTCTTGGAGTGCAGACACGGGGTTACGAGGGAGGGGAGACTTTGTGACATGAGTAAGTAAGCCATGTTGATATTTTTTATTTGGTTTAAAAATACCATGTTGACTCCACGTAACTCCATTGAGAGAAACCTTCATTACATCCACTGTTTATAAGTCTTTTTTATTTCAAATCGGTACCCTCACATTACCTGTCGATCTTATTTCATTGAAAATACTTGCATTTGACGTAATTCTAGGGATTGATTGGTTAACTACTCATCATGCAAAAATTAATTGTTTTCGTAAGGTTGTTAGCTTTCATATTCCTAACCAACCTATTATGTGAATTCAAACAACCAAACCATTAAAATCAATCACTGTCATCTCAAGCCATAAAGCTATTCATTTATTAAAAAACGGATGTCAAGCTTTCTTAGCTCATGTCACGGATCTAAACAAAAATACGTCGATTTTGAATGATATTTCTATTGTTAATAAATTTCACGGCGTATTTCTAAAGAACTTCCCCGCTAACCCTTGAGCGTGAAATTGAATTTTGTATCGACCTTGAACCCGCAGACAAAACTTATTTCCAAAGCCCCATATCGAATGGCTCTATTGAACTTCAAGAGTTAAAGACCCAATGCGGGAATTATTAGACATTGGCTTTATTAGGTCTAGTACTTCTCCTTGGGGTGCTCTGTTACTATTCGTGAAGAAGAAAGATGGGAGTATGCGACTTTTGTATTGATTATCGGGAGTTGAATCATGTCACTATAAAAAATAGGTACCTATTGCCGCGTATTGATGACTGTTTGACCCGATTGCAAAGAGGCAAATTCTTTTTAAAGATTAATCTTCGTTAGGATATCACCAATTGAAGATTAGAACCGATGACATTCTAAAGACGGCTTCCAGAACTAGAATGCGGGCATTATGAATTCTAGTCATCGTGTCTTTTTGATTTACTAATGCTCCTCACGCCTTCATGGATATGATGGGCAAAGTATTCAAGGAATATTTGGATCACTTTGTGGTCGTCTTTATTGATGGCATCCTTATTTATTCCAAAAGCCGTGAAAATCATGAGCAACACTTGAGGCTGATACTCCAAAAGTTTTGTGAAAACAAGCTTTATGCCAAGTTGAAAGAAACGCGAGTTCGAGCGAGGAAGTAGCATTCCTTGGGCACGTAGTATCAAGTCATGGAATATCTGTTGACCCGGCAAAGATTGAAGCAATTCAAAACTGGGAGCAACCTAAATCAGTGATCGAATTGATGCCCCCCCCTCCATCCCAATTGATGCATTCCAAAAGTTTTCACTCATTTTCCTTGAAATTTTTCCCTTTCTGTTTTACAGAATGAATTCCTTGTACTTAATTTAATCACTTTACTGAATACTATGACTTACCAAATAAGCAGAAACTTGAATAATCATTAGAACCTTATATGCCATGTTGAGTATATTTTACTCCATCTTTCCTTGTAATTTATTTACTTCCTCTTTTTGTACTACAGAAATTTGTGTTTTGTACTGGTCAACACACATAATGCTAATTATTACCAGAAAAAACAAGTAATACTTGTACAAGCAATAAAGTATGTAGACAATGTAAAGGTATACGTACTATAGTTAAATGTCTGAACATGTTTGAGTAAAAAAATGGCTTAAAAAAGAGTAAAAAACTAATGTGACAACCAGGTAATTGACTGCTTATTAGAACGAAATGAGTACTATTTATTAAATAATTTTAACTTTTGGAAATAATGCATGTTTGAGTAGAAGTAGAAGTTTTTCACTCTCATGCCTTGTTTTCTACTTTTGAGTGTTCTGCTATATGTTTTGAGTGTATATATTTTAAGCAATTGACTTAGAAACAATTAAGCAAAGGGATATGTTTTGAGTGTTCTGCACTTCTGCTACATGTTTAGTTCTTATGTCAAACAAAATGAGACTCATTTTTTAAGTCAAGAAGGAATTAAAATTTTATTTCATTCATCATCAAATAGCATTTTTTGACTAGTATTCAGAAGGCTTGTATCCTCTTGTACCTGATAAGAACATGGCTAATATGCTCTTACAGTGTATTATTCCACTAGTTTGATTTTACTAATTTGACTAGCAAAATGGAAACTTCTTTCAGTTTCGATAATTGGGTACAATGTAATTGCGTAGTGTAAGTTTCTTCAAGTATATCCCCGCCCTACCGTCGGAGTACTCTTCTTTATAAGGTAAGGGATATTATTTGTTGTACTAGTAAGGGGTATTATTTCTTTCGTATTCATGAAGAGAATTTCTGTTATTCCATTCCTTATTATTATGTTGGAATAATCTGTATATGCGAAGTATCGCATACATGTTGATATTCTTCTGTTATTCCATTCCTTATTATTATGTTGGAATAATCTGTATATGTGAAGTACCGCATACATGGTGAAATTCTTCTATTATTCCATTCTTTATTATTCTTCGCCGGAATATCCAATAAATTACATTTCTGGGACACGGTTCCATCATTTATTATTCTGTTGGAATAACATGTCTATGTGAAGTACCGCATGCGTGGTGATTTCTGTTGTTATTCCATTCTTTATTATTCTGTTGGAACATCCCGCTCAAATAAATTTTCTTTGACCGTTCAAGTTATTTATTATTCTGTTGGAATAACTTGTCTATGCAAAGTACCGCATGCATGGTAATTTCTGTTGTTATTCCATTCTTTATTATTCTGTTGGAATATCACGCTTAAGACACGTATTACACGACACGGTTCCATTATTTATTATTCTGTTAGAATAACTCGCTCTATGCATCAAGTACTGCATGCATGGTGATTTCTTTTGTTATTCCATTCTTTATTATACTCGGGTTGGTTAAAGTTTTGACTTCTATACTCTATGAAATTAGTGGAATATCCTTGATATTTGCGCTTCATCCAGTATCTTTTCATGAAAATATTCTTCTGAGCATTCTTGAATTTTACTCTACAAAGAAGTATCATGTTGACAATTTGGACGTTATTAGTTCCTGGATAATTTAATTCTTGAACTTGTTTTATTGAATTATTATGTCGTTGTTATGATGAGTTATGTTGGTTATTATCTGAAAACATGAAAGTTTCTTAGAAATCACAAAGGGTTGAAAATCAGATTTTGGTAAAAATGGAACATGAAATTTAATTGTCCATATCTCCTATTATATTTCGAATTTTTGAATGTGGTCAATTCCTAGAGTTAGATCTATGAGTTTCCTAACTTATCCAAGTGGAATCACTGGAAAAGGTGTTGTAGATTTTCGTGTGGACTGATTTTAGCAAAGTACTAAAAATTGCAAAATATGAAAAAAAGGTCATTGTCATGATTTTAAAAAGAAATTTGTTTTGGCCACTTAATTTGTGAGAAAATTCCACCTTTTTGGGACATGAAAATATATATTATAAAGTACCTCCATTCCAAAAAATGAGCTCATTCAGAAGCTTAAAATGAGCAAGTTATGACCATTTCAATATTTAGGTTTTTCTAACGAAAAACGCTATAACCGGAGTTCTATAACTCCGATGACCATGAAATTTAAACTGGAAGCTCACGTTAACATGTGTAAGATCCTGACAAGATTTGAGAATTTCTGGAGTTAAACTTGAGGTAGCTAATTTCTTAAGGAAATAATTAGAAATTGATTTTTGAAAAATAGTAAATGAATTTTTTAAAATTCTGAGAAAAATATATGTTCATTATGGGACTATATTATGCTAAATCCCAAAAAAATAAATATTTTTGGGACTGATTTGGTATTTTTTATAAAAATGATTTTGTTACGAACATATGAGTTAAATATGTTATGTGAAGTAACAAAGTTGGAAAATGGGATTTTATGGCTTGAAAATCCTATATAAGGTATATGCATATTTTTTATGAGGGATTTAATCATTGGTGATGAAATCTTATGAGTATGGCATTTTGAATGATTAAATGCATTATTTGGTAAAGTGTAAACAATTGAAATAAATTGTTTATAAGTTTAAGAAGTGATTAAAATATTGTTATGATATTAATAATATTAGATTATGAGTGGTTGATAATATTTGAATAAATTTAAAGTCTTTAATATTTATCCTTATTTTCGTTTGATTAATACTTATATCATTGTGTCATCATCCTCATGTATATATTATGTTGAAAGTCATATGTATTTGTAGTGCATAGATGGACTTGGTATGATTATGACCGAGGATTATTCGGTATAATCATGACCGTAATGTTACAAATGATGTGGAAAAAGTCCTCGTTGGTCGTAGTGCATTGATGGGCGGATTTTTGGTATGATTATGGCTATGGATTCTCTTGACCAAGGGTGCAAAGATGAATTGTTTTATGGCATGATCGGGACCAGTTGATGAAAAACACGATTATCTTTGGCCCGTAGTGCATGGATAATTCGTGGTCGTGATACTAAAAGAATATCCTTGGCCTATAGTCTTTGGGATGAATTGATGATGTAGATTAATTATTGAAATTGAGTCTCGTGAATGAAATATTAATTCATAAATGTGATAATAATGAATATCCACGGTAGTAGTCATGGATAATTCATGGATGTGATATTAACGAATATCCTTGGCCAGTAGTGCGTGGGGTGATTCGATGATGTGGATTATTTATTAATTTGAGTCTCGCCGATAAAATATTGATAATAAGCTTTTAAATTCGTAAAAGATAGTAGATATCATGCTCTACTTGACTCTTTTAAAAATACTGATTGTATGTCTTTGGCATTGTAGTGCAAAGATGAATTGTTAATGAATATCTTTGGTAGTAGTGCAAAGATGAATTTATTAGTATGATTATAAGCGGGGATTGTGATTTGGTATAACCATGATTTTTGATGTTTGGTGAAGATAGGTGATGAAAATTATCTTCGTCACAGGTGTAAAAGGAATTCGTAATCACAATTATGATTATGAGTTATTCATATGATTGTGGATGGGAATTGTTGATTGATGTTACGAGGATAAAACATTATTGGTGGACTTTTAACATGGAGAAGATAATAGACACGATGGTCTATTTGACTCTTTTAATGGATTACTCGATTCACCGCTAACTATGGGTTGAAAAGTTTTATCATCTACCATATGTTCTAAACCTCTGATTTATTATTGACAAAAGCTATTGATAATTTAATTATATTTAGTTATGATATTCTTTACTGGGCTAGTTGTGCTCACCCTTTGCTTTACAATTCCTTTCATAGAATAAGAGTGTATTTGGGTCGAAATGGATAATGAGGGAATAGAACGGTGGTCTATAGCTATTGAGGTTCTCCCTAAATAGTATGAAAATAATTTTATTGAGAACTTTAGATAAGTGTGTCATATTGTATACGTCATTTGATATTTAATTTTGGTGAACCGAATAGGGTGAGGCGAACCCAACTTTGGAAAGGTGTTTTGTCACTATCATACAACATGTCCAATGACATACAATCTCGTGTTATCATAAGACAGGGTTGTGCACATCCACTTGCTGAGTATATCTACGAGCACTACCTATATGATCTTTGTAAGACCCCAACTTATTATAAATAAAATTGAATTTTTCCTCTATTCATTATTCTAAATTAATAAGGGTTAATTTGATATAATGCTTTGGTTATGGGTGAAATATGCAAATTTTGCAAATTAAGCAAGTGGTTATAAAATATTCATTTCTGTCGGGGAATATTCGTTTGGTCGTGGAATATTCTTTTTATCGGGGAATATCCGTACGATGGCGTATTCAATTGTGGGCCCCATAACGGAATAATTGTCGGATGAAAAAAATGACAAAGTATGAGTTTTTATGAATAACGGTGTAATGGTTACCGTTAACACTGTTGGGTTACCTAGTAGTTAAAATACAGTAATATGCGTGGTTGCTTGGCAAAAGAAGTACGGTATTGCATAAAGATTGTTGAATTATTGATTCGTAAGTAAGAAGGCCACTACTCAATAATTGTTACGATGAATTCTTTATTCAATATTTTATTTTATTGACTCAATAATTCTTTGCGTTGATAGTTTATATTATTGTTGTTTTAATAATTGTCACTACACAATATTTTCCATTATTAGATCAATAATTCATATTATTTGAATAATATTATTAGATAGCATTATTGACAATGTTTAGAAAGTTCTGTCAAGAAGAGGTTTGGTCACTTAATTGCGCTACTGTAAGGAGAAATCCTTATCGAAAGCCCCTTTTCTCAGGAGCGGCTTTGGTTGTCATAATTGTGATTCTGTAATATTATTTGTGAATAATTAATTATTGATTTATATGATAAGAAAATATTTATTTTATGTGGATATAAATAATAGATTTATTTATTTTATGTGATTATAAATGATGGAATTAATGCTGAGGTGTTTTATCAGTATTTTATCAGAATGGAGGTATTAAAAAGCATCCGTTTGTGGATTTTGGATATTTTATGTTTGGAATTTGGAAAAACTCAAAGCTACAAAGTTGTAGAGAATTCGATTTCGTGTGGAATGGATATAAAATTCATATTTTTTTGATAAACGGGCTATTTTCTATGAATAACTGAAGTTTCGGAAAATAAAATAATTTTTATTAAATTATGGGTGGGACCCACTTTTGTTTTTCACATGTGAAATTTCTTGAATTTCTTCCAAGATGGCTGCCCAAAAATTCAACAAAGCATGCATAGGAATTTTGAATAATAATATTATTATTTTATTATTTAGTCTCCTATGGCGTTATAGCATTTTCCTATATATAGACGCTTAGGTTAGAATTGAAAATCACACCAGAAATAAGTTTTCTTTCTCTCTAGATTATCGAGCGTATTTTTGTGAGTATTTTGATACTTTGAGAGTTGTTGTTCGGTACAAGTTTCCTTCGACTTTCTATCTGATATTCCGATCAGAAGTACCGTTATTTTGAGGTAATGGATATTATTTTCTTTCGAAATGATATTAATTTTTTCAATATCATTATGCCGAAATATTGGTGTGAATTTTTTAATCAAATTTGGAACTTTTTGTGTCGGGGTTACTATTCACGAATACGGCACTATTCACAAAAAAATAAAATTTTTCTTTTTGTCCAAGATGTCTATTTTGACTACTATCTTTGATTGTATCCATGTTTTGATCGTTATTTTTGAATTCTGCTTCACAATTGGTTATTATGAAGTATTATTGATCTTGGATAAACTATTATATGAATCCCTAATATTTGTCCTTCTGTTTCACTGGATTCGTTTTTTTTAAAATATATTTCATCACCTCAGTCTTAAATGATGATATTACTGAATATCTTTGGCCTGTAGTGCAAAGATGAATGATTAACTGATGAATATATTTGGCCGTGGTGCAAAAGATGAGCGGTGTTGAGATGAACATGACCAATTGGTGATATAAATGAATATCTTTGGCACGTAGTGCAAAGATGAATATTTGATTAAAGATGTATATTGATTGTTATTTACGAGGGATAAAATATTGATGATGAACTTTTAAATCTTAGAAGATAGTAGAATTCATTCTCTACGTGACTCTTTTAATGGATTATTGTTTCGGCCATGAATATTAATCTAAAACATGTTATACTATTATATTACATCGATTTTTCCTGTTAAAGACTAATGATAATTTGTTGTATATTATCTTAGTCATAATATTCTTTCTTGGGCTAGTTGAGCTCACCCTTTTCCTTTTGTTCCATTTTTTCTTCTCGATAGGTGAGAACATAGCGAGGATCGAGTTGGGGTATGGAGTGATGGTTCTAGAAAGATGTTTTAGTAGTCCTCACTTTATTTACGTAAAAAATAGTGTATGAATAATTGTAATGAGGACTTATTTGAGTGTTGATATTGTCTGAAGACAATATTTGTATTTAAACTCACGGTATGTGTTGTCGTATTTTTGCACGACAATTGTATTATTGAAGTTGTAGTTTGCTTTACGTACCATGTATTTGGCGACTCGAGAATGGGTGTTGTATACCTATTTTGGGGGTGTCACAGGTTAGTATCAAAGCTTAGGGATATGGTCTCTGGCGGAGATCGGGGAATAGAACTAGGAGGGAGAGATGAGTAAATCCTTATTTAGGGTGCCCTATCTAAGCTTATTTGTTGGTCGGTTATAATATAGGGATATTATGTGATATGTTAATTTGTTTAATTAACCCTTGTTTTATGGCAGTATTTAAGAATGACTGCTGAGAACCTTAACAATGGAGTGTATGAGACTGTGGAACAACCTTTAGTCACAAACTGAGGAGAGCGTGCAGCAGAAGACACTATTCCTCCTCATAAACAACACTTCTAGAAGCAAGCGATGAATGATGGAGCGTTTAGGAGCTTTTTCCGGTTCATGCAAAATCGACGAGGCGACTTCGGTGTACGATGTGGCGCCTAAAAAGTGTACATTCCACCCAACCCATTCACGGTGGCCAAATACATGGTGCGAAATAACTACAACTTGATAATACAAATGTCGTGTGAAATACGACAATACATACTGTGAGTTTAAATACAGATATTGCCGTCTAGACAATATCCACATGCAAATAAATCCCCATCATAATTATTGATACATTATTTTACAAAAATGGTGAGGACTACTAAACAACTCTCTCAGAACCTTCATTCCATACCCCGACTGATCCACGCATGCATGCTCTCACCTCCCGGTGAGAAGAAAATGAAACAACAAGGAAAGGGTGAGCTTAACTCTAGCCCAAGAAAGAATATTATGACTAAGATAATATACTGACAAATTATCGTTAGTCTTCAATGAGGAAAAATCTAATAGAATACAATAGACAACAAGTTTTAGATCAACAAATGCAAATAAAATTGCCAATCCATTAGAAAGTCACGTAGAGAAAGAATATTGTCTTCTAAGGTTTAAAAGTCCATCATCGATATTTTATCCTGTAATAACAATCAATATTCATCTTTGCACTACAGCCAAAGATATTCATTTGTATCACCAGTTGGTCATGTTCATCATCTCAACGCTCTGCTCATCTTCAAGACTACGGGCCAAAGAGATTCATCAGATTTAATCATTCATCTTTGCACTACAGCCAAAGATATTCATCAAGTATCACCATTAAGGGGAGGTGAGGATGATGAAAAACATTTTTAAGAACGAATCGGTGATATAGAAAGACAAATATTAGGGATTCGCATACAATAGTTTATCCAAGATCGATAATACTTCATAATAAACGATTTTGAAGCGAACTCAAAATAACGATCAAAACATGGATACAATCAAAGATAGTAGCCAAAATAGATATCTTGGACAAAAGAAAATTTTCATTTTCGATTGAATAGTCAAGTATTCATGAATATGTTTGATTTCAATAGTTTGGTTGGTTAGAATTCGAATAATGAGTTTTGCTTAGGAATATGAAAACTAACAACCTTACAAAAGCAATCAATTTGGCATGATGAGTAGTTAACCAATCAATCCTAAAATCACATCAAAAGCAAGTATCTTTAAAGAAATAAAATTGATGGGTAATGTGATGGTGCCAACTGAATCAAGCAAGATTTCTAAACAGCGGATGTAATGAAAGTTTTTCTAAGCTGAGTCTCCATAAATAGGTCAAAGTCTAATTTCTCCGTAGTCAAGTTCAAACGCGTTGGAAGCAATGTTAGAAGAGAGATAAAAGAATGGGTAGAACCGCATCCAAGTAAAGGTATAAACTTTGAGAATTTATAATTAACTAACCGTCTTAACCGTTCGAGTTCCTCGCATTTTTATTGAAGGCCACGACAAACGCTCTTCCAAGAACCGTGATTTCGACTTATCAGGAATGACCCTTGGAATCACCACTTCATTAAACTTGGTTTCATTATAGTACAATCTCGAGCGATGTGGCCTTCCTTTCCACAGTTGTAACATACCTTGGAATGTTGTGGACGGTTTAATGATATGTCCCTCCTTCCCGCATTTGTAACTTACTGAGCGGTGGTCTTTCTCTCCTGGAACCCATTCTTCTTGTTGCACCGGCGTCTTCACATGGTCGTTGTTGAATCTCCTCTTTTAAAATCTCCTCAGACTTAAACTTCTTCTATTTTTATGGCCACGATTACACCACGAGTGGTTTACCGCTTTGTTCGTATTCTTCCTCTCTCATTTGGTTATCATCGTTACGATGATACTACAGTTGTGGTCCCTAGGTTGAGTATACTCACTATCTCGCTCTAATAATTGAGCCACATTTACAACATCCGAATATAGAGAAAATTTATGAAATGAAGTATTGACGAATTTCGAGTTTTGAACCCTCGAAAACATACACAGCGTCATCGTTCCTCATTTTCCACCAAATGAGGTCTGAACCAGACAACTCATGAAACTTCGCCTCAGATCGAGACACCGTCGTGTTGTTACGAAGTCTCCGCAAATACGATTCGAAGTCTAATAAACTCTACCTCCTTCATACGCGTTGTTCGCGAATACTTTACGGAAAGTACTTGTCATTGAACGATTCTGAAATCTTTCCCAAGACATATTAAGTGCATCTGGTGAGTACGCTTGCAATTCCACCGATAATCTGCTTCACCCACGAAACATAAAGGTGGCCGAATGGAACCTTACGTTTCTCCGTGCACCCCAAGACATCGAATATCTTGGTAATTTACGAAGTCGTGATAATACAAATGTGTGTGAAATCGACAATACATCTTGTGAGTTTAAATACGGATATATTAGTATAGACAATATCCACCATAAATAAATCCCATCATAATTATTGATACATTTTTACAAAAATGGTGAGGACTACTAAACAACTCTCTACAGAACCTTCGTTTCCATTACCAGGCGAGCTCGATCTGCTTTATACCGCTCTCACGAGAAGAAAATGGAACAACAAGGGAAAGGGTGAGCTCAACTAGCCCGATAAAGAATATTATGACTAAGATAATATACAACAAATTATCGTTAGTCTTCTTGACGGGGAAAAATCTAATAGAATCTGATGATAAACAACAAGTTTTAGATCGACAAAATCGTGAAGCTTGACAATCCATTAGAAGAGTCACGTAGAGAAAGAATTCTCTTGTCTTACAAGGTTTAAAGTCCATCATCGATATTTTATCCTGTAACAACAATCGATATTCATCTTTAATCATACTGAGGCCGAAGATATTCATTTAAATCACCGGTTGGTCGTATTAAATCTCGACACTGTTCATCTTTGCACTACTGGGCCAAAGATATTCATCGATTAATCGTTCATCTTTTTGCACTTCTGAGGCCGAAGATATTCATCAAATATCACCATTAAGAATGAGGATGATGAAAAATATTTTTAGAAGCGAATCCGGTGAGATAGAAGGACAAATATTAGGGATTTCGTACAACGGTTTATCGAGATCGATAATACTTCATAATAAGCGATTTTGAAGCGAGAACTCAAAAATAACGATCAAAACATGGATCTGATCAAAGATAGTAGCCAAAATAGACATCTTGGACAAAAGAAAAATTTTCATTTTTTGATTGAATAGTCTTCGTATTAAGTGAATAGTTATATATCGTGAATAGTCTTAGTATCGTGAATAGTAACCCAGAACACAAAAGATAGAAATTTCACAAAAAACATCTTTCGCGCTTACGTGAATAGTACTCGTGAATAGTAACTTCGTGAATAGTAACTTCGTGAATAGTAACTTCGTGAAATAGTAACTAGTGAATCATAATAGTAAGCGAGCATGAAAAAGTTTCAAATTTGATAAAAAGTTCAACCAATATTTTGGCATAATGATATTGAAGAAAATAATATCATTTGCGAAAGAAATAACATCCTTTACCTCAAAATAATAGTACTTACATTTGATTTTTCGGTATAGTCTTGTGAAACTTCATATAGTATAGCAACACTCAAAGTATACTCACAAGAATAAATTTCGATATATAGAGAGAAAGAGAAAACTTAGTTTACGGTGTGATTTTCAATTCTAACAGCCCTCTATTTATAGGAAAATGTTAGAGCATGAAAGGAGACTAAATTAATAAAATATATTATTATTTATTCAAAATTCCTACCCACATGTTTTGAAAACTCTAGCATGCCTTCTTTGGTCAAAAACATCAGCCACCCATGTATGACAACCACAAAAACGTTTTCTTATATAAAATAATTAAAACTTCCAAAAATCAATTATTTGAACTCGGAACTTGATAATTCATGATAAATAGCCCTTTTATCGAGAAAATTGAATCTCGCGACTTTTTATAGGAAATTCAATTCTCTACAACTGCGAGAAGGAAGTTTTCCAAATTCAAGCAGAAATTATCAGAAATCCATAAATGAAGCGATTTTACGATACATAATCAATTTTTGGTCGAGAATTGTGTCCGCAAACACACAAAACATATATTAAACATTTAATGCCACAAAATACTCTTCCTCCTCATATACTCATATATCCCACATTCATTATAAAAATATCATAGTTAATATATTATTAAAATAATATATTTAAATGAATTATTTTATCGGAAAAAGATAAAATATTAATTTTCAACAATTGTCACATTAAAAATTTTCTCCATCTATATCCACATAAAATCAATATTTTCTTTATCATAAATCAATAATTAATTATTCAAAAATAATATTATAGAATCACATTCTTATGACGGCGGTTTAAGGAAGAGGGGCTTTCGATAAGGATTTCTCTTCTTGGTGGCTTGATTAGGTGACAAACCTCTCCTTGAGGCGAACTTTCTAGACATTGCCAATAATGTTATCGATAATATTATTCAAATAATATGAATTATTGATTTGATAATGGAAAATCTTGTGTAATGTGATTATTGAAACAACGGTGATACAAATATCAGCAGCATGACAATTATTGAATCGATATAATATTGAGCGGTAACTCTTGTAACAATTATTGAGTAGTGCCTTCTTACGTAAGGATCGATAATTCAACAATCTTTGTGCAATCTGGTGTCTTTCTTTGTGCGACCCGCGCGTATTCTTGTATTTTAACCACGAGGGTATTCAGCGATTAATAGCGGTAACAAACTTCTGTAGATTATTTTTAAACAACTTATATTTGTCGTTTTCTTCCTCGATCGCTTTTTTAGTTATGGGGAATTTTTGCATGGCATTGCTTGGTGTCGTAAATGCGAATATTCCCAAGCGATCAGAATATTCCACGACCAAACGAATATTCCCAAACAATGATGAATATTTTATAACCAACTTGCTTATTTTGTAAAATTTGCGCATTTTACCCATAACTAACCACATTAATCAAATCAACCCTTACTTATTTCAAAATAATAAATAAAGGAAATTCCATTTTATTTATAAAAAAAAAAATTGAGGTCTTCTGACCTCCCTCCTTATGAAATTTCGTCCTCGAAATTGGCGTACGATACAGTGTTTGAAAAGTTGAGGATACCTCGCTTTCATTTCTATTTCAACTCGGTCATTTCTTGATAGCATGGTTTCTCCACAAAACTTTAACTTGTGGTATAACCTCGATACATAGGACATCTTTCCTTCGTATCTAATATCTTGGTGGTACCTCTTCGTGCGTTAAGTCTTGATTTATCTAAATGCGGTTCTAACTTTCGATGATGTTATTGAATTCGTCCACATATTTACGTAACATCGATGCGTAAAAAAATGTTATAAACCGCGACATACTTGGTAGTAAAAGCGAGTCTATAGGCCGCGATTTCTACTTTCGATCGAGAATGAATTAATAAATCGAAGGTTTGAGCTTTCTTCTCTTCATTGACTCTTACTTTAGAATAACGCCTTCTTGCACCTTCTTGCTTTATATTCATCGACGGTGTGTAGCTTGGCGGCTTTAACATTATCGATTAAAAGTCGATTCTACTTCGTATATCATCACGTGAGTCCAGAGTCTTTAACTCTATCTTCATCATTTATAAGTTATCTGAGATGAGTCTTTGACAATATCGTACTTTCGTCTTTCGTATCGATCTTTTTACTCAACACGTCATTACCACGTTAAACTTTTCCGGGATGGTATGGTGAACATGTCTTGAAATGAGTCTCTTCTTAAGTTCTTGAAGCTCTTCCACATTCAGGTGCTCCATTCGAATTTTGTATCTCTACTGAGTCAATTTGAGTTAATGGACTAGCGATTTGAGAAAATCTTTCCACGAATCTCAGATAATAACCAACTAAGCCTGAAAGCTCGTATTTAGATTCTTGACTTAGGTTGTTCTCATTTGTAACTCGTATCCCGATCTTGGATATGCGTCACAATGACACTATCGGTTTCTCTTTTGCGAATATGGCGTCCCCTACGGAGAATGCGGCCGGTGTATTCCTGAGGAAGTCGTAAGATAGAGGCTGAGTATCAACTTACATAGTTGGGTTTTAACTCACGAAGTTGATAGGAGCCATTCGATATGAGATTTTAGAAATGGGTTTTGTCTGGGTTCAAAAGTCGATACAAAATTCAATATCACACTTTGGGAGTAGGCGAGAAATTCCTCGGGGAAATCGTCGGGAAATTCCTTTAACAACAAAAATATCATTCAAATCGGCGTATTATTGTTGAGTCCATCCATAACATGGCTAAGAAAGCTTGACATTCGTTTTCAATAAACAAATAGCTTTGTGGTTTGATATGGCGGTGTTTGACTTGATGGTTTGGTTGCTTAAATTGAATAACGGGTTTGCTTAGGAATATGAAAACTATGACCTTACTAAAGCAATCAATTTGGCATGATGAGTAGTTAACGATCGATCCCTAAAATCACATCAAAAGCAAGTATCTTTAAAGAAATAAGATTGACGGTAATGTGATGGTGCCGACTTGAATCAAGCAAGATTTCTAAACAACGGATGTAATGAAAGTTTCTCTATGAGTCTCCATAAATAAATCAAAGTCTAATTTCTCGTAGTCGAGTTCAAGCGTTGGTATAATGAAGAGAGATAAAGAATGGGTAGAAGCAGGGTATCTAGTAAGGTATAAACTTGCAAAATTTATAATTAACTAACCGTGCTAACCGTTCGGGTTCCTCGCATTTTAATGAAGTCACGACAAAAGCGCTCTTCGAGAAGCCGTTGATTTTGACTTATCAGGACGACCCTTGGAATCACCACTTCCATTAAACTTGGTTTTATTTATATAGTACAATCTCGGCGATGTGGCCTTCCTTTCCACGGTTGTAACATACCTTGGAATGTTGTGGGCGTTTTGGTGATATATCCCTCCTCCTTCCGCATTTATAACATCTGAGCGGTGGTCTTTCTCCTCCCTTGGAACCGATTCTTTCTTGTGGTCTTGGCGTCTTCGCATAGTCGTTGTTGAATCTCCTCTTTTAAAATCTCCTCTGGCTCAACTTCTTTATTTTCATGGCCACGATTACCACGAGTAGTTTCAGCCTTTGTCAAGTATTCTTCTCCTCATGGTTGGTTATCATCGTTTCGATGGCTACCACAGTTGTGGTCCCTCGGTTGAGTATACTCATTTATCTCGCTCTAATAATTGAGCCACATTTACAACATCTCGAATATAGAGAAAATTTATGAAATAAGGTATTGGCCGAATTTGGGTTTTAGACCCCTCGAAACATCTCGCGTCATCGTTCCTCATTTTCCACCGAATGAGGTCTGAGCACTGGATAACTCTGCGAACTTTGCCTCGTCTTTGAGACATGCGTCGTATTTGTTACTGCTCGGTCTAATAAACTCCACTTCCTTCGTATAGCCGAATACTTTCGGAAAGTACTTGTCATTGAGCGATTCTGAAATCTTTCCCAAGACATGTTAAGTGCATCTGGTGAGTGCGCTTCTGATTCCCACGATGTGTCTGCTTCACCACGAAACATAAAGGTGGCGAATGGAACCTTACATTCTCCGTGCATCCCAGACATCAAATATCTTGGTAATTTGCTTGATTACGTTTACGCCTTGATCGGATCAGAACTTTCCATGGAAATCTGGTGGTCCCGACTCTTTGAATTGTTTTGGTTGTGACAAGCCGTAGCGTTCTTATCATTTC
The DNA here is from genome assembly GCA_020205605.1 of Panax ginseng. NCBI lineage: Eukaryota > Viridiplantae > Streptophyta > Magnoliopsida > Apiales > Araliaceae > Panax > Panax ginseng. Next base: position 108,210,954 of record CM035144.1, on the reverse strand, counting down.
CACCGTATTTTTTGTACGAGTCTCCTAAATGCGATTTTGCATGAGCGCAAAAAGCTCTAAACATCCATCGTTCATCATTGCTTTCGGTGGCGTTGTTCACGGGAGGAACATTGCCCGACTGTTGTTGCGTTCTCCTCGTTGGTGAGTAAAGGCGTCTCCACGGTCTCATTTACTCCTTTGTTAATATTCTCGGTCGACATTCTCAAATCTTGTCATAAAACAAGGGTTAATTAAACAAATTAACATGTCACATAATATCCTATATTATGACGACCAACAAATAAGCTTAGGTAGGACACCTAGCGAAGGATTTACTCGTCGTCTCTCCCTCTGAGTTACATTCCCGATCTCGCGAGGAGATCGTATCCTAGCTACGATACCAGTGTGGCGCCCCCAAAATAGGTCCATTCCACTGACCCATTACGAGTGCGCCAAATACATGATGCGAAATAACTACAACTTGATAATACAAATGTAGGTGTGAAATACGACAATACATCTTGTGAGTTTAAATCTGAGATATATTAAGTCTGCAGACAATATATCACTGCATAAATAAATCCCCATCATAATTATTGATACATTATTTTACAAAATGGTGAGGACTACTAAACAACTCTCTCTAGAACCTTCATTCCATTACCCAGGCTCGATCTGCTTGTATGTTACCGCCTCACGAGAAGAAAATGGAACAACAAGGAAAAGGGTGAGCTCAACTAGCCCGATAAAGAATATTATGACTAAGATAATATCTGACAAATTATCGTTAGTCTTGACGAGGGAAAAATCTAATAGAATCTGATAGGCTGACAAGTTTTAGATCAACAAATCATCGTGAAAGCAACAATCCATTAGAAAAAGTCGCGTAGAGAAAGAATTCTCTCTTGTCTTACAAGGTTTAAAAAGTCCATCATCGATATTTTATCCTGTAACAACAATCAATAATCGATATTCATCTTTTTACTCGAGGCCGAAGATATTCATTTAAATCACCGGTTGGTCGTATTCATCTCACACACTGTTCATCTTTTACTCTGGGCCAAAGATATTCATCGATTAATCGTTCATCTTTTGCCTTCTGGGCGAAGATATTCATCGAAATATCACCATTAAGAATGAGGATGATGAAAAAATATTTTAGAAGCGAATCGGTGAGATAGAAGGACAAATATTAGGGATTAAGTACAACGGTTTATCGAGATCGATAATACTTCATAATAAGCGATTTTGAAGCGAACTCAAAAATAACGATCAAAACATGGATCTGATCAAAGATAGTAGCCAAAATAGACATCTTGGAAAAAAAAAAAATTTTCATTTTTGATTGAATAGTCTGAATAGTGTGAATAGTATAGTATCGTGAATAGTCTTAGTATCGTGAATAGTAACCCCAAACACAAAAAGATAGAAATTTCACAAAAAATCTTCTTCGCCGTGAATAGTAACTTCGTGAATAGTAACTGAATGAATAGTAACTCGTGAATAGTAACTTCGTGAATAGTAACTCATGAATAGTAACTAATGAATAGTAACCCAGAGCATGAAAAAGTTCAAATTTGATAAAAAGTTCAACAAATATTTTGGCATAATGATATTGAAGAAAATAATATCATTTGCGAAAGAAATAACATCCACTTACCTCAAAATAGCAAGTCTTACATTTTGATTTTCGGTATAGTCTTGTGAAACTTCATATAGTATAGCAACACTCAAAGTATACTCACAAGAATCGCTCGATAATAATAGAGAGAGAAAGAAAACTTAGTTTACGGTGTGATTTTCAATTCTAACAGCCCTATTTATAGGAAAATGTTAGAGCATGAAGAAGGAGACTAAATTAATAAAATATATTATTATTTATTCAAAATTCCTACCCACATGTTTTGAAAACTCTAGCATGCCTTCTTTGGTCAAAAACATCACCACCCACCCATGTGCAACAACCACAAAAACGTTTTTCTTATATAAAATAATTAAAACTTCCAAAAATCAATTATTTGAACTCAAGGAACTTTGATAATTCATGATAAATAGCCCTTTTGTCGGAAAATTGAATCTCGCGACTTTTTTATAGGAAATTCAATTCTCTACAACTTTGCGGAAGGAAGTTTTTCCAAATTCAAGCGAAATTATCGAAATCCATAAATAAAGCGATTTTACGATACATAATCAATTTTTGGTCGAGAATTGTGTCGCAAACACACAAAACATATATTAAACATTTAATGCCACAAAATACTCTACCTCCTCATATACTCATATATCCCACATTCATTATAAAAATATCATAGTTAATATATTATTAAAATAATATATTTAAATGAATTATTTTATCGAGAAAAAGATAAAATATTAATTTTCAACAATTGTCACATTAAAAATTTTCTCCATCTATATCCACATAAAATAAATATCTTTATCATAATAATCAATAATTAATTATTCAAAAATAATATTATAGAATCACATTCTTATGACGAGGCGGTAGTTCAGGGAAAGAGGGCTTTCGATAAGGATTTCTCTTCTTGGGTGGCGTATGATTAGGTGACGAACCTCTCCTTGAAGCGAACTTTCTAGACATTGCCAATAATGTTATCGATAATATTATTCAAATAATATGAATTATTGATTTGATAATGGAAAATCTTGTGTAATGTGATTATTGAAACAACGGTGATACAAATATCAATATGACAATTATTGAATCGATATAATATTGAGCGGTAACTCTTTGTAACAATTATTGAGTAGTGCCTTCTTACGTAAGGATCGATAATTCAACAATCTTATGTGCAATCTGGTGTCTTCTTTGTGCGACCACATATTCTTGTATTTTAACCACGGGTATTCCAGCGATTGTTAGCGGTAACAACTTCTGTAGATTATTTTTAAAACAACTTATATTTGTCGTTTTCTTCTTCCTCGATCGTTTTTAGTTATGGGGCCCACATGCATTTTGCTTGGCTGTGGTAAATACGAATATTCCCAAAGCGATGTCTGAATATTCCACGACAAACGAATATTCTGACAACAATGATGAATATTTTATAACCACTTGCTTATTTTTGTAAAATTTGCGCATTTTACCCATAACTAACCACATTAATCAAATCAACCCTTCTTATTTCAAAATAATAAATAAAGGAAATTCCATTTTATTTATAAAAAAAAAATTAGAGGTCTTCTGACCTCCCTCCTTATGAAATTTCGTCCTCGAAATTGGCGTCGTATACAGTGTTTGAAAAGTTGAGGATACCTCGCTTTCATTTCTATTTCAACTCGGTCATTTCTTGATAGCATGGTTTCTCCTGAAAACTTTAACTTGTGGTATAACCTCGTACATAGGACATGTCTTCGCCGTATCTAATATCTTGGCGGTACCTCTTACGTGCGTTAAGTCTTTAATTTATCTAAATGCGGTTCTAACTTTCGATGATGTTATTGAATTCGTCCACATATTTACGTAACATCGATGCGTAAAAAAAAATGTTATAAAACGCGACATACTTGGTAGTAAAAGCGAGTCTATAGGCCACGATTTCTACTTTCGATCGAGAATGAATTAATAAATCGAAGGTTTGAGCTTTCTTCTCTTCATTGACTCTTACTTCTAGAATAACGCCTTGCTTGCATTCTTCTTTATATTCATCGACGGTGCGTAGCTTGGCGGCTTTAACATTATCGATTAAAAGTCGATTCTACTTCGTATATCATCCGTGAGAGTCACTAGAGTCTTTAACTTTCTATCTTCATCATTTATAAGTTATCTGAGATGAGTCTTTGACAATATCGTACTTTCGTGCTTTCGTATCGATCTTTTTTTTACTCAACACGTCATTTACCACGTTAAACTTTTCGAGGATGGTATGGTGAACATGTCTTGAAATGAGTCTCTTCTTAAGTTCTTGAAGCTCTTCCCACATTCAGTGCTCCATTCGAATTTTGTATCTCTCTGAGTCAATTTGAGTTAATGGACTAGCGATTTGAGAAAATCTTTCCACGAATCTCGATAATAACCAACTAAGCCTAGAAAGCTACGTATTTAGATTCTTGACTTAGGTTTGCTCTCATTTGTAACTCGTATCCCATCTTGGATAGTACGTCACAATGACACACTATCGGTTTCTTCTTGCTTGCGAATATGGCGTCCCTACGAGATGCGGCGGTGTATTCCCAAAGGAAGTCGTAAGATAGAGGCTTGAGTATCAACTTCTATAGTTGGGTTTTTAACTCACGAAGTTCAATAGGAGCCATTCGATATGAGATTTTAGAAATGGGTTTTGTCTGGGTTCAAAGTCGATACAAAATTCAATATCACACTTTGGGAGTAGGCGAAATTCCTCGGGAAATCGTCGGAAATTCACTAACAACAAAATATCATTCAAATCGGCGTATTATTGTTTGAGTCCATAACATGGCTAAGAAAGCTTGACATTAGTTTTCAATAAACAAATAGCTTTGTGGTTTGATATGGCGGTGTTTGACTTGATGGTTTGGTTGCTTAGAATTGAATAACGAGTTTGCTTAGGAATATGAAAACTAATGACCTTACAAAAGCAATCAATTTGGCATGATGAGTAGTTAACCGATCGATCCTAAAATCACATCAAAAGCAAGTATCTTTAAAGAAATAAGATTGACGAGGTAATGTGATGGTGCCTGACTTGAATCAAGCAAGATTTCTAAACAACGGATGTAATGAAAGTTTCTCTAGCAGTCTCCATAAATAAATCAAAGTCTAATTTCTCGTGTAGTCGAGTTCAAGCGTTGGTATGATGAAAGAGATAAAAGAATGGGTAGAAGCCGGTATCTAGTAAGGTATAAAACATGAGAATTTATAATTAACTAACCGTGCTAAACCGTTCGGGTTTCTCGCATTTAATGAAGTCACGACAAAGCGCTCTTCGAAGCATTGATTTTGACTTATCAGGGATGACCCTTGGAATCACCACTTCCATTAAACTTGGTTTATTTATATAAGTACAATCTCGGCGATGTGGCCTTCCTTTCCACGGTTATAACATACCTTGGAATGTTGTGGGCAGTTTGGTGATATGTCCCTCCTTCCGCATTTGTAACATCTGAGCGGTGGTCTTTCTCCTCCCTTGGAACCGATTCTTCTTGTTGATCTTCTTGGCGTCTTCACATAGTCGTTGTTGAATCTCCTCTTTTAAAATCTCCTTGATTTCGCTTCTTTATTTTCATGGCCACGATTACCACACGGAGTGGTTACAGCCTTTTAATAAAGTATTCTTTCCTCCTCATTTGGTTATCATCGTTACGATGACTACCACAGTTGTGGTCCCTCGGTTGAGTATACTCCTTTATCTCGCTCTAATAATTGAGCCACATTTACAACATCTCGAATATAGAGAAAATTTATGAGAAATGAGGTATTGGCGAATTTGGGTTTTGAACCCCTCGAAACATCTGGCGTCATCGTTCCTCATTTTCCACCGAATGAGGTCTGAGAACTGGACAACTCATGAACTTTGCCTCGTCTTTGAGACGTCGTATTGTTACTGCTCGAGTCTAATAAACTCACTTCCTTCGTATAATGAATACTTTCGGGAAGTACTTGTCATTGAGAGAGTTCTGAAATCTTTCCCAAGACATGTTGAGTGCATCATCTGGTGAGTGCGCTTCACTGATTCCCACCGATGTCTGCTTCACCACGAAACATAAAGGTGGCGAATGGAACATACATTCCTCCGTGCATCCCAAGACATCAAATATCTTGGTAATTTGCTTGACCCACGTTTACGCCTTGATCGGATCAAACTTTCCATGGAAATCTGGTGGTCCGACTCTTTGAATTGTTTGGTTGTGACAAGAATAGCGCGTTTTATCATTTCACACCGTATTTTGTACACGAGTCTCCCTAAATGCGATTTTGCATGAGCTGCAAAAAGCTCTAAACATTCCATCGTTCATCATTTGCTTTCGGTGGCGTTGTTCACGGGAGGAACATTGCCCGACTGTTTGCGTTTCTCCTCGTTGGTGAGTCTAAAGGCGTCTCCACGGTCTCATTTACTCCTTTGTTAATATTCTCGGTCGACATTCTCAAATCTTGTCATAAAACAAGGGTTAATTAAACAAATTAACATGTCACATAATATCCTATATTATGACTGACCAACAAATAAGCTTAGGTAGGACACCTTTAGCGAAGGATTTTTCGTCTCTCCCCTCAGTTACATTCCCGATCTCATGGAGATCATATCCTAGCTACGATACCATTGTGGCGCCCCAAAATAGGTCCATTCCACCTGACCCATTACGAGTGCGCCAAATACATGATGCGAAATAACTACAACTTGATAATACAAATGTAGGTGTGAAATACGACAATACATCTTAATGAGTTTAAATCTGAGATATTTAAAATGCAAGACAATATCCACGCATAAATAAATCCCCATCATAATTATTGATACATTATTTTACAAAAATGGTGAGGACTACTAAACAACTCTCTCTAGAACCTTCATTCCATACCCAGGCTCGATCTGCTTGTGTTACCACCTCACGAGAAGAAAATGGAACAACAAGGAAAAGGGTGAGCTCAACTAGCCCGATAAAGAATATTATGACTAAGATAATATCTGACAAATTATCGTTAGTCTTGACGAGGAAAAATCTAATAGAATCTGATAGACTGACAAGTTTTAGATCAACAAATGCGTGAAGCAACAATCCATTAGAAGAGTCACGTAGAGAAAGAATTCTCATCTTACTAAGGTTTAAAAGTCCATCATCGATATTTTATCCACTGTAACAACAATCGATATTCATCATCTTTTGCACTCTGGGCCGAAGATATTCATTTAAATCACCGGTTGGTCGTATTAAATCTCAACACTTTTGTTCATCTTTTTGCACTTCTGGGGCAAAGATATTCATCGATTAATCGTTCATTTTTGCACTTCTGAGGCCGAAGATATTCATCAAAATATCACCATTAAGAATGAGAGGATGATGAAAAATATTTTTAGAAGCGAATCGGTGAGATAGAAGGACAAATATTAGGGATTAAAGTACAGCGGTTTATCAAGATCGATAATACTTCATAATAAGCGATTTTGAGCTGAACTCAAAAATAACGATCAAAACATGGATCTGATCAAAGATAGTAGCCAAAATAGACATCTTGACAAAAAGAAAAATTTTCATTTTTGGTGAGGTGAATAGTCTTCGTATTTGAATGAATAGTGTGAATAGTATCGTGAATAGTCTTAGTATCGTGAATAGTAACCCAAACACAAAAGATAGAAATTTCAAAAAAAACATCTTCTGAACGTGAATGAATAATAACTCGTGAATAGTAACTTCGTGAATAGTAACTTCATGAATAGTAACTTCGTGAATAGTAACTCATGAATAGTAACCCAGAGCATGAAAAAAGTTCAAATTTGATAAAAAGTTCAACCAATATTTTGGCATAATGATATTGAAGAAAATAATATCATTTGCGAAAGAAATAACATCCACTTACCAAAAAATATAGTACTTACATTTGAATTTTCGGTATAGTCTTTGTGAAACTTCATATAGTATAGCAACACTCAAAGTATACTCACAAGAATCGCTCGATAATAGAGAGAAAGAGAAAACTTAGTTTACGGTGTGATTTTCAATTCTAACAGCCCTCTATTTATAGGAAAATGTTAGAGCATGAAAAGGAGACTAAATTAATAAAATATATTATTATTTATTCAAAATTCCTACCCACATGTTTTGAAAACTCTAGCATGCCTTCTTTGGTCAAAAACATCACCACCCATGTGCCAACAACCACAAAAACGTTTTTCTTATATAAAATAATTAAAACTTCCAAAAATCAATTATTTGAACTCAGGAACTTCAATAATTCATGATGATAAATAGCCCTTTTGTCGGAAAATTTGAATCTCGCGATTTTTTATAGGAAATTCAATTCTCTACAACTTTACGGAAGGAAGTTTTCCAAATTCAAGCGAAATTATCAGAAATCCATAAAAAAGCGATTTTACGATACATAATCAATTTTTTGGTCGAGAATTGTGTGTCGCAAACACACAAAACATATATTAAACATTTAATGCCACAAAATACTCTACCTCCTCATATACTCATATATCCCACATTCATTATAAAAATATCATAGTTAATATATTATTAAAATAATATATTTAAATGAATTATTTTATCGAGAAAAAGATAAAATATTAATTTTCAACAATTGTCACATTAAAAATTTTCTCCATCTATATCCACATAAAATCAATATTTTCTTTATCATAATAATCAATAATTAATTATTTAAAAATAATATTATAGAATCACATTCTTATGACGGCGGTTCGAGGGAAGAGGGGGCTTTCGATAAGGATTTCTCACTTCTTGGTAGCGCTTGATTAGGTGACCGAACCTCTCCTTGAGGCGAACTTTCTAGACATTGCCAATAATGTTATCGATAATATTATTCAAATAATATGAATTATTGATTTGATAATGGAAAATCTTGTGTAATGACAATTATTGAAACAACGGTGATACCAAATATCAATATGACAATTATTGAATCGATATAATATTGAGCGGTAACTCTTTGTAACAATTATTGAGTAGTAGTGCTTCTTACGTAAGGATCGATAATTCAACAATCTTTATGCAATCTGGTGTCTTTCTTGTGCATTTGACCACGCATATTCTTGTATTTTAACCACCGGGTATTCAGCGATTATATGGTAACAACTCTGTAGATTATTTTTAAACAACTTATATTTTTGTCGTTTTCTTCCTCGATCGAAATTTTTTAGTTATGGGGCCCTACATGGGCTTGGCAGGTAAATGCGAATATTCACAAGCGGTCTGAATATTCCACGACCAACGAATATTCCCAAACAACAATGAATATTTTATAACCACTTGCTTTATTTTGTAAAATTTAGCATTTTACCCATAACTAACCACATTAATCAAATCAACCCTACTTATTTCAAAATAATAAATAAAGGAAATTCCATTTTATTTATAATCGAGACGAAGGAACGATGACGCGGATGTTTACGAGAGGTCTAAAACACGAGATTCGTCAATACCTTATCTCTCATAAATTTTCTTTGTATTCGAGATGTTGTCAATGAGGGCTCAATTATTTAGAGAGATAATAATGAGCATACTCAACCGAGGGACCACAACCGAGTCATACCAGTGGACAAAGCGGTCATTAGAACGATGATAAACCAACGAGGAGGAAAAATACGGACAAAGCGGTAACCCTTTCGGGTGGTAATCATGACCATGATAATAGGAGAGGTGAGTCAAGTGAAAATTTTTGGAAAAGAAGATTCAACAATGACGGAAGACATCGGCGAACAAAGTACCAAAGACCAACAACAAATTCTAGGGAGGAGAACGACCGCCGGTTAGATGTTACAAATCACGGGAAAGAGGGACATATCATTCAAAGCGCCCACAACAATCCAAGGTATGTTATAATTATGGAAAGGAAGGACATATCGCTCGAGATTGTACTATAGCGAAACCAAGTTCAGCGGGGATGGTGACTCCAAAATCTACCCCGGATAAGTCAAAATCAGCTGTACCTAGAAGAGCCTTTGTCGTGACTGGCCAAAACGTGAGGAACCCAAACGAGGTGATCACGGGTAAGCTTAATCTTGAACTCTTGCGAAGTTTATACCTTACTGAATCTTGGGGTTCTACCCATTCTTTTATCTCTCCACCGCTTGTGCTCAATGTTTAAACTTGACTCCGGAGAAATTGGACTTTGACTTATCTGTTAAAACTCCGTTGGGTGAAACCTTCATTAAATCTACAGTTTATAAATCTTGCATGATCCAAGTTGGCACTATCACATTACCTGTTGATCTTATCTCTTTAAAGATACTTGCTTTTGATGTGATTTTAGGAATTGATTGGTTAACCACTCATCATGCCAAAATTGATTGTTTTCGTAAGGTTGTTAGTTTTCATATTCCTAACCAACCTATTATGCGAATTCAAGCAACTAAACCACTAAAATCAGTCACTGTCATATCAAGCCACAAAGTTATTCATTTATTGAAAGACGGATGTCAAGCTTTCTTAGCCCATGTTATGAATTTGAATAAAGACAAGTCAGATTTGGATAATATTTCTATTGTTAGAGAATTTCCTGATGTATTTCCTGAAGAACTTCCCGGTCTACCCCCAGAACGTGATGTTGAATTCTTTATTGACCTTGAACCGAGAACAAAACCCATTTCTAAAACCCTATATCGAATGGCTCCTATTAAACTTCAGGAGTTAAAAGTCCAACTACAGGAGTTATTAGACATCGGTTTCATTCAATCTAGTACATCTCCTTGGGGTGCTCTGTTTTATTAAGTAAAGAAGAAAGACGGAGCATGCGATTTTGTATTAACTTCGAGAACTGAACCATGTCACCATCAAGAATAGGTATCCATTACCTCGCATTGATGACTGTTTAACCCGATTACAAGGAGCACAATTTTTTCAAAGATCGATCTTCGTTCGGATATCATCAAATTTGAAGATTAAAAGCGAGGATATTCAAAGAGGCGCCTTGAGAACTCCGATGACGACATTATGAATTCTTAGTCATGTCTTTTAGATTGACTAATGCTCCAAATTGCTTTCATGGATATGATGAACCGTATATTCAAGGAATATTTGGATCGGTTCGTTGTTGTCTTTATTGATGACATCCTCATCTATTCCAAAAAGTGAAGATCATGAGCACTATTTAAAGTCGATACTTGAAAGGCTTCATGAAAACAAGCTTTATGCCAAGTTAAGAAATGCGAGTTCCGGCTTTGAGGAAGTAGCATTCCTTGGGCATGTGGTGTCAAAACATGGAGTATCTATTGACCCGTGAAGATTGAAGCAATCTAAAGTTGGGAGCAAAAAGTTTCGGTGAGTCAAGCGTAACTTTCGGGGCTTAAATTGGTTATTATCGGAGATTCAGTGGAAGGATTTTCTCGAATCACTACTCCATTAACTCAGTTCACTCGGAAAGATACAAAATTCGTATGGAGCGAAGAATGCGAGAAGAGTTTCAAGAGCTTAAGAAGACTCATTTAAGACTGTTACCGCAATACCATCCGGTTCGGAAGGATTTGTTATCTACAAATGATGCTTCAGCAAAAAGGGTTAGTGTGACGCCCCCAAAATAGGTATACATCACCTATTCTGAGTCGTCAAATACATGGTACAGAATACAAATACAATCTTAATTATACAACAAGAGAGCTGTGAGTTTAAATACAAATACTGTCTTCTAGACAATACTCACTCTCAGAATAAGTCCTCATTACATTTATTATCACACTATTTAACAGAATAGTGAGGACTACTAATGCTATCATCTGGACTGTCAATCTATTCCCCAACTCGTCCCAGCTATATTCTCATTTCCTGAAGAGAACAGTGAAGAAAGGGTGAACTCAACTAGCCTAGTAAGAAATATTATGACTAAGATAATGCAGAATAAATTATCATTAGTCCTCAACAATGTTAAACTGATAAAATACAGTAGACATCAAGTTTAACTGCAGCAGAACAAGCAATCTATTAAAAGAGTCAAGTAGATAATAAAATCTACTATCTTTTATGATTTAAAACGTTTTCATCAATTTTTATAGCTGAGACTCAGCTTAATAAAAATCCACATCATCCCTACACTACGACCAAGGATATTTTAGGGTCACGACCACGAATTATCCATGCACTACGGGCCAAGGATATTCGTGTATTCATCAATGGTCATGATCGTGCATAATAAGCGTCCATCAATGCACCACGGGCCAATGAGGACTTTTACCACATCATTTGTAACATTACGGTCATGATTATCTTGAATAATCCTCGGTCATAATCATACCAAGTCCATCTATACACCTACAGCCATGTAGATGACTTTAAAAAATATATAAACATGAGGATGATGACAATAAGAATTCAATAAAACAAGTTCACGAATTAAATTATCCGAAACTAATAACATCCAAATTGTCAACGTGATACTTTTTTGTAGAGTAAAATTATAGAATGCTTAGAAGAATATTTCCATGAAAAGAAGATGGATGACGGCTTGAAATATCAATGATATTCCACTAATTTCATGGAGTATAGAAGTTCAAAACTTTAACTTGTTGAGTATAATAAAGAATGGAATAACAAAAGAAATCACCATGCATGCAGATACTCCAGATGTAGGCAGGATATTCCAACGTAATAATAAGTAGCGGAACGGTCAGGTGTAAAACACATGCAGGCAGGATATTCCAAATGTAATAATAAAAGCGGAACCAAGTGCGGTGTAAAAACATGAGATAGGATATTCCAGCCAGAATAATAAAAGGCGGAACGGTGTCCTAGGTGTAAAAACACATGCATGAGGATATTCCAAACCAATAATAAAGAATGGAATAACATAAGGATTTCACCAGTATAGGGTATCTGGCGTGATATGAGTTATGTATAGGGTATCTGGCAGATCTCTGAGTTATTCATTCCAAGAATAATAAAGAATGGAATAACATAAGGATTTCACCAAGTATAGGGGTATCTGTCAGCGTATACAAGTTATGTATAGGGTATGCCATATATACTGAGTTATTCCAATGACAGAATAATAAAGAATGGAATAACAAAAGTTCTCTTCATGAATAAGAAAGAATAACACCCCTTTACGGGTACAACAAATAATATTCCTTACCGTAAAAGACACTGGATATCGAAGTAGTGAAGTGGCAGAACACTCTTCTTCTTTCTCTCTATAATTTCTCTCTCTAGAGTTTCAGTGAATTCGTAAGAAATAATGAAGGAATAAGCTTCTATTTATAGAAAAACTGAGAGTGGTTCTTGGTCTTAACGACAAAATGACTCTTGGTAATATTGAAGAGACAACTAATATTTGCGAAGGGGTAATTAACTCTTGGAACACCGAAGAGGCAAATAACTCTTGGTAATATTGAAGAGACAACTACAATTTACGAAGGGGTAATTAACCCTTGGAACACCGAAGAGGCAAATAACTCTTGATAATATTGAAGAGACAACTACTATTTATGAAGGGGCAATTAACCATTGGTAATATTGAAGGGACAAGTTACTATTAAGACTTTAAATCAACGATCCATATTGATTTACTATTATAATTTCAACCAATGACGTAAAAATTAAAGCACATCTCCTCATGGAATAATATTGTACCCAAATACCGAGTGAACAATACTAGAGTGAATAGTAATCGGGTGAATAGTAACTCATGAATAGTAACTCGTAAATAGTAACTTGTGAATAGTAACTCATGAATAATAACTCGTGAACAGTAACTCATGAATAGTAACTCGTGAATAGTACTCCGACACGAAAAGTGTCCCGAATACCCAATTGAACAATATAACCTCCAGACATTAATTATTATCCAAATAGATGTCGATTTCTACTAACACAAATAATCCCAACACAATGAAACTATAAAACTCATCTTTAATCAACACGAACTTATTCATCATTAATATTATAACTCATAATATTTAGCAATCAGGTTGTTCCCAGGAAAGAGGGGGCTTTCCAATAAGGATTTCTCCTATTGGGCGCGCAATTAGGTGACCAAACCTCTCCTTGATGTAACTTCAGACATTGTAAATATTGCAATTTAATAATATGAATAACTTTGTCGTCTCAATTATTAATTTAATAAAATAACATATTATCGCAGATGATATCTTGTGACAATAATCGAATCAATAATATGATAGATATGATGCAACAACCATCAGAGTAATAATGCGGTGTAATCGAGTGACTTATCACTTAAGCATCAATAATCAATATCGTGTAGCTACTTATGCAACCACGCCAGACATCATTCTTTACTTTTTACTAAGGGTAGTTCAACAAAGATAATAACAGTAAAACCTCCGTCGTTATTTTCATAAAATATTTTTGTCGTTTTTCTAACTACTTGATTAAGCTTCCATTATGGGGTCCACTAATGATTGTGTCGTCGCATTTAATATTCCCCGACAAAAAGAATATTCCCCGAACCAATCGAATATTTATAACAACTTGCATACTTTACAAAATTTTTAAATACTACCCACAACTATAACATTATATCAAATCCACACCATAATATTTAAAAAAATATTTCAAAAAAATTAAATATTTATTCATAAAATATGGGGTCTCACAGTTAGGATGTGTTCTCATGCAACATGGGAAATTCATAGCCTATGCCTTGAGACAACTCAAAGAATATGAGAGGAATTATCCTACTCATGATCTGGAGTTGGCAGCAGTCGTATTCGCGTTGAAAATTTGGAGACACTACTTATATGGGGAGAAAGTGGAGATTTATACGGACCATAAAAGCCTCAAATATTTCTTCACTAAAAAAGAACTTAACATGCGACAACGACGTTGGCTTGAGCTGTTGAAAGATTACGATCACACTATTCAATATCATCCCGAAAAGCGAACGTAATAAATTTGATTTATTGAGTAGAAGATCATATGCAAGTACGAGTGCAATATTGTCAACGCAAAGGCCCATTTTTTATGACTTGCAAAGGATGGAGATATAATTAAAGACTCCAGGGACCCACGTGATGATGTAAAATATACGAGTAGAACCGACTTTAATCGATAAAGTTAAAGCTTCTCAAGCTACGTGCACGGGGGTGCGCGTATGAAGAAGAAATTCTGAAGGTACTATCCTAAGCAAGAATCGATGAAGAATGAATACTTAGAGTCAACTCTAGACTTTGCGTTGCTAACAATTCTGACTTGAAGCATAGAATCATGATGGAGGCACACAACACCCCGTTTGCAATCCATCTTGGGAGTACCAAAATGTATCATGATATTCGACACACATTTTGGTGGAACAATATGAAGAGAGAGATCGCGGAGTTTATCTCGAGGTGTTTAACTTGTCAACGTGTAAAGGAGGAGCATCAAGTACCAAAAGGTCCATTGCAACCACTTGAGATTCCGGAATGGAAGTGGGAACACATTACTATGGATTTCGTTCACGGGTCTTCCCAAGGTTTCTCAAGGTATAGATGCGATTTGGGTTATTGTTGATAGATTAACCAAGTCTCATTTCTTCGCTTATACGTGAGACTTATTCCTTGAACGTCTTGCTCAGCAGTATATGCGTGAATGAGATTGTGTGATTGCATGGCATGCCAAGATCCATAGTTTTGGATCGTGACCCAAGATTTACTTCAAGATTTTGGGTTAGCCTCTGAAAGCTATGGGCACAGATTTCTGATTGATTGGCCAAAGATATCATCCTCAAACGGACGGACAATCAGAGAGGACTATTCAAACTCTTGAAGATCTATTAAGACTATGTGTCCTAGACTTCAAAGGGAGTTGGGATAAGTATTTACCATTGGTGGAATTCTCCTACAACAACAGTTATCAAACAAGTATAGGCATGGCTCCATTTGAGGCATTGTATGGACGAAAGTGTCGTTCTCTAGTATGCTGGGACGAGGTGGATGAAGCAACTTTGTTGGGACCGGAATTGGTACGCATGACTATAGAAAAGATCCAAATGATTCGACAACGTATTCAAACCTCACAGGATCGACAAAAGAGTTATGCTGATCTTCATCGAAAGGACGTGGAATTTAATATTGGGGATCATGTATTGTTACGTATTGCTCCATGAAAGGGAGTTACAAGATTTGGAAAGAGAGGAAAGCTCAATCCAAGATTTGTTGGTCCATTTGAGATTCTTGACCAAATAGGAAATGTGGCCTATAGACTCGCATTACCTCCAAACCTGTCTCGTGTTCATAATGTTTTTCACATATCTATCTGCGTCAAATATGTGAAAGACCGAACCACATTATTGAAAGTTAGAACCAGACGAGATAGCCAAAGATTTAACGATCACGAGGAGGTACTGTTAAGATTTTGGATAGGAAGAAAAGCATGTCCTACGCACCAAGGTTATACCACAAGTTAAGGTTTTGTGGAGGAACCATCTTTATTGAAGAAATGACACAGGAGTTGGAATCGAGAAATGAAAGCGAGGTACCCTCACCTTTTCAAACACCAGTACGTCACGTCAATTTCGAGGACGAAATTTTATAAGGAGGGGAGGTTGTAAGACCCCAACTTATTATAAATAAATTTGAATTTTTCCTCTATTCATTATTCTAAATTAATAAGGGTTAATTTGATATAATGTTTTGGTTATGGGTGAAATATGCAAATTTTGCAAATTAAGCAAGTGGTTATAAAATATTCATTTCTGTCGGGGAATATTTGTTTGGTCGTAGAATATTCTTTTTATTGGGGAATATCCGTATGACGGCGCTGTCAATTGTGGGCCCCATAACGGAATAACTGTCGAATGAAGAAAATGACATAGTATGAGTTTTTATGAATAATAGTGTAATGGTTACCGTTAACACTGTTGGGTTACCTGATGGTTAAAATAGAGTAATATGTGTGGTCAGCATAAAGAAGATACTCAGATTGTACATACAAAGATTGTTGAATTATTGATTCGTAAGTAAGAAGGCACTACTCAATAATTGTTACAAAGATTTCATCATTCAATATTTTATTTTATTGATTCAATAATTGCTGCGTTGATAGTTTATATTATTGTTGTTTCAATAATTGTCACTACACAATATTTTCTATTCTCAGATCAATAATTCATATTATTTGATTAATATTATTAGATAACATTATTGGCAATGTCTAGAAAGTTCTATCAAGGAGAGGTTTGGCCACCTAATTGCGCACCAGTAAGGAGAAATCCTTATTGGAAAGCCCTTCTTTCCTGGTAACGGCCTGGTTGTCATAATTGTGATTTTGTAATATTATCTGTGAATAATTAATTATTGATTTATATGATAAGGAAATATTTATTTGATGTGGATATAAATAATGGATTTATTTATTTTATGTGGTTATAAATAATAGATTAATGCTGAGGTGTTTTATCAGTATTTTATCGGAATGGAGGTTAGTAAAAAGCACCCGTTTGTAGATTTTGGATATTTTATGTTTGGAATTTGGAAAAACTCAAAGCTACAAAGTTGTAGAGAATTCAATTTCGTGTGGAATGGATATAAAATTCGTATTTTTTTGATAAACGGGCTATTTTCTCTGAATTACTGAAGTTTTGGAAAATAAAATATTTTTTATTAAATTATGGGTAGGACCCACTTTTGTTTTAACACATGTGGGCTGCTGAATTTCTTCCAAGATGGCTGCCCAAAAATTCAACAAAGCATGCATAGGAATTTTGAATAATAATATTATTATTTTATTATTTAGTCTCCTATGGCGTTATAAAGATTTTCCTATAAATAGTATCG
Organism: Panax ginseng; assembly: GCA_020205605.1. Lineage (NCBI taxonomy): Eukaryota > Viridiplantae > Streptophyta > Magnoliopsida > Apiales > Araliaceae > Panax > Panax ginseng. The sequence continues at coordinate 108,193,588 of CM035144.1, read as the reverse complement.
CTTAGGTTAGAATTGAAAATCACACCGTAAAACAAGTTTTCTTTCTCTCTAGATTATCGAGCGTATTTTTGTGAGTATTTTGATACTTTGAGAGTTGTTGTTCGGTACAAGTTTCCTTCGACTTTCTATCTGATATTCCGATCAGAAGTACCATTATTTTGAGGTAAGAGATATTATTTTCTTTCGAAATGATATTAATTTTTTTAATATCATTATGCCAAAATATTGGTGTGAATTTTTTAATCAAATTTAGAAATTTTGTGTCGAGTTACTTATTCACGATACTAAGATTTATTCACGATACTAAGACTATTCACTTAATACTAAGACTATTCACAAAAAATGAAAATTTTTCTTTTGTCCAAGATGTCTATTTTGGCTACTATCTTTGATTGTATCCATGTTTTGATCGTTATTTTTGAATTCTTGCTTCACAATTGGTTATTATGAAGTATTATGGATCTTGGATAAACTGTTATACTTAATCCCTAATATTTGTCCTTACGTTTCCTTTCAATTCATTTTTTAAAATATTTTTCATCATCCTCGGTCTTAAATGATGATATTCTTGAATATCTTTGGCTCGTGTAGTGCAAAGATGAATGATTAATCGATGAATATATTTGGCCCAGTAGTGCAAAGATGAAGCAGTGTTGAGATGAACATGACCAATTTGGTGATATAAATGAATATCTTTGGCTTGTAGTGCAAAAGATGAATATTTGATTAAAGATGTATATTGATTGTTATTGTTGTGGATAAAATATTGATGATAAACTTTTAAATCTTAGAAGATAGTAGAATTCATTCTCTACGTGACTCTTCTAATGAATTGTTGTTTCATTCACGTAATATTGATCTAAAACTTGTTGTCTATTATATTCTATCGATTTTTCCTGTTGAAGACTAATGATAATTTGTTGTATATTATCTTAGTCATAATATTCTTTATCGGGCTAGTTGAGCTCACCCTTTTCTTTTTGTTCCATTTTTTTCTCAAGAGGTGAGAACATAAGCAGGATCGAGTCAAAATGGAGTGATGGTTCTAGAAAGATGTTTTAGCAGTGATTCCTCACTATTTACGTAAAATAGTGTATGAATAATTGTAATGAAGACTTATTTGAGTGGTTATATTATCAGAAGACAATAGTTGTATTTAAACTCAAAGATGTGTGTATGTCGTATTTTATTTTTACACAATTGTATTATTGAAGTTGTAGTTTGCTTTTACGTACCATGTATTTGGCGACTCGTAATGGGTGTTGTATACCTATTTTGGGGGCGTCACAATCTTGGAGTTTATTTGAAATATAATTTTTACTTGGAGACAGTGGAGATAGTTATATGTCGTAAGAAGACTCATCATTGGAAAGGAACATGATAGTAATCTTTTCATTTTTCTTTCGGGGTCTATTGAATCAACCAAGGATAATTCTATGGACATATGATATCTATCATAACTTAGATTCATGGCCTCTCCTATACGAAGGTTTCTTGAGCACTTCCTAAAGATTTTAATTTCTAAAACAGTTTTTTGATTGTACTTTTATGTAAAGTACCATTGTAAAGTTGTGGTCAAGGCACCATGAGAGTTACATACATTTGTATTAAAACTCATAGTATACCTGTCGTCGTATTCTGTACGATAGTTCAACAGTTGTATAAATAAAGTTTGTATTTGATTTTTATAGTGTGATATCTGGCGATTCAAAATGGGTGATGTATACCTATTTTGGGGGCGTCACACACAAGGTATCGATGTTATGTATCTAAAATCCATTGTCTTTCGTTCTTTAATTTTACTTTACTATCTCTATTTAATAATTTTGAACCATGTGGGGATTGTTGGTTGTGCTTCAAAATTCTTAGTTTTGGCAAAGTCCCAAATTGCTTATTTTGAGTACCTTTCATGTGTATATTAGTATTTTTTAAGTTGGGCTTAGTAACATGATTGATGAAAAAGGGTTGGCTCGCGCACATGAAGATGACTAAGGAATTGAGCATGGCCAAGCTTGGATCTTGGACTTCTGGATAGAAAACTTTAGTGCGTGTGTGCGCGCATTACGCCGCGCAAGGGGGTGCCGATCCGGTCGATTATGCCTTGCGGGTGCACCCAGGTAACCCATTGTTTTGCTAAAATCCCTAAACGTTTTTTATTTACTTGAGCCGCAATCATAGTCCAACGTTCAGAACATTGCACGCAATTGGAGGTTTCACCGTTGAATCTTGGAGGGTGACCGTCGAGAGCCCATCTGTACTTTAGTGCGTGTGTGCGCGCATTATGCCCGCGCAAGTGAGTGTCGATCCGGTCGATTATACCTTGCGAGTGCACCCAGGTAACCCATTGTTTTGCTAAAATTCCTAAACGTTTTTTTATTTACTTGAGTCGCAACCCTATTCTAACGTTCAGAACGTTGCACGCAATTGGAGGTTTCACCGTTGAATCTTGGAGGGTGACCGTCGGGAGCCCATCTGTACATGAGATTATACCCTATGGAGGCGGAATCACTTTTTAGGACAGTAGGAATAAATAACTTTATCTTTTTTCTTGATTGATTGAGTAAAGATTCCTAGGAGGCCACTAATGTGACCATAAAGTAATAATACTGTTCTTGGCAGAACAATTACAATCTCGTCTTTCGATTTGATTTTGAGAAATGATGAAAAACGACTTTAGGAGCTTAGACATGTAATGAAAAAGAAAAAGAAGAAGAAGATGAAACTAATGAATACAATGATGTTTTAAAATTTTGAGAAAGTGTTAAAGACATTTTTGCCCTTACAAATATGGACCAGGTCAAAATATTGTTGGGTTTTGGTGAAATTGGGTAAAAGGAACGGAAACGCCAAAAATGTTACTTTAAAGACCTAACTGACAAAAAATAAACTTTAGAGACGACTTTAAAAGTGAATGACAACTTGTAAGGACAAAAATGTCATTCAACCAAAATATAATCATAAGAAATTATGTCGAAATTAGTACCACTTCAAATTTTCATAAATTTAAAAATATAAATAAATAAATGTAGTTTTTAATTATAAAATTGATCACTTTGATAAAAAAAAACAAATTAAGTCAATTTTTGAGAGACAAAAAAAGTATTATAATTTTATAAGTTGATGGAGGACATTTAAAAAAAGATAAGTCGAGTTAATTATGAGTAGAATCTAAATGACTGAAACTCTAGTCTAGTCTAATGAATAAATCTTTAATAAAATTTGTAAACTATTATAACATTAACTTCGAAACACAACAAAATATAAAGGTATGGTAATAATATATATTATTTAGATTCTACGCTATAGCGACGACAAAATCGTCATTTATAGCGTAAAAATCTAAATAAACACAACTATAACAATGGCAAAATTGTCATTTATAGTCATTTTTAAGTTAGAAGTAGACTATAATATATATATATATATATATATATATATATATATATATATATATATATATATATATATATATATATATATATATATATATATATATGGAGATGGTCCATATCTTACATTAACAATTGACATTATTCCAGCTAACCCCTCTCCTGTTGTCCAATAGAAGATTTAAGGGGCTCGGTTGGAGCCAGTGGCTACTCCTCCTAGCGATCAGCTAGTGGCCACCCAAATTCTTTTATGTTATCGCCATTATTCCAAATTCAGTGTTTGACCGTCGCATTAGATGGAGTAGCGGCCAAAATAAAAGAATTTAGCTTAATCATGGACTTAAAATAGTTATAATTTAAATTTAAAAAATATAGCTAATTAATACTCCACTCGCTAATTGGTTCACAAATATAAAGAATTATAAAATGATTAATAGACTAATATAAGGAAAAGTAATTGAATAGGTAATTTGGGAGTAGTAGTTGAATACGTAATTTATTTGAGTATGAATATAATATAAACTCAATCACTATTTTCTATTTATAATTAAAAATTATAAGGCGATAATAAGTACTTATTCTTATACATACTTATTTTATTAATTAATATTATTGATAATCCATATAAGAAATAGTGATTCAGGTTTATATTATATTCATACTTAAATAAATTACGTATTCAACTACTACTCTCAAATTACCTAGTCAAGTACTATTCCTTATATTAGTCTACTATTTATTTTATAATTATTTATATTTGTGAACCAATTAGCGAGCGGAGTATTAATTAGCTATATTTTTTAAATTTAAATTATAATTATTTTAAGTCTTTGATTAAGCCAAATTGTTGGCCAATCAAAATATGGTCCAATATAAAAGAATTTCGTTGACCGATAGAGGGAGTAACTGTTGGCCCCAACCTAGTCTTTAGATCTTCCATTATACAGTAGGCAGGAGATGGGTTAGCTGGAATAGTTTTCATAGTTGACGGAACCTACGCATCATCTCCCATATATATATATATATATATATATATATATATATATATATATATATACTAGCCCTACTACCCGTGTCTCCGACATTACATACGATGGGGGGAGAGATTGACGGCACTAGAGAATGGAGGAGGCAGAGGGCGAGCTCGGGAGGAGCAATAATGGAGGAGGATCTCAGAGTAAGAGAGAGAGATTTTTTATCCTTTGAAGTTAAAGAGGATATAATAGACGGTGAGATTTATCACAAATTTTGAATAGTTCTGATCGTTTATTAAGGTGAGCGAGAAATTCAAAATCAGTTATATTTTGTTAGTGGGATTTATCCCAAACTTTATATGGCACGTAGATGATTTAATAGGGGGCAAATGTTCAAAAATACCCCTGACTTTTATCCCGATGTCTACCGAGCACCCTATACTTTTTTTTCTTCAAAAAATACCTTTAACGTTACATTTTTTGGGTCGACCGTGCCCCTGCCATTGACAAACATGCCAAATAGAGAAACGGAGTTACAATCTTTATAACGTAGTTGACACATGGATTATTTGCTAAAATTAATTAATACATAAATTAATTAAGGCTTAAATATAAAATATATTCTAAATAAAACAATATATATATCATTTAATAAAAACAAAAAAATACTAAAATAAAAAAAATAAAAAGCATAACATATTTATATCATTTAATCAAAATACTAAAATTCAAATTATTTTGTTAACTAATCAAAACAACTAATTAAATAAAATAAGTTGTATAACATATTTACATCATTTAATCAAAATACTAAAATTCAAAACATAACATATTTAATTTAAATACTAAAAATACTAATTAAAAAATTACAAAATACTAATTAAAAAAATACTAAAAAATCAAATTAAAAAATACTAAAATAATAAAACTCAAATTATTTTGTTAATTAATCAAAATAACTAAAATTCAAATTACATCATTAAAATACTAAAATCATAACATATTTACATCATTAAAATACTAAAATCTGAACAAATTTTTGTTACCAAAAATCCATATCCATTTTCTCTCTCTAAACTCACCATTCTTCTCAAATCTAAACTCCGAGCGGAGATTGAGCAGAAAGCTAAGAAGGTGGAAATTTTCTCTCCAGTCACGAAGAAAGACAAAGACGACGATAACAAAGAGAATAAGAAAGATGTTGACGAAGATGATAAGAGCAAAAAGTTCGACGATGTGTGTGTAGATTTCATATCTAGCGGGGAAGATCAGATCTAGTGAGGAAGATGTTGGGAAACGTGTTGTGCGACACGGTCTGACGAGGGAATGAAGGTGGATTTGATTTTATATACCCAACTGGGTAACTCCCCCTCTTTCTTTTCTTGTGGCTGGTGGTGGTGGTGGAACTGAAAATGATCTGATTACAGTACTAATTTTGAGAGGCTGTACGTGATGGTATTTTTTCTAAATCCGAGCAAACCCGCGCTAGCACAGGAAGCAATTGAAGGTTGAAAGAGAACTTCAGAAGTGGGACAAAGAGAGGCTTTTTCGAGGTCTCCGATACCTCCTCTCGTGGCAGGGAAGTATCGGAGAATTTATGGAGGAAATCCAGTTTTAAATTCCCAGAAACCGCACGATTATATAGCCAAAGGGAATACGCCGCGCCTAAAATCATCCCAAGCGCTGCTAATGTGGTTACTAAGCTATTTCTTTGGAAAGCTCTTACTAAGATGAGAAATTCCCCGATAAAGCTGCTAATACCAGGTGAACTCGAAGGAGGAAGTCCTATCTGAAGTTAGGGTCCTAGCTCAACAGAAAGAAAGTGCACTCGGGAAAGCGCAGCTTCATCTGGTTCCCCAACTTCTGACCTTAATCTCCCCAATGCCCCCTCTCCTTGCTTGGGTGACACATCATGAGATGTATTTTTTATCTTCCAGCTCACTCTGGTCTGGTTGCCTACTTTCCTAGTTGAATAGACTAGGACTAATCCCCTCGCCTCATATCAAAGGCGTGAAGGCAATGAACATCACATACGAATCATCTACGTACATGTTCCGACGCGTCGATCATTATGGATCTAGTGGCATGGCAAGGCAAAGGGGGGGGGGGGAAGCAACTACGAAGCTTCATAGACTCAACAAGTCGCTCAGCTTATAGAATATAATGAAACATACTATAAACGGTCAAGCCGACTTGGTTGGTACATCAAGCATAACGACATATTCTTTTTTCGGTGTGGTACACATATCTTTCAATGTCGAATTGAGCGAGCTCCCCTTGCATGCAATGATGTGGTGGCGAACCTCTCATTCTAATTCAGTGCTCTCCGAACCGTGCGGAAAGGTTTCCCATCACACAACTCACCAACTTGATCTTTCGCGGGAACCGTATGTGAGCGATTTGTGGTCGTGAGGCAGAACCAGACCGCTCAAATGAAAATGGAAATCAACCCTCACGGAATCCCCTAAGTTTGGGAGTTTTGGTTAAGCGGGCAATTATCGTAGCAGGCATGGTGAATCTGGCCCGTATCTTGGCTGGGCATTACAGAGGTCATGTGATTGATTAGCTTCAACAATCGATCCATTTTTTCTCACATGCAACTGTGGGTTGCAACCATGGCGGATTCATATCCCATGTTTGATTTTTCACAAATCTGAGCCTCACTCTCTCTCCTATTTATCTTTTATTTTTTTAATTATTGCGTGAATAACTAAATATATTATTAAAAGCACTGGTTATTTAATTCGTTTTTTTTCTTTTATGTACTTGAGACCCGTTTTGAAAAAGTTTGGAGGAACAGATTGTGATTGAGAGAGAACTGAAATTTAGAGAGAGAAAATAGGGAAAAATGGAGTTTGGAAGAAATAGAGAGAGAGAGAAAGAGACGGGCTTCATGTTTTTTCTTCACCAACTATGTGTGTTCCCATAATACTAAATCTCACCACCATGAATGAATTCAAACAAAAAAAAATCCAGCTTTCACATAAAATCAAAACCCACCACCAATAAGTAGTACCAATTTGTTGGTTTGGAATTAGATCGAAGGGTTTGGAAAGGAGATTTAGATCTGGATCTATTTGGGCGATCGAGTTTATGAGAGAAACCTTGGATATTTTTATTTTATTATATTTTATTAAAGATTAATTTTGAAAATATGAATTTTTTTTTATTATAGTTTAATTTTGAAATTAGGGCTTTTTTGTCCTTTTTGTTCTCTCTTCATGCCTCGTCAGCAAATATTGTCCACGTTTTAACGGAGTTAGTCTATGTGGTATATCCGTTAAGGGCAGGGGCACGATTGACCTAAATTTTGTAACGTCAAATGTACTTTTGAACAAAAAAAAGTTTAGGGTGTAAGTGGGATATCGAGTAAACGTCAGGGGTATTTTTGGACGTTTATCCTTTAATAGGGTGAGTTAGATGGATTTTACATTTACAAACTCATACTTAGGAGGGTGTATTCAATTAAGACTTTTAAAGCATTTTAAAGACTTTTAAAGACTTTTAAAGTTGGGTTGTATTCAATCAAGACATTTAAAGAGTTTATATAAAAGTTTACTGGTATTCAATTACAACTTTTATAATGTCTTTAAAAGTTAGGTGGTATTGAGACTTTTATAAAGTCTATAAAAATATTTTGGTATTGAAAAAGTCATTGATTTTTTAGATTTCTATCAAATGGTAAAGTTTGACAGACTTTAAAAGAAAAGTTATAACTATCAACCCATATCCAAAGTCTGACCTCATCTCTAAAGACTTCTAAAGACTTTCAAATATTAAACACAAATGTAGAAATTCAAATGGCCAGTAAAAAAATTGCAGAGAGATTTTATGGAAAATTCAAAAGTCGCAAAACTCTCCAATAAATTTTTAACTTAAAATGAATATAAATTAATATAATTTTAGAAAATACAATTATTAAAATTATAAACCATTTATATTTTTTACTAAATTTATTAAAAATTAGATAAATTACACAAACTTTTATTATAGGAATATCTCATTATGACTTTAAAAAATCAAACAGTAAATTTTGATTTTGATTTTTAATATTATATTATATATATTTTATATTATATGGATATAGTATACGATATATACGAATCTTGATAAATTCTAAAACTCATCAAAATAAAAAAAATTAGTTAAAAGATGACAATGGTTGACTGTTAAAAAATTAGTTCCGTAGCATTTTAATTAATTAATTTCTAACATCATAAATAAATTAAAAATTCGCATAATTATTTTTTTAACGGTCAATTTTAGTTCACTAACAACTATTAATAATTTTAAGAAAAATAAAATCTTTCTAGCAATTTTGTCTGTGGCTTACCGACGACTAAAAATCTCTCTGGTAAATTTTTTATAATTGGTGGCAATTTACTCAGATATATGAAGTTTTGCGATCATATAGATTTTTATTGTCATATTATTTTGTAAAAAATAGAGTTTAGTACTCCTACTAAAAAATCGTATACATATATTGTATAAATAGTTCAATAAAAAGTGAGCTTAATTTTTGTGTTGCGTGTGTAGCTTCTAAAATTTTATTCGTATTCGAGTATCCAAAATTATCATGAAATGAGTAGAATAATATGAATGCTTTCAACATATATAAAATCTCATGTCACAATAATTTAATGAAATAATGAGATTTCCTGTAATTCATAAAAAAAGAGTGACAGGATGTATACATGGGCTAATTAACAATTAATATAAGCTATAAAATATATGAAAATTATACAAAGTCTATTAAAATCATAAAAAGTTTATTAATTTGTCACTTATTTCGTGGACTCTATAAAAGTCATTTTAAAAAGACTAAAAGACAATTTGCACCTCAAACTTTATTTTCTATTTACGTTTGCACCCCAAACTTAAAAATGTGTCTAAGTACACCCCAAACTTCATTATACGTGACCGACTAAGGCTGTAACACAAGTTTGGGGTGCAAATTGTCTTTTAATCGTAAAAATTGGCAAAAATAATTAATTTTAAATAAAATAAATAATTTTAAAATAATGAATTTTAAAATAAAATAATTAAAATAATAAAATTAAAATAAATATTTGGAATTAATGATTAATGATTATTTTATTTTATTTTTAAAATTAATTATTAATCATTCGATTAAAAAATCATTAACTTGTAAAAAATCATTTTTGCCACATAAAAAAAATTCTATTTTTGTTTTTAAAAACATAATTTTGTAAAGCAGAATTTTTAAAATAGATTTTTTTAAAAAGCAGAAATTTTAAAAAAAATGTATTTTTAGTTTACAAGTTAAAAAAAGTTTCGCTTTTTTGTTTTTAAAATAAATTTTTTTAAAACAATTTTTTTTTAAAAAAATATGTTTTAAAAAATTCTATTCTTAAAAATTGCATTTTTTTGTTTTTAAAAAGCAGTATTTTTTTAAAACAAAATAAAATTCTATTTTAAAAAATTTTGTTTTTAAAAATAAATTTTTTTAAAACAAAATAAAATTGCTTTTAAAATTCTATTTTAAAAATTTGTTTTTGTTTTTAAAAGCAGAATTTTATTTTGTTTTTAAAAAAATTATGTTTTTAAAAACAAACACAAATTTTTTTTTAACTTGTAAAATAAAATTTAGTTTTTGAAAAATTCTGTTTTAAAAAAAATTCTATTTTTAAAAATTTTGTTTTTGCAAAATTTTGTTTTAAAAAAAAAAACAGAATTTTTTTTAAGATTAAAAGACACAATTGCAGACCCCAAACTTGTATTTCTACTTAAATTTCATCACTTTTGGAGGTTATGTGAAAAAATATGCGTTTTGTTATATATAATGAAATTTGGGACGGGCTTAGACACCTTTTTAAATCTAGGGTTCAAACATAAATAGAAAATAAAGTTTGGGGTCCAAATTATAATTTAGTCTTTTAAAAAAGTGTTTAAAAATCTTAATTCAACCCTAAACAAAGGAACACTCATTGGTTGTCTTCGATCTTAGCTTAGGTCTCGTGAAAAGCTTGCAGAAATTCAGAGGAGAAGAAAGAAATGGGAAACGCAGATTAGTCTGCAACACGGCAGCTTATAAGCTGAAACGATTCGTGAGTATTTGTTTGTTTCTCTATCATCTCTTCCTTCTTCCTTCTCCCTCGTCAAAATCCCAAATTTATAATTTCGCTCCTGCCATAACATTTTCAGTTGATGATCACAAAGTTAAAAAAGGATTACACAAAAGCCGCGAATCCACAATCTGGGTTCGCGCGAATTTCTCCCTAGTTGTTTGACTTATGCTAATATCCTATCACAACAAAATTCCCCAACTCCGCCCCTCCTTTTAAAGACACTTTTTTAACAGTAATTTGGTGGGTTTTGCAATACATTAAATGCCTTGTTGTTTCCCATTCGGGAGTTGGAAAGTTGTACAATCTAGTGTAAATTTCTATTTAATTCTTCATCTTGTAGCATAATTGAAAGAGTTAGTTTAGAAGTGTGTTGGTATTTGGCAGAGGGATGTGTAACTTATGCTTTTAGTAACATATGAACTCTCTTACTATGTGCACAAGAAGGGGAATTAGTGAACCATAATGTTGATTGTTATGAGATTTTTTTGTCAGTCTAATAATGAGACTGTTGCATTTTGAATTATATAATAAGTAATAATTTAGAATGTTTCAAGCTTCATTTGTGGTTTCACACTTCCATCTAAGGTTATTCTTGCTATTGCATGAAGTATAAAAGAAATGGCGGCTCCACCTAATGTTGAGCTGGAGGCAGCAAAGTTTCTGCATAAACTTATTCAGGAGTCTAAAGACGAGCCATCAAAACTGGCCACAAAACTTTATGTGGTGTGTAATTTTCTTTGTAATATTTTTTTTGAGTTATATTCATTATTGTCTTGGAAAAATGTAAATGTTCTTATTTATTATATGTGGAATTTTTTAGATCTTGCAACACATGAGATCAAGTGGAAAAGAAAATTCAATGCCCTATCAAGTGATATCAAGGTAAAGTGTTTCCCAGGCCCATCCATATTTCTCAAATACCGTTCAAGGCTGTATGAGGACCGTTCAAGGCTGTATGAGGATGCAATGGTGTATCCAGGATTTTTATGTCACCCTTACAATTAAAAATAATTAAAAAAATTGACAGGTAAAAACAATAACAATTAATAATTCACCAAATATAGAGTTCATTAAAAATATATTAAAATTATTTTTCAAGATCCATTTTCTTTATACTTTTTTACAATCGTCTTATTTTTAGTGATATGAAATACATATTTTTCATTGTAAGCCACCATTTACTAAATATTGTGTAGAATAAAATTGAGGACATTTATTAGTACTGAGATTCGTAAAATAACTATGAATGATTTTTTTGCATCCTATTAGAAAATGTAAATACACAATAAAATACAATTAGAAAAAAAAGAAGAAGAGCCCTACCCTTAAAATATACTCCATATATAATACATATATATTATATACATAAAATAATTTAGGATAAATATTCTCAATTCCATATCAATTATTAATAGTATATTTTATATGTAAATCAATAAAGAAAATTAATTTAAGACAATATGCAGGACAAATTAGAAGGGGAGAAAAGCCTAAAATTTAGAGGAAATTGAAATTTTATAGAAATAGATCAGAGAATTTGAGAAAAATTGAATATCATAGAAAAGAAGGGTCAACATAATTACAATTTACAATTTTAATTGAAATTGAAGATAGGACATACCTAATTTTTTGAATTGAAATTTGTACAAGTTGTAAGTGCCGTAACTTGAGAATCCAATTTTGTTAAAATTGTAAGTACTTTTTTTTAAGAGTGGTCACACTTTACTATAGTACCCTAACTAATTGAAGTTTTTACTAATTTAAGGGTGGTTACTTGACCACCCTTGCTCCCTTGTGGATTCACCCCTGTGAGGATGCCATGATCCTGCTCACGATAATATGCAGATTCAGTATATTTGTATTAAATGATTGGTAAATTTTATCCCCATTCCCTTTATGTTGCATGATTATATTATGTTTTATCATGTTTCCTTGAGAATTCATTTGAAATGTGAACTGTGTATCAATTTGTTTCACCGAGAAAATGAGAGCATTTAATCAAAGCTGAATGACTGCAACGTAAACTTTATGTGACATCATGTTGCAGCCATATTTTTGACATTCATTATTAATTTCCTATCCTTATAATTTTAACTTTCTCCATTCAAGAGCCATGGAGACTGTCATTAATCAACACGGTCTTGATATTGATGCTGTAATGTCATCACGTCTTCCTTTGACCACTGGAATCCAAGTAGGAGATTCTGCTTCATTGCAATTTGGAGGTAAAGATACATCAAATTTGATATCAATTGTTTTTGGTGAAATGATTTTCGGCTTTCACTTCCGAGTGCATTTTGTGTTCCTCGAGTAATGTTGAATTGGAAATATCCCTGCAGGTTCTTCACTGAGAGGTGCAATTTCAAAGGAAGCTAGTGCAAGCATGTCGTCTAGCGAATTAAATAAAAATGATGCTTATGCTTCAAATAGACCACCTGCTGGTCCCAGCTCCGCAGGACATAACATTTATCAAGGATCTGTATCCCATTTGAATAGTAAATCTCTAGATCATGAAAGTCCATCTAGTTTAAATACTAGGCCTGTCAAATCTCACTCTGAAGAAAGGCGTGATTCTCTGAACTGGGAGAAAGCAAATAAAAAAGATAATAAAGAAAGCAGCAGTAAGAGAAAGAGGGCCGATCCATCACTGACCAGTGAAAGACAATCCGGTAACTTTCAGCCACTTGACACTAGTACTTGTAGTTCTGGGATGGATAAGGTGGCAACCAAGATTGATCAACACAGGAGCTTATCCATTCACGGTGGCGAGCATGATCACTTCAACAATACGATTCAAACTAGTAGTCAGATGGAACATATGACGTCGCTAAACAGTGCCATGAGATCAGTGCTCAGAGCCAAGCAAGAGACTCAACATCAAGCAGAGAAGTCATTAGATTCAACTAATATCAGTAATTCGCTGTCACGAGTTCCACATTCCAGACACCCTGAAGAAATGGAAGTTTCTTCTGCTCATAATGCTTCAGGTCGACAGCAAGAAGGCTCTCTGCAGTCTACAAATGATACTCTTAATTCCAGGGGATTATGGAATCAAACTAAAATAGGCTTACCATTTGAAAAATCTCAAGTTCAAAAGTTTCCTTTTCATGCTAGTGGTGGTGATTCATCGGCAGAAACATTTATGCATCAATCAGTTACTTCACCTCTTGGATCAGGTTAGGAAACTTTATGAATTAGAAATTACAATTAAGACCATGAATTTAGTGTCGTGCCAAAAAGATCGGCAATTTTTTCAAAATTTACAAGGTGCTGTGGCTTTAAAAGCTTGATTTAGAATGAGGCAGCAGAGTTGATGCTCTTTGGGTCATCTTTTGTTTAACTTTTAGTAGTCTTGGTCTTTGATTGATTTAGCAATCTTACTATCTTAATACATTAGAAAATCTTTTTGAGAGTGAGGAGTATTATTTCCCCTACCCATGAGGTCGAGCTTGATTAATTAATAAGAAGTGATTTTGGTTGGGAATTTTACATTTCTTTATGGAAAAGGTATGTGCTTTTAATCTTGGAGATCTCCTGGTCCTTATTGAGATCTCAGAGTGTACTGCTGAAATTTCAGGTGCAGTTAGCAAGGTTTATGGAACCGCATCTGGTGCCTTGGGTCCATATGCAGCAGTAGAATCAGGGATTCCATTTCCCACGCTGTTCAGCAGTTCATTTGATGATCATGGTTTGGAGCCAAAGATGCATAAAGATAGAAGCGTGGAAGCCTTTTCTTTTGCACCCTCTGTTGACCTTCCTTTTTATAAAGGAACTCTTGGAAAGGCATTGGAGCATGACGGAGGCATTTTACATACTTCAGCAAATGCAAATAATACAGTTCAGGTACTTCAATTCCCTTATTCTATCATCCATCTCAGTCTCTCATGAAATGGTGTTGCCGAGTATTGAGTTTATTAATCTCATGAGAGATAAGGATATGCTAGATGATTAGAGGTTTGAATATCTTATAATACTTGTTTTATCATCTATTCATTTGTTTATCTGCCTTCTTGTCTTGTGATAAATGGTATGATTTGAATCCATGTCATCTGCTCCTTGCTGATATGAGAACACAAACAAATCACATGAAGATAAATTTGAACCTGAGGATACAAAGAGCGAGATTGAACAAACAGTTGATGGCATCCCTCAAAACAAACTTGATATTATCCTTAAGGATCCGCTAACTCAGTCTATTCATTTTATTATTTCTGATAGCTTTCAAGGTGCAACTACCAAGATCAAGATGCTTCTTTCCTTAATTGTGGTTTCCAAAAGATCACTTCAAGATCAAGTGTTTTTGAGTTTTTATTCTTTCAAGAACTCAGGATTAGCGTTCATTGATATTCATTCTTCCATACTTTAAAACTCAAGGACAAGCTTATCTCAGTAGAGGGGAGAATGATGCGGAACATTGAAAGTTTACTTGTTAATTATTTGTATTGATTTTAGAGATACATTTATTGTAATTAATGTATATCTTTTAATTATTATAGGTAGTAGTTACATGATCTTAATAATTAGGACTTACAAGTTAATTTATGTTAGGTAGAGTAATTTAACAAATTAGTACTGAAGGTGCAAAAAGTAGCCAATCCGATATTTCCTTGTAAGCCTCTGATGTAAGACCCATTTCTTACCTTGACAGAGGGTGTTAAGTGCCGTATGGCAGAAGTGTCCATGGAGTGTTGTCTGCGGAGTGTGAGTGTCAAACATGTATCTGACATGGATACATCGACCTCTGAGAAGTGTTTGCGCTTCATAGCTTCCCCGCACCTGACAAGGATAACTCCAGTACCCCATCTTGTAGGCCCCTACAGAAAGTATGGTTCCACAAGATGATCTTAAATTTAACAATATTTTGAAGGTGCTATGCTTGGGAGCTTTGGAAAATCCTGTCCCCCCACCCAAACAATATTGACAAAACCTCTGTTCTCTTGTCTAACCTTGAACTGGAAGAAGTTGGGGAAAGCCCCCTAGGCATATAAAAATATTCCAAACTCTAAAACCAACCTCATACTGACCACATTATCTTCTTTGATGTTCGTTTTTTCTCTTCAATGGCCTTCTGTTCCAATTAATGATTTCTTGTTCCATTGAGGAAAGTTGTCAATTAAAACATATTCTAGTTGGTTGGACGTATTGGTCTCATTGACTTTGTTCTGTATTTAATCTCATCTCTGTTATTCATTTTTTACTTGCTTATGATTGATGACATTCTTTTTGACAGGGTGTCATGCTAAATAATATTACAGAAACAACCATGCTTAGAAGTACTGGGAAATCACCAATCTCCCAGTCTCCTGCTGCCTCTGACATGCCTTTCAAGGATCAACATTTGAAACAGCTAAAGGCCCAATGTCTTGTTTATTTAGCATTCCGGTACATATCAATGTCCAATGTCTTACCATCTTCTTCTGACAATATTACAGAATTAACTCCAGCAGTTGTCGCAGTGGTTGAAATGACGCTCCAGGATGAGCCGTAGATTCGGACATCTTGGGATTGAATCCCACTTGCAACAATTGTGAAAGGCAGAAATGCTGAAATGGGGTCACGGATCGCAAGCGTAAGCTGGTTCAAAGAAAAGGCTGGTCCGGACTGGGGGATTAGTCCGACTGCGGTTGGGAAACCCCACATTATAAAAAAAATAAAAAAATATTACAGAATTGTTCATTTGTTTTATTCACATTGTGTTCAACATATTATTTTATTTTTATTTTACAGGAACGGTTTGATGCCGAAAAAGCTGCATTTAGATATTGCACTAGGAAACGTTTTTCCTAAAGAAGGTAACTATACCTCATTCTTTTTTTCTTTTAAAAGTATTAAATTATGTCATTGGTGAATACTATATGATTCTGCAGACGGACCTTCCAAAGAGATGATTGACCAGAAAGGGAAAGAGCAATCAGTTGATGGCCCAAGCATCCCTACTAATGTGACAATTCCAGTTGGAAGGCTAGATAATCCAAGGGAAACTGAAAGAAGCCGTCTAGGTCCCTCATCAATTGGAATGTTTGCAAATGCAAATCTTTCTAAAGAAGGTGACACCATGAACATGGTGGGAGGCAAGAATGGTGTGCCATCTGGACAGATGAAGACAGAGGTGACTGGCTGGACTGGTAATGAATGTAATGATGAATCTGTGCCTGTGCCTGAAAGAAAAGATAATGCACCAAGCCAATCCTTTAGACTTGGTGACCATAATTTTCAAGGAAGTCAACATGCGGATGCTTACTTGCCAAGTTTTCCGTTAAGAGAGCAGCAGAAACCTCTCTCAAGAATGGATGGTGGAAATCACTTGGAGTCGCTGGGTGAGAATTTATATGTAGACTAAACTATTTCTACGCTGATGACTTTTTGATGCTTAGTACATGTGTTCCACTTGACAATGCACTACTAAATGGCAATCCTTTTACAGTAGTGGAAACTGATCAAGAAGAGGAGGATATTTCTGTATCAACTGATTTGCCACCATCACCAAAGTACACTACATCAGAGAAGTGGATTATGGATCAACAGAAAAGGAAACTCCTTAGTGAGCAAACTTGGGCTCTCAAACAGCAAAAGACAAAGCAAAGAATTACTACGTGTGCTGACAAGCTAAAGGTCTGTTACAAAATTAATGTCTTGTGCTTACTTTTGTGCTATCACTATGATGATTGTATGCTATAAAGGGCTGTCTGATAACCCTATAAGTGCTGCAATTTGGAAAAGTTATTTTTTTCCCTTTAATTGAATATGTTTGATTGAAGATAGAATGGGGGATGAATTACAGTTGGTGAGAGCTGATGTTTCACCAAATGCACTCAGTAAATGTTGCTTATAAAATTTAAGCTGACGACTTTTGCGTGACATGTGATCCACTCTTTATGAAAACGATTGTACAGGATAATGTTAGCTCTTCCGAAGATATCTCTGCAAAAACTAGAAGTGTAATTGAATTAAAGAAGCTTCAACTGCTGGAGCTGCAAAATCGTCTCAGAAAGTAATTAATTCCTGATTTGTCTTCAAGTTGTTTTGAGTTTATATAATTATCTCTCTTCTTTTCTAAGTACTCAGTGTTTTTAATAGTTCGTTTTTTTTATATTTAAGTTTGGCCATAGTATGAGGACTGAACCAGCGTCCTTGAGGTTATTTCTCAAGGCCTCTATCACTCCCTCTCCTTGGGGTTCTTTAACAGTTCATAGAAGCATATCTTTTTGATTTACGTCTAATTTAACTATCCGACTTTGTTACATTTTTTCTTACACCTTTGATTTCTTTTATCTTATAACCTTTTAATTGTGGCAGTGATATTCTGAATGATTTCTTCAAACCAATTACAAGTGATATGGATCGTTTGAAATCAATCAAGAAACATAGGATAGGTAGGAGATCAAAACAACTTGAAAAATTTGAGCAGAAAATGAAGGAAGAGAGACAAAAGAGATTCCGTGAGAGGCAGAAGGAGTTCTTCAGTGAGATAGAAGTTCACAAGTATGTGCTGTATTATTAATTAAATTTCCTTACACTCTATTCTCTCACCTTCAACTGATTGAATTTGATCATAAAATACATCTCTCTATTTTTATAATACCTTTTTAGCCTAGTTTCTAAAACTCTGCTTGCTAAACCTGAAATTTAGGGAAAGAGTGGAAGATGTATTGAAAATGAGGAGAGAACGCTGGAAGGGATTTAACAAGTATGTAAGGGAGTTCCACAAAAGGAAGGAACGGGTACATCGCGAGAAGATTGACAGAATACAGCGTGAGAAGATTAATCTTCTCAAAAAGTCAATGATGTGTTTGAAGGGATTTACCTTCTAATGGATGCAAAATTCAGGTGCTGTTTGCTTTCTCCAAAATTAGACAGAAATGGATGTAGAGACCAGAGCTTTTTAGGTTATCTCTCTAATTTGCTAATAACAAAAAAGGAACTCCTCTGCTGGAGGTTCTAAAAATTTTGTTTATTTTACTTTTCACCTGTTACTTTTCTTCATGTTTTGTGATTCACTTCTTCCTAAGTTATCAATTTGTTCATTATAAAGAATGCTTATGCAGAACAATCTTGAAGATTGCTGCTATGCAGGGTTTATTTTACTCTTCACCTGTTACTTCTTCTGTAACTTCTTCCTTCTTGTTGCCTAAACTTCTTGTTGCCAAATATATTTAACTCATCAGAGGATTTTTCTCAATGGTTCAACAAACCGTTTGAGAGTATTGGTGATAGTTCACTTGATGAAGTGAGCTTTATATATTCTATTTTGACATATAAGTGATATTCGCTCCCTTTGTATATAATTTCACTTCTAAAATTCTTTTTGTTGATGCTTGTAAATCACTAGGCTTTACTATCTGTGGAGGAGAATTTGCTGATCATAAACCGTCTTCACCAAGTTCTGCGGCCATTTGTACTTCGGAAGCTGAAACACAAGGTCCTTTAATAATAGAACTATCCTTATTAATCAATTTTTTGATTCGAGATTGGAGTTTTTGATGAACTTAATCATATCTATATCTGTATATCTATATTATGTTGGGTCTGTCTCTGTCATATATGGAATTATAGCCCATGTGCGTGTGTATGTGCCCACGTGAGGAATGCTAGCCATTTCATGGACTGTTGTCCAAAGTTTGAAATTCCAGTCATTTGTCACTTCCATTCATTCACAGTATCAGAATTTGAAACTTGAACAAATTCTCAATATTTATAAAGATAAAAATTATTATTTGTATGTCTCAGTCACTTAAAGTAGGAAATCATTATTTGTTCCGTGAGATAGAAATTTGTTTGCTGCAAGGTTCTTAGTGTGACTAGACTAGATTTAGACTTGGTCAAAGCCTACTCCTAGATCATAACTCATAAGAACTGCAATTGTGTTATCTCATTCATGGGATTGTACCTAACACACCTAATCATCATAGCGTGTTCAGTGGAGTGTACACGCTTACTAGACAGTCCATTCAAACAGATGGGAAAGGCAGTCACCAATTTCCAAACTAAATTTGTGGATTTTAGTGTTATTCAAGGATCTTGGATCTTTTCCACCACTAGAGAGCTCTGATAAACTACCCTTCTGCCACTATATTTCTGGCATTTAGTTGTTCTGACCTCTTTGCCACTCTATTTTCAGTGTGTCCGATCAGCCACATTTATCACCTACATTCTATAATTATAACTCATTTCATACTGCCTCTTAGCAAACCAAATTCTTCAATTAATTGCAAGGAAGGAGCAATATTTTTTTGTTAGCTTTATACTGATAGTACTTCTTATTTATGCATACTAACTAAGATGTTCAGTGGCACATTTTATTAAGGTTTCGGATCTAAATTGTTCTACCTATGATAAGTGGAAGTATTATTTTCATTTTGAATATTATATTTTTATCAGTCAGAATTTCATGTGTTGGTGTGATATTTCCTTGTGCAAATCGTATACCTCAGCAAGTGTTTCTCATAGTTTGGTGGGCAAAGATAAATTTCCGGTGCTTCATTTTTGTTATATTTTGTGGCATTAATTTGCCTTTATTATATGCTACTAAACTTCAATCATGGTTATAATCATGTGTTGTAAAGTGTTGCTCAAGTTTCCATTTCACGCATACTCATAATTTGAATCTACTCAAATTATACTGATGTTGCATTTCATAGACTTGGATCTACTTGAATTATTACTGATGTTATCTTTCGAAATACAATTGTTAGGTTGAAAATGAACTGCCTGAAAAGATTGAAAGACTTGTGAGATGTGAGGCGTCTGCATATCAGAAACTTCTGATGAAGAGAGTAGAAGAAAATCTTGGTGCACTTGGGACTTCAAAGGTTTATTTAATCTTTGCAATTTTGTCAAAGTTTATATTTAAATAGGTACAAGCTATCTCAGTGTTCTATTATCGTATATCCATCCATACCTATTAACATCAACATTCACAAACTAATTTAACTAGTCGATAGACACATTTTAGCGCGCGCACACTCACACACCCATATATATATATATATACATACATTTTCAACCAATATTTTTATTTGTTCTTACATTAACTTCAATATATTAGGCTCGATCAGTCCACAACTCTGTTATGGAGCTACGCAATATATGCAATCATCCCTATCTCAGTCTGCTTCATGTAGAGGAGGTATGTTCCCTTTTGTTAGGTTCTGTATGATTCTCCGAGAGGACATTAAAGATGAGAGTGAAGAACCATTTCTTTGACATGGTTTGCCCAAAATTTATGGATATTGATATGTTCTTTCGTTGCTAAATTTCAATTTACTGTATGTAGGTTCATGATTTTATCCCTAAGCATTACCTGCCGAATGTTGTGAGACTTTGTGGGAAGCTCGAGATGTTAGATCGAATACTGCCCAAGCTAAAAGCAACCGATCATCGGGTATGACGATGCTTGTGTATTTTTCCACTTATAGCTAATTTTATTGATCATAAAGTGACTGATCTGCCTCAGGCTTTGTTTCCTATGGTAATATATTTATTGCAGAAGGTAGTATTGGGACTCTTTTTTGTTCTCTTCATATTTACTTTTTTTTAATTAAAAAAAGGCTAAATTGGTCGCTGCAATTATTGCTGTGCTCTGCTTTCTGATAAAGTTTAAATAGTTCTATGACTTTTAAATGCTTACTGTTTGTAAAATTGTTTTTTCCCATGTGTGCGTGATATTTCTTATTAAGAAATCAATTTGTTCTTTGGGGTGGGTCCTCATAGTTTGATTTTTCTTATAAAATGAAAAGATATCAGTGCACTTCACAATGCTCTTTTATTTGAAGATTTGCTAGTTTGATTTAAAGTTTTTCGTTTTGCAGGTTCTTCTCTTTTCAACAATGACCAGGCTCCTTGACGTTATGGAGGATTATCTGTACTGGAAACAGTATAAGTACCTCCGCCTAGATGGTCATACATCTGGGGGTGACCGAGGAGCCCTGATTGATCAGTTCAACAAACCTGGTTCTCCATATTTTATATTTTTGCTCAGGTAATAAGTGTTGTTTATATGTGGTTCATTATATAATGTTTAAAAGTAGATTTTTTTTTGGAGCTTAGGTATTTCAACAGTTGGTAGAGTGAAATTGATGCTGACTCCTCTTATCAAAGATAAACTGATACTTTTGAAGAATCTTAGTTAATTAGTCCTGTGTTATAGCTTGTATTAGGCGAACGGGCACTAGCAGCTTTTGTTTTAGTTGCAAACTTTGAAATGGCAGAGTTATCCTACTTGTATCTTGAAGGGGATGTTGGTGGGTGCTTTAAATAGCTTAGATATATTTGAGTATTTAATCATTTCACTGAGATTTGTCCCCACATAATCAAGACCCTAAATTCACATTTTGTCAATCCTTTTTAAGATGGTACACTTTTGTTAAGTAACCAAGGTACAGCGGTACAGGGGTACAGGAAACCTGTACATTGTAAAATTGTAAACATAGCATTTGGGGCAAGAAATGTGGACACTGACTCATGTATAATTACTATTTCTGGAGGGTTGTGCTTGTGTAGATTTTCCCAGTTCAATGCATGTTCACGTCTTTTTGAATTTACCTAGTCACACTGCTTTTATGTGGTGTTAGCATTCGTGCTGGAGGTGTTGGTGTTAATCTTCAAGCTGCTGATACTGTGATAATTTTTGACACAGATTGGAACCCTCAGGTAGTATATGAATACCAAATCATATGAAATTGTGAATCCATTGGCACCTTAAGATTAATTCTTAATCCATCTCTTTTCACACTGTCAGGTTGATCTGCAAGCCCAAGCTAGGGCTCATAGGATTGGTCAGAAAAGGGAAGTGCTTGTTCTTCGATTTGAAACTGTGAGTTCTTAGACCTTGGATTGAATTGTTGCTTTAAATAAAATAGTTTGTACTAATCAAAGAAAAGAAAATATTGGTTTTCATAAAACACCTGGCAGATGTATTCTAACTGTAGCGGTGAATCACTTACATTTTAATAGATGATTTTGATGCTGGCTTGGTATCTGAAGTGAGGATGGCGCCAGGCATCCCAAAGTTTTGGTCTCATATGATGTGTCATTGGATATTACACTTTATAGCGTTAACCAATTTACCTAACCGATGTAATGATGACACATCATTTGAGACACTTTTTGGGGTAAAAAATTTGAGACCCCTAGCATTATCCTATGTTTTATGTGTTAACAAAATAAATGAGACACGATATTGTTATATATTTTAAACCTTTTCTTTCCTTGCATTGAGTTGTTGCTGGGGGAATAAGGAATGTTAATTTGTTTCGGAAGTGTGCTATTTCTTTTATTCTGTGGGATTTGGAACAAGTGCATGGCTTTTCATGGTTAGCTATTTATCAGCTGCTTGATTATTATAGGATAGGATCATTTTTTTCTTGCTTTTCTTGTGAGCTTCGCTATATGGGAACTTAGGGACATTTTTTCGTGTGTCTGATTTGTAGAAATCGGAAAGGCTGAACTTTTATATGTACATTGTTTTTAGGTTCCACTTGTTCTCTCTTCTACTAATAAAAAGTTCTTTCTCCATTCGAAAGCTTTTTAATCCCTCCCTCTGAATTCAAATGACACTATTAAAATACATATTTTTTAAGATCATATTTTTATTTTTTTATTTTAATTAGACTTTGTTAAAAATGTAACACTACCAATTTTGTCCTTCTCGAGGGTGCGACAATTTTCTGGAATCCATTTGGTGATTACTATACAATTTTCAGATTCAGGTTTTATTGATTTTTTTAACTACTGTAAATAAGGTGCAAACTGTGGAAGAACAAGTTAGAGCTGCAGCTGAGCATAAACTTGGAGTTGCTAATCAGAGCATTACTGCTGGCTTCTTTGACAATAACACAAGGTAATGTTATATAACTTGATTTTGTTATATTTTCCCAGCTGTTGCAGAGCTTGTACTAAATAGATTCTGCTATATTCTCACAGTGCAGAAGACTAGAGAGAATATTTGGAATCCCTTCTGCGAGAGTCTAAGAAAGAGGAAGTTGCACCTGTTTTACATGACGATGCTTTAAATGATCTCATAGCCCGCAGGTATATGGTTTTTTTAGTATCATAATCTGCTTGCCTTCTTTATTTTGTTTCAGATTGTTCTTATGTGTTATTCAGAGAAGCCTTTGTCTAATTTCTGTTGCATTTCCTTTTGAACTGTCTGTGTGATTGAGAAATGAGAATGAGTACACAATAGGTGCAACATTGCATGTTTAGGAGAGCATTAACTTTCTTATTTTGCTCCCTGAACTTGGGGTTATGCAGGCAATCAAATTTTGTTATTCTGCTTTATCAAAATTCGACTGCATTCACAGCCTGCCTTATGGAAGCTGTTCCTTCCAAGCTGTATGACATCATATAAATAATAATTTATTTATATATAATAATTTAAAAGACGGTGCATCAAAATCAGAGAGGCTAAACTAAGGATTATCCCATTGAAGTTGGCACTTTTTACTTATTAGCCCACTAGACTTCTAAAAAATGCAAATGCCCCATTCAACTAATTAAATTTTGAAATTACATCACCCGTTAAAAAATTTGAACGGTCGTTAAATTGTTTTAAATATTTTTACACGTATGGTAAAAAGAAAAGGAAAAAGAAAATAAAAATGACTCGGGCAAATTCTATGCAGTTGAATTAGTCTTATATCATGAATTAAAAATTTAATTGATGAAATAATTGTGGCATGATTTTTAAAATATATTGTAATTCAATAGCCAAGACCAAAATGGGAAAAAAGAAAAGGGGAAAAAAAGAAAGGAAGAAGGCATGCCGATAGAAATGAATCCGATGGAGATGGAGATGGAGAACGGAGGAGTTGGCGCCACCATCCCCCTAGTTCATGGTTACTAGAAACTTTTGAGAGAGAAAAAAGAAAGAAAAAATTAAATCCAAGTTCAAAACTTGTAGAGTTTTTGCCAATTTTAGGGTTAGGGAGATGAAACTGGGGCTTCTTTTGGGTTTTCTACCCTTTTATTTTTTTTTTAAAATTATCCTTTGCTTCTTTTTTCTTCTGCAGTGAAATTAGGGGCTTCATCTATACTTTATATTCTTCATTTATTTCGATTTTTTCTATGGCATCTTTTGGATCATCCAATTGTTAATTGCATCTTCTTTTTAGCAGAATGGTGCAATTTTAAAATTTTAATTTGTTGAATCAGACAATTGTATTTTTAAAAGTCTAGTGGATTAATAAGTAAAAGATGTCAACTACAATTAAGGCCTCCTTTTGGTGGCCGACCTACAGCCCAAGGGATTCTATAGGGCATAGGACTCCCAAAAGGTAATGGTGTCAAAGATTTCCTTGGGCTGGAAGGAGATTGGCCCTCGAGTGTAAACTGTAAAAATAGTTCTATTAACGAATGGGTTTGATCGACTTGGAAAATGGAAAGATTGGGGTAATCCTTAGTTTAGCCAAATCAGAAATATTAGGGTTTTGTACAAGCTCAAGGCTTTTTCTTGGCAGATAGATTCTATGATGAACTTGTTTAATCACAAGCCGTGCTTACAACATATGGCTGTTTAATGTTACTTTTCTGTAATATAACCCTTGCTTTTCTTCCATCTAAACTTGTTAATCTAATATCTGAATGTCATTGTTCAAAACTTTGCTGGTGGCACAGAGTTTTAGATGTGCCATTGACTATTTAGATATACTATTTTAAATATCTTCTTTTCTGGATTGCACCGCTAAAGAAAAATTTAGGAAAAAACTGATATTTCAAAATGTTATTTCGAAATGAGTTTTTTGAATGTCTTAAAGTCCATGCTACAAACATGGTTATGAACCATGACAATCAAAGTGTAATGGAGGGAGTGCTATTTTCAATTTGGAAATTCTGCTGATATTTTCTATGGCACTCGTTCTTCTACTGATACATTCTGTGGTGGCAGTGAGTCGGAGATTGATATATTCGAGTCAGTAGACAGAAGCAGGCAAGAAGAAGAGATGGTATACAAACTACCCTATGTGTGCAGGCTTGTTATGTTCCTTCAGGCTACATGATTAGCCTCAAAATGATGGATTATTGCTTTTCTGTAAGATTGCCTTGACAAGATCTTAATTTTGCAGGCAGCATGGAAGTTGGAATTAGGACATGGGACAAATGGTTCTGAGCCTGTACTTGCTCTACCTTCTCGGCTACTCACGGATGATGACTTAAAAACTTTTTGTGAAGAAATGAAGATATCTAATGCACCAACTCCAGCGGTGGTATCTAATGTGGGAGTAAAGAGGAAGAATGAATATCTTGGGGGCCTTGATACTCAACATTATGGAAGGGGAAAACGTGCAAGAGAGGTTGGTTCATTATAACTTCTATCCACAAAGCATTGATGATGTTTTTTTTTAAATATTTGTTTTCTTTCTAAACAAGAATGTATAAAATATTCTTGTCCTTTATGTAGGTGCGTTCCTATGAAGAGCAATGGACAGAAGATGAATTTGAAAAGATGTGTCAAGTTGAGTCACCTCAATCCCCCAAACTAAAGGGCGAAATTAAAGAAATGATCTTGCCAATGGTTGCAGGCTAGTCTTTCAAGCTAACTGTTAAAACAGAGACAATGGTATCATCCTACCAGCCCACAGAACCTCCTAAGCCATCAGTACAACCTCCTCCCGTGCAGTCCGTACAACCTCCTCCCCTGCAGTCGGCAAAACCTCCTCCCGTGCAGTCAGCACAACCCCCACTGGTGCAGTCAGCACAACCTCCTCAGGTACATTCAGCAAAATCTCCTCCCTTGCAGTCGGCACAACCTCCTCCCGTGCAGTCTGCACAACCTCCACCCGTGAAGTCAGCACAATCTCCTCTTCAGCAACCAGTGCAACCTCCTCTTCCGCAGCCAGCACAACCTCCTCTTCTGCAGCCACCACAACAGAGCAAAGAGGTAACACCACCATCTAAGCGGGGCCGTGGAAGGCCAAAAAGAGCAACAACACAAATCCCTCCATCTCAAATGGTTGTTCCAGCACCTTCTGGAGCCATCTATATAGATGTGGCGTCTCAAAGAGGAACAGTTTCAATCTGTTCAGTGGCACCTGGTCCTGAATCATTAACTAGTTCTAGCAGTATGAGAAGTGTTACTGGAACAATCCATCAGTTTGGTATATTGAGTACTCCCAGCTCTCAGGAAACTGCTACTCTCCCTTCTGCTTCTCCTGGCATTCAGTCAACTACTATTCCCTGTCCTTTCGTACCCATTCCAGATAAAAGACGAGGCCGAAAGGCTAAAAGTGGAGGAGAAACACCACGGCGAAGGGGAAGAAAACTGAGTACGATATTATCAGCGGCTCCAGTTCTTCCGGTACCTTCTGGAACCGACAATTCAACCATGGGGTCACAGGGAGAAATAGTTTCTAGTTTACAATTTGCCTCGGGTCCTGATACTATTTCTTGTTTGGTTCCTGCAAAAGATGTTGGAAAGGAAACAAGTACACTTTCACTTATTCCAGTTCTCTTACCTTCATCTGGAACCGTCAAACTGAATGTAGAATCACATGAGACACAAGCCTCCAGCTCTCCTATTTTCTCTAGTTCTTCTATCCTGACAGGAACTAGTGACCACACACAAGATCTTCATGTTGGGATTGCTGGTTCTCAGCCAACCCCTCAAATGGTTCCTGTTCCTCCCGACTCTCAATCTATTAGCGCGGGGACTGACCCTAGCTATCAACCAAACCCTCCATTCCCTTCTGTTCCACTTGGCCCTCAGTCGGTCCCTCCTTCCCATTCTCTACCCAAGCAACTTAAAGGGAGAGGGTGTAAAGCTCAAAGTGAAGGTGAGGCACCACGGCGCAGGGGAAGGAAGCAGGATGCTGCAAGTACTGTTGCTCCTGATAAATCAGGTGATCAGGAGCCAACATCAATTGAACCACCCGAAAAAAAATCCAGAGTATCAGCCGGGAGAAAAGCTATTGTCACGAGAAGCAAGCAACATAATGAAGCTCAGAAATTGATGAATCTCATCCAGGCAGAAGTTAGTAATGTCCATACCTCTCTTGGTTTTACTGGTCTGGATTCAGTTGTAACTGGGGAATCATATCAATCTACCCAAAACAAGCAAGGAACAAGCTCATCAGGGTCAATACATGTAGAAGCCATGTCTCGAGATAAGGAATCTTCCAATATAAAAGACAATCAACTTGATGCAATGATTTCAGGGGATGATATATTGTCCACAAAAATTGAGGATTGTCAATGTAGTGAAGATCTGGCCGGAAAAGAAATTCATAACGCTGGAGTAAAAGATGTTCCTCCTGCAATAAAGGAGGTTACAGGTGATAATCAATCATCAGAAACTGAAATACATCAGTCTTTAAGTAGTGAACCTGAGATTGAACTAATAGGTGTATCCAAACCTTCATTCCTTGAAGTGAGTGTGACCCAAAGTACAGATAGTAAAACCTATTCAGAATTGTCGACTTTAGGAACTGCTCCAGTGTCTGACCTTCCTATTAGAATGCGTGGAATGCAATCTGGGAAGGAAGGTGGTGAAAAGGTAGAAGAGATGATAAAGGTTCCTTTGGGTGTAGTTGTTGCATCAAACCCAGAATTTAGCGAGTCTGAAGGTAAAAGAAGTGTTGATGTCCTCATTTCGAGTACTACAATTTTGGAGCAACTTACTGATACTAGAATTGGTGACCTGGGTGGACCTGATGATACCAATACTGATGTCACTGAGAATCAAAGTCTGGAAGAGAGAAAAGTTCGAAACAATGACCTTGACCCAAAGTTCTGATGATAAATCCAACACAGCATCCTCAACTTTAGGAACTGATCAGGTTTCTGATCTTGGAAAGATTGCAAGTCCATCCCAGAAGGGAGGTGGTGAAAAGGTGGAGGAGGTGATAAAACCTCTTCATGATGGATCTGCCACTCCAACTCCCAAAGTCCACAAACCTGAGAGTCTCAGGAATGCTAATTATTTTGTTCAGAACATTGCTGTGCCTAATAAATCTATTGAGGAATCTTTAAAGAGTAAGGATGATAATGGGACAGCTGTTCACTATGTAGGTGAGAAATCTATGGAAGCAAAGGATAGTGTAGTGGATATTACTGCAAAAGTGGTGAGTTATACTGAAGAGAGGCTGGTGGAAGTAAATGATGCAATGGTGGAAATCAGAGAAAGTGTGCATAGTTATGAAGAGAAGGAAGCTAGGGATCGAAAGGGAAAAGATGTAAGAAGTTCGGGGGCAGAACATGTCTGACAATGCGGCAGGTGCGACAAATGTGCTGAACAATGATTCCGATGATGTTGTAGGATTTCTAGAAGAGGAATCGTTGGTTGTGAAGAAGGTTATGATTGATGAGAATATTTCTAAAGAGTATTCTGGTGAGAAGTTGGGTTCCAGAGTTCATGCTGTAGTTGTACCAGAAGACAATGTGAAGGATTATGCAGCTGCGGAAAAGTCAGAGGTCAAGAGAGAATTTGAAGCCAATGAATCATCCGAATCAAAGGTAAAATTTGTTTCTTAGTCATTTAAATTTTGTTTTAAGGGAATCGTGTTACTCCTATTGTTAGTTTTGAATTTTGTATGCAGTGGGGTTTGACCATCCGACCTTGTGGAAGGTGGGCTGGTCCTTAAACATTGGGCCAACATCTTAAACAATTATGCAGTTAATATACATGGTTTGTTTTAGAAGATAAAATATGGATAGTAATATATGTGAGAATTAAAATTTCGTATGAAAAATTGAAAACTCTTCCCTTTTTTAAGATGTCTATAGAAATCTACGCTGATATAGTTAAATATGTTTTGGTATTTTAAGTTGAATATTTAAATTAAGATCTTTCTCTTCAAACTAAAAGCACTAGAAATAGGTCTAGAGTGCCAGACACTAAGTACCTTGATTTATGCTAAGAACTCAATATAGATTTTTGTTCTGTTGGCCTCGTTATTGACCTCTCATTTTCGATCCAAAAAAATGGTGATCAGCATATTATGAATTTTCTTTACATTCTTGATATGCTCAGGTCATGGGTGCAATGATCTCCTGAGTAGGTTAAGCGTCTCCACAATCTTTAGTAAATTTGACCTCGAAGTCGGGGATTCAGCAAGTTGCCATTCACCCAGATGATAGATACAAAGCTGCATTTACCACTCCATTCGGACACCTACGAATGGAATGTTAAATCATTTGGACTTAGAATGCACCCAGTGATTTCGAGAATATTCTTAATAAAATTTTGAATCCCTTGATCATATTTTATTATTGTATACATCGATGACATCCTTGTATTCTCCAAGACTATTGAAGAACATATTAAACACTTGAATTCATTCTTCAAAAGCATTTAAAACCAATGGTCTTGTCCTTTCCCCTTCGAGTGTAGTCACATTTTTGACTAAATTGATTTCTCGGTTTAATCCTCTATCATGGACTCTCGCGGCCAATTGTGAGCTATTCAATTCGTGAAGCCGGGTTCCCGGATAAGATTAAGCGAAGAATCGATTCATGAGGTTTCTTCGCTCGCTTCAATTATATTGGCCGATTTTGAAGGACCTCGGGGAAGATTTATAAGCCCTCTTTCGGTAACTTAAAGTAATCCTCCTCCTTGGACATTACATTACTTATACATATCGTCAGTCCAAAAGTTAAAAAATATGTTAAGGTTTTGCCTGCCTTGGCATCCCTAATGATTAAACATTCAAAATAGTTAGGCCCGGCGCCTCGACGTTGGATTTGGTGGCATACTCAAACAAAAATTAACTCCTTACGATGAACAAATTGTTCGTTTCCATTACAGCGCATGGAATCCTACGCACAATTAAAATACAAAGTATTATTAAAAAGAGATTTTATCTCTAATTTTATGTATTAAAAATTTCAGAGAGATTTATTAAATCGGAAATTCTTAGTTAGAATAGATTGTAAGTCAAAGAAATTTATTCTTGAAAAGGGCGTTGAAAGCGATAAGCCTCTAACATTCATTATTTAGATGGCAAGCAATTTTAAGTATTTTTTGATTTTGATATTGAATATATTAAAGGTAAGAATAACTCGGTCCAGATTTTCTCACTTTCGTGAATTTATTAACAGTGCACAATCACAATTGACATACGAGTGTTCGAGGAGGAGGTTCTTCTCGTGGTCAGCTGGCTGCATTCCTCACGGCCCGATTAATCGACCAAAGGCTGTTGTTCCTCACCCGATCGCCCAGACACATAATAAATTCGGGTGCTTGGGAATCGTCCCAAACCCTATTCTTGGTTCTTGCTAGTCACCGAAAACCATTTTGATATTTTCATTAAACCTCAACCTACTTCATCAAAACCTAGTCACCCGGTTGTCCGATTATCATCGGTTATGATCAACACTTATTCCATGTTGAGTTAAACATGAAACCTAAAAAATGACCTATTCAGGTTAAGAACCATGATATTTTCCTTCGGGATGGCATTTTACTCCTTTAGCTCCATTATAAGTCACTTGTGCATTATAGAGATATCCTTGTTGAAAGCAGTGAGGTTTTCATTAAACCGATCTATGCCGATGATGATAAATCAAAACTCCTTTATCATTCATCAGTATATTAAACAAGTCCTTAATTCGCCAGTTGGAGTAGTGGTGGGAAGAACTTTCATTATTATCATGGACTTCTACGACAATAAATATGACAATAGTTCCACTTGGACGAATTCTGCAAGGGTTACATTTTGAGTTTTTTAAACAATTTCTCGATAGATTGGATTAATTAAATCATCTTTATTAGGTAAACTTAAATTATATCTTTTTTACGGTAAATTTAATAAAGGTTCGATTTTTGAATCGGGGTTTTTTAATAATACCTTCTTGAATTTTTTCTTGATTCTATCTAGTTGTTTTCCTACCGTTGCTGAATATTGATTCTTAAAGTTTAATTGTTCGATTATTTTTTGTCGTTATTAGTTCCGTCGGGTATTTTGAAGGACCTTGAATACTTGAAGTGTTTTTAAGCTGGAATTAAGGCTGTTTCTAATGGGGGATAGTGGTGACACTTTGGATGCTGTCTTCTTTAATCCATTGGGTTTTCTAATAACATTACATTTACTTTGATCTTGTTATTACGTACCGAATCGTAAAAAGTAACGTTAATTTCTTCATTCTTGATAAATCTTTTCCATCTATTCTTATCTTATCTCTTTCCTTTTTCGGTTGGATGGCATATCTGAATAGATGTCTTTTTTCTTTATTAGATTTTGAATTAAAATCTTTAACTAAGTTATCGATCTGTCTGAAATCCTTTTTAATGACTCTTAGTTGATTATGAATTGGGGCATTAAAATCGGTTGTGTGGGATAAGCGAAGGAGGATCTTAGGGAAGAAGAATCTTCGTCTTCTACGGTATGGATTCTGATATATAACGAGGGATGACTAACTTGTCCTTTATCAAGAATACCTTTAAGTTTGATATCCTTAACGAGAGGATTACTTAGGACTTGATATCTCTTACAGTGTGGATAAGCAGAAGGGTGAAGAACTAGAAATATCTTCAATAATAATGGTGTTCTAAATACGTTCAAAACTAATTTTAACAGGTTCCATCGGAAAAGCTGTTGGATATTTTCAATATTGACAAATTGTTAACTATAACGGTTGTTGTGGTAATTCATTTGGTAAAGTCCACTTGATTAGGTAAGTTAATATCTTCCAAAGAATTGTTCTTGGGATACGGATATTAGCATCACTAGTTGAACTTTGAATTAAAAGCTGTTTTGATCTTTTGGGCTTTTATTAAGAGCATGAGCGTTCGAATTTGACTTCATTGTCTTATAATAAATCCCCGTAAATCAAAGCGATGGGTTGAGATCCTTGATCATTTGAGTAATCTCTCCATCGGTTTTAATATTTAATGATAAGGCTTTAAATAAGTTTTGATCCTTTGAGACTCGAGGTGAAATTAGGAAAGCAATTGAAATGGATAGGTCCATTAGGCGAACTTGCTTCCATAGCACCAATAATGCTTGGATAGTAATTTAAAAATCTAGCGTCTACAAAAGCAGGAGGTAGATTGATGAATTAATTCCTTTTCTATTAAGAGGTTTAAGCTATGACTTGAGCAAGACCTATATGTATAAAATTGTAACCCTTTTTCTATGTTTTTAATAACTTACGGTGATAAAAGACTCCACAATTTTTCGTATTCTTTGTTAATTGCATAAACTTTCTTAAGCTGACATTTTTTAACATTATAATCAGTTTTAAATTTATACTGAAAATGTTGGTGATAAATTTCTTTGGGAGATACCTTAGGTATATTCGACTTGTTTAAACTTGATTAATGTTTTCATAATCGTTCTTCTTGGTTCACTTATATATGCAGAACAGAGGTAAGTGACTGTTACATTAAGCGAAAAACTAGACTTTGAATAATCTACTCATCTTCGACTGTTTGAAAATAAAATCTTACTCAAAGTTAGTTACGTACATACTGCAGTTTACCAAAGTAGACTCTACCTATGTTCTTATAACCGACACTTGCTCACACCTCGGAGACTTACAAAGGTTAGAACCTGAACTAGGTGGACTACTGGTAAGTAAAGTAAGGTGACTTGAACTTTGAAGAAGAAGATAATTTTGAAAGAGTAAGAAAGAAGTTTGATTAACGAGATCGATTATCTGATTACAACAAAAACAACTTGGCTCTGCCGTATGAGTAGTGATTTGTTACTTAAGTAAAAGTAAAAGCGTAAAACATTTTACATTTACTTTTACATTGGTAAATGTTAAAAAACATTTAACTTAAGTAAAAGCAAAGTTATTCTTTTACTTTTACTTTTACATTTACTAAAGTAAAGACTTTTGCTTCTACGGAAAAAAATGAGATGATCATTGGGCCATCACCGTCTGTGTTGAAGATGCCTCTGGCGTCTTCTTCGTTTATTTGGTCAAAGTCTCTGTGGATCTTAGGAAGGTCTTTGTTGATGATCTTCTCGGATGAGTCACCATCCCATACATTTCCACCTCAAAATTTTTATCGAAATAACCCTTTTCACCCCAGAAAATTTTGTTTACAAAAGGAGGAGATATTGTTCAATTATTTTTTTGTCGTTATTAGTTCAAAAGGTATTTTTGAAGGGACTAGCGATAACGAAGTGTTTTTAATGGAATTAGGCATTTCTAATGGGGGGATGGTGGTGACACTTTGGATCTGCATCTCTTTAATCCATTGGGTTTTACTAATAACATTACATTTACTTTGATCTTTATTACATACCCGGTCGTAAAAAGTAACGTTAAGCTACTTTTTGCTTATGGGTCAATTGACCCCCTTAACTTTTTGAAAGTGAAAAAACTTCTAGTAAAGGTTGCAAATTTATATGTAAACCTGGGACGAACTACATGATGCTTTCCTCACCTTTTCTTGGAAAAGTTAGAACTAAACCTTCTAGTTCTTCTGGAAATAGTTATTTGTCAAAGTTCTGTTTCATTATTTCAGTCCCGTGAAGTAGTATCCTGGATGCCATCGTGTGGTCATCTTAATTTTCAGGTAGGAAAATCCTTTAATAATCAAATTGATTATGTTAACCAAGTAATCAACAGTTTTCATAAGCAAGACACACATGGGATTACCTTTTATGCAGTTCCTTTTTATTCAAGTTAATAGCAAGGAAATTCTCCCTGGTCACGGAGACAGTGTTGGCTTATGTGGTAGAATATTTATACTTTCAAACCAAGTCTTAATGTCGAATCTCGTGTTTTGAAACAAGGCTTTAAAAAACCGTTTTAAAGAACCTTTATTGTTTTTCTCAAATTAATATAAAGCTCAATGGATCCCTTGAAGGCTATCAGTGGGGTTTAACCAGTAAGATGAGTTTGGTACATTCTATGTTGTGTGGAAATTTTTGCTTAGAAACTAGTCTTTTGCAAGTCATTTAAGAAACCTGTAGTGTTTTGCTCAAAATGCTGATTTCTCTACTGTTGTTTCTATGATTAGCACATATCCATCCCTAGGTTGATCAACACTCTATAGTTGTGGGCCTTGTGGCTCATGCTATGCTTGGCTGCTCCAATTAATTTAAGGGGTGTCTTCTTGCTATTTCATTACCTGAGAATGTTACCTTATTAGGTTGTAATGACATTTCGTGATGTTAAAAGTAAACAGCGCTTCATTAGCCACTATCATGTTATTGAACAGAATATATTTGAGTTGAGTTATAAATTAGCTTTTAAGTATTACATCGCTTGATGCTGTAAATTAGTGGCAGATATCTGTCCACCAGTTGTCTGTTACTTTTTATCTTTGGCATTTCAACACTTTTACAATCATAAAGAAGGAGCGTTTTATGACAATTGGATGTTCTTTTCTTTTTTTTTAGATTAGTTTGAAGGGAATTTAACATTCTTGCCAATGGATCCCATTACCTCATGCACCCAAGCCTTATGAGTAGTTTTATTACCATGAGGGGCTTGGTAATTGGATGTTCGTTGTCCATTCCAGTGTTAATATTTAGGATGTCAAGATCTCATTTCACCTTTGAGCACTATTTCTTTATTTTTCCCAACGTTGTTCTTGAACTCTATACAAGTTAAGGAGGTATAGAGAGCAAGGAGAATTAAAGCCAGAGGTGATATTCCAGAAAACTGTGTGGCAATATTCTTCATATTTTACTGATCGACATCTTGGAAAAGTGGAAGCTTAATTTCCACTATTACCTGTTAGGACAAGATATCTCATTGTACATATTGTTATGTAATACTGTTAGTTATTATTATTATTTTTTTAAGGGAATAAATCATTACTGTATTCCCATTATCATTTTTACTTGAACGGTACAGATTGATAGTGGGTGTCCTGTTACTATGGAAGAAAAGAATGATGTTGCGGCAGTAGAAGGTACTATGGTGCAGATAGAGAAAGAACCTTCTAAGGGAGATATCGGGATCTTCCAGGGAGAAACCCAACATGGTAGAAGGGAAAAACAGGGTGGTGGGCCATTGCATGCCATTGGGGTGCTGTTAGGTGAAATTGATCAGACAACAAAAGAGATTCTTGTAGCGCAGGGACATGTAAAGGAGGGTGGATACACAGGCATCCCGAAGGAGTATAGCTAGGAAGGAGAGTTGAAACAGGTGTACTATATGGTTCAATTTAATAATTGAGTCCCTTTTAGTTAGTTTGACAAGTTAATTTGATGTTCTTACTCGCAACAAAGAGTTGTAGTTAGTAGGCTTTGTCTGGCACTTTTGCTTTTATTTATCTCTTTTAGTTGATGCCGTCTCCCTAGTGTTTGATAGTTTTTGTTACATATCTGTGTCTTGTTCTATGCATTCTTGATATTTTCCTTTCTCAAAATCTTTCAGAAAATGTGTTTTCTTTTGAAATTAAGTGCTTAACTTCAGTACTTACCTTTCTGGATATCAAGATGTTTCTCATATCACCTCAAAACAATATTTCTCTATACTACTTCATGATATTATTGAACAAAACTGCATGTCTACAGATTTCCCATTTTCCCATTCTGGACCTGCACAGGTTGAAGATGGGGGTCCTGAATATATGGAGGAAAATCATCAGCTATCCGAAACAGGCATTATAGAGAGGAGCAAGCCCAAATCTTCTGAAGAGGTAGAGGAGGTGTCCCAGGGTGCAATTGAAAATGAGAAGAGGGATTATGTGGGCGGAGGATTGCATGTCATCATAGAGACCATAGCAGAAATTGGGGAAGCGAAGGAGGAGCTCCTTGTTGGGCTGGGTCAAACACAAACAATGCTGGAGTACAGCAAGCAAGAAGAGTTCAGAGAGAAGGTAATATTAATAACTGCAGAATATTCTCAAACATCTATCAATGGGACCAATTAGAAGCACAGTTACTGGCTACAATTTATGGCAATCCGTTAGATGATTATGCATATTAGTTTTTGCCATGGTCTTTGATGCTGCAAGTAAATAAATATACAGCTGAGTGATATTCTTGGCTCGCATCTCTCACTGTTGATTGTTGCTGTGGGGTTTCTGATGTTTCATTCTTTGACGATCTTGCAGAGGCTTCTGATTGTAGTTTGAACATTGTATGCTCGATACCCTTTATTACTATTTAGAATGTCAAAGATATCTCATATCACCTTGAAACAACATACATTTTGTTCATCAGCTGCAATTGCATCCATTCAAAATGATGATCTCATTTTTTCCAATCATCTTGCGACTCTTGAATGGTGCAGGTCTGGCAGGATGAAAAAGGGGTTCCTGAAACAACTAAGGAAAGGCATGATCCTGCGGCAGGAGGCACTATAGATGGGGAAGAAGCCAAACCTTCTGAAAAAATCAAAGAGGTCTGCAATGGAGTAACTAATGAACACAAGGAAAAGGAACTACAGGGAAGCGGAGTCTCGGAAGCTACTAGGGTCACTACCGTTGAAATTAGGCAAACAATGGAAGAGCTTCTTGTGAAGCAATGCCTTACACAAGCAGAGGAGGAGGTCTTCCAGCAAGCAACTGAACCTGAAAGAAGGGAGCATGGAGGGAAAGTAGTGTATGCCACTGAAGTGACTACAACCAAAATTGGGCAGACGCAGAATCAGCTTCTTGTTGAGCAGAGTCTAACTCAAGCAGACAAGGCCAAAACTTTTGAGAAAGTCGAAGAGGTTTTTGAGGAAACAGTTCAACATGAGAGAATGGAACAACAGGAAGATGAAGTAATCCATTCCCCTGGCGAGACTCTAGCTAAAATTGAGCAGACAACAGAAGAGATTAATGTCGAGCATTGCCAAACTCAAGCAGAGGCCAAACCTAATGAGAGAGTTGAGGTCCTGGAAGTAACTGAACCTGAAAGAAGCGAATACAAGGAAGGTGGGGTATTTCATGTTGTTGGGGTGACGGAGGAGCTTCTTGTTGAGCAGTGCCAGACTCGAATAGAGCAAGTCATTCCCTCAGAAAAAGTTCAGGTGTTCCAGGGAGCAACTGCTCATGAGATAAGGGAGCAAAATGAAGGCAGAGTATTGCATGCTGGTGTAGAGTCAATAGCTGAATTTGGGCAGAAAACAGAAGAAATACTAGTTGGGCTGTGCCAAACCGAAGAAAAGGAAGCGAAAGCTGATGTGATTATCAAGGAGGTTTTCCAGGAAGCTACTGAACATGATAGAAGGGACCATCTGGAAGATGGAGTATTGCATTCCATCTTGAAAACTGTAGGTGAAATTAGGCAGACAACGGAACAGCTTCTTATTGAACCATGTCAAACTATAGAAGAGCAGACCAAGCTGTCTGACATAGTCAAGGAGGTCCTGCATGCTGTTACAGAGACTTCAGTTGAGATTGGGCAAAGATTGGAAGAGCCCCCTCTTGAGCAATTGCAGACTAGAGCAAAAGAGGAGCCTGAACCTTCTTTAGTGGTTGAGGAGTTCCTGAATACTGGTGCGGAAACTGCAGTTGAGATTGGGCAGCTAGTGGAAGAGCTTCCTATTGAGCAGTGTCAAATTCAAACTAAAGAAGATTCTGAGCCTTCTGAAATTGTCGAGGTGGTCTTGCATGCTGTTGTGGAAACTATAGGTGAGGTTGGGCAGAGACTGGAAGAGCTTCCTATTGAGCAGTGTCATACTCTAGCAAAAGCGGATTCTAAGCCTTCTGAAAAGGCTGAGGAGGTCTTTGAAGGAGCTAATGTTCATGATACAACGGAGCAAGGAGGCAGAGTACTGCAGACTGGTTCTGAGTGTACAGTTGAGGTTGGGCAGACATTGGAAGAGCTTCCTGTTCAGCGGAGCCAAACTCAATCGAAGGAGGAGTCTGAACCTTCTAAAATGGCTGAGGTCTTCCAGGAAGCAATTATACATGAGAGAAGTGAACAACAGGAAAGTGGAGTATTGCATGCCATTGTGGAGACTGCAGTTGAAATTAGGCAGACAAAGGACGTGCTTCTTGGCGAGCAGTGCCAAACTCAGGCAGAGGAAACCAAACCTTCAGAAGAAGTCAAGGAGATCCTCCTGGGAGAAAATGCTCGTGACAGAAGGATACAGCAGAGAAGCAGAGTATTGCACGCTGGTGCAGAGGCTACAGTTGAAATTGGGCAGAGAGAGGAAGAGCTTCCTATTGAGCAGTGCCGAACTTGAGCAAAAGAGGATTCCGAGCCTTCTGAAAAAGCCGAGATCTTACAGGAAGCAATTGAACACGAGAGAAAGGAAGAACTAGGAGGTAGATTATTGCAGGCCATTGAGACTTCAGATTTTATTGAACTGAAAACAGAAGAACCTGTTGGGATGTCCCAAACTCGAGCAAAGGAAGAGGTCAAACATTCTGAAAAGGTTGAGGCCTTCCGCAAAGTAACTGAACATGATAGAAGGGAAGAACAAGGAAGTGGAGTATCTCATATTCCTGGGGAGACTATTGATGAAACTGGGCAGACGAAGCAAGAAGGTTTGGCGGAGTGTCAAACTGAAGTAAATGAGGCTGACAGGCCTAATGAAGTCAAGGAGGTTACCCATGAAGGAACCAAGAATGAAGGAATGGAACAACAGGTAGGTGTAGCAGTGCATAGCATTGAGAAATTAACAGAAGAGCTTATTGAACCTGATCAAGCTCAAGAGAAAGAGGGGGCATCAACAGGCAGCTCAGGGGACTTTGAAAAAGGAAGAGTCGATGAATGAGATAGTGAACAAAGGCCACTCTTGCACAGGAGCTGGTGAGGTGACGTGAAGGCTCATCCTCAATAGACCATGTTGATGAATGAGCATGGTAAGATTGAGACGAGAAGTGAATGACTAAGGTTAACTCTTAAGTGGCTCTAATGACGGACGGTATTTTGTTTGTACGGGATTGTAGATGAACCTGTGTAGTTATTGAGCATCTTTTCAAGCTTGGGTGAGCAGTGAGCCGAATGCTCGAATATTAATAATGTAAATACTATTTATTCAGACAAAGATGGTGAATGTTAATACTTTAGCCAATGACAGTAGAATGTAAAAATTCTATGGAAGCTCATGGTAATGATAGTCTGCACAAATATGCAGAAAATTACTAGTTACTAGAGAGATAAATTTAGAATTCATATTATAAATCTTACTCCCAAGTCCTAAGATGTTTCATGTTGCTGAAACTGTGGTGGTGAAATTTGAAGTGGCCAACCTATATTTAGTTAGAGCTTGTTTGGTGGAGCGGGGCGGTGGTGTAAAAGCACTTTTGAAGTATAGAAACATTTTGGTATTAGTTAACTCTGTTTTAAGTTTATAGATTTCGGCAAAAAAAACACTAAAAGAACAAATAGAAATTTATGTTTTTTGGCGCAACACTTAATAGATTAGATTAGTATTATGGTTTGTTTGTTTAGAGCTGAATGAATGGTTGAATCGGTCAGTGCGTTTGTTTTGATTTGAATGGTTGAATTGGTAAGATGGACGAGCTGAATGATTAAGTCAATTTTTTTTAGCTGAATGAGCAGCTGAATGAAGTAAAAAAAAAAATTAAAAAAATTAAAAAATTAAAAAAAATATTAACTATTATATTAAGTAATATTAAATAAATTTATAATAATTTTAAATTTTTTCAGAGGGGTAAAATAATAAAGTTTTGTCATTCAAATATTTCAGACATGTCAATTATCAAACAGCTTTTTCCATTCAGATTCAGATTCAACTCATTCAGATTCAGATTCAGCTCATTCAAATTCAAATTCATTCAATTTTTATCAAACACCCCCTTAGTTAAATCAACTAAAAAAGATACGTTTTCTCCTAGCTGGAGGCGGACTCTTTTTTCTCTAAAAAGGTTTTCTCTCTTTGTTCCTTTTGACAATTCTTAGGTCATCCCTTTTGCCTTTTCTCTTGCTTGCATTCTCCAATCATTAACCCACGTATCATGGTGAGTTCCAGTAGCAACTTGGCTGAGATTGAGGATGCTTGTGCTCAGATTCCTTTGGAGGAAGAGGAGAAAGGTGGTGTTGAGTTTATGGATTCGGATGGTGAGGATGATGGTGAAGTGGTAGATCTACGATGGGCTTTTGTTGGTCGTTTTTTGTCTGACAAGAATATCAAGTCATTGACCATGAAAAATGTCATGGCGGCCGGTTAAAGGTATGCGGGTAAAAACGATTAAGCCTAACTTATTCTTTTTCCAATTTTTTCATGATCGAGATATGCAACGAGTCTTTAAGGGGGGTCCTTGGTCGTTTGAGAATCAGCCTTTAGTGTGTAAGAGGCTTCAAGTGGGTGATCAACTAGCAAAAATGCCTCTCTTTACAATTGAATTTTGGGTTTAGGTTTATGATTTGTCATGTGGTTATATGTCGGAAAAAGTTGCTAAACATGTGGGTGATTACATTGGGGTTTTCGTGGAATCGGATCCTAATAACTTTGGGTGATTTTGGAAGAGTTATATGAGAGTCAGGGTGACTATGGATGTCAGGCATCCTCTGAAATGGAAGATGAAGTTGAAGAAGGTGGGTGGTGAGTGGTTGTGGGTTACGTTCAAGTATGAACGGCTCAACACATTTTGTTTTTACTGTGGTATTCTTGGTCATAATGATGAGTTTTTCTCGGATTCTTACAAAGATGATGATCGTCTTGTTGCTAAAGTTTACGGTTCTTGGCTTCGGGCTCCTCAGCGTCTTTCTGGTACCTCCATCGGAGCACGGTGGTTGGCTGAGGGAGATGGGGGTGGTTGGCATAATCCCGTTAAGGAAGGCGTTGATAATGATTTGAGGGAGAATTCTGAGCCGAATATTGCGGCAGATTTGGTGCGTGATGGGCGGAATTGCGGGGTGAGGGGTGTAAGTTATGGCAAGATTATTGCTAATTCAGTTACCAAAAAGGGGGAGTAGTGTCGGTGAATTGTGCTGCGGAAAATCAGGAAGGTGGGGAGGAGACTCATTTTCAGGAAGGGGTTATTGTTCTAGACTCAAAACGTAGAAGGAAAGGAGAGGAGACTCATGAGAGTAGTTTGGGGGAAAGTATGCAAATTGGGGAGGAGGATGTTTCAAAAAACTTGCAATTGGTGGGCACTGGTGTTCAGGCCCGCCCAACCCAATGAGTACCATTAGTTGGAATTGTCGTGGGCTGGGTAGCTCACGGACAGTTCAAGAATTACTGGACCTTGTGTCTAGTAAAAAGCCTTATTTTGTGTTTTTAATGGAGGTGAAAGTGGGTCGG
Source organism: Panax ginseng (assembly GCA_020205605.1). Lineage (NCBI taxonomy): Eukaryota > Viridiplantae > Streptophyta > Magnoliopsida > Apiales > Araliaceae > Panax > Panax ginseng. Next base: position 108,152,086 of record CM035144.1, on the reverse strand, counting down.
TCTCAGGTCAAAAAAATTAGAGTTCGTATGGGTTTTGAAGGGTTGTTTTATGTTGATTGTGTTGGGTTAAGTGGTGGACTTGCTTTGTTTTGGAGAGACAAAAAGATGGCTCAACTCATTAGTTACTCTAAAACGTATATAGATGTTCTCGTTTGTGTCTCTGGCTTAGGGCTTAGGGCGGTAGCGCCTTACATGTTTCAATGGTTTCCTAGAAAGGAGGCGGAGGCAGGAATCGTGGGATTTGTTGCGGTCTTTGTGTAGTAAATCGTCTGAACCCTGGTGCATTGTGGGGGATTTCAACGATCTGATTTGTCAAAGAGAGAAAAAAGGGCGGTTCCCTCACCCTGCTTCTCTTATCAGGGATTTTGCCTCTGCTGTAGCAGACTGTGGGCTTTATGATCTAGGGATGGAGGGGTATTAATTCACTTAGGAGAGGAGTCAGGGTTCGGTTGATTGGGTGGAGGAGCGGTTGGATAGAGTTATGGCTAATTCGTTCTGGTGTTCTTCTTTTGAGCCGGCTAAGGTGCGTAACTTGGCCACTTATTCGTCGGACCACTCGGCTTTGATGCCTTATTTTGTTTCGTCTAATTTCCGGCAGCGAGCTAAGCATTTTCATTTTGAAAGTGCTTGGCTCCGGGATAACGATTGTGGTCGTGTTGTTGAAGAAGGTTGGGCGATGGAGGGCTCTTTGGATTTACAGGCTAGCATCTCTACTTGTGGGTCTCATTTATAGAAGTGGGGCAAAAGGGGATGGTTACGGGTCTTGAAGCCTCTTCGTGATGACATGTCACTCCAGGAATATAAAGAGCAGAATCATCTCTTGTATTTTCTTCTTGAGCAGAAGGAGGCCTTTTGGGGTCAAAGAGCAAAGCAAAATTGGCTTGCGGTTGGTGATGCTAATACTAAATATTTTCATCAGTTTGTTTCTGCTTGGAGGAAGAAGAATTCCTTCTCCCGCCTCTGTGATTCTTCTGGTAATTGGTTGGATTGGCAGTCGGGTTTACAAAATCATATTTTTTTTCCTTCTTCTCTGATTTGTTTGCGACTCGTGGCTGTAGTAGCGATGTGGTTCTGAGGAAGGTTAGGCGCAGGATTACGGTGGATCAGAATTTGGAACTAATTCGCCCTTTTGATCATGGAGAGGTTAAATCTGCTCTCTTCTCCATGTTTCTTGATAAATCCCCGTGTCCGGATGGTATGAATCCGAATTTTTTTTCAGAATTTTTGGGGCACGGTTGGAGAGGATGTTACTGCCTTTTGTTTACAGTGCTTGAAATCGGCCAACTTTTCGAATGATCTTAATTCCACATCTGTTGTTCTTATTCCAAAGAAGGAAAGCCCTGAAATTGTTGGTGATCTCCGTCCTATTGCACTTTGCAATGTGGTCTACAAAATCATGGCCAAAATGCTTTCTAACCGTATAAAAGGTATTTTGTAGCAGGTAATTTCTGAGATCCAAAGTGCTTTTGTTCCAAATCGTTTGATTACCGATAATATCATGGTTGCCTTTGAATGTGGTCATCATATTAAGAGGAAAACGAAGGGAAAGAAAGGTGAGGCGACTTTAAAACTGAATATGTCCAAGGCTTATGATCGAATTGAGTGGGATTTTTTGTACAGCAAATGTTGCAAAAATTGGGGTTTTATGTTCGTTGGGTTCGTTTGCTGATGCTTTGTGTGACGACTGTTCAGTATACTATTGTGCAGAATGGTGAAAGTATTGACCCAATTATTCCTCAAAGGGGGATCCGACAAGGGGATCCTCTCTTCCCGTATCTCTTTATTATATGTGCTGAGGGTCTTTCTGCCCTGTTCAGTGATGTTGAAATTAGGGAGAATATTCACGACTCTAAGATCTCCATTCGGGCTCCAGTGATTTCTCATCTATTTTTTGCAGATGATAGTCTGCTATTCTTTCAGGCTACCAGGACTGAAGATGAGCGTATTAAAGGTTGTCTGGCTGCTTACGAGGCTGCTTCTGGTCAGATAATTAATTTTTAAAAATCAAATGTTCTTTTTAGTCCTAATTCCTCAATGAGTAGTAGAGTGGATGTATGTGAGGTTTTGAATGTGCGAGAGACTTCGAATTTGGGTAATTATCTAGGTGTGTTCTCTCTTGTTGGCAGGAATAAGAAAGGTGTATTTTCGTTTGTGGAGTAGAAAATAAAGCAGAGAATTGGGGACTGGTAGAAGAAACTTCTCTCAAGGGCGGGTAAAGAAATTCTTTTAAAAAGTGTAGCTCAAGTTATGCCTACTTATGTGATGAGTGTCTTCCTTTTACCGTTTGGCTTATGTGATGATTTAGAGAAGTTAATGAATGGCTATTCGTGGGGTAATGGGGATCGATGTAATAGTGATATTCGTTGGTTAAGTTGGGCGAAATTATGTGTGCACAAGAGTAGAGGGGGTTTAAGCTTTAAACAGTTACACGAATTCAATTTGTCGTTACTCTGTAAAATAGGTTGGCGTTTGCTCAATTTCCCTAATTCATTGGTTGCCAGGTTATACAAAGTCAAGTATTACAAAGATTGCTCCTTTTTATCTGCAAGTTTAGGGTCTAACCCGAGCTTCATTTGGCGTAGTATTCTTGCGGGGCCATCCTTGCTTAAGGAAGGGCTAGTGCGGCGGATAAGGGATGGCAGTGACACAATTTTGTGGACCTCTCCTTGGTTGTCGGATGCTCTTAATCCGTATGTTGAGACGCCTTTGGTTCAGGGGTTAAAGGATGCTTCAGTTGCATCGCTTATGAAGGAGAATGACAAGGAATGGGAATAAGATTTGGTTCGAGACATTTTTCTGCCCAGGGATGTTAAGTTAATTTTAAAGATTCCTCTTAGTTATCTTCGAACTGGGGATATCTGGCAATGGAAGCTTGAGAAGAAGGGCATATTTTTTGTGAAATTAGGTTATCGAGCTTTAACCTGTCATTTTCCCACCTCTGCTGCCCAGTAGTGTTTTTCTAGTTGGAAGCATGTTTGGAATCTGAATGTGCCTCCTGAGGTTCGTAATTTTGTTTGGCGTTGTTGTTTAGACGTGTTACCTACCATGTCTCAGTTGCTTAATCGAAGGGTGGAGGTACACAATGTTTATTAGATGTGTAATGGCGGCCCCGAGAGTACCTTTCATCTTTTTATTCAATGTCCCTTTGCTCAACAAGTGTGGAGAGGATCCTTATGTGGGTTGATTTTTCCTCCTCAGCCAAGCTTCATTTCCTAGTTTAATTATCTGCTACAGACCCTCTCTTTCGACCTTGTTTCGGCAGCTGCTATGATGCTTTGGTCTCTTTGGCAAACTCGAAATGATGTGGTTTGGAATCAGAAGCAAGGATATGCCCAAATTGCTCGCTGTCTGCGATGATCCACACCCAATGGGGAAGCTTCGTTTTCATTCGCCGCGACTTCATCGAAAGTGAATTCTAATCCAGTTCGTAATCTTAATTCGTGCGAGCCTTAAATGCTGGATTTGTTAAGTGTAATTTTGATGCGGCTCTTTTCCCTAGTCAGAATAAGGTCGGCTTTGGTTGGATTATTAGGGATGAGTTTGGGTCATTTGGTGCTGCTAAGAATGGTTTATTAAATTGCACTCAAGATCCATCCCTTGTTGAAGCCCTTTCCTATAGAGAGGCCCTCAGTTGGCTTAAGGCTCGTCATTTTTCCAAAGTTGTGATGGAAACTGATTGTCAGGTTTTTCAACAAGCTTTAGCCCATCTAACTACGGATTTCTCTTTGTTTGGTTTGATTACTCGAGATTGTTATTATGCTCTTTCGGCTTTGAATAATAGTAGTATTTGGTTTGCTAAACGATTAGCTAACCAAGCAGTGCATTTGTTAGCTAAAGCTGCTGATTTACAGCCTGGTCCGGAGGAGTGGGGTCCTGTCCCTCCTCCGTTTATTTTTCGATATTCTCGTTTCCGATTTAATATAATTGGTTCCTCATTGTTTCAAAAAAAGAAGAAGATTAGTATTAGTTATAGTGAGTTCTTTTTCTGGTGATGAACTGTTGGCGTCGGTCTTACATTTTGTATCTGTGAACCGAAGAGAAAGAGGGCTCAACGAGAAGAGGGTTGTACCGTGAGAGAAACACGTGTCTTCCAGAGGGCTATATAGGCTAGTCGCAGGCTAAGCTTATGAATGAGGTTCGATTTCCGAATCCATAGATTGAAACAGTTTATAAATTTGTATTTAAATTGTAGAAAAAAAATTAAAAATTCATGACAAACATTTGTATATAATTTAATCTTTATTTTTTTTCCAAAGTAATACATTATAAAGTATTTCATCCCAATTAACACATCCGATTGCTCCACCACCAAATGGGCCACACAACCGAACTATATACTGCGCAGTTGCTTTGCTAGAAAGAAAGGCAGATGAATACGGAAAAACACAATATACTAGATGTATACTTGGGCAATGAAAGCATAAGATAATTCAAATAGTAATCATCCTAGCTACTCCTACCTAGTACTAGATTCTCAATTTTCTCACAAAAACTGTTAATATAAGAGGATTCCAGCTCTTTGTTCGACAAGAACTCTCTTATCTTGCTCCGGTTGGATCGAACCTCCTTCCCCACCTCATTATCTTTTTCCATCACAGTCCTCACCGCCTTGCACAAGCTGTCCCTCGTAAACAACCCATCTTTTTCTCCTTTCTCCACTTCAATCCCAACCTTCAAAATGGTACTCATGATCCTGGCCTGAATAATTTGATCCCCTGCCGCCTGCGGCAACAGCACTAACTCACACTTATTCATCAATGCCTCCACCAAAGAAGCCACGCCGCAATGTGTAACAAAACATCCAACTGATGGATGTCCTAGTATCAGTTGTTGCTGAATCCACCCCTCATGAACCACCCCTCTTTCCCAAACTCCCTCATTAAATCCTCGAGGAATCGCGGCCTCAACAGACTCAACTCCTAGTGGGGGTCTCAGCACTGCCAAGAAAGGCATCCCCATTTGCTCAAAACCCAATAGCAGTTCTTGAAATTGGTCCTTCTTTAAGGTGCACTCACTTCCAAAAGCACAGTATATGACTGATCCTGGCTCAAATTTAGCTAGCCACTTAACCCATTTTTCGTCCAAAGTAGAGTTTGGTGGCTCTGGTATTAGTGGTCCAGAAAGAAGAACCGGCTTTTGGAAATAGCTTTCAAGAAAGTCACAAGAAGGTCCATCAAGTTCTCGATATGATCTAAATCCCAAGGCATCACATTCCTTCAAGCTAATAAGTAGACGGTCAAATATTTTGATGCCCCTTCCAAAATTTTCAGTTGATCCTGCAGCAAAGCCTCTGGCCTCATGGACATGGAGCTTGATGGACAATAATGGGAAATCGTCAGCTTCTTTTGCATTGTTTTCATGAACTCGCGGAGCTAGGGATAAAGCAAATGCTGTTGTTCCTGGACACGTGATGCTGTAGAACAAGGACTTGATGCCTAAACGGCGTGCCAAACCGGGCATCCAATGAGTAAAATCAAAGAATACAATGTCCACATTCAAATCACGAAGCAGAGTCTCAATGTTTTTGTGAGTCCTGTCCATAGCGGTCATAACAAGAGAATGTAATGGTGCAGGCACATCGGAAGTGGTCTCTGTGCCATGAGGGAGGCCGTCGACGTGGGGAACCGTGATTGGGACAAAGGTGATGAGGTCAGGGAGGAGGTTGAAAGTTTGCAATTTAAGTTGAGTTCTGGTAGGGAGGATAAAGGAGATTTTGTGACCTTTTTTGGCTAGTTTATTAGATAGTTGGAGGAAAGGAGTAAGGTGGCCTAGAGCAAACCAGGGGTACATTGCTATGTGAAAGGTGGGAGGATCCATTTTCAGCTGTTATGTATCACAGTTGTAGTCTATAATTTGCTGCTGCAGCCTGCAGTTAAAACAGAAGAAAAATATGCTTATATTCACAATAACTTCTCCATTATTTCAACTGCTTATTCTTTCTGTATTGCTTTTGTTACCTAAATCTGTTCTAGTCTGGCACTCTCTATAAATGCACTAATCTGTTACGACGGAGTTAGTCATGCTGCTAGTTTTGTTGAGTTACTTTGGCTTATTTTTTGTCATGCTTTTGGTGATTCATGTGTTTTTTTTCCACCCTTCGTAAAAGAGTTGTATTGATTAGCTAGTCACGTGAAAGGTACCAACAGTTTAGGTTGCAAAGCATATACACATTATTTGAGATAGTCCCTAGTTATAAATTATATTATCTTATTTATTGAATAATTTGACTTTTTCACAAGCCTAAAATGTTAAATCTACAAAGAATCTCTCGTATGACTGTGAACCGAGTTATTATCTATGCAAAGTACCTCTCACAAGACTGTGAACTGAATTATTTATGTGAGAAGAATATTGTGAATTTAACAAGAAAAAATAACATTTCTTATGTTCTGCACCATAACAACTGGGTCAAGTGAGATAAATAATATATTAGAAATTTAAAAATCTAATTCAAGACTAGAAGTAAATTACGAATATTATATAACAAAATGTTATTTTCACGAGTCCTTTTGATAATTTTACAAACCCGTCTCTCATATGAACAAGAGACACACTCATTATTCATGTGAGAAACAGTGAGCCCTTTTGATAGTTAAAATTGTTTAAAAAACCGGTAAAATAACAATTTCTTAATATTATTGGAAAATTTTCAATAAACCAAATGGCAAGGTTTATTTGTACGTATGGAAAACATTTAATAGATTTGCATTCCCGCAACATTATGGTCCTTTCTCTGTACACCCAATAATTTCAGAAAAAGAAACATGTTTATTTTTATGCCTGGAAGGGCCCTTGAAAACTTAAGAAAAGTGCCTGTTCTTTATGTACTTGCTGGGGCATTATATGAAGATTTTGGCTCATACAGATGAAGCTCAAGTTTGAGTCAACGCTCAAGAATTTCAAACAGAATCCGAGATGCGTTGCAGAAGGTCATCAATTTCATTCCATTAGGTTCCATTTGGTATCAAGTACATTTGAAACTAATGAAGTCTAAGCTCAACCACCCGCAGGAAGCGAATGCTAAGATGATTCTTTAAACAAAAAAAAAAGTACCAGAAACCCTTGTTATAGGGTCATACTAATAGAGGCAAGAATTCCAGCAATGATCAAACAGGTTTTACTCGATAGCCTTGACGACCATGAGCATGCCTCAAGTTGAAAATTCCTCCAAGTCCTCGACCTTTGGCTAGCTCCTCCAGTTCCGTTATCTTTTGCTTAAGGAGCACAACCTCTCTTGCTAGATCGTCATCTTGTTGCTTCAATGCCTAAAATAGATGATAGAGGATCCTTGAATATCACTACTGACAAGATAAAGCATACATATTTTGCCAATAGTGACTCACAACCTGCTACGACAATCACCAAAGAAGAAACAACGCATATTGTAAACATTATATGAACTTCTTATTACTTAAACTTGGACAAATCCCTTGCTGGAAAAGAAATTTTGAAATTAATATATATTAAGAAGAAGCAAGGACAATGACAAACTTTCGTCACGCCTCAGACATTGCCAATGAGATTAGGGATTATTGAGCTCATGATTAATTAAGCTTCTGAGATTGATGTAAGCAACTAAAAACTAGAACTGGAAAACAGAAAACAAAAGTTGGAAATAAAGTTAATCACAATTTGTACTTGTGGCCAATGGTGCATGATACAATATGTCAACATGGGTCCAATTAAAGGGAGAGAAAAGGAACAAGGCACTAAACGATTAAGCACACAAAACATAGCCAAATAATATGTCACTGCTGATATTCAGTCAAACACAGAAATTTCTTTTTCTTTCGAATATTGTACATTCAAATTTTCAACAAAACACCTTTACTCCAAAGATACATCAATAATGTTATTCTAAATTGATATCGTCCGCTATTTCAATGTATTAAGGACCTTAGGTGATCGCTATTTTTTTTAAAGCCACGAGAAAGACAAGAAATGGGCCATTATGTTATGAAATACTTGTACAAAGTGGAGCATTTGCCAAAAAGAGCACCACCACTAATGATAAAAGTACTGGTTTATCATTTTTTACTATATTTTAAAGCAAAGAGTACAGCGTTTAATAGGTTTTTCCATATACAGCAAGGAGTGTTTTATATATACAAACAATATATATATATTGAACCTCTAATTCCTGTTTGCGCAGTTCCTCCTTTCTTGCTTCTGATCTAGAACTTCTTTGGACCTCAAATATAACAGCTACTCCAGCAACCTATATGAAAGTAGAGATCTTAAATTTTAATTAAAAAAATATTAAAACTAGCATTGTTCAATTTAAAATAATCGCATTTACAGTGGAAAGCACATTAACCCATGTGAGGCATCTATTCATAACTATGATGCATCTATTAGGAATTTAGAATCAAAATAATCCGAGATAGGAGTTGTACGATAATATAAGCAGCATAAATTTCTATTGCCAACGTAGAAACTAGAAAAAATATACTCCCTGCTTCTAGAAATGAGAGTTATATTGCTCTTGTTGACATTATTTCTGGCAGATGTTAACGTTTTGGACACAATTTTTGGTGAGAGTTTTTTTTTTTAATAACTACCCAAACCAGATCTTGATATATTTATTTTTCTAATGATTTACCATATTCATAATACATGTTGTAGCATATCAAATCACAACAAAAAGTGAACAATATCAAGTCAAAATGGATAATTTTATTATAGTTGTAATTTTTTGAACTTGTACCAACTTCAAATTATATAAATGATGATACATTTGTAATATTTAGTTTAATTCAATATAATTCTTAAATTTATGTTTAGTTTCTTAAGTTTTAATATTGAATTAAATTCTTGAAATTTTAAATTTTATTATTTAATAACAATCTTGTTTATGAATAAAACTAATACGTTAAAAATATGTTTGAACTTTGAACAATTGCATGTTTGTGTTTGAACTTTAAGATTAGCAATATGGATATGTGTTTGAACTTTAAACAAAGGCTTTTATTATCTTTATTATAGATTGTTTTGCTTTATATTATTGTTTTGTTTGGATAAATGTAAGATAAAATATTAAAATTGGCTTAAAATAAAAATTAAAATCACAAAACAGGCACGAGTATCATAATGTTGTGGTTATCGTAACCAGCCATGCATCTACATTCGACTGACTGTTTAAGTACACACAGATGGACGACACAAATTAGACACAAGCACAGGTCAATGTGGAGATAAAAATGCGCTTATGTACGAAAAGAAATCAACCTTTAATACCATTTTTTTGGTAGACAATCAAGAAGAAATTAATACCGAAAACACAAAGAGTTCCCCAAGAAGATCGGCAGCAGCTTGGACAGCTTTTTCCTCATTCAGTGGGCGAATTGCAACATCAGTTGCATGACCATAAATGCGTCTTTGCATGGTTATTGTGAAGCGATGATTTGCCTGTAAGGAATTAGAAAATTTAACTACATGAGCTATCAGGAATAAACTCTATAAAGACAAACGACAAAATTACCAGAAAAATAATTTATGAATACTGCTTTCTTTCGGGAAACTAAATACTTAAAATGGATCTAAAAGTACTGTGAGGAATTGGATAAGATAGAGTACTTGACAACATAACTCCTTTGAAGTTATGGAGCTCAAGTGAAATCCTTTATTTTTCTTAGTCAAGATGTAGTAAGGATTAAACTGATGAAGATGAGAGAAAGGCCCCTATGGTGACTTTGACGTTCTTTTAGGCAGCAACACTTGAGGGAATGTCAGATTACAATAAAAGATGCATTCATGTTCTTATTATAACTCGTACAGAAGCAGTATGTAGTACAAAGACACCTAATTCAATGCATATACCATTTACAATTTCACAACCACCAGAAAGAAAAAGACAATTTTGCACAAATGAACTGAACCGAAATGCTAAAACCATCTTGAAGACGGGACAAAAAAACCTAAGAGCTAAGAATATAACTCATGTGTTTAATGTTTATGTCTCAAAACTAGCAATGTCGCATTGCAGGTGGTAAAAGAACTCCTATAAGATGAAAGGAACCCAAAGACTACTAGAGTGTTAATTCCAATTGATAATCTAATAAAATCTATAAAGACCTTGTAAATTGATTATACCCTGATTCCATAAAAAAGAGAAGGGATACTAATATTTCTTTATTTTGAGACTTCATGAACAATTTGATTGGTTTTCAGGTAATCATGCACATTACTCGAGCTCCACGCCTAAGCTTTTCTGTTTTCTAATTTTGAATAAAATATGCAGAAAAATAGGGGTAATTCAGAAAAGTCAATTTCATGGACTTCAAGTGAGGTTCAGTATCATTAAAACATGAAATGCTGGGGTTGGATAGAAAAACCAGAAGACTATAAATAAGAGAATTGATTACAATAACAAAACCCATGATTACAATAAGCTTCCAAATTGGAGAACAGATGCAGAACACAACAGTAAAACTAAAAGGTACAAATTCAACACTAATTTCACTATGAAAAAGAGAAAGGGACATAGACCTGAGCAACATTGATTATGAAGTTGCGGAATTTAGGATGCAAGCTAGCCTCTTTCTTGAGGCGATTGGCAATGGGTTTGCAGGCTGTCTTTAGAGCTAGGGTTCCTAATTTCACAACCGGTAATATCATCCCCCTCTCTCTCTCTCTCTCCCCCTTAACTTACCCGCTTCGTGAAGTCAGAGGAATGCACATGAGCGAAGATGGAGGAGAGTGGACATGTTCCGACATGGTGGATCGTCTCGTTCTTTCCCCGGGGAGTGGGGACACTTCGTGAAGATGAAGCATTGAGGGTAAAATGGTCTAGTTATTTGCCTCTTTTTTTATCCTTTTTCTTTTAATTACCAAATTACTGGCCTACAAATTTATCAAAATCATTTCAGTTATCAACTTACGGTTGCTTTTTTTATGAAAACATAACACACCCTTTTTCTTTTTCCCACAAAAATTAGTGAAATTTACAAAATTTATAAATATATTAAAGATAACAAGTATACGTTTTTTTAGTCTGTTCTCTAAAAATTAAATATTTTTTATGTTTTCAAATTATTAAATGATATGGAAATTTCATAATCATTGCTTACATAATATATATATATATATATATATATATATATATATATATATATATATATATATATATATATATATATATATATATAACTATTATGTAAGCAATGACATGTGAGAAATTATAACTATTGGGACGTAATTCAATATATGAAATTATATATGATTTATAAGATTGACTACCATATTACATTAAGAGTTGTCACAAATAATTATTCATGTAATTGGCAAGTCAATACATAAAGTAGCAAAAGAATTATTCTTTTCATTTTACAGTATCATTTTTTTAGATATTTCCACGAACTCTCATTCACCGTGATAGTGAAACTATTATTTTTACTTGTGAATTGACTTGACTCTACGATCTCGTAGTAGACAGTGTAAATAAAACTATATAATTTTTCGGGACTTCATGTGCCTTTGCTTACAACTTTCTAGCTGCTATTAGTATCTTCATATTGATATGGTGGACTAACATTTCACTGCGCTGATGTTAACACAATATGAAACTTGATTATCCCAATTCCCGACCCCATGTTTTAGCAAGTTGCTTGGATACTTGTCATTCTACTGCAAGTAAGATCTTGTGTGTGGTTTCAAGTCACATCCTTGCTGCTTGGAAAAAGTACCTCAAAAGATAATGTCACAAAACACAAAAAAAAAGATAATGTCACCCAGCAACAAAGCCGGCAGGGTAAAGATACATCTGCAGTAGACTAGACATAGCTTTACACAGTTATATCTGGTTGGAACTGTTGCTCCTTTGCCAATTCTTCAAGTATGCCAACAACTTTTTGAGCCAAATCACCATATGATTTGGAGACGGAAGAATCAGGCTTAGACACTACTATAGGAACACCTTCATCAGAACCACTTCTGACTTCCTCCTCCAATGGTATCTGAAAGATTAACAAAATAAAACAACGCTCAGAATTTTATAGAGGAGAGACTCTTAAAACTTCATTTCAAATTTCAGTTCCTGAAGGGTTTTAGATCCTCTAGCACCCTCTTCCTGCAGATCCGTTTATTGTTGGTTTTTCTTTTTATTTCTTTTCCTTTCGACTCGCCACTAATCCTGGATGTTTTGGGGTCTGCACATTGTATTATTTTCCTTCCAGAAAGCCAGAAGTGCAAACACGTAGAGAATAATGACAAAATCTTCTGCATGACCATGCACCAGTTTAAGATAGATCTTATTAAGATGACTCCTAACCTTCAATTAATATTCTATTCCTGAACATAAAACGAAAAAAGATCAAGCCTCCCAAAGTCTAAAAGAATTTCACTAAAAGTGAGAGTCCAAGGGCAGAGGCAATAAGTGAAGCATCACAAGGACGGAAGGTCAAAGACACGCAATGGCACAAATCCATGAAAAAAATCACTCATTAAAAAAACGTATCATCCATCAGTAGTCCAATCAGAAAATGGGAGGTTTCCAAATTAGTTCATTTGATTGAATTGATTTGAACAGAGGCCATAAACTACAACTTGGTGACAAATTTGGACTCTTTAACAAGAAGAGAGATGAGATTAGACGCAAACAAGCATGCCCTTGGTGCACACACAGCGGAGATGTAGAAGAAACAGAAGATGGGGCTAGGGGAACAGAGGGATAAAACAAGCTTGAGATATAAACTGGTAAATCATGAAAAAATCCTATCAGATCTGGACTGGACTTTCCCAACATCTGCTTCAGCATATTTACACCTGATCTTGATTAGACAAACTAACACATTTTTACTGCAAATTAATCTCAATTGAAGATCTGCATAACTACTCTCTAAACAACATAAGAGCATTATAATGCCCCCGACCCTGGGAAGATTGATAGTAAACATTTACATACCTCACCAACAAATCTCAACCCCATATCCTCAGCAGTCCTATGAGCTCCTCCTTTCCCGAAAATGAATGAAGGCTCACCACAGTGTGGACACTTGAAGTAGGACATATTCTCTATGATACCTAAAATCTGTGAAAAACCTGAAAATTCTAAGAAAATAAAATAAGCAGCATTGACGAGTAAAAATGATAATGACATTTTACTATCTAAGCATAAAAAGTACAATTTTACAGACATCTTCAATAAAGGACAGGAGACAACAAGAAACTACATTTTTTTTTACTTTAATAAACTAGAAAATTGTTTTTATGTAAGTCGTTGCAAGATTGCCAATTGGCTCCCCAAGTATCTTCTAATTTTAGTACAACTCCCCTCACCCCAACCCAAAAAAAATGACAGAATTAAAGCAAAAGAAGAATATATCTTAAAAGAAAACTTTAGAGCATTGTTTTTGCCATGGTAGCTAAAATTTACTCGGCCCGTACCGCATGGCATAGTAATGGACATTTGGGCCTATGCAAGTGATGGCAGACAGTTTGGCATATCTGCATACACGATACAATCGCTTGAAGTTCCCCCAATTCCCTGATTAATATTCTTTTGAAGTTACATTCTAAATAACACATTAATGTCAAATATGAAAGCGAAGTGGGAAAAAGAAAAAGGAAAGAAGCATTGGCATTAGAGCTGGCAAAAAATAAGTTTGGGTTGGTTTTGGATTACATAAAATAGTTATGGGTCAGTTAAGAAACTAAAACCATATTACCTATATTTAATATGGGTTATGTGGTTTGGATTTAAATGGTTATGGGTCGAATTCAGGTCGACCTATTTTTCAATAAATTATTCTCCGATGACCCTCACGTACCAGAGATAGCTCACATGTACAAGACTGATAGGACCAAGTATGAAACTACTGCCCGAAGCTGGACCCAGAAATACGCCATGGGTTAGGGTGCTGCCATGTGTGATAGGAGGGGAATTTCCTGGTGACTTTTTTTATTGGAAACTTGTGACTTGGGACTACTATTTATATTGTATGAGAGCTATTTGGAAAAAAGAAGTCCAATATTATAAACTAATATGGGTCAAAACTAGTTAAATTAGTTCCAACCCATATTTGTAATTAATAATATGGGTCCAAAACTGAACCAATCCATAATCTAAAAACTAGTTAATCAACCCAATAGATCCAAGGGATTTTGGTTAACTATATGGTTCTCAACATAAATAGCAAGGTCTAATTGGCATGATGGTGCCACCCAACATTCGATTTCAAAAGAAACATTGTGTATATATGTTATGAATAATCTCAAAAAATGATCATACAGGTACTGCAACTTTAGAGAACATTTTAACTCCTCTCCGAGCATCCATTAGAGCTACATCTTGAGGAGTTGAAACAATCAAGGCGCCTGCCACCAAAGGAAGAATAATATCATCTAACAAAAAAAATGTTTGCGCCAATATATTTCCTTTTCTTTTAAAGTCAACTTTTACTCTACTTATGTACCAAAGTAAAATAGAAATAATATTCTGGGTAATGTATGCAACACTCTTGGCAGTGAAGCAATTATAATTGCGTGCTTGTGCTTGTGCTTTTTCTCTTTTTCTTCTAAAATGGTTTGAAGCATATTAGCAGAGTTATCTACCTGTGTAGATTTGAACCCCGTGATAGTACCAAGCCAATGGATTACTGGTTCTATAGTTATGTTAGCTCACGATTGGACCACTACTCCAAAATAATGGAAAATCATCCTCAGTTTCACCATAGATAACAGAAAACTTGTTGAGAACATGTTGAAATGGTGGGGGAAAAATCGAATAGCTTAGCAGCCAAACCAGAATGAGTTAAGAGGTACTTCAAGACCATATCGTGAGGTAATAAAACCCTTTGGATATAAATTTATGCAAAATAATATAAATTGTAATCAGAATATCCAAATAAGCCTATGAATACAGTATGTCTTTGATTTACTTAATTTTATACAACTTCAGCAATCAACTTTATATTAAAGATTAGGGTTACCTTGATCAAAGAAAAAGACACGAAGAACCTAATAATTACCCCCATCAGTAATCTGACGTGAAAGACGGAAAACTTAGAGCAGTATTTGAAGACCTTTTAGAGACTCATGTACTCCTTTCTGAGGTTTGAATCTCAGACAAGCACACTGCTACTTAAGGATTGAATGTTGTTAATCAAAGAATAAAAATCCTCATATGTTTGACTATAACTTCATCACCAACTCTGAGATAACTTATTTTGATTATATGCCCGCAGGATCCAAAACAACTATTTATATAATTGCATCGGAGCACTAGCCATATCGTACAATATAGTCCAACACATACATGCCATGAGCATTCAACTTTTATATGATCAAATTTGATTGATATACTTCAGAACAAACAAAAAATAACAGTCTTTATGCTCGCTGGGTTACATATGATAGAACTTTATGTTCCGGGGATAGTGTTTAAGAAAGTGCGTTAACTGTCGGCCGGTGCTATTTGACTTATGCACATTAATTTCATGACATTAATAGAAGATTATTTCCTCAGCCTACATTAATGAGGAGATGTTCAGTGAAGATTTAAAAGATGCCCTAACTAATCAAAGAAAAAAATTCTAAAGATGGCATTCATCTTTAATTTGGAAATAACAAACTATAAATAAATGAATTATCTGGCTACTGCAGAAGGAATGTATTTGAATTCAGTGTAAAATGGAAAAGTTATTTACATGCTTGAGACAAGATTGTATGTGAAGCTTATAGGCTATACACCTCATGTGCAACATGGAAATGTACTCGGGACTCACCAGGGGCGGATACGGGGCAGCATAGACAACTGCCCCTGCTCGATTTTTTTTTTATAGGTATAGGGGTAAGACAGATATATAAATTAATAAATTTAAGGGAGCAGATTAATGAAAGAGTTAAATTTGGAGGGGACAAGAAAAATTTCATAAACCAATTCTGAATAAAAGTACAAAAATCTTCTTAGTTGGTGAAATCTTAGAAGTATTTTTTGTATAGTTTTTGGTTTTGAATGTTCATCAACGTGTGAACTGTGAGAGATTGTTTGATTCAAGTTTGAATTTTTTGTTATTGATTTGGTTGATCTGTGGTTCTTTGGATGTTTGGTTTGATTGGGTTTTTTTTTGGGTTGTTTGAATTTGATCTTTGGTTGAAAGTAGGATCATTTTGGTTGATAAGTAATTTTTTCCTTATTTTATATATGGGGAAATGATTTTGGAAAATGGAAAATGGATAATGGGAAATGGAAAATGAAAAGTGATTATGAACCTTTAGCATCCTCTCATTTTTAGTTGTCATGATTTTGTTAGAATATAGAAAACAAATTTGGTTTGAGGTTTTGAGCATTTGGGGAATCATTCAAATTGAACTATGACAAGTAACCGAAGTAAGTTTTTAAATTGTGTCTAAATGTTTTTTATTTGAAATTCCTTTTTTAGTTTGGATTATGAATATTTATTACAATTTGTAAACATTATTATGATTAGTTCAAATTTTCTTTATTTAACTTCAACAAAAAAAGAATTAGTTAAAATCTGCCCCTGCTGGGAAAAATTCTAGATCTGCCCCTGGGACTCACTAAATGATATGCTTAATGAAGATATAGCAAATATAGTTTACCTACCTGATAATTGCAGCCTTTGAGAAATGGATATCTGAGCATCACCGGTGCCAGGAGGCATATCCACCACGAGGACATCTAGAGTTCCCCAATCAACTCCCCTTGTCAACTGTTCAAGAGCTTTCATCACCTGCAAGGAAAAATTTCTAATTAATGCTATGAAATTTTTATACAAATCTTTGCAAACAGGTTAGTGTTATTTATTAGTAACGACATTAATGTGAAACTGAAAATTATATAATTAGTGTGAAAAGTGAAAGATGAAATTTTAAAATGGTAACAGAAAAGCAATAAACGAGGGGGAAAAACAAAAATTAGAACAGTAAACAAGACAAGACCTACCATAGGACCTCTCCACACGATTGGGGCATCATCCTCCACAAGAGATCCCATCGACATACACTTTACTCCATAGTTCTCAATTGGTATCATTTTATTGACTAAGAAAAAAAACGAGCAAAACACAAAAATTACTAATAGTATCAGAAATAATAGGCCATAAATGGTGGAAACTTGTTCAATCCTAAGGATTTCAAAATGGGTTAAACATGTGAATATCAGATTTACAAGTTAAGACATGTTCACAAAAGCAGAACGAGGGGTAAGACCAAGGGACTTGATTAGGTATAATTATACTCAAAATAAATGAGGCTAATGCAAGTAGTCGCAACAAAGCATAGCTTTTAACATCATCTCTGCGGCTATAATCTGTTTTCGTTTCATACAAGGGAGAGAAAATAAGCATATCCAATCGTATTCAATACAGACCTACAAATATTACATCACCTACCCCAAAGAGGATCCATTCCATTATGAGACATTAGTTGTGGTTTAACTAACCAAATACTTTAATATCCCTTGGATAAATTGCATATATTGTCACTTCTCAGTCTTTCTACTTACAGTAAGAATTTCTTAATGTCTTTATTTTAACATGCATAATATTATTTTCATAAAACTTTATTAGGATCTCAGAATGATGTATTGAAAAAAAAAAAAAAAAAAAAGAGAAATTCTTGAGGATGGTTTCCTTTGTTTCTTCACTTTCCTTCCCTTTCCTTTTCACGCGAATAAAGTGGAATGTAAAGGAGAATATATATAAATCCAAACTATATACCATTACATGGTCATATATGGATAGACTATAGATAATAGAACTTACAGGTAGAGTTTTAATTTAATAAAGATACAATCTGAGCAGAATTTTGACTAGTGTTGTTTCAGTGACTGCTCCAAAGTTCAGACAGAAAAACCAGACAGCATAAGCTTAAAAACAAAATTTGAGAGATTAAGTTGAAAAGGCAAAAATACAGTTGATATAGTCATCAGAACCAGAAAATAACATCACATACAACTTACTATCTAAACCTGTTTCAACAGAACTAGCATTAGCAACTTGCCATACATGTTGAATGTAGAGTATTTGAGAAAGAAAACTAGAAGAAACTTAAGTGTCACCTTCACTCACTTCAGGCTTTCCATTAAGTTTCATCATTGTAGGAATAGATGGTCCGTAGACATCAGCATCAAGCAATCCCACATTAAGTTGACACTTATTGGCAAGCGAAACAGCCAAATTAACTGCAAATCCGACAAGTACGCAAAAGAAAATTACAACAATAGTCATGACTCATGAGCATGCATTTGGAACCAGTCCCAATGCAGTTTGCTTCATAAGAAATACTCACTTGCAATAGAACTTTCCAAACACAATAAGAAATTAATAAACGAGAACAAAGCATAAAAACAAATAGGATTGCTATCAAGCGTTTAGAAGTTGTCTAAGATGGAAATAGTTCATAAAACTTCATAAATGGTAAGTTGGTTCCCTTAAGCAGAAAAATACATAAACCAAGGGTGTGAAGTGTAAGCAATTACAGAGTACTAAAATTAATAATAAAAAAAACAGTTGAAATGATGCAATTATCTATGTTTTATTAATGACTAAAATCAAAACCACTAATCCAACTGAAACAATCAACACCTTTTATTTCTCCGGTGTGAGGGATCTCATAAAGGAAAAGTTCTTGTTGAAACAAAATTGTGATTCTTATCTAAACTTCACTAACATTGACATCATTATCTGTAGGAAACCAGCTCCTTAATTTTTAGTCAGATAATTTCTTACTTAAAATAACTGACTGACATCACATTTGTCTAACCCAATAAAAAAGAAAAAAGGAAAGAAAAGAAGAAGCCCAATTTCAATAATCAATTAGTGGATAATTTACAATAAAAACAAATAAAGAAGAAGAAGAAGAAGAAAGAGAGAGCTTTGAAATTACCAGCCGTGGTAGACTTGCCCACACCACCTTTACCAGAAGCAACAGCGATTATATCCTTAACCCCTTTAATCTTCAGACTCTGGGCATTCATCCCCTTCCCACTCTGCACAGCATAATTCCTCACGCCTCCAATCTTCAATTCACAAACTATTTGAATATTAAATTCGTTTCCAATCGAAAAAAAACTAAGGCTACATATAAAAGTTAAAAACAAAATGAAATTAAACTCCCAAAACCTAACTGACTTACTGTGGAAGATTTCAGAAAACCCTTCATCGACTTTCTATTGATCGATATTTCAGTAGCCTGAGCTGTGTTTCTGGACGGATCTGCTATGGGTCATGTAAGATTTGATTATAGCAGGGTTTGGGCCACCTGTGACAAAACTTTTAGTCTCGTAACTGAAATTTATGAATCGGGAACTGTCATACTCATCTTTATAAACTTCATGTAAAGAGAGAATTGCAATTATCAATTAATTAAAGTTAATTCCTAGTGACCACTTGATCAGTCATGTTTCAATGTGTTGGTCGATTCGAACTCCATTCCAATTTTTATGTTACTCAAACTGTCAAACTCCATGAGTCGAGTCAAACCAAGCTTAAACAACCTAGGGCCATGTTTATTTATAAAAAAAAGTATGTTTGGGATTGAATTTTGTGTCTTAATTTAATATTATTTCGAACTATTTTATTCTATATTAGAGATTAATTCTTTAAATTGTTTCATGAACTACTTTTTGTTATTTCTAAGGCTATTTGTTGTTGTTATATAACTTTTGATGTGAGATTAATAGTCTAATGATTTTAAGTTATCAAATGATATCATTTGTCTCACATTGAGGGACTAATAGTCTTTGGTTAAAGGAATTAAATAGTCCGAAGTATTATTAAATTAATAGAAATAATGCAATCTGAAACAGACAAACATATTTTTTACAAACAAACATGGTCTTAGAAAATTACTATTTTCATAAGAAAAAATAATTTTTCCACAAAATCTCTTTCATATGAAAATAGGATCCACTAATTATTTATGTAAGAAAAATCTTACAAAAATATTATTTTTTTCTTATAAAATTATCAATTTCCTAAATTAATGGTATGAAACAGTTTAACTAAAAGACTTGGTCTATGGTTAGTTGGTTACTCCTCACAATAATTTACTACCAAGTAAAGGTTCAAATTCCCACCATCACAAGAGTATTAGGCCTCATTGAAGTGCACTCGATCCCGAGGGAATGTGCTATATCAGTGGTTGAGTACTTGAGTGAGACAAGCGGGAGCTTGGAATAGTAACTCAGATTTATTGTGTCAAAATTTATAATTATTATCTTTTTGACAGTCCTAAAATAAAAATAAAAAATAATTTACATTAATAAATGAATTGAATTAGAAAAATACTAGCGTCAAGTTTGATACTTTCTTTAGTCCTAATTGAAGGCCAAAACTCGAAAATATATAAATCTCAAAATAATAGACTAAAAAAGGTTGTCATGCTAATCCTCACATTCAATTTAAATAAATCTATTTTCACTAGAATTGAAAAAATAACTGCCTATTTAAAAAAAAATTATAAGGAAGGAAAGGATAAAAAGGAAAATATAAAATTATTAACATTATAGATAGATGAGAAAGGAGACAAAGAGAGAGTATTTAGACTTGTAAGAGTAGGGGTGTTCATCGGTAAAATACCAGCCCGAATCGATTACCGAAAGTATTGAAAATTGGGTACCGATACGGTCTTATTTGTTGAATGGTATAACGAACCGATTAAGCCAGATTAAAGTACATCAGATCGATTTCGATTTTAACTACTTGTCTTTCGGAATTTCATTTCAAACCCAAAATTATAAGCCTAAACCCAAAATTATAAGCCAAAAATTGGTCCAATTGATATTTATTATTACATGCTAATCATTTTATAAAGAAAATCTCCTTAAAGTTTTACCAATTTAACCAATATGAAACTCGGAGACAACTAAATAGTAAAGGCTTAGTGTTTTTATAAAGAAAACTTTCTTAAATTTTTATAATCTAATCAATGTGGGACTTAGAAACAAGTTATGTAAGATGGTGCCATAAGTTCCCTTATGTAATTTCCTAAGTTGGTATTTACATCCCTATATTAAGTAATAATGTTTTAATTACTTGTCACTTTCAATTCATTATTAGATGGTAATCAATTCTTGAATTCATTATTACATGGTAATCAATTTATAAGGAAAATTCCTTAAAGTTTTACCAATTTAACCAATATGGGATTTGGAGACAACTAAATAGTAAAGGCTTCACTTGGTAGTGTTTTTATAAAAAAAACTTTCTTAAATTTTTATAATCTAATCAATGTGGGACTTAGAAACAAGTTATGTGAAATTGTGCCATAAGTTCTTCATTAGTGTCATTATAAGGGAAGTTGTTATTTACATCCCTATTAGTATCATTATAGTGGATTTCATAAGGGTCAAGTTGGTATTTATATCCCAATATTAATAAGTAATAATGTTATCTTGAATTCATTATTACATGGTAATCAATTTATAAGGAAAATTTCTTTAAAGTTTTACCAATTTAGCCAATATGGGACTTGGAGACTTGGAGACAACCAAATACTAAGGGCTTCGCTTGGTAGTAAATTAGTAATGTAGTATGCCATCTCTTGTCTAACAAGTGTAAGACCCCAATTTTTAGGAATAAAAATAAATTTTCTATAAATATCATTTTTGAATATTATGGAATGAATTTGATATAATGTTATAGTTGTGGGTAATATTTATAAGTTTTGCAAAGTACGCAAGTTGTTATATAATATTCGATTGGTCGGAGAATATTCGTTTTAACAGGAATATTCGTATAACCAAGACAATCATTGGGTGGACCCGCAACTAGCGGAATTATCATCGGATTGAGAAAATGACAAAAATATTTTATAAAAATAATCTACGAAGTTTTACCGTTAAACTGCTGAAACACCCTTATGTTAAAAGTACAAAGAATAATGCGTGGTTGCATAGTAGACTACTGGTATTGATTATTAATACTTACGTGAGAAGTCACTTAGTTTTGATTCAATTATTGTCGATATTTTATATATTATTAAATCAATAATTGTGATAACAAAGTTATTAATATTATTATTTGCAATATTAACGATGTCTGTAAGTTACGAGGAGAGGTTTGGTCACCTAATTGCTCGCCATGATAGGGAGAAATCCTTATCGAAAGCCCTCTTCCCGCAGGAACGACACAGTCGATTAATATTGTGAATTATAATAAAGATGATAAGTTTTGTTTTATTAGTATTATTATTGTAATAAAACAATAAAACTTTTTATATAAAAATGTAATACTTTTATAAAGTTATTCGTTTTATTAGACTATAAATGTAATATATTATATTCTATTATGTATAGTGTTTTGCATAATAAAATCTTTTTATATAAAACAAAATACTTTTATAAAGTTATTTATTTTATTAGATTATAAATAGAATATATTATATTTTATTATGTATAGTGTTGCATAGTGCATAGATAGTATTTTGTATAGTAAAATCTTTTTATATAAAAAATGTAATACTTTTATAAAGTTATTCGATTTTTATTAGATTATAAATTGAATATATTATATTTTATTTAAAATATTTTGTTTTAAACTGATCATCTCGTTTAAAAGTAAATAAACTGGACCGTTTCATGAATTGGTTACTATTCAGGTCCATTCTTCTATAAATAGAAGCTCATTCCTTCATTATTTCTTACAATTCATTGAAACTCTGCAGAGAGAAACTATAGAGAAAGAAGAAAAGTATTCTCGCTACTTCACTACTCCTATATCCGATTACTCTTTCTTTCAAAGGTAAGGGTATTATTTCTTTTGTATTCATGAAGAGAACTTACATTATTCCATTCTTTATCATTATGTTGAATAACATGTACATGCCACAATCCGCATACATGGTGAAATTCTTACTGTTATTCCATTATTTATCATTATGTTGGAATAACTAACATACATACGCAAGCACCGCATACATGGTCAAATTCTTACGTTATTTCATTCTTTATCATTATGTTGGAATAACTTTATGCGGCATACCGCATACATGGTGAAATTCTTCTTTATTCCATTCTTTATCATTCGTTGGAACATCCGCCTATGCTTTACGCATTTAACTGGTTCCGTTATTTATTATTACAATTGGAATAACCCGTCTCATGTGATTCTTCATCGCATGCTTGGTGATTTCTTTTGTTATTCCATTCTTTATTATACTCGGTTGGGTTAAAGTTTTGACTTCTATACTCCATGAAATTAGTGGAATATCCTCGATATTTGCGCTTCATCCAAAGATCTTTTTCGGAAAAATATTCTTACGAGCATTCTTGAGTTTTACTCTACAAAGAAGTATCATGTTGACAATTTGGACGTTATTAGTTCGGATAAATTAATTCTTGAACTTATTTTATTGAATTCTTATATCATTGTCATCATCCTCATGTTTATATTATGTTGAAAGTCATCTATGGCCCGTAGTGCATAGATGGACTTTGGTATGATTATGACTAGGGATTATTCGTGTAATCATGATCAGTAATGTTACAAATGATGTGGAAAAAAGTTTTCATTGGCCCGTAGTGCATTGATGGATGGATTGTTGGCATGATTATGACCATTAATGAATACACGAATATCCTTGCCAGTAGTGCATGGATAATTTGTGGTCGTGATACTAAAAAGAATATCCTTGGCCGTAGTGCTAGGGGTGATTCGATGATGTGGATTATTTATTAAGTTGAGTCTCGTGATAAAAGTGATGAAAAACCTTTAAATCATAAAAGATAGTAGATTTTATTTTTCTACTTGACTCTTTTAATGGATTGCTTGTTCAACAGTAGTTAAACTTGATGTTTGTTATAATGTATCAGTTTAACACTATTGAAGGCTAAGGATAATTTATTCTGCATTATCTTAGTCATAATATTTCTTATTGGGCTAGTTGAGCTCACCCTTTTGCTGTCATTGTTCTCTTCAGGAAATGAGAACGTAGAAGGGACTAGTCGGGGAACGGAGTGACGGTCCAGAGGATAACATTAGTAGTCCTCACTATTATATAAAATAGTGTGTTAATAAATGTATTGAGGACTTATTTTGAGTTTAAATACTGTCTAGAAGACAATGTTTGTATTAAAACTCATAGCTCATGTTATATATTTAAGATTGTATTTGTATTTTGTACCATGTATTTGGCGACTCAGAATAGGTGATGTATACCTATTTTGGGGGCGTCACAGTTGGTATCAAAGCTTAGGGATATGATCCCTGGCTGAGATGTGAGATAAGAACTAGGAGGGGAGAGACGAGGAATTCTTTCACTAGTATGACCTACCTAAGTTTATTTGGTATTTAATTGGTTGGTCAGAGTATAGGGATAATATGTGATATGTTATTTAACCCTTGTTTTGTGTCAGTTTTTGAAAATGACATCGG
The DNA here is from genome assembly GCA_020205605.1 of Panax ginseng. Lineage (NCBI taxonomy): Eukaryota > Viridiplantae > Streptophyta > Magnoliopsida > Apiales > Araliaceae > Panax > Panax ginseng. The sequence goes on along the minus strand of CM035144.1, from coordinate 108,127,751 downwards.
AGAATGTTGAGAATATCAATAGAGCACAGGAGACCGTTGAGTCTCCACAGATCAATAATCAGGATAATGTGCATCAGGAAGGAGACAATCCTCAGGCAAACAACAACACTGACCAAATGATGAACGATGGAATATTCAGAGGCTTTATGCAATTCATGCAACATCAGGCAAGAGCGGCTCCTATCCAAAATGCAGTTAAAAATACTGGCAAATCTCGGATGGTCACCGCCAAGTAGTTTAAGGAACTGGGACCACCAGAGTTTTTTGGAGAGCCAAAACCACTTAAGGCGGAGACGTGGATAAAGCAGATCTGCAAGATATTTGATGTTTTGAGATGCTCCGAGGAGCAAAGGTTCCTTTGCCACCTTCATGTTGTGCGTCGTGAGGCGATTCTTGGTGGAATTTGTAAACGTACTCAACTCGCCGTGACCGAAGATGACTTGGGAGAAGTTCCAAGAATTGTTCAACGACAAGTACTTTCCCGAAAGTATTCGTCACATGAAAGAGGTAGAGTTCATCAAGCTGGAAAAAAACAACATGACTGTGTCGCAGTACGAAGCCAAATTTGCCGAGTTGTCCCGGTTTGCGTCCCATTTAGTTGATAATGAGGAGAGAATGATGCGAATGTTTCTAAGAGGTTTGAAACCCGAGATAAGTCAATATCTTATCTCTCATAAACTGTGTTTGTATTCAGATGTTGTTAATAGGGCTCAATTATTGGAGCGCAATAATGAGTCAACCCAACTAAAAGAGAGCAACCTGCAAAATGATAATACCAGTGAGAGCAGTCATCGAAGCGGTGACAACAAGCGTGGAGGGAATCAACAGGCCAAAAATAGTAACCACTTTGGTGGTAATCAGGGTCAAAATAATAAAAATGGACATTTCAAGAAGAGGAGATTCAACAATGATGGAAAGACGTCAGCACCAGCACCCGTTGTTAAGGAAGGAGAACGACACCTATCATATGCTTCAAATGCGGAGGGGAGGGATACATTAGTCCAAATTGCGCAATGCCGTCCAAATCATGTTATAATTATGGAAGAGAAGGTCACCTAGCCCGATTTTGTCATTCACCGAAGACAAGTTCAGCTAGGATAGAGGCACCAAAGGCCGTCCTAGAAAAGTCAAAGCCGTGAATCTGAGGATAGGCGTTTGTTGTGACCTTCCAGAAAGCAAGGAACTCGAACGAGGTCATCACGGGTAAGCTTATCATAAACTCTAGCGAAGTTTATACCTTATTTGATACCGGTTCTACCCATTCTTTTATTTCTCCTACTTGCGCTCAACGTTTAAATTTGACTCCGGAGAAATTAGACTTTGACTTATCTGTTGAAACTCCGTTGAGAGAAACCTTCATTACATCCATCATTTATAAGTCTTGTTTATTTCAAATCGGTACCCTCACATTACCTATCGATCTTATTTCATTGAAAATACTTGCATTTGACGTAATTCTAGGGATTGATTGGTTAACTACTCATCATGCAAAAATTGATTATTTTCGTAAGGTTGTTAGCTTTCATATTCCTAACCAACCTATTATGCGAATTCAAGCAACCAAACCATTAAAATTAATCACTGTCATCTCAAGCCATAAAGTTATTCGTTTATTGAAAATGGATGTCAAGCTTTCTTAGCTCATGTCACGGATCTAAACAAAATACATCAGCTTTTGAATGATATTTCTATTGTTAATAAATTTCGACGTATTCTCAAGAACTTCACTCGCCTACCCCCCTTAACGTGAAATTGAATTTTGTATCGACCTTGAACCCCAGACAAAACTTATTTCCAAAGCCCCATATCGAATGACTCTATTGAACTTCGTGAGTTAAAGACCCAACCGCAGGAATTGTTAGACATTGGCTTTTATCGTTACTTCTCTTTGGGGTGCTCTGTTTCTATTCGTGAAGAAGAAAGATGGGAGTATGCGACTTTGTATTGATTATCGGGAGTTGAATCATGTCACTATAAAAAATAGGTACCCATTGCCACGTATTGATGACTGTTTGACCCGGTTGCAAGGAGCTAAATTCTTTTCAAAGATTGATCTTCGTTAGGATATCACCAATTGAAGATTGTAACCGGATGACATTCTAAAGACGGCTTTAAGGTTCTGCAGACTTGGCATTATGAATTCCTAGTCATGTCTTTTGGATTGGACTAATGCTCCTCTTGCGCGCCTTCATGGATATGATGAACCGAGTATTCAAGGAATATTTGGATCACTTTGTGGTCGTCTTTATTGATGGCATCCTTATTTATTCCAAAAGTTATTTATTCCAAAAGCCGTGAAGATCATGAGCAACACTTGAGGCTGATACTCCAAAAGTTTTGTGAAAACAAGCTTTATGCCAAGTTGAAGAAATGCGAGTTCTGGCTTGAGGAAGTAGCATTCCTTGGGCACGTAGTATCAAGTCATGGAATATCTCATTGACCAAGTAAAGATTGAAGCAATTCAAAGTGGGAGCAACCTAAATCGATGGATCAAAGTTAATAGCTTTCTGGCTTATTTGGTTATTATCGAAGATTCATAGAGGGGTTTTCTTGAATCGCTACTCCATTAACTCGGTGACTCGAAAGATACAAAGTTCTCATTGGAGCGAAAGAATATGAGAAGAGTTTTCAAGAACTCAAGAGGAGACTATATATCACTGCTCGACAATACCATTTGGCTTCGAGGGATTTGTCATCTGGTGATGCCTGCAAAGGGTTGGGATGTGTTCTCATGCAACACATGGGAAAGTCATAGTTTATGCCTCACGATTAACTCAAAGAATATGAGAGGAATTATCCTACTCATGATCTAGAGTTGGCAGCTGTTGTCTTAGCACTTAAAATTTGGAGGCATTACTTGTATGGGGAGAAAGTGGAGATCTTTACGGATCATAAAAGCCTCAAAAATTTTTTCACTCAATAGGAACTCAACATGCGACAACGACGTTGGCTTGAACTGTTGAAAGATTATGATCATACCATCCAATACCATCCTGGAAAAGCTAACGTGGTAGCTGACGCATTGAGTAGAAGATCATATGCGGGTACGAGTGCAATATTGTCAATGCAAAGACCCATTTTGTGTGACTTGCAAAGGATGGAGATAGAGTTAAAACTCCAGGGACCCATGTGATGATGGCAAATATACGAGTAGAACCGACTTTAATTGATAAAGTTAAAGCTGTTCAAGCTACAGACCTGGAGCTGATGCATATGAGGAAGAAAGTGCAAGAAGGTGATATGTCGGAAGCAAGAATCGATGAAGAAGGAATACTTCGAGTCAACTCCAGACTTTGTGTTCCTAACGACCCTGATTTAAAGTATAAAATCATGATGGAGGTGCACAACACATCGTTTGCAATCCATCTTGGGAGTACCAAAATGTATCGTGATCTTCGTCATACATTTTAGTGGAGCAATATGAAGAGAGAGATAGCGCTATTTATCTCAAGGTGTCTAACTTGTCAACGAGTCAAGGCAGAGCATCAAGTACCAAAACGTCCATTGCAACCACTTGAAATTCCAGAATGGAAGTGGGAGCACATTACCATGGTTATTGGTCTTCCTAAGGTTTCTCAAGGCATAGATGCAATTTGGGTCATTGTTGATAGATTGACCAAGTTTGCCCATTTCTTACCAATACGAGAAACTTATACACTTTAACATCTTGCTCGTATGTACATAAACGAGATTGTAAGACTGCATGGTATGCCAGTATCCATAGTTTCTGATCGAGACCCAAGATTCACTTCACGATTTTGGGTTAGTTTGCAAAAATCTATGGGCACGGATTTACGATTTAGTTTAGCATATCATCCTCAGACGGACGGACAATTATAGAGGACTATTAAAACTCTTGAAGATTTATTAAGACTCTGTGTCCTTGACTTCAAGGGAAGTTGGGATAAGTTCTTACCATTGGTGGAGTTTTCCTACAACAACAATTATCAAGCAAGTATTGGCATGACTCCATTTGAGGCGTTGTATGGAAGAAAGTGTCGTTCTCCAGTATGCTGGGATGAGGTGGGTGAAGCAACGTTGTTGGGACCGGAGTTGGTACGTATGACTATGGAAATGATTCAAACGATCCAACAACGTATAAAAACCTCACAAGATCGACAAAAGAGTTATGCTGATCTTCATCGAAAGGACGTGGAATTCGATATTGGAGATCATGTATTGTTACGTGTTGCTCTCATGCTGAAAGGAGTTACGAGATTTGGAAGAGAGAAAGCTTAATCCTCGATTCATTGGCCCATTTTAATCCTCGATCGAGTAGGAAGGCATGGCATATAGACTCGCTTTACCGCCAAGTATGTCTCGTGTTCATAACGTTTTTCACATATCCATGTTACGTAAATATATGGAAGACCCGAACTATATTATTGAGTTAGAACTGGATGAAATAGCGGAAGATTTAACGTATGAAGAGATTCTTGTTCAAATCTTGGATAAGAAGGAACATATTCTACTGTTTTCCAAGGTTATACCTCAAGTCAAAGTTTTGTGGAGAAACCACGATGTTGAGGAAATGACACGAGAGTTAGAATCAAATAAAATCAAGGTATCCTTACCTCTTGACATACCGGTATGTACCCACTAATTTCGAGGGCGTAAATTTCATAAGAATGGGAGGTTGTAAGACCCCAACTTTTAGGAATAAAATGAATGTTCTATAAATATCATTTTGAATATTATGGAATGAATTTGATATAATGTTATAGTTGTGGGTAATATTTATAAGTTTTGCAAAAGTCACGTGAGTTGTTATATAATATTCGATTGGTGGGAATATTCGTTTTAACGGGGAATATTCGTATAACCAAGACAATCATTGGTGGACTCGTAATGAAATTATTATCGGATTGAGAAAATGACAAAAATATTTTATGAAAATAACGGCCGGAAGTTTTCACTGATAATCTTATTGAAACACACGGTGTTAAAAGTACAATAATATCTGGCGTGGTTGAATAGTAGCACACGATATTGATTATTGATGCTTACGTGAGAAGTCACTCAATTATGATTCAATTATTATCGATATTTTATATATTATTAAATCAATAATTGAGATAACAAAGTTATTAATATTATTATTTGCAATATTAACGATGTTTAGAAGTTCTGCCAAGGAGAGGCTTGGTCACCTAATTGCGCGCCAATAGGGAGAAATCCTTATTGGAAAGCCCCCTCTTTCTTGGGAATGACCTGGTCGATTAATATTGTGAATTATAATAAAGATGATAAGTTTTGTTTTATTAGTATTATTATTGTAATAAAACAGAAAAACTTTTTATATAAAACAGAATACTTTTATAAAGTTATTCGTTTTATTAGACTATAAATAGAATATATTATATTATATTATGCATAGTGTTTTGCATAGTAAAATCTTTTATATAAAACATAATACTTTTATAAAGTTATTTGTTTTATTAGATTATAAATAGAATATATTATATTTTATTATGCATAGTGTTGCATAGTGCCTGTATAGTGTTTTGCATAGTAAAATCTTTTTATATAAAACAGAATACTTTTATAAAGGTATTCATTTTATTAGATTATAAATTGAATATATTATATTTTATTTAAAAGATTTTGTTTTAAATCTGGAAAATCCATTTTAAAGTAAATAAACTGGACCAGTTCATGAATTAGTTCTTATTCACCATCCATTCTTCATAAATAAGCTCATTCCTTCATTATTTCTTACGAATTCACTAAAACTCTAGAGAGGGAAACTATAGAGAGAAAGAAGAAAAGTATTCTACTACTTCACTACTCCTATATCCAGTACTCTTCTTTCAAAGGTAAGGGGTATTATTTCTTTTGTATTCATGAAGAGAACTTCTGTTATTCTATTCTTTATTATTCTCTTGGAATAACCTGTATACGCGGGCTACCCTATACTTGGTGAAATTCTTCTGTTATTCCATTCTTTATCATTATGTTGGAATAACATGTCTATGCGAAGTACCACATACATGGTGAAATTCTTCTGTTATTCCTTTCTTTATCATTATGTTGGAATAACCTGTCTATGCGAAGTACCGCATACATGGTGAAATTCTTCTGTTATTCCATTCTTTATCATTACATTTGGAACATCCTGGCCACGTGCTTTTACATGACTGGTTCAGTTATTTATTATTCATTGGAATAATGTTGGTTGATTTCGCAATCAATGAATACATGCAAGTATATACACTACCAACAAGTAATAAAGTAAAAGTAGAGTATCGTTCCCACGAGGAATTATTTAATAAAAATTACCTAATACTAACTCTTAACCAAATCAATTTTATTTAAACAACTGCAAATTGTGATTTTTTTGAATTAAGAAAACTAAATTAAATAATTAAAAGAAATTAGTCTAAAAGAAAGTAAATAAACAAAACTAAAATTTGATTGGATTCAGATAAATAAAGATTAAGACTCCAATATCCCCAATTATGAACTATAAATCAATTATCCAATTATCCCATTTATTATGTCTACTGAATTGTTAACATGAATTCTCAAATGGCAAAAGTCCTTTTCCAAGTGATCAATTGCCTTCTATTTAATCCAGATTAATCTGGCTATATTCCTATGCAAAATAATTGAATTAAACCCTTTTCAATCCCAATTCCTTATGTGTTACATGTGGCGAAGAGATATTTCCATTCTATTCACAAACCTAATTATTCACTTTGCAAATAACTAAGTCACATGTTATCAAGCCCAGTTCTAACCCTAGAATTCCTCTTTCAATTCCTTCTAGAGTAACAAGGTAATTACTGATCAGATAATTAATCAATAAGCATAAGGCAAGATAAATAATTCACTTTGACACAAATAATTGGAATAAATCGAATAACTAATTAATAGCCATAAAAGGTTCAATTGAAATCTTAATAAAAGAAATTGGTTCATAATTAATGAATTAAAATCAAGAATCCACAACTGAATAGACAGTAAAAGATAAAAGTATGATAAGAGAAGAGAATAGAATCTATTGTCAGTAGTTTTGAGACTCCTCTTTCGCTCCTGCTTTGAATCTTCAATGGTCTCCAAGTTGCTTCAATCTCCAAAACTAATAAGAACTAGGGTTATGTTCTAATCTAATAGAGTGCATCTCTAATCTAATCTATGTAATCTCCCTTTATTTTATGCCTTACATCATGTATTTATAGGTTACAAGTCAATTTTTAGCTTAGGAAAAAACCAAATCTAATTTGGAGTCAAAAAGGTGTCAAAATTCGCCCCAAAACGCGTCCAAGCCTTTCCAGGACCTTTCCCAGCACCCCAGTGCTGGGCATGGCACTGAGAAGCTGTCCCCTAGCGCCCCGGCGCTCCAATTAGCCTTGGTTTGGGCGCCCCGGCGCTGACCCCATTCTCTGACATTTTCTACTTTGACGTCCTTTGGGAAAATGGCCATAACTTCTTCGTTTGAATTCTGATTTCTATGATTCAAGATGTTCTGGAAATAAGAGAAGTAGATATACAACTTTCATTCTTTAAGTTTTTCGAAATAAGGTCCAGAGAAATACTCAAATTGGCTCTGAAGTGACTGCTATGTAAATGGCAAGCCAAAAATGTGAATCTAGCCACCCCGAATGCCGATCCAAGTAACTTTTGTTCCAATTCCTACAAAACAACATAAAACATGCATGAATAGAAACAAATACTTAAAATCAACCAAAATATTAAGCTCAAACGCACTCAATTATGAGTATAAAACTCACTCATCAAATAATACATACATGCGATTATGCATCGCGTACCGGTGATTTCTTTTGTTATTCCATTCTTTATTATGCTCGGTTGGTTAAAGTTTTGACTTTATACTCCATGAAATTAGTGGAATATCCTTGATATTTGCGCTTCATCTGATATCTTTTAGGAAATATTCTTACGAGCATTCTTGAGTTTTACTCTACAAAGAAATATCATGTTGACAATTTGGACGTTATTAGTTCCTGGATAAATTAATTCTTGAACTTGTTTTATTGAATTCTTATATCATTGTCATCATCCTCATGTTTATATTATGTTGAAAGTCATTTGTGGCCTGTAGTGCATAGATGGACTTGGTATGATTATGACCAGGGATTATTCGGTGTAATCATGACCGTAATGTTACAAATGATGTGGAAAAATTCCTCATTGGCCCGTAGTGCATTGATGGACAGTTGTTGGCATGATCATGACCATTAATGAATACACGAATATCTTTGGCCCGTAGTGCATGGATAATTTGTGGTCATGATACTAAAGAATATCTTTGGCCGTAGTGCAGGGGTGATTCGATGATGTGAATTATTTATTAAGCTGAGTCTCAGCGATAAAAGTGATAAAAAACCTTTTAAATCATAAAAGATAGTATATTTTATTTTCTACTTCACTCTTTTAATGGATTTCTTGTTCCGCTGTAGTTAAACTTGATGATTGTTATATTGTATCAGTTTAACACTATTGAAGGCTAAGAATAATTTATTCTGAATTATCTTAGTCATAATGTTTCTTACTGGGCTAGTTGAGCTCACCCTTTTGCTTTCATTGTTCTCTTGAAAATGAGGCGTAGCGAGGACTAGTCGGGGAGCGGGTATCGGTCGGAAGGATAACATTAGTAGTCCTCACTATTCTATAAAATAGTGTGTTAATAAATGTATTGAGGACTTATTTTGAGTTTAAATACTGTCTAGAAGACAATGTTTGTATTAAAACTCACAGCTCATGTTGTATATTTAAGATTGTATTTGTATCCTGTACCATGTATTTGGCAACTTAGAATAGGTGATGTATACCTATTTTGGGGGCGTCACAACAAGTCCCACATTGAATGACCACTACTGCATGTAAGGAAGCCACACCAAACTTCAAATACATCCCACATTGTCTAGTATGCCATCTCTTGTCTTACCTCTATTCTATAAATAGAGGAGACTTTCAAGTTAATTTTACATGGTTAGACAAAAAAGTCTAAAGAAAGGGTCTTTCAAGTTATTTTTTAAATACATCCCACATTGTCTAGTATGTCATGTCTTGTCTTACCTCTATTCTATAAATGGAGGAGACTTTCAAGTTAATTTTACATGGTTAGACAAAAAAGTATTAAAGAATTGGTCTCCCTATCGAAATCGTAACCAAAAATCCGGTATGTACCGATTTTGTGTACCGGTACCAAACCGGACCGGTTTGAACACCCCTATGTAAGCGTACTTTTTTTAATCTTTGTACTTTCTTTCTTAATTTTTTTTTCTCTTAGCTAACTTTTTTGTTTTACTTGTTATCTTGAATTCATTATTACATGGTAATCAATTTATAAGGAAAATTTCTTTAAAGTTTTACCAATTTTGTAAAGCCCCCAAAATAGGTATAAATCACCTATTCTGAGTCGTCAAATACATGGTACAAAATTTAGATACAAACTTAAATATACAACATTAGCTATGAGTTTTAATACAATCATTGTCTTCAGGCGATTACACAAACTCAAAATAAGTCCTCAATACATTTATTATCACACTATTTCATGAATAGTGAGAGGACTACTAATACTATCATCTGGACCATCACCCGTTCCTCGACTTGTTCTATTTATATTCTCATTTCAAGAGAAAAATGAAACAAAGGGTGAGCTCAATTAGCCCAGTAAGAAATATTATAACTGAGATAATACAGGATAAATTATCATTAGCCTTCAACAATGTTAAACTGATAAAATACAATAGACATCAAGTTTAAGCTGCAGTGAACAACCAATCCATTAAAAGAGTCAAGTAGAGAATAAAATCTACTATCTTTTATGATTTAAAAGCTTTTTCATCACTTTTATCGCTGGGACTCAGCTTAATAATTAATCCACATCATCCCTGCACTATGGCCAAGGATATTCATTAGTATCATAACCACAAATTATCCATGCACTACGAGCCAAGGATATTCGTGTATTCATCAATGGTCATGATCATGCCAACAACTGTCCATCAATGCACTACGGGCCAATGAGGACTTTTACCACATCATTTGTAACATTATAGTCATGATTACACCGAATAATCCTTGGTCATAATCATACCAAGTCCATCTATGCACTACAGGCCACAGATGACTTTCAACATAATATAAACATGAGGATGATGACAATGATATAAGAATTCAATAAAACAAGTTCAAGAATTAATTTAACCAAGAACTAATAACGTCCAAATTGCCATGAAAAGATACTGGATGAAGCGCAAATATCAAGGATATTCCACAAATTTCATGGAGTATAGAAGTCAAAACTTTAACCAACTGAGTATAATAAAGAATGGAATAACAAAAGAAATCACTGAGCACGCGATAGACGCAAGACAAGCGAGTTATTCCAACATAATAATAAAGACGAAACCAGTCCCACAGAAAAGCGCACAAACAAGATATTCCAACAGAATAATAAAGACGGAACTAGGTCCGGCATAAAACACACAGACATGATATTCCAACAGAATAATAAAGACGGAACCAAGTCCGGCGTAAAACGCATAGATAGGATGTTCCAACAAAATAATAAAGAATGGAATAACAGAAGAATTTTACCAAGTATGCGGTACTTCGCATAGACATATTATTCCAACATAATAATAAAGAATGGAATAACAGAAGTTCTCTTCATGAAGATGAAAGAAAGAAATAATACCCCTTACCTCAGAAGAAACTGGATACTGGAATAGTGAGGTAGCAGATTTCTCTTCTTCTATAGATTTTCTCTCTACAATTTCTCTCTATAATAATTGCTCTATAGCTTTAGTGAATTGGTGAGAAATGAAGGAAGAATGAACTTCTATTTATAGAAAAATATAGTTTTAGTAATTGCACGTTTTGGGGCTAGAAAAATTACAGTATAATACCTCCAACTTTTCTTTTATTTTTAATTTAGTCATGCAAGTATTATCAAACTTGCACCACCTCCCCTAATATTAAATAATGTGATTTAATAGTAAATCATGTGAACAAATAGTTATAATCATATGAAATAATAGCAATCAATTGCTCATTTATCCTGTTAAATACCCGATTGGTCAATATAACCTCCAGACATCAATTATTATCGAAATAAATGTCAATTTTCACTAACACATATAATTCCAACACAATGAAACTATTTTTATCAATAATATAAATTTTAAAATTTTGAAGTTTGACTTTTCTCGAAAAAGTCAATTGTTGACTTTTTGACCAAAAAGTTAATCATGGAAAATTTTGTGTTTATAGACTATTTTTACTAATTTCATCATTCCGGACTCAAATATCACGTTCGCGTCTCCAAATTCATCTCCAAACACAACTTTAATTTTAATAACATTCATCATTAATATTATAAGTCACAATATTTATCAACCAAGTCGTTCCCAGGAAAGAGGGGGCTTTCCAATAAGGATTTCTCCCTATTGGCGTGCAATTAGGTGACCAAACCTCTCCTTGATAGAACTTCTAGATATTGTAAATATTGCAATTTAATAATATGAATAACTTTGTCGTCTTAATTATTGATTTAATAAAATAATATATTATGTAGATGATATTGTGACAATAATCGAATCAATAATATGAGAGATATGATGCAACAATTACTGTAGCAATAATTGAGTATAACTGAGTGACTTCTCACGTAAGCATCAATAATCAATATCGTGTCTTCTTACTATGCAACCATGCATATATCGTAATTTTACTACCGGAAGTAGTTCAACAAAGATAAGCTTGTAAAACTTCCGTCGTTATTTTCATAAATATATTTTTGTCGTTTTCTCAATCAAACAATAATTCTATTAGGTCCACCAATGATTCGCGTTATTGCACGTAATATTCCCTGCTAAAATGAATATTCTCCCACCAATCGAATATAATATAACAACTTTCATACTTTGCGGAATTTATAAATACTACCCTGACTATAACATTATAACAAATTCATTCCATAATATTCAAAATGATAATTAGAGAAAATCATCTTTATTCATAAAAGTTGGGTCTTACAACCTCCCTTTTTATGAAATTTTGCCCTCGAAATTAGGGTATGCGCACTGTATGTCGAATAGGTGAGGATATCTTGACTTCATCTCAGATTTTAACTCCCAAGTCATTTCTTCCACGTCGTGGTTCCTCCACAAAACTTTGACTTGAGGTATAGCCTTGGAGCGTAGAATATGATCCTTCTTATCCAAGATTTTAACTGGTAACTCTTCATACGTTAAATCTTCCTCTATCACGTCCGGTTCTAATTCAATAATGTGGTTCGGATCTTCCACATATTTATGTAACATGGATATGTGAAAAACGTTATGAACACGAGACATACTTGGCGATAAAGCGAGTCTATACGCCACAGTTCCTACTCGATCGAGGATTAAAAATGGGCCAATGAATTGAGGATTGAGCTTTCTTCTCTTTCCAAATCTCGTAACTCCTTTCTATGGAGCAACACGTAACAACACATGATCTCCAATATCGAATTCCAGGTCCTTTCGATGAAGATCAGCGTAACTCTTTCGTCGATCTTGTGAGGTTTTTATACGTTGTCGGATTGTTTGAATCTTTTTCATAGTCATACATACCAAATCCGGTCCCAACAAAGTTGCTTCACCCACCTCATCCCAACATACTAGAGAACGACACTTTCTTCCATACAACGCCTCGAATGGAGCCATGCCAATACTTGCTTGATTACTGTTGTTGTAGGAAAACTCCACCAATGGTAAGAACTTTTCCCAACTTCCCTTAAAGTCAAGGACATAGAGTCTTAATAAATCTTCAAGAGTTTGAATAGTCCTCTTTGATTGTCCGTCCGTCTGAGGATGATATGCCGAACTAAATCGTAAATCTGTGCCCATAGATCTTTGCAAACTAACCCAAAATCTTGAAGTGAATCGGGTCTCGATCAGAAACTATGGATACTGGCATACCATGCAATCTTACAATCTCGTTTATATACATACTAGCAAGATGTTCAAGTGTATAAGTTTCTCGTATCGGTAAGAAATGAGCAGACTTGGTCAATCTATCAACAATGACCCAAATCGCATCTAAACCTTGAGAAACCTTGGGAAGACCAGTAACGAAATCCATGGTAATGTGCTCCCACTTCCATTATAAATTTCAAGTGGTTGCAATGGACCTTTGGCACTGATGCTCCACTTGACTCATTGACAAGTTAGACACCTTGAGATAAACCTCGCTTCTCTCTCTTCATATTGCTCCACCAAAATATATGTCAAAGATCACGATACATTTGGTACTCCCAAGATGGATTGCAAAAGCGATTGTGTTATGCGCCTCCATCATGATTTTATACTTTAAATCGTGGTCGTTAGAACACAAAGTCCGGAGTTGACTCAAAGTATTCCTTCTTCATCGATTCTTGCTTCCCAGATATAGACCTTCTTGCACTTTCTTTTTCATACGACGCCTTGACTGTCCGTAAGCTTGAGCAACTTTAACCTTATCGATTAAAGTCGGTTCTATTCGTATATTCGCCATCATTATGTGGGTCCCTAGAGTCTTATCTCTATCTCCATCCTTTGCAAGTCATACAAAATAGGCCTTTCGTTGACAATATCACACTTTTCATGCCGCATATGATCTTCTACTTAATCGTTAAACTACCACGTTCGCTTTCTTGGGATGATATTGGATGGTATGATCATAATCTTTCAATAGTTCAAGCCAACGTCATTTGTCGCATGTTGAGTTCCTTTGAGTGAAGAAATATTTGAGGCTTTTATGATCCAGTAAAGATCTCCACTTTCTCTCCATACAAATAATGCCTCCAAATCTTTAAGTGCAAAAGCGATTCACGCTTAACTCTAGATCATGAGTAGGATAATTCCTCTCATATTCTTTGAGTTGTTGTGAGGCATAGGCTATGAATTTCCCATGTTGCATGAGAACACAACCTAACCCTTTGCCCGAAGCATCACTGTAGATGACAAATCCCTCCGATCTAGATGGTATTGTTAGAACAGGTGCTGAAATGAGTCTCCTCTTGAGTTCTTGAAAACTCTTCTCACATTCCTCACTCCAACCGAATTTTGTATCTTTCTGAGTCAGCTGAGTTTATGGAGTCCGCGTCTCCAAATTCAACTCTGAACACAACTTCAATTTTAATAACATTCATCATTAATATTATAACTCACAATATTTATCAACCAGTCGTTCCCGAGGAAGAGGGGCTTTCAATAAGGATTTCTCCCTATTAGCGCCGCAATTAGGTGACCAAACCTCTCCTTGACAGAACTTCTAGACATTGTAAATATTGCAATTTAATAATTTAAATAACTTTCTCGTCTCAATTATTGATTTAATAAAATAACATATTATGTAGATGATATTGTGACAATAATCGAATCAATAATATGAGAGATATGATGCAACAATTACTGTAGCAATAATTGAGTATAAGCTGGTGACTTCTCACGTAAACATCAATAATCAATACTGGTGTCGCTACTATGCAACCACAGCGTATTCTCGTATTTACTTTACTACTGAAGTAGTTCAACAAGATAACGGTGAAAACTTTCGTCGTTATTTTCATAAATATATTTTTGTCATTTTCTCAATCAAATGATAATTACATTTGTGGGGTCCACCAATGATTAAACGTCGTTGTTATGCGAATATTCCTCGCTAAAACGAATATTCTCGGACCAATCGAATATAATATAACAACTTGCATACTTTGCAGAATTTATAAATACTACCCACAACTATAACAAATTCATTCCATAATATTCAAAAATGATAATTATAGAAAAATCATCTTTATTCATAAAAGTTGGGGTCTTACAAATTTAGCCAATATGGGACTTGGAGACAACCAAATACTAAGGGCTTCACTTGGTAGTAAATTAGTAATGTAGTATGCCATTTCTTGTCTAATAAGTACTACATTGAATGAACACTACTGCATGTAAAGAAGCCATACCAAATTTCAAATACATCCCATATTGTTTAGTATGCCATCTCTTGTCTTACCTCCATTCTATAAATAGAGGAGACTTTCAAGTTAATTTTACATGGTTAGACAAAAAAGTCTAAAGAAAGGGTCTTTCAAGTTATTTTTTAAATACATCCCACATTGTCTAGTATGCCATCTCTTGTCTTACCTCTATTCTATAAATGGAGGAGACTTTCAAGTTAATTTTACATGGTTAGACAAAAAAGTAATAAAGAATTGGTCTTTCAAGTTATTTTTTAATATATTATTTAAATAACCGGTACAATCGGTTCAGTATTTATCGATCAAGCCAAACACCCTACTAAAATCGAAACCAAAAATCCGGTATGTACCGATTTTGTGTACCGGTACCAAACTGGTTCATCTTTGCATCGAACTAACTGGTTTAAACCAGTTCGGTTTCCCTAAAAACTGAATATACCAACCGGTTTGAACACCCCTATGTAAGGGTACTTTTTTTTAATCTTTGTACTTTGTTTCTTAATTTTTTTTCTCTTAGCTAACTTTTTTGTTTTCCTCGTATGGACCGAGGATTTCTTCCTTCTATTCTTTTGTTTTTTGTCCCCTCCTCCTCTATATATAGGGAATGCTGATCCTAGTTGTACATACTTCTAGATGTAGGGAGTGATGGAAAGTTAATGGGGAGTTAAGGAAAATTATGTACTGTGAATTTTATTTGAAATTTTCTCTCATTTTTATTTTATTTTTACTTGACAACTTGATTTGCTGGCTTCTTCTAACAACTTTATGTTATTACTTTTGTTTTTAGTTACATAAGCTAATAATTCAATTAAAATAAATACTCTCTCAGGATAAAAGTCCTGATTAACTTTTTGTATATATTAAGAACGATGATAAAATGACAAAATTGTCCATATTTAAATTCTCATTTAATTACATAGTTTTTTGCACATTACTAGTGATGCTCCATAAATATGCATACAGAATAGAAATATAACAATCAATAATAAGGGTATTATAGGCAAATTATTGTAAAAAATAGATCATTTAAGGTAAGTAGACATTTAACTTGGGACTACCTGAAATACTAATAAAGACATTTATCCTGGGACGGAGGGAGTATTAAATTTTATATTTAGTAAAGAGTATATTAGGCTATTAGCCATGTAATTACCACATATATTTTGAATACATACGTACATACATATAAGGGGATCGATCCATAGCAAACGTAGTAAAAAAGAGTCTAGCCTTACACCACATCGCGACTTTCCCTTCGTCGATCGAACGGTTAAATAGTCAGATCATCCGTAGTTTAGTTTTCAGTATTCCGCAATTTAATATTGCAGACGGGATAAATGACCAAAATACCCTCCTTGTAAATGTCTCCCGTCCGCAATATTAAACCGCAGACGCTAGGTATGGCTAAATGTTTCCCATGCAAATGCCAAATTCAATTTTTTTTAGTTTTCAAGTCTCCCAAATCAAATTCAATCATCCTCCAATCTCTCCCTTAAGCCATCATCAGCCATGGAAGAAGAATATACTCCATTGACGATCTAACCCAATTGATCGAAGCAGTTACAGACTTCATATTGCTATAATGTGACGCCCTTAAAATAGGTCCACACAACCCATTCTAAGTCGCCAAATACATGGTACAGAATTTAAATACAACTTCATTTATACAACTGTCGTGTAAAATACGACAACACATAAGCTGTGAGTTTTAATACAAATATTATCTCGTAGCCAATATACAAACTCAAATAAATTCCACATTACAATTATTGTCATACTATTTTACAAAATAGTGAGGACTACTATAAGAACCATCTTGGACCATTACTCCCCGACTAGTACCAGCTACATTCTCGCCTCCTGAGAAGAACAATGGAACCGAAAGGAAAATGGTGAGCTCCACTAGCCCAATAAAGAATATTATGACTAAGATAAAGAAGAACAAATTATCTTTAGTACTCAACAGTGAAAAATCTGATAGAATACAATAGACAACAAGTTTTAGATCAACAACTGCAGCGGAACAAGCAATCCATTGAAAGAGTCAAGTAGAGCATGATGTCTACTATCTTCTATGATTTAAAAGTCCATCATCAATATTTTATGTGACGCCCCCAAAACAGGTATACATCACCCATCTTGAATCGCCAAATACATGGTACAAAAATCAATTACAAACTTAATTATACAACTGTTGGGTAATATACGACAAAATATAGCTGAGAGTTTAAACAAAAATATTGTCTTATAGACAATATCCACTCTTAATGGAGTCCTCATTACAATTATTATCACACTATTTCACAGAATAGTGAGGACTACTAAAACAACCAACTGTCAATCCATTCCCCGACCAGTCCCACCTATTCTCATTTCCTGAAGAGAACAGTGAAAGAAAAGGGTGAGCTCAACTAGCCCAGTAAGAAATATTATAACTAAGATAATGCAGAATAAATTATCCTTAGCCTTTAACATTATAACAACTGATAGAATACAATAGACAACAAGTTTTAGATCAACAACTGCAGCGGAATAAGAAATCTTTTAGAAGAGTCAAGTAGAGCATGATATTTACTATCTTCTATGATTTAAAAAGTTTTTCATCAACTTTATCGTTGAGACTCAGCTTAATAAATAAACCACATCATCGAATTATCCTTGCACTACGGGCCAAGGATATTTATGTAATCATTAATGGTCATGATTATACCGAATAATCCCTAGTCATAATCATACCAACAACTGTCCATCAATGCATTACGGGCCAATGAGAACTTTTACCACATCATTTGTAACATTACTGGTTATGATTATACCAAATGATCCCTGGTCATAATCATACCAATTAACAGTCCATCTATACACGTAAGCCAAAGATGATTTTCATTACAATATAAGCATGAGGATGATGACAATGATATAAACATTAATCAAACGAAATCAAGGATAAATATTAAAGACTTTAAATTTATCCAGAGTTTAAAAATATCCAAATTTTCAACATGATACTGCTTTGTGGAGTAAAATTCAAGAATGATATTGTATGAAAAATGATTTGGACCGAAAAAAAATCATTTTTTATCATGAGTAGTACTCCGGGTGAATAGTACCCCGTGAATAGTACTTTGAAAATAGTACCACGTGAATAGTACTTTATAAATAGTACTCGTGAATAGGACTTCGTGAATAGTACTTCATGAATAGTACTTTATGAATAGTATCCGTATTCCTAAATAGTACCGTATACGTGAATAGTGCCGTATATAAGAATAATACCCATGAAAGAAAAATACAAAAGAAAACGATATTCCATGATGAGTACAAAAGAAAGAATATCTCATACGAGTATAATAGAATATACAAAACTGCAAATGAATTTTCATCCGCAATGCGGTAATCCACGTAAACAGATCATTTCTACAATTAAATAAAGAATGAATACGAAGGGTCATTCACCATGCATCTTGATGAGTCACGTGAACAAGTTATTCAATGGAATAATAAAGAATAGAATAATGAAGAATTTCACCATGTATGCGGTAGTGTGGCGTAGAGCAAAGTTATTTCAACGAATAATAAAGAATAGAATAATGAAGAATTTTACTATGCATGCGGTGAGTTAAGCGTGAGCATGAAGTTATTCCAAATGAATAATAATAAAGAATGGAGTAACAACCCCTTACGAGTATTGAAAGAAAATAACTCTCTTTATGAATCTGAAAGAAATAATAACCCTTACATTCGTTGAGCGAAAATAATATTCCTACAAATATTGAGCTAATATGATATTCCTTACGAATATTGAGCGAAAATAATATTCATACGAATATGAAAAATAATATCTCTTCAGAATATGAAATAAATAATACCCCTAACCTCGGAAGAAGATTTGGATTTGGAATAGTGAAGTAGCAGACTTCTCTCTTTTTCTCTCTATAACTTCTCTCTCTATAAACCTCTCTCTATAATTGCTCTTGTGAGTCTTAGTGAATTGGTGAGAATGAAGGAAGAATATGCTTCTATTTATAGGAAAATATAGTTTCGATAATTGCACGTTTTGAGGCTCGAAATATTACAGTATAATACCTTCATCTTTTCCTTCATTTTTAATTTAGTCCTGGAAGTATTATCAAACTTGCACCACCTCCCCTAATAGTACATCATGTGAATCAATAGTACAATCATATGAATTAATAGTTCTATACATGTAAAAAAAATAATAACAGTATAGTACCTTCATCTATACCTCTATTTTTAATTTAGTCATGCAAGTTTATCAATCTTGCACCACCTCCCCTAATAGTACATGCATGTGAATCAATAGTACACACATGTGAACAAATAGTTATAAACATGTGAATTAATAGCAATTAATTGCTCATTTATCTGATTAATTACCCGATTGGTCAATATAACCACCAGACATCAATTATTATCGGAATAGATGTCGATTTTCACTAACACTAATAATCTCAACACAACGAAAATATCAATTTCTTCTTAATTAACACGAACTTATTTATCATAAATATTATAACTCATAATATTTAACAACCAGATCATTCCCAGGAAAGAGGGGGCTTTCCGATAAGGATTTTTCCCTATTAGCGCGCAATTTGGTGACCAAACCTCTCCTCGACAGAACTTTCTAGACATCGTCAATATTGCAAATAATAATATGAATAACTTTGTCGTCTCAATTATTGCTTTAATAATAATAAATATTATGCAGATGATACTGTGACAATAATTGAATCAATAATATGAGAGATATTATAAAGAATTCATCGTAGCAATAATTGAGTATAACCGAGTGACTCACGTAAGCATCAATAATCATTACCGTGTATTATTATGCAACCATGCAGTATTCTTTGTACTTTTACCATCTGGTATTTCAACAGTCTAATGGTAAAACTTTCGCCGTTATTTTTATAAAAAGATTATTTCGTCGCTTTTATATTCGACGCTTATTCTATCATGAGGTCCACCAATGATTGTGTATCGTTATTTAATATTCTAGAAAAAAGTATATTCCCCGACCAAACGAATATTTCCCGACACAACGAATATTTTATAACAACTTGCTTACTTTGCAAAATTTTTAAATATCACCCTTAAATTTAAAATCAATTTAACTATTTACCAAAATAGAAAAATTGAATACTTTTATTTCATAAAATTCGGGATCTCACAATCTCCCCTCCTTATGAAATTTCTTCCTTGAAATTTACGTACCTGGTAGTTCGAAGAGATGAGAATACCTTGCTTTCTTTTCGGATTGTACCTTCCCGGTTATTTCCACTCTATCATAATTTTTGCATTTCTCATCTCCTGTATTTCAGATATTATTCTAGAATATAGTTTCAAAATAAGGGTTAATTGACATGCCACATATTATCTCTATATTCTGACCGACCAATTAAATAACAAATAAACTTAGGTAGGTCATACTAGCGAAGGAATTTACCCGTCTCTCCCCTCCTAGTTCTAGTCTATCATCTCAGTCAGGGATCATACCCCTAAGCTTTGATACCAACTGCGATGCCCCCAAAACAGGTATACATCACCCATCTTGAGTCGCCAAATACATGATACGCAAATCAATTACAAACTTAATTATACAACTATCGATAATATACGACAAAATATAGCTGAGAGTTTAAACAAAAATATTGCCTTCTAGACAATATCCACTCTCAATGGAGTCTTCATTACAATTATTATCACACTATTTCACAGAATAGTGAGGACTACTAAAACAACCATCTGGACCATCAATCCATTCCCCGACTCATCCCAGCTATATTCTCATTTCCTGAAGAGAGCAGTGAAAGAAAAGGGTGAGCTCAACTAGCCCAGTAAGAGATATTATGACTAAGATAATGCAAAATAAATTATCCTTAGCCTTCAATAGTATAACAACTGATAGAATACAATAGACAACAAGTTTTAGATCAACAACTGCAGCGGAATAAGCAATCCATTAGAAGAGTCAAGTAGAGCATGATATCTACTATCTTCTATGATTTAAAAAGTTTTTCATCAACTTTATCATTTGAGACTAAACTTAATAAATAAACCACATCATCGAATCATCCCCGCTTCACGGGCCAAGGATATTCATGTAATCATCAATGGTCATGATTATACCGAATAATCCCTGGTCATAATCATACCAACAACTGTCCATCAATGCACTACGGGCCAATGAGGACTTTTACCACATCATTTGTAATATTACGGGTCATGATTATACCGAACGATCCCTGGTCATAATCATACCAATCAACAGTCCATCTATGCACGTAAGCCAAAGATGACTTTCATCACAATATAAGCATGAGGATGATGATAATGATATAAGCATTAATCAAATGAAATCAAGGATAAATATTAAAGACTTTAAATTTATCCAGAGTTTAAATATATCCAAATTGTCAACATGATACTGCTTTGTGAAATAAAATTCAAGAATGATATTGTATTAAAAATGATTTGAACCGAAAAGAAATCATTTTTTGTCATGAATAGTACTCCGGGTGAATAGTACCCTGTGAATAGTACTTCGGGAATAATACCCTGTGAATAGTACTTTATGAATAGTACTCGTGAAAAGTACTTCATGAATAGTACTTTATGAATAGTACTTTGTGAATAGTACCCGTATTCGTAAATAGTACCGTATACGTGAATAGTACCCATGAAAGGAAAATACAAAAGAAAACGATATTCCATGACGAGTACAAAAGAAAGAATATCTCATATGAGTATAATAGAATATACTGAAGCCGCAAATGGATTTTTATCCGCAATGCGGTAATCCACGCAGAGCGGATCATTTCCACAATTTAATAAAGAATGAATCTGAAAGGTCATTCACCATGCATGTGTAGTCGCGTGAGATGTGAGTTATTCCAATGTAATAATAAAGAATAGAATAATAGAAGAATTTCACCATACATGCGGTAGTCCTCTTGACAAAGTTATTCCAATGAATAATAAAGAATGGAATAATAGAATAATTTCACCATAAATGCTAGTAGTCAGCGTGAGACATGTTATTCCAATGAATAATAAAGAATGGAGTAACAACCTTTACAAGTATTGAAAGAAAATAACTCTCTTCATGAATAATGAAGAAATAATAACCCTTACGATTGTTGAAGCGAAAATAATATTCCTACGTAATATTGAACGAAGTGATATTCCTTACGAATATTGAGCGAAAATAATATTCATACGAATACGAAAATAATATCTCTTGTAATATGAAATAAATAATACCCCTTACCTCGTAAGAAGACCGATCTTTGGAATAGTGAAGTGCAGCGGACTTCTAACTTTTCTTCTTTCTCTCTATAGCTATCTCTCTATAATTGCGCTTATGAGTCTTAGTGAATTGGTGAGAATGAAAGAAGAATGAGTTTCTATTTATAGGAAAATATAGTTTTGATAATTGCACGTTTTGGGGCTCAAAATATTACAGTATAATACCTTCATCTTTTTCTTCATTTTTAATTTAGTCCTGCAAGTATTATCAAACTTGCACCACCTCCCCTAATAGTACATCATGTGAATCAATAGTATAATCATGTGAATCAATAGTTCTATACATGTGAAAAAATAATTACAGTATAATACCTTCATCTATACCTCTATTTTTAATTTAGTCATGCAAGTATTATCAATCTTGCACCACTTCCCCTAATAGTACATGCATGTGAATCAATAGTACACACATGTGAACAAATAGTTGTAAGCATATGAATTAATAGCAATTAATTACCCGATTGGTCAATATAACCTCCAGACATCAATTATTATGGGAATAGATGTCGATTTTCACTAACACTAATAATCCCAACACAATGAAAATATCAATTTCATCTTTAATCAACACAAACTTATTTATCATATATATTATAACTCACAATATTTAACAACCAGATCATTCCTAGGAAAGAAGGGGCTTTCTGATTAGGATTTCTCCCTATTGGCGCGCAATTAGGTGACCAAACCTCTCCTCGACAGAACTTTCTAGATATCGTCATTATTGCAAATAATAATATGAATAACTTTGTCGTCTCAATTATTGATTTAATAATAATAAATATTATGCAGATGATACTCTGACAATAATTGAATCAATAATATGAGAGATATTATCGAAGAATTATCGTAACAATAATTGAGTATAATTGAGTGACTTCTTACGTAAGCATCAATAATCAATACCGTGTGCTACTATGCAACCACATGTATTACTGTACTTTTACCATCAGGTATTTTAACAGTCTAACGGTAAAACTTTCGTCGTTATTTTTATAAAAAGATTATTTCCGTCGCTTTCTATATCCAACAGTTATTCCGTTGCGGGGTTCACCAATGATTGTGTCATCGTACGAATATTTTCCGACAAAAAGAATATTCCCCGACCAAACGAATATTTCCCGACACAACGAATATTTTATAACAACTTGCTTACTTTGCAAAATTTTCAAATATCACCCTTAACTTTAAACTTTTATCAATTTAACTATTTACCAAAATAGAAAAATTGAATACTTTTATTTCATAAAATTTGGGATCTCACATTTTATCTCTGTAACACCAATCAATAAATGTTTCAAATCAACAAATTATCTATGCACTACGGGCCAATGATATTCGTTTGTATCACTAGTGGTCATGATCATGCCAAACAACTGTCCATCTATGCACTACGGGCCAAAGAGGACTTTCACTATAACATTTATCTGTAACATTACAAGTCATGATTATACCAATACACAATTCTTGGTCATAATTGTGATGCCCCCAAAATAGGTATACACAACTCATTCTGAGTCGCCAAATACATGGTACAGAATACAAATACAAACTTAATTATACAACTATCGTGTAACATAAGTTGAGAGTTTTAACACGAATATTATATCGTAGACAATATCCAAACTCAAATGAAGTCCTCATTACAATTATTATCACACTATTTCACAGAATAGTGAGGACTACTATAGCAACCATCTAGACCGTCACTCCATTCCCCGACTAGTCCCAGCTATATTCTCATTTCCTAAAGAGAACAATGAAAGCAAAGGGTGAACTCAACTAGCCCAATAAAGAATATTATGACTAAGATAATGCAAAATAAATTATTGTTAGCCTTCAACAATGTTAAACTGATAAAATACAATAGACAACAAGTTTAACTGCAACGGAATAAACAATCCATTAGAAGAGTCAAGTAGAGCATGATATCTACTATCTTCTATGATTTAAAAGTTCATCATCAATATTTTATCGCTGTAACATATCTCAATAAATAATCCACATCACCGAATTATCCATGCACTACGGGCCAAGGATATTCATTAGTATCACATCCACGAATTATCCATGCACTACGGGCTAAGGATATTCGTTATTATCACCAATGGTCATGATCATGCCAACAACTGTCCGTCAATGCACTACAGGCCAATGAGGACTTTTACCACATTATTTGTAACATTACGGGTCATGATTATACCGATACATAATTCCTGGTCATAATCATACCAATCAACAACCCATCTATGCACTACGGGCCAAATATGACTTTCATCACAATTTAAGCATGAAGATGATGACAATGATATAAGAATTCAATTAAGTGAAAGTAAGAATAAATTTTAAAGACTTATAATTTAATTTATCCAGAGTTCAAGAATATCCAAATTGTCGACATGATAATTGCTTTGTGGAGTAAAATTCAAGAATAATATTCATGTATCAAAAATAATTTGGACATAAAAGAAATCAACTTTTGTCGTGAATAATACCCCGGATGAATAGTGCCCGGGTGAATAGTACTTTATGAATAGTACCCCGTGAATAGTATCCTGGCATGAAAAGATTAAAAATTAACAAGAATGTTTAGAAAAATATTTCCATGAAAAGATACTCGATGAAGCACAAATTTCGAGAATATTCTACTAATTTCAAGGAGTATAGAAGCAATACTTAACAAAATGAGTGTAGAATTTGGAATCTGAAACGAAATAATATTACTTACACACTATAGAGTATGGAAGAAAATATTATTTTTTATGAGTATTGAACAAAAATAATATCCCTTACCTTAAAAGGAGAGTATTTCTGACTGGTATGGCGGGGATATTCTTGAAGAAAATTTATACTGTTTTCTACACTCAAAGCTTCCTTAAACTCAAAAGAAAAATGCTCAATATTATAGAAGAAGAATTCTCTGATTCTGGTGTGATTTTCAATTCTAAACTAATCATCCTATTTATAGGAGAATGGAATGATACTATTTGAATTTGAAAATCACGGACCAACAGTAAAGGATTCACGGACGCTTCTTCGGCTGAAAACTTTTGAAAATTTTGATTTTACTATGTTGCACTATGCATCACTATGCAGTACTACGCAAACACTATCAAGATCTTATGTATAATAAAATATAATATATTCTATTTTATATAAAAAACAAAACTTATAATATATATATATATATATATATATATATATATATATATATATATATATATAAGTAATAAAACAAAACTGAGATAACTTTCTCCCGGCGATTTTAAAAAATGAAAAAGTGGGGGTCCATGTAATAAGCCAAATTTACAACAAATACTTCATAAAAAACTCCTCTATTTATCTCAGCTCACTTGACATCACAAAACACATTTTTAATAACATTTATTCATCATTAATATTATAACTCACAATATTAACAACCAGATCATTTCCAGGAAAGATGGGGCTTTCTGATAAGGACTTCTCCTTATTGGCGCGCAATTAGGTGACCAAACCCCTTTCCTCGACAAAACTTTTTAGACATTGTCAATTATACAAATAATAATATGAATAACTTTGTCATCTCAATTATTGATATGAATAATGCAAATAATAATATGAATAACTTTCTCCGACCAAACGAATATTTTATGACAATTTGCTTACTTTACAAAATTTATAAATATTACCCACAACTATACCATTTTATCAAATCCACACCTTATTATTCAAAAATAATATTTAGAGAAAATTTAATCTTTATTCATAAAAGTTGGGGTCTTACAACAATCATACCAATCAACAGTCCATCTATGCACTACGGGCCAAAGATGACTTTCACCACAATATAAGCATGAGGATGATGACAATGATATAAAGAATCAATCAAGTGAGACCAAGGATAAATATTAGAGATTTATAATTTAATTTATTCAGAGTTCAAGAATGTCCAAATTGTCAACATGATCACCAATTGAGGAGTAAAATTCAAGAATGATATTCATGTATCAAAAATAATTTGGACAGAAACGAAAATTAAATTCCGTTATGAATAGTACTGTATAAATAGTACCCATGAATAGTACCGTATGAATAGTACCCATCAATAGTACCGTATGAACAGTACCCCGAATGAATAGTACCCCGACATGAAAAGATTAAAGTTTCAATAAGAGAGTTCAGACCAATTTTTCAATGACATGATATTAGATAAAGTTCAAATCTCAAGGAATTTCTAATCATTTCAAGAATTATAGAAGCAACAGTAAGTTTAGATTTAGGAATATGAAATGAAATAATCTAAGAAACTGCAAATGGATTTTCACCCGTTATGCGGTAATCCTCGTAGACAGATCATTTCCACAATTTAATAAAGAACGAATACGAAGGGTTATTGACCATGGATGCGGTAATCCGCGTAGACAAGTTACTCCCGCAGATTAATAAAGAATGAATACGAAGGGTTATTCACCATGCATGCGGTAATCCGTGTAGACATGTTACTCCCACAGATTAATAAAAAAATAAATACGAAAGGTTATTCACTAGGCATGCGGTAATCCGCGTAGACAGGTTACTCCCGTAGATTAATAAAGAATAAATATGAAGGGTCATTCACCATGCATGCGATAATCCGCGTAGACAGGTTACTACCGCAGATTAATAAAGAATGAATACGAAGGGTTATTTACCAGGTATGCGATAATCCGCGTAGATAGGTTATTCCCACAGATTAATACCAAATAAAATGACAACCCTTATGAGTATGAAAAAAATAACATCCTTTACGAATACGAAAGAAATAATACCCCATACCTTAGTAGGATATTGGATGCTGCAATAGTGTAGTAGCCGAATACTCTTCTTCTCCCTCTCTCTCTATAGTTTCTCTCACTATAGCTGGTAATTATAATTTTGCTCTTCAAAAATGGTAGGAAATAATGAATGGATGAAAGAGTATTTATAGGCTATGAAAAGGTGATAAATTACAAGGTTAATTATACTTTAGTATCTTCATCATTGCCTCTATTTTTAATTTAGTCCCTCAAGTATTATCAATCTTGCATAACCTCCCTTAATAGTACTTGCATGTGAACAAATATTTCATTGCATGTGAACTAATAGCAATTAATTGCTCATTTATCCGATTAATTACCTGTTTGGTCAATTTAACATCTAGAAATCAACTATTATCGAAATAAATATCGATTTCCACTAACACTAATATTCCCAACACAATGGAAATATTTTTATCAACAATTATTCCTCATTAATATTATAACTCATAATATTAACAACCAGATCCTTCCCAGGAAAGATGGGGCTTTCAGATAAGAATTTCTCCTTATTGGTGCGCAATTAAATAACCTAACCCATTTTCTCGACATAACTTTCTAGACATTGTCAATAATGTAGATAATAATATGAATAACTGTGTCCTCTCAATTATTGATTTAATAATATAAAATATTATGCAAATGATATTGTGACAATAATTGAATTAATAATATGAGATACTATGCAATAACTACTGTGGCAATTATTGAATGAAACTGAGTGACTTATTACGTAAAAATCAATAATTAGAGATACTGTACAATAGTGTGCTACTGTGCAACCACACGTATTACTATACTTTTATCACCGGGTATTTTAATAGTTTAATGGTAAAAGTTTTGTCATTATTTTTTTATAAAAGGATATTTCTGTCGCTTTCTATATCCGACAATTATTCTGTTATGTGGGGTCCACCAATGATTATGCCATCATACGAATATTCCCAACAAAAAGCATATTCTTCGACCAAACGAATATTTTATGACAACTTGTTTACTTTAAAAAATTTCACATATCACCCTTAACTTTAACCTTTTATCAATTTAACCATTTACTGAATAGAATAATAATTATAAGAAAAATTGAATACTCTTATTTTATAAAATTCAGGGTCTTACATATAACGCTTCTGTTTTCCCTCATTACTTATCTTTCTTTCTTTCTCTCTCTAATAACTATTTTCAAGCTCTCATTCTGAATCTTCTGCAAAAGATTGACTTCCTTCATCGATTCCCTCTTTTTGTCATTCTCAAGTAATAGTAGTATCTCTCTATATACACTTACCCATTTTTTTTGGAAGTAATTGAGAAATTAACGGGAAGAAGTACTCTGGCTCTACAAAAAGTTAAAACAGAACAAGACTATGATCTAATAATTCAATCCCTATGTAAGACCCCAACTTTTATAAATAAAGATGATTTTTTTATAATTATCATTTTTGAATATTATGGAATGAATTTGTTATAATGTTATAGTTGTGGGTAGTATTTATAAATTCTGCAAAGTATGCAAGTTGTTATATTATATTCGATTGGTCGGAGAATATTCGTTTTAGCAGGAAATATTTGTATAATAGCACAATCATTGGTAGACCCCACAACAGAATTATTATCGGATTGAGAAAACGACAAAAATATATTTATTAAAATAACGGCGGAAGTTTTTACCGTTAATCTTTGAACTACTTCGGTAGTAAAAGTAAAAGAATATGTCTGGCGTGGTTACATAGTAGCATTACGGTATTGATTATTGATGTTTACGTGAGAAGTCACTCATTCATACTCAATTAGTACACGATAATTGGTGCATTATATATCTCTCGTATTATTGATTCGATTATTGTGTGCAAGATCATCTGCATAATATGTTATTTTATTAAATCAATAATTGAGACGACAAAGTTATTCATATTATTAAATTTCAATATTTACAATGTGCAGAAGTTCTGTCGAGGAGAGGATTTGGTCACCCAATTCTGGCATGATAGGAGAGAAATCCTTATTCGAAAGCCCCTCTTCCGGAGCAACGACTGGTTGATAAATATTGTGAGTTATAATATTAATGATGAATGTTATTAAATTTAAAGTTGTGCTCGAAGTTGAATTTGGATACGCGGACGTGATATTTGAGTCCAAAACGATGAAATTAGTAAAAATAGTCTATAAACACAAAATTTTCCGGGTTTTACTATTTGGTCAAAAAGTCAACAGTTGACTTTTTTGGGAAAAGTCAAACTTCAAAATTTCAAATTTTATATTTTTGATAAAAAATAGTTTCATTGTGTTGGAATTATTTGTGTTAGTGAAAATCGACATTTATTTCGATAATAATTGATGTCTGGAGGTTATATTGACCAATCGGGTATTTAACCGGATAAATGAGCAATTGATTGCTATTATTTCACATGATTATAACTATTTGTTCACATGTGTATACTATTATTTCACATTCTTATTACTATTAGGGGAGTTGGTGCAAGATTGATAATACTTGCATGACTAGTTAAAAATGGAGGTATAGATGGAGGTACTATACTATAATTAGTATTTTCACATGTCTAGAACTATTGATTCACATAATTTACTATTGAATCACATTATTTACTATTAGGGGAGGTGGTGCAAGTTTGATAATACTTGCATGACTAAATTAAAATAAAGGAAAAGTTAGAGGTATCAGATTGTAATTTTCGAGCCCCAAAGCGTGCAATTATTAAACTATATTTTCTATAAATAGAAGCTCATTCTTCCTTCATTTCTCACCAATTCACTAAAGCTATAGAGCAATTATTATAGAGAAAAATTGTAGAGAGAAAATCTATAGAAAAAGAGAAGCCAGCTACCTCACTATTCCAGTATCCAGTTTCTTCTAAGGTAAGAGGTATTATTTTTTTCTTTCATCTTCATGAAGAGAACTTCTGTTATTCCATTCTTTATTATTATGTTGGAATAACAAATAAAATGCGTGTAAGTATCGCATACATGGTGAAATTCTTCATTATTCCATTCTTTATTATTCTGTTGGAACATCCTCATATCGCATTTTTTACGCAATGACCTAGTTCCGTTATTTATTATTACATTGGAACATCCGATTGCATCGCGTTTTACACGGACTGGTTTCGTCTTTATTATTACATTGGAACATCTTTCTCATGCGTTTCTTACGGACCGTTTAAATTTTATTATTACATTGGAATATCTCGTCGTATGCGTTTTAAATCTTTAGTTCCGCTCTTTATTATACATTGGAATAATCTGCAAGGCATTCATCGCATGCTTGGTGATTTTTTTTGTTATTCCATTCCTTATTATACTACCGGTTGGTTAAAGTTTTGATTTCTATACTCCATGAAATTAGTGGAATATCCTCGATATTTGCGCTTCATCAAAGTATCTTTTCATGGAAATATTCTTCCGAGCATTCTTGAATTTTACTCTACAAAGAAGTATCATGTTGACAATTTGGACGTTATTAATTCTTGGATAAATTAATTCGTGAACTTGTTTTATTGAATTCTTATATCATTGTCATCATCCTCATGTTTATATTTTTTTGAAAGTCATCTCGATTCAGAAAGTGCATAGATGGACTTGGTATGATTTTCAAGGATTATTCTATAATCATGACCATAATGTTACAAATGATGTGGTAAAAGTCCTCATTGGCTCATAGTGCATTGATGGATAGTTGTTGGCGATGATTCGACCATTGATGAATATACGAATGTCCTTGACCCGTAGTGCATGGATAATTTGTGGTCGTGATACTAAAGAATATCCCGTCAGTAGTGCGAGGGGTGATTCGATGATGTGGATTATTTATTGTTTGAGTCTCACCATAAAAGTGATGAAAACCTTTTAAATCATAAAAGATAGTAGATTTTATTCTCTACTTGACTCTTTTAATGGATTGCTTTGTCCTACCATTAAACTTGATGTTCATATATTTTAATTAACATTGTTGAGACTAATGATAATTTATTCTACATTATTCTTAGTCATAATATCTCTTCTTGGGCTAGTTGAGCTCACCCTTTCTTTCTTTGTTCTCTTGTGAAATGAGAATATATACCGAACGAGCCTGGGGAACCTGAGTGATGGACCAGATGATAGTATTAGTAGTCCTCACTATTCTATTAAATAGTGTGACAATAAATTTAATGAGGACTTATTTCGAGAGTGGATATTGTCTCAAGACAATATTTGTATTAAAACTGACTCTCTTGTTGTATATTAAAGATTGTATTTGTATTCGCACTCATGTATTTGGCTTACTCGAATAGGTGATGTATCTTATATCAGAAGACCCGAATTTTTTTATAAATAAAATGGAATTTCCTTTATTTATTATTTTGAAATAGTAAGGGTTGATTTGATTAATGTGGTTAGTTATGGGTAAAATGCGCTAAATTTTACAAAATAAGCAAGTGGTTATAAAATATTCATTGTCATTTTGGGAATATTCGTTTGGTGGTCGTGGAATATTCGATTTATCTGAGAATATTCGTACGATACCTGCAAGTAAAAGCCCATGTGTGGGCCCCATAACGGAAAAAGCGATTGGAGGAAGAAAACGACAAATATAAGTTGTTTAAAAATAATTCACAGAAGTTGTTACCGCTATTACATCGTTGGAATACCCGCCGGTGGTTAAAACACAAGAATACGCCATTGTCGCAGACAAGAAGACACCAGATTGCACCAATTATTGATTTCTTACGTAAGAAGGCACTACTCAATAATGGTTACAAAGAATTATCGCTCAAGATTTTATTTTATTGATTCAATAATTGTCGCGTTGATATTTTATATTGTCGTTGTTTCAATAATTGTCATTACACAAGATTTTTCATTATTATCGAAGCAATAATTCATATTATCCTAATAATATTATTAGATAACATTATTGGCAATGTCTAGAAAGTTCGGTCTAAGGAGAGGTTTGGTCACCTAATTGCGGCCAAGAAGAGAGAAATTTTTATCGAAAGCCCCCTCTTCCCAGGAACCGCGCTCGGTTGTCAATATTGTGATTTCAGTAATATTATTTGTGAATAATTAATTATTGATTCATATGATGAGGAAAATATTGATTTTATGTGGATATAGATGGAGAAAATTTTAATGTGACAATTGTTGAAAATTGAAATTTTATCTTTTTGTGATAAAATAATTCATTTTAAATATATATATATATATATATATATATATATTATATTTTAATAATATAATAATGATGATATATTTTTACGATGAATGTGGGATATATGAGTATATGTGGAGGAGGAGTATTTTTGTTACTAAAATATTTAAAACATGTTAAACATGTTTGTGGACCCATTTCTCGATCGAAATTTGATTATACCGTAAAATCGCCTGCTTATGGATTTCGATCAATTTATGTTTGGAATTTGGAAAACTTCCTTCAGTAAAGTTGTAGATAATGGAATTTCCTATGGAAAGTCGTGAGTTTTGAATTTTTCCGATAAAAGAGCTATTTATTATGAATTATTGAAGTTTGAGGATTAATTAATTATTATTTTTGGAGTTTTAAATTAAATAATTATGAAAAACGTTTTTTGGATGTAGTTGACTATTGGTGGCTAAATGATATTTGAATCTCATTTAGTGTGTAGAGAGATATTAGAAAAATATAATATTAATTTATTAAATTTTTCGCTTTGGTGTTCTAAGCAATTTTCTATAAATAGGTGCTTAGGTTAGAATTGAAAATCACACCGTAAATCAAGTTTTCTCTCTATATTATCGAGTTTGTATTCTTGTGAGTATTTTGAGTATTTTGAGTATTGCTATACGGTGAAAGTTCAAGTTATAGCCTATATCCAAAGATTCCAGCTTAATCATTGCCTTCCGAGGTAAGTGGATATATTTTTTTTTCGTAATGATATTATTTCTTCAATATCATTACGCCGAAATATTGATTTGAAGTTTTTATCAAATTTGAAACTTTTGGTGTCTGAGTTACTATTTACGATACAAGACTATTCACGATACTAAGATTATTCACTAATCACTAAGACTATTCATCGAAAAATGAAAATTTTCCTTTTCGTCTCAAAATATCTATTGTGGATACTAGTTTGATTGTATCCATGTTTTGATCATTTTGAATTTTACACCACTATGATTATTTTTGAGGTATTTTTGGATGTGGATAAAACAAAGTACTAATCCTTAATCCTTAATCCTTGTCATTTTGTTTCATCGGATTCGCTTTTTTAAAAAAAATAAAAATTCATCATCCTCGCCTTAAATGATGATATTATTGAATATCTTTGGCCTCAGAATGAAAAAGATGATTGATTCGATGAATATCTTTGGCCCAGTGCAAAGATGAATGATTTCGATGAATATCTTGGCCCAGAAAGTGCAAAGATGAACAAGTGTTTAGATGAACATGACCAATTAATGGTGAATGTCCTCGCTCTGAAAGTGCAAAAGG
This sequence comes from Panax ginseng, assembly GCA_020205605.1. Taxonomy (NCBI): domain Eukaryota; kingdom Viridiplantae; phylum Streptophyta; class Magnoliopsida; order Apiales; family Araliaceae; genus Panax; species Panax ginseng. Next base: position 108,094,165 of record CM035144.1, on the reverse strand, counting down.
ATGAATATTTGATTCCGTATATATATTGATTGATGTTACATGGATAAAAGATAGACGATGAACTTTAAAATTCATACATGTAAGATAGTAGTTTGCATTCTCTACTTAACTCTTCTAATGAATTATTATTTTCGCCGCGTAATATTGATTTAAAACTTGTTGTCTATTGTATTCTATTAGATTTTTCCCCTGTTCAAGACTAACGATATTTTGTTGTATATTATCTTAGTCATACTATTCTTTATCGGGCTAGTTGAGCTCACCCTTTTCCTTTTTGTTCCATTTTTCTTCTCGTGAGGCGAAGAATATAATGCAGTACTTAGTTGGGTATGGAATGAAGGTTCTAGGGGAGTTGTTTAGTAGTCCTCACCATTTTGTAAAATAATGTATCAATAATTATGATGAGGATTTATTTGTATGTGGATATTGTCTAGATGGCAACACCGTATTTAAACTCACAGTTTTATGTGTTGTAATAATAAAGTTGTAGTTGTTTCGCATCATGTTATTGGACAACTCGTAATGGGTGATGTATACCTATTTTGGGGGCGCCACAGCTTGGTATCGTAGCTTAGGATATGATCTCCTGGCGGAGATCGGGGAATAGAACTAGGAGGGGAGAGACGAGTAAATCCTTCATTAAAGTGTGTCCTACCTAAGCTTATTTGTTAATCGGTCATAATATAGGATATTATGTGATATGTTAATTTGTTTGATTAACCCTTGTTTTGTGGCAAGATTTGAAAATGGCATCCAAAATGTTGAGATAAGAATGGAGCACAGGAGACCGTTGAGTCTCCACAGATCAATAATCGAGGATAATATGCAAACAGCAGGACAATAATCCTCATGAAAATAATAACATCGATGAAATGGTGAATGATGGGATGGTCGAGGCTTTATGCAATTCATGCAACAACAAAGTGAAGGCAACTCCTCATTCAAAATGCGTGTAGAAACATTGATAACTTGGGACGGTCATCGCTAAGCAATTTAAGGAGCAATTCATGCAACAACGAAGCGAAGGCATCTCCTCGTCCATAATACGGTGGAAATGATAAAGAACGCTGCTATCCCGTCACAAGCCAAGCAGCTTCAAGGAGTTGGGACCACCGATTTCCATGGAAAAGCGGATCCGATCAAAGCGTAAACGTGGGTCAAGCAAATTACCAAGATATTCTATATCTTGGGATGCACGGAAGAATGAAGGTTCCATTCGCCACCTTTATGTTCCGCGGGCGAGGCGCATCATCGGTGGGAATTCGTGAAGTTGCATACCCATCCAAATTGTGTTTCAAGATGTCTTGGGAGACATTTCAGAACTATTTAATGACAAATACTTTCCCGAAAGTGTTCGTCATATGAAGGAAGTGGAGTTTATTAGATCGAGCAGTAACAAATACGATTTTGTCTCAAAGACGAGGCGAAGTTTCATGAGTTGTCAGTTTGCACCTCATTTGGTGGAAAATGAGGAACGAATGACGCAGTATGTTTCGAGGGTCTAAAACCCGAGATTCGACAATATCTTATCTCTCATAAATTTTCTTTATATTCGATGTTGTAAAATGTGGCTCAATTATTAGAGCGTGATAACGAGTATGTTCAACCGAGGGACCACAAACTGTGGTCATATTTGGTGACAAGAAGTAGCCATCGTAACGATGATAACCATGGGGAGAGGAAAGAATACTTGACAAAGGCCAGAACCACTCGGGTGGTAATCGTGGCCATGATAATAGGAGAGGTGACTCAAGTGGACATTTCAAGAAGAGAAGGTTCAACAACGACCATGTGAAGACGTCGCCGCCAAAGAAGAATCGGTTCCAAGGGAGGAACGACCACCCATTATATGCTACAAATGCGGAAAGAAGGAGGATATCACCAAACCGCCCACAACAGTTCAAGGTATGCTATAATTGTGGAAAGGAAGGACATATCGTCATGATCAGACGCAGAAAAACATAGTTCAATGGGGACGGTGACTCAAAAGGATGTCCTGCATAAGCCAAAGCCTAGTAGTTTAAGAGAGAGCATTTTTTTGTGACGAGGAACCCGAATAAAATTATCACGGGTAAGTTAATCATAAGTTCTCGCTAAGTCTATACCGTGTTAGATAACCGATTCTACTCACTCTTTTATTTCACCTAGTTGTGTTCAACGCTTAAATTTGACTCGGAGAAGTTAAACTTTGACTTATTGGTTGAAACTTCGTTAGTAGGAGCCTTCGTTACCTCTACTATTTATAAATCTTGTTTGATTCAAATCAACACTTTCACGTTAATTCGTCGATCTTATCTCTTTAAAAATATTTGCATGGATGTGATTTTTGGAATCGATTGGTTAACTATTCATCATGCTTTTTGTAAGGTTTTTAGCTTTCATACTCCTAACCAACCTATTATTCGAATCCAAAATAACCAAACCACTAAAGTCAATCATTGTCATATCAAGCCATAAGTAAAGAGCCCCGAGCCTTTCGTTGTCGACTTTCTTGTGTGGAATGCATGAAGCCGGACTTTTCGTAGGAGACGTTGTGAATGACGATAGCAAGTTGTTAGGTATCAATGTGACGTGTTATCCAAGTTTTGGACGAGAGTCACAGTTTTGAATGATATTTCTATCGTTAATAAATTTTCTGACGTAATCCTGATAACTTCCTAGCCTACCCTAGAGCGAGAAATCGAATTTTGTATCGACCCTAAGACAAAACCTATTTCCTAAACCCGAGATATTTCTTTAACTAAATGAACGTATCACGCGCCAAAGACGCTGGCTCGAAATGTTAAGAAGATGATCGCATTCATTCAATATTATCGTAGAAGAGCGAACGTGGTAGGCGACGGACGGTTGAGTAGAAGATAAGATCGACATGCTAAGTGCGATGTTGATAACACAAAGACTCATTTCAGATAACTTACAAATGATAAAGATAGAGTTAAAGATTCTAGGGACTCACGTGATGATATACTTAGTAGAATCGATTTTAATCGATAATGTTAAAGCCGCCAAGCTACTGCACTGGAGCCGATGAATATAAAGAAGAAGGTGCAAGAAGGCGTTATTCTAGAAGTAAGAGTCAATGAAAGAAGAAAGCTCAAACCTTCGATTTATTAATTCATACTCGATCGAGTAGAAATCGTGGCCTATAGACTCGCTTTATTACCAAGTATGTCGCGTGTTTATAACATTTTTTTACGCATCGATGTTACGTAAATATGTGGACTAATTCGAATAACATCATTGAGTTAGAACCGACGAGATAGTCAAGACTTAACGCATTTAAGAGGTACCGCCAAGATCTTCGATATGAAGGAGTATGTCCCACGCTGCAGAAAGGTCATACCACATGTTAAAGTTTTGTGGAGAAACCATGCTATAGAGGAAATGACCCGAGAGTTGAAAAACGTAAATGAAAGCGAGGTATCTTCATCTTTTCAAACACCAGACGACGACGCCAATTTCGAGGACGAAATTTCATAAGGAGGGAGGTCAGAAGACCCTAATTTTTTATAAATAAAATGGAATTTCCTTTATTTATTATTTTGAAATAGTAAGGGTTGATTTGATTAATGTGGTTAGTTATGGGTAAAATATTTAAATTTTACAAAATAAGCAAGTGGTTATAAAATATTCATTGTTATTGGGAATATTCGTTTGGTCGTGGAATATTCAGATCGCTTTGGGAAGGGGATATTTACGACTGTTGGCGCAACCCATGTGTGGGCCCCATAACTAAAAAAGATTGGAGGAAGAAAACGACAAATATAAGTTGTTTAAAAATAACTACGTAGTTGTTACCGCTATTATACTATTGGAATACCCGTGGTTAAAACACATGAATACGCGTTGTCAGACATAAAGAAGATACCAGATTGCACCAATTATTTACTTTACGTAAGAAGGACTACTCAATAATGGTTACGTAATTATCGCTCAAAGATTTTATTTTATTGATTCAATAATTGTCGCGTTGATATTTTATATTGTTGTTGTTTTAATAATTGTCATTACACAAGATTTTTCATTATCGAAGCAATAATTCATATTATCCGAATAATATTATTAGATAACATTATTGGCAATGTCTAGAAAGTTCGCCTAAGGAGAGGTTTGGTCACCTAATTGCGCTACCAAGAAGGAGAAATTCTTATCGAAAGCCCCTCTTCTCCGAGAACCGCCTCGGTTGTCAATATTGTGATTCTCGTAATATTATTTGTGAATAATTAATTATTGATTCATATGATGAGGAAAATATTGATTTTATGTGGATATAGATGGAGAAAAAATTTTAATGTGACAATTGTTGAAAATTGAAATTTTATCTTTTCTCGATAAAATAATTCATTTAAATAATATATATATATATATATATATATTATATTTTAATAATATAATAATGATGATATATTGTTATGATGAATGTGGGATATATGAGTATATGTGGAGGAGGAGTATTTTTGTTACTAAAAATATTTAAAACATGTTTAAACATGTTTATTGGACCCCATTTCTCGACCGAAATTTGATTATAATGTGTAAAATCGCCTCGCTTGTGATTTTTTGGCCAATTTATGTTTGAATTTGGAAAAATTTTCTTCAGAAAGTTGTAGATAATAGAATTTCCTATAGAAAATCATGAGTTTTGAATTTTTTCGACAAAAGAGCTATTTATTATGAATTATTGAAGTTCTGAATTAATTAATTATTATTTTTGGAGTTTTAAATTAAATAATTATGAAAACGTTTTTTGGATGTAGTTGACTATTGGTGGCTAGTTTGATATTTGAATCTCATTTGGTGTGCGTAGAGATATTTAGAAAAATATAATATTAATTTATTAAATTTTCGCTTTTGGTGTTCAAGCAATTTCCTATAAATAGGGTGCTTAGGTTAGAATTGAAAATCACACCGTAAATCAAGTTTTCTCTCTATATTATCGAGCATATTCTTGTGAGTATTTTGAGTATTGTTATACGGTGAAAGTTCAAGTTATAGCCTATATCCAAAGATTCCAGTTAAATCTTGCCTCTTCCGAGGTAAGAGATATTATTTTTTTTTTCGTAATGATATTATTTCTTTAACATCATTATGTCAAATATTGATCCGAAGTTTTTATCAAATTTGGAACTTTTGGTGTCTGAGTTACTATTTACGATATCGACACTATTCACGTGATACTTTGATACTATTCGCGAATCGACACTATTCATCAAAAATGAAAATTTTTCTTTTCGTCTCAAAATATCTATTGTGGATACTAGTTTTGATTGTATCCATGTTTTGATCATTCTTGAATTTTACACCACTATGATTATTTTTAAGGTATTTTGGACGTGGATAAAACAAAACTAATACTTAATCCTTAATCCTTGTCATTTTGTTTCTTTGGATTCGTTTCTTTTAAAAAAAAATATTTTTCATCATCCTCGCCTTAAATGATGATATTATTGAATATCTTTGGCACTGTAGTGCAAAGATGATTGATTTCGATGAATATCTTTGCCTCAGTAGTGTAAAGATGAATGATTTCGATGAATATCTTTGGCCGTAGAAGTGCAAAGATGAACAGTGTTTAGATGATCATGACCCAATTGGTGAATGTCCTTGGTTCAGTAGGTGCGAGGATGAATATTTGATTCTAGATATATATTGATTGATGTTACAGGATAAAAGATAGACGATGAACTTTAAAATTCATACATAGAAGATAGTAGTTTGCATTCTCTACTTAACTCTTCTAATGAATTATTATTTCATTGCGAATATTGATTTAAAACTTGTTGTCTATTGTATTCTATTAGATTTTTTCCCTGTTGAAGACTAACGATAATTTGTTGTATATTATCTTAGTCATACTATTCTTTACTGGGCTAGTTGAGCTCACCCTTTTCCTTTTTTTTTCCATTTTTCTTCTCAGGAGGTGAGAATATAGCGAGTACGAGTCGGGGTATGGAATGAGGGTTCTACGGGGAGTTGTTTAGTAGTCCTCACCATTTTTGTAAAATAATGTATCAATAATTATGATGAGGATTTATTTGTATGTGGATATTGTCTAGATGGCAATACCTGTATTTAAACTCACAGTTTACAGGTTATAATAATAAAGTTGTAGTTGTTTCTGTACCATGTTATTGGCGACTCAGAATGGGTGATGTATACCTATTTTGGGGGCGTCACATATACCTATTTTGGGGGCGTCACACCCTAACTCCCAAAGGGTTTTCGATAGCCGAATCCTTCTCCCGAAGAGATTTTCGATAGCCGAATCCATCTCCCGAAGGAATTTTTGATAGCCCGAAGTAATCGTCTCAGTCTCGAATTCATTTGCACCGAAGTCATTTGGCATCCGCAGTTTAATACTGCGTAGCCTAGAAAACTAAAAAAAAAAAAATCTGAATTTGGCCAATACAACGTCGTTGGCCAATTGGCCTGCCATACTTAGCGTCCGCAGTTTAATACTGCGAACGATACTTTTTTAAAAGTGAAACTTTTACAAGGAGGGTATATTTGACATTTGTTCTATTCGCAATATTAAACTGTGAAATACTGGAAACTAAACTGCGAACGATCTCACTATTTAACCGTTCGATTGTTGAATGAGGGTCACGATGTGTTGTAAGGCTAGACTCTTTTTTACAACGTTTGCTATGGATCGGTCCCCTACACACACACACACACATATATATATATATATATATAATTTTCACGTTTGTAAAAGTATATATATAGTAAATCTCACCTTCATGTGAGAAAGAACAATGTGAAAATATCAAATAAAATTCAAAAGTGTGTGCACAACTAGAGGGGGGATGAATAGGTGCTTGTGATGAAAGTGATCTACAATGAAAATTTTTAAATTCTCTGCTAACTGAATTATCCAGATTGGTTATCACCTGTCTACTTAAGAGTTTAAACTAATATAAGGAACCTGTTAACTTATTTACTGAATCTGTTGAGCTGTAACGTCTTCTATTAATGCATAATATGAAGTGTTTAAGTGCATAATTGAAACAATACAAATAAGATAAACAGTAAATAAGAACACCAAGATTTTTACGTGGTTCTGCCCTTAACCCCTAATGGCTTAATCCACGTCCATTACCAATTGGTATTGGAGACTCCTTTATTAAAATAATATTTAATCAGTTACAAAATAACTCCCTGTACAAATAGCTCTAAACTTGTTTGACACCACTGCATCCTTTGTACAACTACAACCGCTTGCACGACTTCAACCTTTAGAGCTTCTTTTGTACAGGCTTATCCACCACTAGATCACACAAGCCAAACTAGGCTTGTATACAAGTTTTAACATAAACGAATATAATTACAAGATATCTATGAATTTATAGCACAAGAAATTAAGAACAAGGCAAGAGTAATCTGCTAGAAAATTTTCATTAAAGCTCTGTGTATTTCTCAATTCGTTGTCTACTTCAACTTTAGCCAAGAGGATGATATATAGAGAGTAAAAATAATGGTAAAAAAAGCTAAGGAACACAATTTCAGCAATTCCAATAGAATCAAGCTATTAGGATGGATTTTGAATTTGAATGATATAGAGCTTGAATTAAGGCATCTTAAATAAAGGGATAATATCTTAGCAAACTCAACTATAATAAATAAGGAATTAAGATTGTTAGTTCCCAGTAGGCACAATAGATCTAGAAGGGGGGGGGGGTTGAATAGATCTTTTTTCATTTCGATTACTTTTCTAGTTTATTTTGTATTGCTGATAATTTAGCATATGACAAACATAAGAATCTATTCAAGCATAGCGGAATAAGTAAAAGATCCCCTTCATTGATATATTCATAATCATACATACATTATTCGTAGAGTTAGTTCAATGGTAAGTAGTTAAAACATACATAGCAGTTATAACAGTTAATATACATAATGTAAATGACATAAAGTAAAAGATACAAGGGGTTTTAAGTGGTTTAGAGACTCAAGCTCCTAATCCACTCTTCCGCTTTCAACTACTTGAGATTTCCACTAAGGGAAGGCGGCAAGACTGAATCACTAAGATTCCTTCAAGGCCAGCAGTCTTGGAACTTCTCTAGTTCCCTAGGAACTCTTCAAGCCCAACAGGCTTGGAATCTTCATTTAGTCCCTTCGGATAAGGACCCCTCAGGCCCTGGCTTCTTGTTGTTGTGGTTGGTGCTGAGCTGCTAAGATGTCATTAAGCTCTGAACGTCTTTTGTATATAGCAGCTTGGTGTGGTCTTCTATGCATTTTGCTTCGAGTCTGGACCACATCTTCTTTGGTGCAGCTGATCTTCACTCTTTTTTTCTCATCTTTATCTGGTATCAGCTTTTCACTGTCACCATCTGGGTTTGCTAAGTCTCTGTGCTTTTAGTGGACTTTGTCTGGCACTTAGCAATCCCTGAACCCTTCTTGAATACTTTGCAGATATGGTTATGCACTTTTTCAGTTTCAGCTTTCGGTTCATGGTGATTCGTAGAGTGGCTCTCTGAATGTTATCTTCTTTGTACCACTTTTCTGAATATTATCTTCTTGGCCTTCTCGGCTCTCAGCTTGACTGCCATCTTTAGTGGCATTCTCATCTTTGTTGAGTGAAGCTTTGATCTGTTTGAGTTCTTCTTCAAAGTTGCTTCACTTCCACCTTGGTAGTCTCACTGTCACTGAGACTTGTGCTGTTGATCTTTGGTGGAATTCGTAGAGTCAACTATAGCATTCACCAACTCAACAATTCTGCAACCTCACAATCATCAACAACACTTGATCTTTGAGGCTCTGTTGATTTATACTGCTTTCTAATCTTCCCGTTGGAAAGTAGCTGTTGGTAGCTATTCAAATGGCTTCACAGATCTCTAGTTATTTGGTGCAGACTATAGATGTGACATGACATCTTTTTCTGACTTTCTAACACTGCAGTCTACTGTTTCACCTACCCCATCAGAGATGTCACTTTCATGTCTTGGGCAGGTAGTCAACTTTATTTCTTCCTTCTGATTTCTGAATCAGAGGTTGTCCTTTTACATCGATGCTCTCAATAAGCTCTATTCGAATATCAATCTTCAAATTAAGCCGTTGCCAATGCCTCAATCTTCAGTTGTTCGAAATCTACGATTCTGATGCATATCTTCTTGGACTTGATCGTAGTGTCTTGTTGACTGTTGCTTCTTGACTTGTAGAGTTAACACTACGATCTTGAAGAGTGTTAATTAGATCTTCAATATGGAACACCTCTTCCTTCTGCTGTACGGTGCTTGACACTTACATTTACCTCATTTGTTCTCGGAATCTTGATGGCTTAACTTCTTGCTTCGCCCCGCACGAATAACAAGACACTTCAGATTTGTGGCGTGTCCAGCTCGCTTTCTCCTTGTGATCTCCCGTTCACTTATCATTAATGGACTGACCCAATGCTTAATCACTTTAGCCTTGTTATTCAGAGGCTGACTAGTATCTTTGTGTATACTCCATCAGTTTCTTCTTTGTTTGGCAAACACTACGATCCTGGTTACTTCCAAGATCGTTGTCATCTTCCCACTTGACAGCTACTGCATATGCTAACTTTCCATAGTCAACTACTGAAGTCTTCTTATGATCATTTTGTGGAAGACTTCATCTTAAATGGCTTCTCAACTCAATCTAGATGCTTATTGAGTTGATGCTTAGATCTTCTGTTAGCTTGTATGCCATTTGTTGAGTGCTCTCTGGCTTCCTTCAGGTGAGATGTATCTTTGCATTACCAACCAAAGACTTCATTCCTTTGGATATTCTGGGAGTGCTCAACTGTTGAGAATCGTGTTTGCTCTACGATTCTACCTTGGCTTTGTGAGCACATTTGTTGAAGTCTTAGCTCTGCACTCTACGATTGACATTTGTACAAAAACACTCGACTACGAGATCAGATCTTGACACTACGATTTCTGTCGTTGTGCTTGTTGTCTTCATCTGATCTTTTCTCGACTATGACCTCTGCCTTGATACGATTAGTAGACTTCTATGACTTTGAGTGTAGTCTACGATTTTTGACTTAGCTTTGGCATTAATAGACTCTACGACTCTGAGTGTAGTCTACGATTCTTGACTTGGCTTTGGCAGATGCTCGGTAGACTCATAGGAAGGATGTCTCTACTATTCTGAACATGACTTCCTCAGCATACTACGGCTCCGAGGAAGTGCTTCTCGACACACTACGATCATTCCTTGTTTCTTCTGGCAGTCTACGAACTCCGAGATCTACTATCTTGCAGACTACGATTTTGACTTGATAGGCTCGAGTTATCTTGACTCTCTCGACATACTACGATTTACGATCACGGTGTTGACGATCGAGACAAGCCTATCTATTACATTATAAGATCAACCTAACATGGTTGATCTTTCTATATTATAGTCCTTGTACATCATTTTTTTTAAGGACTTTACAAAATTTGCTTTTTGCCCATGTAGGATCAACTAACATATTTGATCAATTCATTCTAAGTCCTTGTACATATCTTTACATAATCTATCGAGAGGACTTTCTGACTTTTCTTAATGCAAACATATTTGCATATTCATTCATATATATATATATATATATATCATAATCAAATCATATATAAATAGGAATATCATTCACATGTTTATTCCTGACAAAGATCCCAGTAAAATCAACACGTTGAATAAAGGAAATCAACAACTATATCAAAGGGATAAGGTGTTTGTTAGGAATAAGCATGTGAATGATATTCCTATTTATATATGATTTGATTATGATATATATATGTATATGAATGAATATGCAAGTATGTTTGCATTAAGAAAAGCTGTAAAGTCCTTTGATAGATAATAGGAACATATGTACAAGGACTTAAAATGAATTGATCAAATATGTTAGGATGATCCTACATTAAGCAAAAAAATTTTCAGAAAAGTCCTTAAAAAGAAATGATGTATAAAGACTATAAATATGATGCATCAAGCTTGTTAGGTTGATCTTGTAATGTAATAAATAGGCTTATCGATCGTCGAGTTAATCGCAACGTAGATCATAGTCTACTAGGAGAGTCAAGAAAAACTCGAGATATCAAGGAAGAATTGTAGTCTACAAGATAAGAGATCTCGAGTTAGAGAATCGCTAGAGAGACGAGGAAGGATCGTAGGAAATGAGGAGAACTTCTCAGAGCCATAACTCATTGAGGAAGTCATGTTCGTAATCGTGAGAGACAACCTATCTAAGAGCCGACCGGGTATATATACCAAAGCTAAGTCAATAAATCGAGACTACACTCGAGTCGTAGAGTTCATCGATGTCAAAGACAAGTCAAGAATCGTAGACTACACTTAGAGTCGTAGTCTACTGATCGTATCAGAGGCAGAGATCATAGTCGAGTAAGATCAGATAAAGACAACAAGCACAATGACAAAAATTGTAGAGTGTCAAGATCTGATCTCGGAGTCGTAGTTTCTGCATAGCCGAAGCTAAATCGCAGAGTGTAAAACTGAGACTTTAACAGATGTGCTCACAACACTAAGGAAGAATCGTAGAGCAAATACAATTCTCAACAATTGAGCACTCCCAGAATATCCAAAGGAACAAAGCCTCTAGTTGGTACTGCAAAGATACATTCCACCTAAAGAAAACTAGAGAGCACTCAACAAATAGCATGTAAGCTAACAGAAGATCTAAGCACCAATTCAATCAACATTCAGATTGGGTTGTGAAGCCATTCGAGATGAATTCTTCCATAAGTTGATCAGAAGAAGACTTCAAGAATCGACCAAGGAAAGTCAACAAAGACGAAGGTGTCCAAAAAAAATAAGACGACGATCTTGAAAGCAACCGGGATCGTAGTGTTTGCTAAACAAAGAAGGCGATGGAGTGTACATAAAGATACTGGTCAGCCTCTGAAGAACAAGGCTAAATTGATTAAGCATTGGGTCAGTCCATTGATGATAAGTGAAAGGGAGATCACAAGGAGAAAGCGAGCTGGACACGCCACAAATCTGAATTGTCCTACTATTCAGAAGGGGCCAGAACAAAGACTCAAGCCATCAGTATCTAAGAGCAGTTGAAGCAAACAGAAGTGTTGAAGCACTGCACAAGAGAAGGAAGATGTGTTCTGCATTAAAGATTCAATCAACACTCTTCAAAATTGTAGTGTTGTCTCTATCTGTCAACTAGACACTACGATCAATTCCAAGAAGATATGCATAAAAATCGTAGAGTTCGATCGTCTAAAGGATAAAGCATTAGCAACGGTTCAATCTGAAGATTGATGGTCGAACAGAGCTTATTGAAGAGCATCGATGCAAAAGGACAACCTCTGATCGAGAAATCAGAAGGAGGAAATAAATTTGACAACCTGCCCAAGACATCAAAGTGACATCTCTAACATGGTAGGTGAAACAGTAGACTGCAGTGTCAGAAAGTCAGAAAAGAGGATGTCATGTCACATCTGCAGTCTACACCAAATAACTCTAGATCTTCGAAGCAATTCAAAAAGCTTTCAACGGCTATATTACAACGGGAAGGTTATGAAGGAGTATAAATCAACAAGAGCTTCAAAGATCAAAAGCTGCTGAAGTTACTGAGGTTGGAGAGATGGTGGACTGATCAAAATAACGTAAAATAATGAGCGACCAATGAAGGTCCAAAAGCTCACTCTACCATCCACCAAGAACACTTGGAGATGAATAGAGAAAGAAGTAGAAGTGAGAGTTCTATAATATAAAAGTGAGAGTTCTACTACAAGAAGAGTGTTCCGAACTGCCAAGAGAAAGAAGAGCATCAATGTCATCTTGATGTCTATCATGGGAAGACTCTAAGTACCAGAGAGAAGAGCTTACAGTCATCTTAGCAAGTCCATCATGAGAAGGCATCAAGTATCAAGGAAGAAGATCACCAACATCATCATGATGTCAAGCATAAAAAAGTTTCTAAGTACCTAACAGAAGAGCCTATAGTCATCTTAGAAACTCATCATGTGCAGCCATCAAGTATTAAGAAGAATGATCTTCACTGCAGTTCAACAAGGGATCATCATAAGAGGTTGAGTATCTGAAGAAGCTGAGCATCATGCAACACTCAATTGCGCACCTCAAGGATGATCACGTCAAGCTGCTAAGCATTCAGAGATAAAGAGCTTAAAAGACATCTTAGCAGCACCTCCAACAAACAAACAACAAACATATATCAACATGAAGCCAGGGCCTGAGGGATCCTTGTCCGGAGGGACTAAATGAAGTTCCAAGCCTGCTGGGCTTGAAGAGTTCCTAGGAAACTAAAGGAGTTCCAAGGCTGCTGGCCTTTGAAGAGTTCTAAGTGAACTGAAGTTCTAAGGCTGCTGGCCTTGAAGGAATCTTAGTGATTCAGGGTGATGCCCTTCCATAGTGGAAATCCTGCTAGTTGAAAGAAAAAGAGTGGATTAGGAGCTTGAGTCTCTGAACCACTTAAAATCCTTTGTGTCATTTACTTTATGTCATTTACATTATACACTTAAATGCTATAACTGCTATGTATGTATTAACTGCTTACAACTTAACTAACTCTAAGAACAATGTATGTATGATTATGAATATATCAATGAAGGAGATCTTTTACTTATTCTGTTGTGCTTGAAAAGATTCTTATATTTGTCATATGCTAATTCATTAGCTATACAAAATAAAAAGGGAAAAGAATTTGAAAATTAAAAGGATCTATTCAACCCCCCTTTTAGATCTATTATGTGCCTACTGGGAACTAACAGTGTTGAAACATGGCTGATTAATATCTTAATTGATTTGGTTTCCAAAATATATTTCCAACTTTCGAATTTGAATTTTTAGCTCTTTGAAATAGGAAATAAAACTGAATTGATTTGGCTTCCAAAAATAACTCTTTAAAGGATTTGTATTTTAAGCACATGAAACCTTCTTTTATTAAATAATTTCTAGCAAAATAAAATTGTCTTGAAATTAATTAAATGAGCTAAAAATTCTTATATTTCATTTCCTATGTGATATCCTAGGGACCTAAACATGTGGTGGCTCTAAACAACATTTCTTCATGAAGACCCACTTGAAATCTAGATACATGCATAATTAGTCCATAACCTGAAAATCACAAAACATCTCCTTACAAAATATATGTTGTCATTATTAAAATAAAAACTCATAAATCAACATCCCCCCCCCCCCTTTTGATGATGATAATATATAACTTTGCAAAATAACTTGTCATCATTAAAACCAATGACATATAAACTAACATTCTCTCCCTTTTTGATGATGACAACCTACAATATACAACTCTCCCTAAAACCATGCATATAATCTTTAAGCACAAGTTGATTGATTTATTTAGCCCTTCATGAATTATAAATATGCATATCAAATTAGATATATCTCTCCCTCTTTGTCATCAACAAAAATAATTCATATCAATTTAGATATTTAGTTATCTCTCCCCCTTTGGCATCATTAAAAAAATAAGCGCAAGGATAAAGATAAAAAAAACTGGATCAAGTTGATAACAATATCACATATAGAAACTTAAACAAAATGATCATACCTTTGTGCTTTCCTACCTATATACAGTAAAACCCCTATTTAGGAATACTCTATATAAGAATAACCTCTATAATATTATAAAAAAAATTTGGTCCCAATTTGGGCCAGTTATAAATAGGAATAATCTCTAAATTGTAATATGTTATATACTTTTTAAGTCACGTATTAAGAAACTATACCTCTATATAGTAATACTATATATATATATATATATATATATATATATATATATATATATATATGAGAGAGACAATATTAATTTTAAAAGACTATATTTTTCTATAAAAGACTACATTTCCTATAAAAGACTGTATTTTCCTATAAAAGACTATATTTCCTATAAAAGACAATATTTTTCTATAAAAGACTACATTTCCTATGAAAGAATACACTTTCCTAGTTTGAAAATCTAAATAATTTATGTTTTCTTTAACTTTGCATAAATATTATTTGAATAATAATTATTAGGGAGTTCTTATTGATATTTTTGTTAAAGTGGATATTTTTGGGTGTTTGAAAAATATTTTGTACCAATACCTCTATTTAGTAATAATCTCTCAATTATAATACAAATAGTTTAGTCCCAAGTCTATTCCTAAATAGAGGTTTTACTGTATCAACATTTTTACCAGTAGTAAGCTTGGCAGTTGTGATCCTTTGTGTCACTTTGGATTTTGTATTTTCATAACCAATCCTCTTCTAAATCTTATTTTGTGGTCCTCCCAATGTTAAGGTGTTTAATTCTCAGGTTAAGATGATTTTCATTATTCTGGTTGTTCATGGAAGTTTAATCTTCAGTCATTTGTTCATCTGGTTCGTGTTCATGAATGTCTATTCTGACTTCTAAAACAGACGTCTGGATATATCAATTTCTGCTTCTACAAGCCGTCTGATTTGTCTTCTAAAATAGACGGGTAGTCAGGCTATCTGGATACGGTTAGCTGAATTCTGACTTTCATATTCTATTTTTCTGCATCAACTTATATGTCATAGGCTAGATTGATCCTGAACATCAGCTAAACAGAAGTCTGCATTTTTTCAAACTAAAGTACTATCATCTCCTTTTGACCTTGAGACATCTACAAAATAAACAAATAGTCTCTATCTTTTTGGTACCCAAATCTTCTTGGGTCCTTTCGGGTTAGTAACATATAAATCACATTTCTTTACCCAAATTTGTTTTATTTTAACTTTATTACAATTAGAATCAAAATGACCTTTAAAATCACATTTTTTGCAAGTAATAAATAGTGAACAATAAAGTGGTTTATGCATTGGTTTCCTATTAATCATTCTAATATTATTATTATTATTTCTATTTTCCACGTTTTAATAGGATTATACCCAATCCCTTGTTTATCAAGACTGAACCTTTGTGCCCCTAACATAATATTTAGGTTCTCTTATCCTTGCACAAATTTAGCAAGCTCACTTTTTAAAGATGCTATTTCAGCATTTGTTATATTGCCATCATGTTGCACATTCATTATTTTATCAACATTAAAAGCGTCTATGCATGCATCTCTCATATTCAAATTTTCTTTTAAAACTATATTTTCATTTTTAAGACATTCATTTTCTTTTCTCTCTTCAATAAGTGACTCAACTTCATTCATTAGCTCATTTACGCAATTCTTTAAATAAGTAGTTTTCTTTTTGAGCTTTTGATTTTCTTTTTTTAAAGTAAGATAATCAGACATAGTTATTTTAAGAGATTCATTAAAATGTAAATTTTTTACCTCAAGTTGACCATCATCTTCTAGTCCAATGAAACAAAGTTGGACAATTTCTTCTTCTTGTTCTATTTTAGACTTACTCACTAGAGTTGAGCTACCTTTTTGATTCTTTCTTTGTTACTTCATTTGAAGTATTCTTTCGAGTTTTCTTGAGAACATTTCAATTTCTTCATCAAAATCTTCATGATCACCTTGATTGTTGCTCTCGGCTTGAAGTGTCAATGTCTTCTTTATCGGTGCTTCATTTTCTTCATCATACCTTCTTAGCTGATTTTCAAATTCTTCAAGCTCTCCAAATAAAGTAAATGTCTCAATGGTACTGATTATTGATGAGTCTTGGAGGGTGGTGACTTTTGGAGCGAATTGTTTTGCCATGACTCGTAACAACTTTTTATTAATTTTTTTGGGATCAATTTTCCTCCCAAAGCATGCTAAGAGAATTCGTTATAGTAAGGAACCTTGCTTGAGCTTCCTTGATCGTCTCATTCTTTTCTAATTTAAACAATTCATACTCTTGCATCAACATACTAAGTTTCATCTCTTTCACCTTGGACGTCCCTTCATGGCTCATTATGATAGTATCCCATATTTCTTTCGTTGTACTTCAGCCGAAGACTTTTTCGATTTATGATTGTACCATCCCACTTAGCAATGTATTCATGTCTTTTGAATTGTATCATGTACGATTCATTCGTATCCATCTCCATGAGTGTTTTGGGCCTGCCATCATCATGCCTAGGAATGACGGGTCCATTATTAATAACCCAACATTCCTATGGGTCTCTGTTAAAATATATCTTCATCCTGAACTTCAAAAAATTGAAGTTCTCATTACATAACAACAACAATGGAATTGGCTAGTGGCCCCCCGCCGTGAAAATTAAGATGTCTTTATTAGAATCTTAGCTACTGGATTGCCGCAAAGACACAAGTTAGTAGAGCCAATGTGTAAGACCCCAATTTTTTATGAATAAAGATTTAATTTTCTCTAAATATTATTTTGAATAATAAGGTGTTGATTTGATATAATGGTATAGTTATGGGTGATATATGCAAATTTTACAAAGTAAACAAGTTGTCAAAAAATATTCGTTTGGTTGGGGGAATATTCTTTTTGTTGGAGAATATTTGTACGACGGCACAATCATTGATGGACCCCACAACGGAATAACTTTCGGATATAGAAAGCGACATAAATAACCTTTTTATAAAAAATAACGTCAAATTTTTTACCGTTAACTGTTAAGATACCCAGTGATAAAAGTACAATAATACGCGTGGTTGCACAGTAGCACACGGTATTGCACAGTATCTCTGATTATTGATTCTTACGTAAGAAGTCACCCAGTTTCATTCAATAATTTCCACAGTACGTAGTTGTTGCATAGTATCTCATATTATTGATTCAATTATTGTCACAATATCATCTGTATAATATTTTATATTATTAAATCAATAATTGAGACGACACAATTATTCATATTATTATTTGCATTATTGATAATGTCTAGAAAGTTCTGTCGAGGAAAGGGGTTAGGTTATTTAATTACGCGTCAATAAGGAGAAATCCTTATCGGAAAGCCCCCTCTTTCTTGAGAATGATCTGGTTGTCAATATTGTGAGTTATAATATTAATGATGAATAATTTTTGAAAGATTAAAAATGTGTTTATTGAAGATAAGTGATTTATTGTAAATATTTATTCAATTTTTGATATAAATAGAGGGGTTTGTCATGAAGTATTTGTTGTAAATTTGGCTTATTACATGGACCCCCACTTATTCATTTTTCAAAATCGCCAGTAGAAAGTTCTCTCAGTTTTGTTTTATTATTATTATAATAGTAATAAAATAAAAAAGTTTTTATATAAAACATAATACTTTTGATAATATATGTAAAGTTATTTGTTTTATTAGATTATAATTAGAATATATTATATTATATATAAAGTTTTTATTTTATTAGAATATTTTATTACACAATAATGAATAGTAAAAATCAGAAAAATCACTCAAATTTGTCCGTGAATTCGCTTCTGTTCATCCGTGATTATTTTCTTAAATAGTGCCTTACCATTTTCCTATAAATAGGATACTTAATTAAGAAATGAAAATCACACCAGAATCAGAGAATTCTTCTTCTATAATATTGTGCGTATTTCTTTCTAGTATAATAATACTTTGAGTGTTACTAATAGTGCAAGATTTCCTTAAGAATATCTCCGCTATATCAGTCAGATTTAGTCTTCTACTAAGGTAAGAGATATTATTTTCGTTCATATTCTTAATTCTACACTTATTTTGATATGTATTGCTTCTATAATCCCTGAAATTAGTAGAATATCCTTGAATTTTGCGCTTCATCTAGTATCGTTTCATTGGAATATTTGTTTGAACTTTCTTATTAAATTTTAATATTTTCATTTGGGGTACTATTTACTCGGGTACTATTCATTCGAGTACTATTCACGGGGTACTATTCAGGACAAAATTGGTTTCTTTTCTGTTCAAATTATTTTTGATACATGAATATTATTCTTGAATTTTACTCCATAATTAGTTATCATGTTGACAATTTGGACATTCTTGAACTCTGAATAAATTAAATTATAAATCTCTAATATTTATCCTTGATCTCAGTTGATTAATTCTTTATATCATTGTCATTATCCTCATGCTTATATTGTGATGAAAGTCATCTTTGGCCCGTAGTGCATAGATGGACTGTTGATTGGTATGATTATGACCAGGAATTGTGTATTGGTATAATCATGACCTGTAATGTTACAGACAAATGTTATGGTGAAAGTACTCCTTTTTGACGCGTAGTGCATAGATGGACAAGTGTTTGGCATGATCATGACCACTGATGATACAAACGAATATCCTTGGCCCGTAGTGCATGGATAATTTGTTGATTTGAAATATTTATTGATTGGTGTTACAGAGATAAAATATTGATGATGGACTTTTAAATCATAGAAGATAGTAGACATCATGTTCTACTTGACTCTTCTAATGGATTGCTATTTTCGCTGCAGTTGTTGATATAAAACTTGTTGTCTATTGTATTCTATCAGATTTTTCTCTGTTGAGGACTAAGGATAATTTATTCTGCATTATCTTAGTCATAATATTCTTTACTTGGCTAGTTGAGCTCACCCTTTTCTTTCATTGTTCTCTTCAGGGAATGAGAATATAGCTGGGACTAGTCAGGGAATGGAGTGATGGTCCAAGATGGTTGCTATAGTAGTCCTCACTATTCTATAAAATAGTGTGATAATAATTGTAATGAGGACTCTATTTTAGTTTGGATATTGTCTACGAGACAATATTTGTATTAAAACTCACAGCTTATGTTTTGTCGTATTTTTCACGACAGTTAATAGTTGTATAAATAAAGTTGTATTTGATTTCTGTACCATATATTTGGCGACTCAAAATGGGTTGTGTGGACCTATTTTGGGGGCGTCACACAATGTTTTGATACTAAATGAAATTCAGAAGTGCGTGCACACCTAGAGGGGGTGAATAGGTGCTTATGAAGAAAGTGATCTAAATGGACAAATTTTAAATTCTCTGCTAACTAAACTATCCAGATTGGTTATCACCTGTCTACTTAAGTGTTTAAACTAATATGTAGAACCTGTTAGCTTATTTACTGAATCTGTTGAGCAATAACGTCTTCTATTAATGCACACTATGAAGTGTTTAAGTGCAGAATTAAAACAATGCAAACAAGATAAATAGTAAATAAGACCTCCAAGATTTTTATGTGGTTCTGCCCTTAACCTCTAATGGTTTAATCCACGTCCAAAACCAATTGGTATTGAAGACTCCTTTATTAAAATAATATTTAATCAATTACAAAATAACTCTCTGTACAAATAGCTCTGAAATTGTTGGACACCACTGCCCCCTTTGCATAACTGCAACCGCTTGCACCACTGCAACCTTTAGAGCTTCTTTTGTACATACCTATCCACCACTGGATCACACAAGCCAAACTAGGCTTGTATACAAGTTTTAATATGAACGAATATAATTACAAGATATCTACGAATTTCTAGCACAAGAAATTAAGAACAAGACAAGAGTAACCTGTTAGAATTTTTTTTCATTAAAGCTTTGTGTATTTCTCAATTCGTTGTCTGCTTAAGCTTTAGCCAAGAGGATGATATATATATATATATATATATATATATATATATATATATATATATATACGATAAAAGCAAGCGGTCATAAAAGCTAAGGAATGTAATTTCAAAGAATTCCAATAGAATCAAGTTGTTAGGATGAATTTTGAATTTGAATGATATAGAGCTTGAATTAAGGCATCTTAAATAAAGGGATAATATCTTAGCAAACTCAACTGCTATAAACAAGGAATTAAGATCCTAGCAAAATCAACACTTTGAATAAAGGAAATCAACAACTATATCAAAGGGATAAGGTCTTGAAGCATGGCTGATTAATATCTCAATTGATTTAGTTTCGAAAATATATCTCCAACTTTTGAATTTTAATTCAGCTCTTTGAAATTGGAAATAAAACTGAATTGATTTGGCTTTCAAAAATAAGTCTTTAAAGGATTTGTATTTTAAGCACATGAAACCTTCTTTTATAAAATAATTTCTAGCAAAATAAAATTATCTTGAAATTAATTAAATAAGTTAGAAATTCTTACATTTGATTTCCTAGGTGAGATCCTAGGGACCTAACCATGTGGTGGATCTAAAGAACATTTCTTCATGAAAACCCACTTGAAATCTTGATATATGCATAATTAGACCATAATCTGAAAATCACAAAATATCTACACACAAAATATATGTTGTCATCATTAAAATAAAAACTCATAAATCAACATCAAAAACACATGTACTCCCTATAAAATAATATATTATATTATAATACAACGACTTTATTGATTTGATCGCTCTCAAGTTTTAATGATATAGAATATTTTATGTAGTTGAACATGATTTGCTCACCATTTGAGAAAATTTGCACGGTTTTGGGCATTTTCGGGGCAAGGTTTTCATGCTTGGACCAGTCATCGAATCAAAAAAAAAATATTGGGTGGATGAGTCATTGGTCCAATCAGTGGTCGAACTATTATTGACCTAGTGACGTCATTAATATATAAAGATATATATTATTAGTAATTAATAAATTTTTTACAACTCTCATTTTTTATGAACTAAAATATAATAAAGTTGAGTTACAATATTACTAAAAGTGGTTAATTTTAATATTAAAACTTTTTTTGGAACAAAAGAAAATTAAAAACTAGTTCATTGGGTCAATTAACCGGTTTTACCGATTGAACCATCGGTTGAACCGGTGGTCAATTGATTTTTAACCAAGTCAATAAAACTGGACAGAACCGAATTGAAGAACTGACTAATTGGACCGTCGAGCCGGTCCGAATTTAATAACACTGTTTTCGGGTTTGCTTAATACAATAAAGATAATTAGGATTATGGATAGGGTCCTTTAAAATAATATACAACATTTAGTAAGTAATTACACTATTAGTGCATCAAAAAATAATTATAAAAATAATACACTTTTCCATATTTATTTACAATATTAGTGCAATTAGGATTCCTTAATTTAGGGAATTAGTATAGGATTCAATTCATAATAATAAGGAAACCTAAAATCAAGGAGAAATAACTGCCATAATTAATAATTCAAATTAAAATATCTTGGATCTAACAACAAAAACAAATTCAAATTCAAAAATAATAATTCAAATAATTAAAGTTTGGCAATGTCATCTTCTTCCTCCTCTTCGCCGGTCATCTTCCTCCTCCCCTTCGCCGGTGAGACCCAATTTCATGTTCAAAAGAAAATAAGAACACTACATAGGAAAGAGAGAGATAAGAGATTGATGTGTAATGTAATGTTGATAATCAAACCTTCTTAAAAAGGTAACCAAACCTTGGTATAATGGTAACTAAACCTTTATACCAAGGTAACCAATCTACCTCCATACCTGCAGTATGAATTGGTTACCTTGGTTTGAAAGTTTGGCAACCAACCGCATGCAGGTTTGGCTACCAACTGCATCACATTAAAAATAATTGGTAACTTAATAAAACTGAATTAGTTACCTTGAAAACCCACTGCAATATGAAAAAACTGAAGGTGCATGTGGAGGTGGATCAATATATTCTTCATGGCGTGATAATGATTGTCGTTATGGTGGCCGCAGAGGCTGCCGTGGTCGTGGTGAATTTGGAGGTGGACATGGTGGAGGTCTTGGTGGTGGAGGTGGGTGTGGTGGAGGTCTTGGTAGTCGGGGTGGCGCAGACTTGGAGGTGGGAGAGGTGGAGGATTTGATGGAGGTGCTGGAAGAGGTGTAGGTGGGGGTGGAGGTTTAGGTGGTGGAGAAGGAAGCGGTGGAGGTTTAGGGGGTGGCGGCGGACTTGGAGGTGTGAAAGGTGGAGGATTTGGTGGAGGTGCTGGAGTAAGTGTAGGTGGGGATGGAGGCTTAGGTGGTGGATGTAGCGCCCCCAAATCTGGGTACCTTTTACCTCGGACTTGGTACGTTACGATACATCATTTCTATATCTCATGCGGAAGATATAAACATAAATTATTTATATAGTAAACTTTTACACATAATCCCCAAGGTCTGTAACCATAACTTAATACATGCAGTCAGTATTCTACACGATTTACAATGTCATTCGCATCCAAAAATTTAATAATTCTAACTGCATAATAATCCAATTCTGGAATTTGCCTTTGCCTCTGTCTTTATTCAAGCCTTCGTCTTAATCTGAAAATTTTATCATGATATAGCAAGGGTGAGCAACTATTTTGCCCAGCAAGTTTAAGTACAAGGAAGATATATCATGACTGAAAAGGAATAAGCTTTTAAGTTTTCAACAATATAATGGTTGTGAAAGAACATGAATCAAATTTCAATACATAGATGATTGAATTAATAACGCTGAGTGGTCAACAACGACCATGAACAAATACTTTGGTAATGAAGGTGATCAGCCTTTCATACCTGATAAACATATGCAATGTGCACTAAGTGTGAATCAATACTCATGGATGTGGAATACTTGTCAATAATTATACCACTAGCATTCTAGAAAATTATTAACTCGAGTTTGAGTTAGAAAACTTGCCCGTACCGTTGATTACCGCTATGCAATCTAATTTAATCTCTTATGAAAGACCTATCATTAATATGATCGATCCTCCAATTAGCATAATACATTTTATCTCACAACATTATTACTCAAATAATAAATTAGCTATCATTTAGCCACATAATTAAACATTGAATAATTCTTTAACTCATTAGTAATATTATTATCCCTTAATAATATTACTATCACTTAACCATTGTCTTAAACTTTTGTCTAATATTTTTAATCATTAATAGAATATTTATCATTCACAAATATTATTAATCATTTAATAATATTTAAATCCTTTACTAATATTATTAATCATTTAATAATATTTTAATCACCTTCTAATATTATTAATCATGTAATAATATTTTACTTGTTTCATAAATTATAAAGGTCTCACACATTTTAAGATGCAAATATTTTACATCTTGAAGCTTAAACCATTTAAATTTCATTTCAGAAATATCTTTTATATTTACTCGCAAATTCGGAGTTTAAACAGCTAATGCATAGCTTTTATAGTAAAACTCAACTTACTATATTATTTCTTTAATTTAAATAATTTTTAAATCAGTTTATCCGTTCATGAGTCAACACTGACTGTTGCCTCATATATAAATATTTTATCTAGCTAGCACATTCGCTTTATTTTTCATTTTACGATTATTCGCATTTTCGCTTTATTAGATTTATTATGACTTATTATTTTGCCGGAACGCGATTCGAAACGTCGAACGTCAAAGTCGCTCGACGAACCGACGCTCGGCGTTCGCTCGTTTACAAGTTCTGACATGCCTATTCGATCATTTTTAATTCTCAAATCATGAGTCATATAACAACGAAATTTTGGGCGTATTATAGATCTCATGGCATAGTATTTTAGAAAAATTTCACACCGCGAAAATTGATCACGGAAACTAATCAAAACAATGCGCGAAGAGGACGTCAAACAACAAAGACTGACCGCGGCAAGGCTGGGCAGACGTCTTGTGGTAAGGCTTGCATCTTCATTGTTACTAAGCAAGGCGCTTATCAAACTAGCTATTTCGCGATTTTCACACGCATTACTCGTAACTCCGATTAATCTGATTTTTGGATATGTTAAACATGGCATACCAAAGTATTTTAAAAAAAATATCACCCGATAATTTGGACCTCTTAAAGCAAATTCTAAAACAGCCCCAAAAATGTCCATTTCGCAGCTTTTCATCTTTTTCCCAGATTTATCCTCTTTCCCTAAAACAGTCATAACCTTTTCGTTTTAAAACATTTTAAGGCGATTCTTGAGCCCACGCGAAGCTAACTTCCGGGACTACAACTCTTTTCTTCTGATATTTTTCCAAATTCTGAACATATTAGCCCAAAAATTCCGTTCAAGCTGACTGCACCGCACTTGTTGGATAGTTTTGACACTACTACTTTGAAATGTCATAACTCTCTCCTCCGATGTCGGATTTAGTCCATTCTGGAGTCTATGGAAAGCTTATTCAGTGTACTATAACATACCAAAAGTCTAGAATTTTATAAATAATCTAGCTAACCCCGAATTTTCGTTTTTGGATCAGCAGTCCACTAGTTTTTCGGACTTCTCGTTTTGACATTCAAAACTCGCCTCGACTAGTTCCAACCCAACTTTCTTTACAAATAAGTCTTATTTAACATAATAACACTCGTCTAAAGTCTCGACTTCACAAAATTCAAGATTTTAGCCAAATTAGCTTCCTTTTTTTTGTCATTTTATCGAGCATCACATGCGCGTCTCTATAATGGCCCGATTTCTTGAGGTTTTGTTTTCGTTTTAATCCCATTTCTCCATCCTTATAACTCCGCACAACACACTAGCTCCATATTTCTAATTTAGATCATAACTAACTGATTACACCATCAAGATGCACATAAACAATTCGTTTACATACTAACTATAACTAGTTAGTTTACTAACTATTTTCAAAATTTAATTCATTGCTTCTAATGTAATTAGTATGCAATAATTAAATCCACATTGCCAAATAATATGATCATAAACAATAACCCAGTCCAAAATCAATTCATTTGCTAACTGATTTCACTTTAAAAAAAAATAATCAACCAACTTTGCTCATGCTTTGAATTCATAAATATAAACATACAAAGGATGAATTATATACCTTAGCTAGCTTGCTTTCAATTTCAATAAGCTCTCCTTAGCTTTGCTTCTTGTGTTTAGCTGAGCTAAAATTGGAATTGATTGATAAAGAAGTGGTTCGAATGGGTTGTTTCGAGCAGGGGAGTGCTTGGCAATTAGGGAGTGAGGAAGGAGAGAAATTCTTCCCACTTTGCTTGCAAATCTTGATAATATAATGAGGCTAAATAATATGGAGACACTTGGCTTGGAGTTGGTGATCAACTTTGTAGAAAAAAAATAACCCACATGCTCAATTTCTTCTCCCTCTTAACTCACGGCAAGCATAGGAATGAAATGGCTTGGAGTCTAAGCTTGTAACAGTACTTTGATAATAAGAAATTCCAATTTTGGTTGATTTAATTAATTAGTCTTATTTCCTCTCATTTGCTTTTAATAAGTAATTTAATTACTTGATCTTTAGTAACTCAATTTTATTAAATAAGTTACTATTAAGATATTATAATATCTTCTCTATTAAAATAATTCAGTAAATAAGATATTAATCACCCTTTTGGAAATTTATTCAAGTAAATAAGATATTATAATTAAAATAATATCTTCTCTATTAAAATAATTCAACACTAGAATTTATTTTAAAATCATTTATTTAAAGTATACAATAATTTTTGTATACTTAAACTAATTATTTCTAAATTGTTTATATCAATTTATTAACATATAGCAAATATAATTTAATATATTTACCATCTTACGATAAACATCCATATCCTTCATAAATCATAAAATAATTTATATACTCATAAATTAAACTAGACATTTAATTTAATGTCTATTAAACCTCTTAATACGGTTTGCTAAATTCAATAAGCTTTCTTCATGTGGCTTGCCATATTTATTATTACATAATCTCTTTCAATTATTAAACCGTATAGATTTTTCTTAAAAATTTAAAATAAATCCTTAATTTTCACTCTAGGTTTTAAATTTTAACCTTTAATTTAATCATTTAAGATTTTTTAAATTTTTGGGTTGTCACAGTGTAGGTGCTATATGGTTTACATATTAATTAATTAATTTAATAAGTAAATTAATACTAATCCCCTAAATTAAGGAATCCTAATTGCATACTAATTCCCTAAATTAAAGAATCCTAATTGTACTAATATTGTAAATAAATATGGAAAGTGTATTAATTGTGTAAATATTTTATGAGTACACTATTATTGTAATTATTTTAAAAAATGAAATAGAATATGTAATT
Source organism: Panax ginseng (assembly GCA_020205605.1). NCBI lineage: Eukaryota > Viridiplantae > Streptophyta > Magnoliopsida > Apiales > Araliaceae > Panax > Panax ginseng. The sequence continues at coordinate 108,067,361 of CM035144.1, read as the reverse complement.
CATCCTAATGGATATGTAGCTGTATTATGAATGATTGGGAGTGAAAATTGTCTCTCTATTTTTTGTTCTTTTCATAAATTTTTTCAAATATAACCCCAACTAAGACCTATCCCACATCTTATCCACAAGTTTAAATCTATTGTCTCATTTTATGTATGGTTGTCAAATGTGTGATTTATTTATTTATATTTAACTAATTTAATTTATAGAAAAATAATTTTTATTTTGTACCAAAACAGAAATATTGGAATGATTCTATACGAAATGAGTTTATTCAATATCCTCAAAAGCAATCAAAATACTGAAATTAGACTAGTTTATTTAAGAATCCTTGATATTATTATGCTTAATTATAAAGAGTACTGCCATACATGCCTTGATTAAGGAAAAACTTCAATGAGAGATCTCAACCCAAGTACAGGAGTAATCTTGTAGTCACTGAAGCCAACACTTCTAAAGAGTTCTTCCCAATCTTTCGTAGTTCCCTGTCTTCCCCCGGCAACAACCATCATCAACATATCAAAAAAAAGTTTGGTTTCAAATGATCTGTAGTAGTCTCCTTTCTGGTTATCCACTACCATGTCTATGATGATAACCTTTCCTCCCTTTTCCTTGCTTGGAATTGCCTTTTTGCATTTCCTCAGTATTTTTAGACACTCTACATCACTCCAGTCATGCAATATCCACTGATTTTCAATTTAACATGTATTAGCAATACTTAAAATTTAGTCAGTACCTATTGCATATGACTAGTGAGATATGTCAACATGTAGGGGATCGGTGAAATTAAGTTTCTAGAGGCGTTAATTTGTAATGGATTTGGATTCAAAGTTGTTAAGGGTGAATATATTTCTCGACCGTTGGTCAATTTGACAAAAAAAATTGTATTTGTGCAAATGATATTGTATCAACTCATCTTATTATTAATTTACATAAAAGGCCAAAGAGATTCAACTTCGTTTTGCACACATACAACTTTGTGCTATTTAATTGGCAATGGTCAATTCACCCGTCCCTATTTTGATCACATCAGCAGGAAGATAGGGGTTTACCTCTCTCTTTTTCATGGGAAGGAATTCTAGATACTTTGTTCAAGTAACAAACTAAACGATTTAAAATTTTTGAGATATCGTGTGACAGTAAAGTTCTACATCGAAACACAAGAAAGAAGAAACATTGAGCACATATATTGTACTAATGACTATAGACCTAATAGGTCGACTTTTTTAGGTCAAGATGTGATTTTAAATGTGCATATGTATATAGGTTGTTAATTCCCAAACAACTGGTATGCTACAAATAGTTGTAACTTCCATAAAATGACTAACAAATAACTAGTCAAATCGATGCGTCCATGTAAAAATTTACATGGGTTTTTGTCCATGTACAATGAACACATGCAAATTATTCTCTCCTTAATTAATGCTTCAAGAGTCACAAATCATATCATTATGATTTGTGGAAGTTACAAATATTTGTAACTTATCACTATTTTGGGAGGTAACAACCTTGATAACTTATGCTGAAAATATAGAAAAGTGAGAGAAAGTGTTTCACATAACCACTTTGTGATACCATTGAAATTTTGGAGCTCGAGGGATTAAAGCCGCTGATCTTGTTGATTGTAATTAATCCGGTCACCGTTGTGTTCGTCAATTAGTACGTGTTCTAACCAAGCGTGTCCGTAAAATTCGTGTACATACGCTTCAAGAGATAATTTCAAATAACCCGAAAAATATTTAATCTAAATATTTGCATGCCTACATGTTCTATATATATATATATATAGTTACCTTTAAGAAAACAGCATCTGCATTAGGAATTGCTTCAAACATGTCCCCTCCAACGTAACTGAAGTTGCTACTCCCTTGCAAGTTAGCCACCACATGTGGAAGATCAAAAACAATGCAGCTCAAGTGTGGGAAGGCATCCGCAATAGCCATAGCCACAGCTCCCGTGCCACCGCCAACATCAACAAGTGAATCGATACCCTCGAACACACCCTTACACTCCTTACTCACGAAACTAGTGATCAACCGCGTATCACTAGCCATGGCATTGTTAAAAAGCTTATTGAAATTTGGATTATCACCAGTATAATCCCATATCGCCTTCCCATGAGCCGTTTCAAATGGTGTTGAATCGTCATTTTTGAACCATTCGCTCACAAAATGCCACGGCTTTACCAAGATCGGATCAACCATGGCTACGTAAAATGGCCTTAAGCTAAGTGGCTTGTCTTTTAGGAGGAGCCGAGAAGAAGGTGTAAGCATATAAGCTTCTTCCTCTTCTTCTTTTTCATCATTTTTGGGTATGTTTAGCTTGAGAAAAAAGCCGGAATGAACTAGGATGCGCATGAGGCGATAGACACACGGCGCTTTTGCCTTGTTGATCGGCAGGGCCTCCACTAACTCCGATAGCGTCATTGGTCCGCCATGGTTGTGGATGACGTCCGGTATTTCTAGTTGAATGGCGCAATTGAGTGACATAGAGTTTATGAAGTTGAACATGTGATTCCATATGTGAGCTTGAGCTTTAAGTAGCTCACTAGATTGCTCACCATTGCTGGTCACCAACTCCATTTGATTTTTCTTTCAAAATTTTCTTGAACCTCGAATAGATGTGCAGAAATTAAAAAAAATGATCGAAGTGGGCTAGTATTTAACATTAAAATATCTGTATGGTGCATGTAGAGTCCCAATTAATCAGTTTAATCCAAATGTAATAAATACACGCACTCTGCCAAAGTGAGTCGGGATTCAAAAACGTATTGGTGCCAATAATACAACGACAATATTTGATCTGATACATTTACCACACAAATTTTGTGGTGTAGGGCATCTCATCTATGCGATCTGATTAGGATAATGGATTAGTTTCACAAATTTATTTTAAAATTTTAACTGAAACCTTATTTTATTTTCTGGAACAGAAGGTGCACATGGCTAATTAATTATGAATAAATCTGATATAAATTATATATATTTAATAATTATCAGATCGGGAAACTTAGATTAGTTTTAGACTAATATAACAATGATCTTTTTGTGGAGGAGATTTGATTTATTAATTAGTAAAAATATGTTTATTTAGATTGAGGGTAAGGGAAAAACAATGTCTGATATGCCTCGACTAAATTTTATTTTCATGGTTGAGTTATCCTTTTGTAAAGCTACTAAATTTTTTGAAAGATAATCCCATAATCCATAAAGCCACACTAAATTTTATTTTCATAGTTCAATTATCTTTCTGTAAAACTATTAAGATTTTTGATACATAGTCCTACAATCTGTAAAGTCACATCACAACAAACATTACTAATTACCAGATTAAAACACAAGTAAGATACTGCCTTTCTTCATGAGTAAAGGGTGGTTAGGTTAGAAGCATCTAGCATGCACAAACTATGTATCTGTGGCACTAATTTCTTTATAAAGTAACCATATTATGTGTTCGTGTTATTAAATTAAAACTAGGTGATGGCCCGTGCAATGCACGGACTAGTTTGAATAACCGGTTAGTATAATTTATCAACCATTCATGTCTTATTTCCGTTAAACATTAGCTTTCATTATCTGAAAGTGGAGTAGAATAGTAAATCGTTGTTGCATGTAAAGTTGTAATCCTAGGATGAAGGCAATGCCAATTCCTAAGGATTACTCCCTTGCAAGTTGCTTTTGCAACTAAAATGCAACATAAACATTAACTAAAAAACTCTTAGAAGAGGTTCAAAATTATCATACAATAAAATAATTGATAGGATATTAATTATTGTTCCTCAAATTTGACTTAACATACCTTAGACATGAAAAATAATTCTTAAGAATGTATAGTTCTTTAAAAGTTCTCAAAGTTCAATGTGATTCAAGCAATTTGGAATCTGAAGTGCCCATAACACCATCCCACTATATTAGGCTTCTTTTACTACAAAAATAAGATTTATAAGCTTCATAAAAAAATTATAACTTACTTTTGAAAATCTATCAATCCTAAACAACCCCAAAACGGATAATAAATTCATTACCCAACAAAACGAAGAATATTCTATCATCTCAAACTCCAAACAAAAGCAACTCAATCATTCATCAATAAAGGCCAAATGAAGAATGTTCTATCATTTCAAACTCCAAACAAAAACAACTCATTCATTCATCAGTAAAGGTCAAATTTTTAACAGACATATTTAATTGACTCGCCAACTTGCACTTCAACTTGGGATGTGGGTTCCTAATATAACTTACCACTCTATAAGAATCAAAAAAATAAACCAACAATCAGACAATATCTTGGCCATCCATCCTCATCTAGATGTAGAAGCAAATTAATAGTTGTTAATGCTATATAATTGGTTTTCAATCTTTCATAGAAGTCATCATGTCAATTTGCCTTTGGAAAAAATAAATACTTTCAAGAGAACCTATAGAAGGTTGAGTAGTACTAATTCCAGAAGCAAAGAATGTTAAATCCAATTGAGAATATATTAACATAGTGAAAACTACAAAAGTCAAACAATAAAAAAAACAATAACAGTAGTACTTTCAAAAAGCAGTAGAACAATGGAGATAATAAGAGTGATAATTAAGGCTACAACAACAATGTTTTTCTCCAACAGGAAAATATGTGTATAATATGGGTTGATTAACTAAGAAAATAATGTTTTTCTCCAACAGGAATATGTGTATAATAGGCTTCAGTTCTGGTTTGTCAAAGTTTCTGATCTTGTAAATCTTAATTTATCCCTTTGATCTGTATTCTTATTAATATCTGTTCTTATGGGCTCGCATGGATTGACAAAGGGTTCTCTGGCTCTTCTTAACTATCCCGCACAGATCATGTTCAAATCCACAAAGGTAAACCTCAACCATGTTTTGTCATTAATTTTTTACATTTTGAAATTAGATGTAAGACCCAAATTTTATAAAATAAAAGTATTCAATTTTTCTTATAATTATTATTCAGTAAATGGTTAAATTGATAAAAAGTTAAAGTTAAGAGTAATATATAAAAATTTTCAAAATACGTAAGTGACTATAAAATACTCATTGTTGTCGGGAAATATTCGTTTGGTCGTGGAATATTCTTATTGTCGGAGAATATTAAATTTACTGACAGGTAGCAATGGATTAATGGCCCCATAATGAGAATAAGCCGGTCGGATGAAGAAAGCGACAAATTTGAGTTTTTATAAATAACTGTAATCGTTATTATTAACAATTGTTGGAATACTCGATAGTTAAAATACGATAATACTGCGTGGTTTGCAATAAAGGCGCGGTATTGCGATTTTTTGAATTATTGATCCTTACGTGAAGAGAAGGCACTACTCGATAATTGTTACGGTAATTCTTATTCAATATTTTATTTTATTGATTCAATAATTGCTGCGTTGATATTTTATATTATTTCAATAATTGTCACGGCACAGTATTTCTCATTATCAGATCAATAAGTCATTTTATTTGAATAATATTATTAGATATCATTATTGGTAATGTCTAGAAAGTTCTGTCAAGGAGAGGTTTGGTCACCTAATTGCGCCCCAGTAAGGAGAAATCCTTATCGGAAAACCCCCTCTTTCCTGGGAACGGCCTGGTTGTCATTATTGTGATTTTGTAATATTATTTGTGAATAATTAATTATTGATAAGGAAATATTTATTCGATGAAGATATAAATGATGAATTTATTTATTTTATGTGGTTATAAATAAAGAAATTAATGTTGAGGTATTTTATCGATATTTTATCGGATTGGAGGTATTAAAAAAATCAAATCGGTGTTCTTAAAGCTACATTAAGTGAGTTATAATTTTAATCGTAGTTGGATCGTTGTGATTTTGGATATGTTATACATATATAAGTTGAGTATATGTCCATAAATTTTGAGCGTTAAAATTTACGCATGATTTGTTATGAATTTTAAAAGGTGTTAAAAATCATCCGTTTGTGAATTTTGGATATTTTCTGTCTGGAATTTGGAAAAACTTAAAGCTACAAAGTTGTAGAGAATTCGATTTCGTGTGGAATGGACATAAAATTCGTATTTTTCTGATAAAATGGATATTTATTATGAATTACTGAAGTTTCAGAAAATAAAATATTTTTTATTAAAATTGGGTGGGACCCACTTTAGTTGGTGTTGAAAACATGTGCTAGAATTTTTGTTCAAGGGTGATGGCTGGTCTTGGTTGGTTTTGGTAGGTGTAGGAAAATAATAATAATAATATTTTATTATTTGTCTCTTTTGGCGTTCTAGCATTTTTCTATAAATAGGCGCTTAAGTTAGAATTGAAAATCACACCAGAAACAAGTTTTCTTTCTCTCTATATTGTCGAGCGCATTTTTGTGAGTATTTAGATACTTTGAGAGTTGTTGTTCAGTACAAGTTTCCTTCGGCATTACATCCGATATTTCAGTCAGAAATACTGCTCTTTTGAGGTAGGGGATTGTAAGGGTTATTATATTTTTTTAGTTTCGTAATTCTGACCCTCAAAAATTCTAAAAAAGTTTGAAATGATAATTTAATGAGTTTTCTAGATTGTGTCCAAAAATAACGATTTTTGGATGTATAGATTAGGAGTTATGAATTTTATGGGAAAAGACTATTTTAAAAATAAACTCTTATAACTCCTTATGGTTAACTCTAAAATTGGTGAAATTTTTATTGAGAGTACATGATATAATAGTAGTATACTCTGTAAATTTTAGAATTTTTGGACAAAAATACAGTTTATGATAAATGTCTAAACATTAGGCTGTTTTGGCCATATGAAAAATAGTAAATGAATTTTTAAAATTCGGAGAAAAATATATGTTCAATATGGGACTATATTCTGCTAAATCCCAGAAAAAAAAAATTCTGAGACTGATTTGGTATTTTTCATAAAAATGGTCTAGTTATGAGTAAATGAATTAAATATGTTATGTGAGGTAAGAAAATTGGAAAATATAATTTTATGGCTTGAGAATCCTATATAAGGTATATGCAGATTTTTGATAAGAGTTTTAGTTATTGGTGATGAAATCTTATGAGTTTGGCATTTTAGGATGATTAAATGCATCAATTAGTAAAGTGTAAATAATTAAAATAAATTGTTTATAAGTTTAAGAAATGATTAAAATATTTTTGTAATATTAATAATATTAGATTATGATGTTATTAAGTGATTTATAACATTTGGATTAAGGTGTTATAAATATTGATATGGACTTTATTGTGAAACTTTATATTTTTGTGTCGGGATTACTATTCACATATACGACACTATTCATGTATATGATACTATTTAGGTATACGATGCTATTTACGTATACGATACTATGTACGAATACGAGGTACTATTCACGACAAAATTTGTTTATCTTTCTAACCAAATTATCGTTGATTTATGAATCTTACTCTTGAAATTAAATTCATGTTTTGATCATATTGTTTTTATTATCATATATAACATTTTTATAATCCTGGTGAAAAAATTTCTCTTTGACTTGAGTGTAAAGATGGGTAGATTATTAGTATCATCATGACTATGGGTTCTCTTTGGCCAGTAGTGCAAAGTTGAATCGTTAACTGGTATGATCATGACCATTGAATTTATAATTTAATATTTTTAGCTTAAATACAACAGTGAATTGATCAACATAGTTATAATTATTGTTTATGTGAGACCCCAAATTTTATGAATAAAGATTTAAATTTCTTGAAATATTTTTTTGAATATTATGGTGTGAATTTGATATAATGTTATAGTTGTGGGTAATATTAATAAATTTTGCAAAGTAAGCAAGTTGTTATATAATATTCGATTGGCCGGGGAATATTCGTACGACGGAACAATCATCGGTGGACCCCACAACGAAAGTATTGTCGTAGTTAAAAAATGATAGAATTATCATTTTATAAAAATAACGGCGAAAGTGTTACCATTAAAACTGTTGAACTATCCAGGTAGTAAAAAAGTACGATGTCTGGCGTGGTTGCGTAGTAGACACAGTATTGATTATTGATCTTTACGTGAGAAGTCACTCGGTTATACTTCATTATTGCTATAGTAATTGTTGCATTATATCTCTCATATTATTGATTCAATTATTGTCACAGCATCATCTGAATAATATGTTATATTATTAAATCAATAATTGAGATGGCAAAGTTATTCATATTATTATTTGTAATATTGACAATGTCTAGAAGTTCTGTCAATGAGAGGTTTGGTCACCTAATTGCGCGCCAATAAGGAGAAATCCTTATCGGAAAGCCCCCTCTTTCCTATGAACAACCTGGTTGTTAAATATTGTGAATTATAATATTAATGATGAATAAGTTCGTGTTGATTAAGGATGAAATTGTTAGTTCCATTGTGTTGGGATTATTAGTGTTAGTGGAAATCGACATTTATTTCAATAATAATTGATGTTTGGATGTTATATTGACCAATCGGGTAATTAACCGCATACATGGTGAAATTCTTCATTATTCCATTCTTTATTATTCTGTTGGAATAACTTTTATGTCTGTGTATGATCTATCGCATGCACGGTGAATTCTGTTGTTATTCCATTTTTTATTATTACATTTGGAATACACAATGCATGCGGATTACGCGTGATTTGGTTCCATTCTTTATTATCCTGTTGGGAATAACACATGCGTGTGGTCTAAACTTGCATGGTGAATTCTTACATTATTCTATTCTTTATTATTACGTTGGAATAACTTGTACATGTGGATTACCACATGCATGGTGAATGATCCTTTATATTCATTCCTTATTAAATTGTGGAAATGATGCATCTACGTGGATAACCGCGTGGCGGTGAAAATCCATTCTTGGTTTTCGTATATTCTATTATACTCATCTGGGATATCATTTCTTTTGTATTCATCATGAAATATCATTTTCTTTGGTATTTTTTGTTACGAGTTACTATTCATAGGTTATAATTCATCCGATTACTTATTCACTAAAGTATTATTCACTTCGAATTATTAGGGGTACTTTTCGATGTCGGAATCTTATTCACGGAGTTACTATTCACCCAATTACTATTCACTCTAGTATCATTCACTTTCGGGTATTTGTGGTAATTTTTTATGTGGGAGTACTATTCACGAGTCTTATTCTAGAAGTCTTATTCATGGGGTCTTATTCACGAAAAAATATATTTTTTTTCATCCAAATTATTTTTGGTACATGAATATTATTCTTGAATTTTACTCTACAAAGCGATTATCATGTTGACAATTTGGATGTTATTGATTTACGGATAAATTAAATTATAAATCTTTAAAATTTATCCTTGACTTGTTTTTTGAATTATTATGTCATTGTCATCATCCTCATGCTTATATTGTGATTAAAGTCATCTTTGGCTTACGTGCGTAGATGGACTTGGTATGATTATGACCGAGGATTATTCGGTATAATCATGACCGTAATATGACCGAATGATGTGGTAAAAGTCCTCATTGGCACTGTAGTTCATTGATGGGCCAGTTGTTGGTATGATTATGACCAAGGATTATTCGGTATAATCATGACCATTGATGATTACATGAATATCCTTGGTCGTAGTGCGGGGATGATTGATTTTATTTATTAAAATTTGAGTCTCGGTGATAAAGTTGATGAAAAACTTTTTAAATCATAGAAGATAGTAGATTTTATGCTCCACTTGACTCTTTAATAGATTGCTTATTTCATTGCAGGTTGTTGATCTAAAACTTATTGTCTATTGTATTCTATCGGTTGTTATATTTGTTGAAGGCTAAGGATAATTTATTACGCATTATCTTAGTCATAATATTTCTTCTTGGGCTAGTTGAGCTCACCCTTTCTTTTCATTGTTCTCTCTTGAAATGAGAATATATATTTGGGACCGAGTCAGGGAATGGAGTAATGGTCCGGGATAAATGGCTTTAGTAGTCCTCACTATTCTACGGAATAATGTGATAATAATTGTAATGAGGACACCATTAAGTGTGGATATTGTCTAGATGACAATATTCTTGTTTAAACTCTCATTTATGTTTTGTCGTATTTTTTAATTGTTGTATAATTAAGTTGTATTTGATTTACATACCATGTATCTGGCGACTCAAGATGGGTGATGTATACATTTTGGGGGATCACAGGTTAGTATCAAAGCTTAGGATATGATCCCTGGTGAGATCTTGAGACAAGAACTAGGAGGGAGAGGCGGAGAATTCCTTATTTAGTATGACCTACCTAAGTTTATTGGTATTTAATTGGTCGGTCGAGTATAGGGATAATATGTGATATGTTAATTAACCCTTGTTTTGTGACAATGTTTGAAAATGGCATCTGAAAATGTTGATATCGTGAATGAAGCACAGGGGCAGTTGAGTCACCAACAATCAATACCGAGGATAATGTGCAGCATGGGAAGACAATAATCCTTAGGAAAATAACAACACCGACCAAATGATGAACGGTGGGATGTTCAGAGGCTTTATGCATTTCATGCAACATCAGGTAATAGAGACTCCTGTTCAAAATATAGGTTGAAATAATGGCAACCCACGGTCGGTCATTATTAGCAGATTCAAGGAGTTGGGACCTTAGGAGTTTTGGGAAATCGAGAACCACTTAAAGCGAGACGTGGTTAAAGAAGATCACCAAGATATTTGATGTCTTGGGATGCTTTGAGGAGTAAAGGTTCCCTTTGCAACCTTTATATTTGCGTGAAGAAGGTGATTCTTGGTGGAAATCAGAAACGCAGCGTACTTCGACGCACTTTCAAGATGTCTTGAGAGAAGTTCCAAGAGTTGTTCAACGACAAGTACTTTCCCGAAAGTATTCATCACATGAAGGAGGTAGAGTTTATCATGTTGGAGCAAAATAATATGATCGTGTCGCAATACGAGGCTAAATTTGCGGAGTTATCCCGGTTTGCATCCCATTTGGTCGATAATGAGGAGTGAATGACGCGAATGTTTCTAAGAGGTTTGAAACCCGATATACGTCAATACCTCATTTCTCACAAATTTGTTTATATTGAGATGTTGTGAATAGGGCTCGATTATTGAGCCGCGATAATGAGTCAAGACAACCAAAAAAGGCGACAACAACACGATAATAATCGTACCCGATTGGCGGCTGACCATCGAACAATGATAACCATCGTGGAAATTATCATGCCAAAAACGGTAACCACTTCGGTGGTAATCATGGCCAAGATAATAAGAGTGGAAATTTCAAGAAGAAAAGGTTCAACAACGATGGAAAGACAGCAGCACCAACACCCGTTATCAAGGAAAGAGAACGACCACCAATTGTATGCTTCATGTAAGACCCCAACTTATTATAAATAAAATTAAATTTTCTCTATTTATTATTTTGAAATAGTAAGGGTTGATTTGATTAATGTGGTTAGTTATGGATAAAATGCGCAAATATTTTAAATAAGAAAGTGGTTGTAAATATTCATTGATGTCGGGGAATATTCGTTTGGTCGTGAAATATTCTTTATTGTCGGGGAATATTAAATGCTGACCATGGCCTTGACCTTTGTGTGGGCCCCATAACGAAAAGCGGTTGGATGAAGAAAGCGCACAAGTATAAGTTGTTTATAAATAACTGGCGTAGTTATTACCAATTAATCTTTGTTGAAATACTGGGTGGTTAAAAACACGTAGCTTACACGGTATTGCACCAATTATTGATTCTTACGTAAGAAGGCACTACTCAATAATTGTTACGATAATTACTATTCAATATTTTATTTTATTGATTCAATAATTGCTTTACGTTGATATTTTATATTATTGTTATTTCAATAATTGTCCTTTACACAATATTTTTCATTATCGGAACAATAATTCATATTATTTGAATAATATTATTAGATAACATTATTGGCAATGTTCAGAAAGTTACGCTCAAGGAGAGGTTTGGTCACCTAATTACGCCACCATGAAGGAGAAATCCTTATTGGAAAGCCCTCTTTTTTGGGGAACGACATTTAGTTATCGATATTGTGATTACGTAATATTATTTGTGAATAATTAATTATTGATTTATATGATAAGAAAAATATTCATTTTATGTGGATATAGATAGAGAAAATTTTAAAGTGACAATTGTTGAAAATTGATATTTTATCTTTTCGATAAAATAATTCATTTAAATATATTATTATATTATAATAATATAATAATGGTGATATTTTTACAATGAATGTATGATATATGAGTAAATGAGGAGGAAGAGTATTTTTGTTACAATAAATGTTAAAAACATGTTAAACATGTCGGTGGGCCCCATTTTGAATTTGAAATTTGATTATAAATTTTATAAAATCTTAGTATGTGGATTTGATTCAATTTACGCTTGGAATTTGGAAAAACTTAAACTTAAAAAGTTGTAGAGAATTGAATTTTCTATGGAATGGACATAAGATTTAAATTTTTCTGATAAAAAGGCTAATTATTATGAGGTATTGAAGTTCCGGAATAATTAATTTTTGAAGTTTTTAATATTTTTTTCATAAAAACATTTTTCTTACATTTGGTGGGCCCCACAAGTGTTGTAAACATGTTGAATTCAGAAGTTTAAGTGGGCATAGGAAAATTTTTATTATATATTAATATATTATTAAATTTTCTGCTTTGGTGTTCTAAGCATTTTCCTATAAATAGGGTGCTTAGGTTAGAATTAAAAATCACACCAGAAATAAGTTTTCTCTCTCTATATTATCGAGCGTATTCTTGTGAGTATTTGATACTTTGAGTGTTGCTATACAATACAAGTTTTCTTCAACACTATATCCAGTATTCCAGTCAGAAGTACTGTCTTTTCGAGGTAAGGGATGTTATTTTTTTTAAAATGTTATTATTTCTTCTAATATCATTATGTCGAAATATTGGTAAGATTTTTCTTGTGAAATTCTTGTCTTTTAGTGTCGGAATATTGGTAAGATTTCTTCTATTCACGTATACGGCACTATTCACAAAAAAATTAAATTTTTATTTTTTGTCCAAAATATCTATTATGGATACTAGCTTTGATTGTATCCATCTTTTGATCATTCTTGAATTTTACTTCACTATGTTTATTTATAAAGTATTTTTGAACATGGATAAACCGAAATGCGAATCCTTAATATTTATTCTTTTGTTTCACTAGATTCGTTTTCTTTAAAAATATTTTTCATCATCCCAGTCCTAAATGATGATATTACTGAATATCTTTGGCCTGTAGTGCAAAGATGATTGATTTTCTTATGAATATCTTTGGCCCGTAGAGCAAAGATGTATAGGTGTTGAGATGAACATGACCAACTGATGAATATCTTTGGCCTGTAGTGCAAAGATGAATATTTGATTTATGATGTATATTTATTGATGTTATAGGAATAAAATATTGATGATGAATTTTTAAATTCATAGATAATAGTAGATTTCATTCTCTACGTAACTCTTCTATGAATTAGTATTTCCGCTGCGAATATTGATCTGAAACTTGTTGTCTATTATATTCTATCAGATTTTTCCCTGTTAAGGACTAACGATAATTTGTTCTATGTTATCTTAATCATAATATTCTTTACTGGGCTAGTTGAGCTCACCCTTTTCTTTTTGTTCCATTTTCTTCTCTCGGGAGGCGAGAATGTAGCGAGTACTAGTCGGGGTATGGAATGAAGGTTCTAGAAAGTCGTTTAGTAGTCCTAACTATTTTGTAAAATAGTGTATCAATAATTGTAATGAGGACTTATTTGAGTGTTGATATTGTCTAGAAGACAATATTTGTTTTTAAACTCACAGTTTATGTGTTGTCGTATTTTGCAGGACAATTGTATTAATAAAGTTGTAGTTGTTTATGTACCATGTATTTGGCGACTCAAAGTGGGTGTTGTATACCTATTTTGGGGGCGTCACACTTCAAATACGGAGGGGATGGACATATCAGTCCAAACTGCGTGATGCAGTACAAAGCATGTTACAAATGTGGAAAAGAAGGTCACCTAGCCCGATTTTGTCGTGCACCAATGTCAAGTCCAGCTGGGACAGTGGCACCAAAGGCGGATACGAACAAAATAAAGTCGGTGGTTTCAGGGAGAGTATTTTTCGTGACTTCTCAAAAAGAGAGTAACCCGAACGAAGTTAGCACAAGTTAGTTAATTATAAATTCTTGCGAAGTCTATACCTTATTAGATACCGGTTCTACCCATTATTTATTCTCTCTTGCTTGCGCTCAACATTTAAATTTGACCCCATAAAAGTTAGACTTTGACTTATTGGTTGAAACTTAGTTAGTAGAAACCTTTGTTACCTCTACTGTTTATAAATCTTGTTGATTCAAATCGACACTTTCACGTTACCTGTCGATCTTATCTCTTTGAAAATACTTGCCTTTGATGTGATTTTAGGAATCGATTGGTTAACTACTCATCATGCTTTTCGTAAGGTTGTTAGCTTTTATATTCCTAACCAACCTATTATGCAAATTCAAGCAACCAAACTACTAAAGTCAATCATGATCATATCAAGCCATAAGTAAAGAGTCCCGAGCCTTTCGCTGGTGACTTCCAAGTCTTGGAATACACCGAAGCCAGACTATCCATAGGGGATGCCGTGAATAACGGTGGTAAGTTGATAGGTATCAATGTGACGTGCTATCCAAGTCTTGGATGAGAGTCACAGTTTTGAATGATATTTCTATTGTTAATAAATTACCTGACTTATTCTTGAAGACTTCTTGGCCTACCCCCAGAGCGTGAAATTGAATTTTGTATTGACCCCAGTACAAAACCCATTTCTAAAACCCTTAAATATTTCTTCAACCAAAACGAACGTATTATGCGCCAAAGACGTTGACTCGAGCTGTTGAAAATTACAATCATACCATTCAATATCATTGTGGGAGAGAGAACGTGGTAGCTGACGCGTTGAGTAGAAGATCGTATGCGTTTACAAGTGCGATGTTGTTAACACAAAAACCCATTTTGTATAAATTACAAATGATGAAGATAGAGTTAAAGACTCTAAGGACCCACGTGGTGATATCAAATATACGAGTAGAATCGACTTTAATCGATAATGTTAAAGCCGTGCAAGCTACATACTCAGAGCTGATGAATGTGAAGAAGAAGGTTCAAGAGGGCGTTATTCTAGAAGCAAGAATCGATGAAGAGAGGAAATCTCAACCCTCGATTTAATTGGCCCATTTGAGATCCTCGATCAAGTAGGAACTATGACATATAGACTCGCTTTACCGTCAAGTATATTGCGTGTTCATAACATTTTTTTTACGTATCGATGTTACGAAAATATGTGGTCGACCCGAGCCACATTATTGAATTAGAACTAGACGAGATAGCAGAAGATTTAACGTATGAGGAGATACGTGTTAAAATCTTGAATAAGAAAGATCATATTCGACACTCAAAGGTTATACCTCAAGAGTTGAAATATGAAATGAAGTCAAGGTATCCTCACCTCTTCGGCATACAGGTACGTACGTAAATTTCGAGGGCGAAATTTCATAAGGATGGGAGATTGTGAGACCCCAAATTTTATGAATAAAGATTTAAATTTCTCGAAATATTTTTTTAAATATTATGGTGTGGATTTGATATAATGTTATAGTTGTGGGTAATATTTATAAATTCTACAAAGTAAGCAAGTTGTTATATAATATTCGATTGGTCGATGAATATTTGTACGACGGCACAATCATTGGTGGACCCCACAACGGAAGTATTGTCGTAGTTAGAAAATAATAGAATTATCATTTTATAAAAATAACGGCGAAAGTGTTACCATTAAAACTGTTGAACTACCCGGTAGTAAAAGTACAGTAATACACGTGGTTGCATAGTAGCACACGGTATTGATTATTGATGCTTACGTGAGAAGTCACTCAGTTATACTTAATTATTGCTACAGTAATTACTGCATTATATCTCTCATATTATGGATTCAATTATTGTCACAGTATCATCTGAATAATATGTTATATTATTAAATCAATAATTGAGATGGCAAAGTTATTCATATTATTATTTGCAATATTGACAATGTACAGAAGTTACATCGAGGAGAGGTTTGGTCACCTAATTGCGGCGCTTGATAAGGAAAAATCCTTATTAGAAAGCCCCCTCTTTCACGGGAGCGACACAGTTGTTAAATATTGAGAGTTATAATATTAATGATGAATAAGTTTGTGTTGATTAAAGATGAAATTGATAGTTCCATTGTGTTGGAATTATTAGTATTAGTGAAAATTGATATTTATTTCGATAATAATTGATGTATGGAGGTTATATTGACCAATCGGATAATTAACCAGATAAATGAGCAATTAATTGCTATTAATTCACATGCTTATAACTATGTGTTCACATGTGTGTACTATTGATTCACATGATTTACTATTAGGGGAGTTGGTGCAAGTTTGATAATACTTGCATGACTAAGTTAAAAATGGAGGTATAGTTGAAAGTACTATATCTATAATTAATTTTTTCACATGTTTAGAACTATTGAGTCACATGATCTCTTATTAATTCACATGATTTACTATTAGGGAGGTGGTGCAAGTTTGATAATACTTACAGGACTAAATTAAAATAAAGGAAAAGAGGAAGGTATTATTCGTAATATTTGAGTCCCAAAATGTGCAATTATCGAAACTATATTTTCCTATAAATAGAAACTCATTCTTCCTTCATTTCTCACCAATTCACTAAATTATATATTAATATTTTATTAAATTTTACTAACTTTTGGTGTTAGCATTTTCTATAAATAGGGTCTTGGGTTAGAATTGAAAATCACACACGAAACTAAGTTTTTTCTCTCTCTCTCTCTCTATATTATCGGCGTATTCTTGTGAGTATTTTGATACTTTGAGTGTGTTATTTATCGGTGCAAGTTTCCTTGACACTATATCCGATATTCGGTCGAAATCTTTGTCTTTTTGAGGTAAGGGATGTTATTTTTTTTTAAAATGATATTATTTCTTCTAATATCATTATCTTAGGAATATTGGTAAGATTTTTCTTGTGAAATTCTTGTCTTTTTAGTGTCGGGAGTTCTTATTCACGTATCGACCTTTATTCACGTATCGACACTTTATTCACGAATACGACCTTATTCACGGAAAAATTAAATTTTTTTTTGTCCAAAATATCTATTATGGATACTAGCTTTGATTGTATCCATGTTTTGATCATTCTTGAATTTTACTTCCTTATGGTTATTTATGAAGTATTTTTGAACTTGGATTATTTAAAATCTGAATCCTTAATATTTGTTCTTTTGTTTCCTTTGGATTCGTTTTCTTTAAAATATTTTTCATCATCCTCGGTCTAAATGATGATATTCTTGAATATCTTTGGCTTTTGTAGTGCAAAGATGGTTGATTTTCTTATGAATATCTTTGGGCGTAGTGCAAAGATATGCAGTGTTGAGATGAACATGACCGGTGATGAATATCTTTGGCTGTAGTGCAAAGATGAATATTTGATTTAAGATGTATATTGATTGATGTTCTGAGGGATAAAATATTGATGATGGACTTTTAAATTCATAGATAATAGTAGATTTCATTCTCTACGTAACTCTTACAATATGAATTATTATTTTCATTGCTTGAATATTGATTTAAAACTTGTTATCTATTATATTCTATCAGATTTTTCCTGTTGAGGACTAACGATAATTTGTTACTATATTATCTTAGTCATAATATTCTTCTTGGGCTAGTTGAGCTCACCCTTTTCCTTTTTGTTCCATTTTTTCTTCTCGGGAGGCGAGAATGTAGCGAGTCTTAGTGGGGTATGGAATGAAGGTTCTAGAAAGTTGTTTTAGTAGTCCTCACTATTTTGTAAAATAGTGTATCAATAATTGTAATGAGGACTTATTTGAGTGTGATATTATACAGAAGACAATATTTGTATTTAAACTCACGGTTTATGTGTTGTCGTATTTTGCACGACAATTGTATTAATAAAGTTGTAGTTGTTTACGTACCATGTATTTGGCGATTTTCGAGAATGGGTGTTGTATACCTATTTTGGGGTCGTCACGGTTAAGTATCGAGCTTAGGGATATGATCTCTGGCGGAGATCGGGGAATAGAACTAGGAGGGAGAGGCGAGTAAATCCTTGCTAGTGTGTCTACTAAGCTTATTTGTTGGTTGGTCGAGAATATAGGGATATTATGTGATATGTTAATTTCTTTAATTAACCCTTGTTTTATGGCGTATTTGAGAAATGTTGAGAATGTTATGATGGAGTAAATGAGGCAGTGGAACACCTTTACTCACCATGATGAGGAAAGCGTACTGTGGTAGGCAATGTTCCTCTCATAAACAACACCCTTTGATCGAGAGCGATGAGCGATGGGATGTTTAGAAGCTTTTTGCAGTTCATGCAAAAATCGAGGCGAAGGAGACTTCGTGTACAAAATACGGTGGAAATGATAGCAGCATACGGTTTATCCTGATGAAGCGATTCAAAAGTTGGGACCACGAGTGCAGGGGAAAGCGGATCCGATTAAAAGGCGGAGGCGTGGGTCAAACAAATTACCAAGATATTCGATGTCTTGGGATGCGCGGAGAACGAAGGTTCCATTCGCCACCTTTATGTTAAGTAATGAGGCGATTCTTGGTGGGAATCGTGAAGCGTACCCATCCGGCCCTTTTCGGCATGTCTTGGGAAGCGTTTTGAAGCTATTCGATGACAAGTACTTTCACGAAAGTATTCGTCATATGAAGGAAGTAGAGTTTATTAATTGGAGCAAAACAACATGGCGGTGTCGATCTGAGGCGAAGTTTGCGGAGTTATCGAGGTTTGCACCTCATTTGGTGGAGAATGAGGAGCGATATATATGGCGGATGTTTACGAGAGGTTTGAAAACGGCATCGTCGATATCTCATTTCTCATAAATTTTCTCTATATTGAGATGTTGTCAATGGGGCTCAATTATTAGGCGAGATACTTGAGTACGTTCAAATGGGGACCCTGACCGAGGTCATCTGGGTGTGGCGGCGATCATCGAACAGCGATAACCGGTGGGGAAAGAAAAATACGGACAAAAGCGGTAACCCACTCTGGTGGTAATCATGGCCATGAAAATAGAAGAAGCGAGTCGGGGGGAGATTTTAAAAGGAGATTCAACAATGACAATGTGAAGGCGTCGACACCGGTGACAAGCTGGTTAAGGGAGAAGCGACCACCGGTCGTATCTTATAAATCTGGAAAAAGAGGACATATCAGCCCAAATTATCCTAGCAGTTCAAGGTATGTTATAATTGTGGAAAGGAAGGACATATCGCTCGAGATTATGCGGTAGTGAAACCAAGTCCGGTGGGGATGGTGACTCGAAAATACATCCCGAAAAAGTCAAAGTCAGCGGTTCTGGAAGGCGTTTGTGTGTGGTGGTCAAAATCGAGGAACCCAAGCGAGGTGATCACGGGTAAGCTAATCATAAATTCTTGCGAAGTTTATACCTTACTGAATCTGGGGTGCTACCCATTCATTTATCTCTCTCACTTGTGCTCAGCGTTTAAACTTGACTCAGGAGAAATTAGACTTTGACTTTATGTGGAGACTCAGTTAGGAGAAACTTTCATTACATCCTTTGTTTATAAATCTTGTTTGATCAAGTTGGCACCATCACATTACTGTTGACCTTATCTCTTTAAAGATACTTGCTTTTGATGTGATTTTAGGGATTGATTGGTTAACTACTACTCATCATACCAAAATTGATTGTTTTTCGTAAGGTTGTTAGTTTTCATATTTCTAACCAACTTTGTTATGCGAATTCAAGCAACTAAACCACTAAAATCAATCTTTGTCATATCAAGTCATAAAAGCTATTCGTTTATTGAAAAGCGGATGTCAAGCTTTCTTAGCCCATGTTATGGATTTGAATAAAGACACGTCGATTTGAATAATATTTACTGTTGTTAGTAAATTTCTGACGTATTTCTGAAGAACTTTCGGTCTACCCCCCGAGCGTGAAGTTGAATTCTTTATTGATCTTGAACTTTGGTACAAAGCCCATTTCTAAAACCCCATATCGAATGGCTCTATTGAACTTGAGGAGTTAAAGGTCAACTACGAGGAGTTGTTGGACATCGGTTTCATTAAATCTAGTACATCTCCTTGGGGTGCTCTGTTTTATTTGTAAAAAGAAGAAAGAAGCGGGAGTATCGACTTTGTATTGACTATCGAGGAATTGAACCATGTCACCATCGAGAATAGGTATCCGTATTTACCTCGCATTGATGACTGTTTGACCCGATTGCAAGGAGCACAATTCTTTTCAAAGATCGATCTTAGATTACGGATATCATCGGTGAAGATTAGGCGAGGATATTCAAAGGCGCCTTGAGAACTTCGATGCGGGCATTATGAATTCTTAGTCATGTCTTTTGGATTGACTAATGCTCTGCTGACTTTCATGGATATGATGAGCCAAGTATTCAAGGAATATTTGGATCGGTTCGTTGTTGTCTTTATTGATGACATCCTCATATATTCAAAAGTCGTGA
This sequence comes from Panax ginseng, assembly GCA_020205605.1. Lineage (NCBI taxonomy): Eukaryota > Viridiplantae > Streptophyta > Magnoliopsida > Apiales > Araliaceae > Panax > Panax ginseng. The sequence goes on along the minus strand of CM035144.1, from coordinate 108,046,835 downwards.
AGATCATGAGCACCATTTGAAAATTTGGTACTCAAAGGCCCGTGAAAACAAGCTATATGCTAAGTTGAAGAAATCGAGTTACGGCTTGAGGAAGTAGCATTCCTTGGGCGCGTGGTGTCAAAACATGGAGTATCTGTTGACGGTGAAGATTGAAGCAATCTACAAAGTTTAGAACAGCAGAAGTCGGTGGCCAAAATTACGTAGCTTTACGGGCTTATTTGGTTATTATCGGAGATTCGTGGAAGGATTTTCTCGAATCGCTACTCAGATTAACTTCGGTGACTCGGAAGGATACAAAAATTCGTATGGGCGAGGAATGCGAGAAGAGTTTTCAAGAGCTTAAGAGGAGACTCATTTGGCTTTTTGTTACGACAATACCATCTGGTTCGGATGGATTTGTTATCTCTGATGATGCTTGAGCAAAGGGTTAGGATGTGTTCTCATGCAACATGGGAAAGTCATAGCCTATGCCTCGCGACAACTTAAAAAGAATATGAGAGGAATTATCCTACTCATGATCTAGAGTTAGCGGTGATCGTTTTTGCGTTAAAGATCTGGGAGGCACTATCTATATGGGGAGAAAGTGGAGATATATTAGGACCATAAAAAGCCTCAAATATTTCTTCACCAAAAGGAACTCGACATGCGGCAATGGCGTTGGAAATTTGTTGAAAGATTACGACCACACCATTTGATACCATCTGGAAAAGCGAGCGTGGTAGGTGGCGCGTTGAGTAGAAGATCATATTGAGGAGCAGAGTGCGATGTTGTCAACACAAAGGCCCATTTTGTGTGATTTACAAAAGATGAAGATAGAATTCAAGACTCAGGGGACCCATGCGATGATGTCAAGTATCGCGTAGAACCCGACTTTAATCGAAAAAAGTTAAAGTTGCTCAAGCCATGAGACCGGAGGTGATCGTATGAAGAAGAAAGTACAAGAAGGTGTTATTCGAGAAGCGAAGAATCGATGAAGAAGGAATACTTGAGTCCCTCTCCGGACTTTGTGTTTCTAACGACTACGATTTGAAATACAAGATCATGATGGAGGCACACAATACACCATTTGCAATCCATCTGGAAGTACCAAAATGTATCGTGATCTTGACATACATTTTGGTGGAACAATATGAAAGAGAGAGATTGCAAAGTTTATCTCGAGGTGTTTAACTTGTCAGCGTGTAAAGGCGGAGCATCAAGTGCTAAAGGGTCCATTGCAACCACTTGAGATTCCGAAATGGAAGTGGGAACACATTACCATGGATTTTCGTTATGGGTCTTCCACGGTTTCTCAAGGCATAAATGTTATTTGGGTTATTGTTGATAGATTAACCAAGTCTGCTCATTTTTTGCCAAATCACGGAGACTTATTCCTTGAGCGTCTTGCTTTCGTATATGCGTAAATGAGATTGTGAGATTGCATGGCATGCCGGTATCCATAGTTTGGATCGTGACCCGAAGATTCACTTCACGATTTTGGGTTAGCTTGCAAAAAGCTATGGGCGCGGATTTCTGATTGATTCGGCATACCATCCTCGAAGCGGACGGACAATCGAGAGGACTATTCAAACTCTTGAAGATCTATTAAGACTACTGTGTCCTAGACTTCAAAGGGAGTTGGGATAAGTATTTACCATTGGTGGAATTCTCCTACAACAACAGTTATCGAGGCAAGTATAGGTGTGGCTCCATTTGAAGCATTATATGGGCGAAAGTGTAGCTCTCGGTATGTTGGGATGAGGTGGGTGAAGCAACATTGTTGGGACGAGTTGAGTGCGTATTACTACGAGAAAAGATCAAATGATTTGACAGCGTATACAAAGCGGCACACAGGATCGACAAAAGAGTTATGCGGATCTTCATCGAAAGGGCGTGGAATTTAGTATTGGGGATCATGTATATTTGCGTGTTGCTCCATGGAAGGAGTTACAAGATTTGGGAAGAAGAAAGCTCGATCCACGATTTATTGGTCCATTTGATTCTTGGCCAAGAGTAGGAAATGTGGCTATAGACTCGCGTTACCTCAAGTATGTCTCGTGTTCATAATGTTTTTCACATATCTCGTAGCCGTAAATATGTGAAAAGACCGAACCACGTTATTGAGTTAGAACCAGGGACGAGATAGTAGAAGACTTAACGTATGAAGAGGTACTGTCAAGATCTTGGATAGGAAGGGCATGTCCTACGCTGAAAGGTCATACCACAAGTCGAAGTTTTGTGGAGGAACCATCTTTATAGAGAAATGATTTTGGGAGTTGGAAGCGGAAATGAAAGCGAGGTATCCTCACCTTTTTGAAACACCAGTCGTCGTCGATTTCGAGGATGAAATTTCATAAGGAGGGAGGTTGTAAGACCCCAACTTATTATAAATGAAATTAAATTTCCTCTATTTATTATTTTGAAATAGTAAGGGTTGATTTGATTAATGTGGTTAGTTATGGGTAAAATCATAAATATTTCAAATAAGCAAGTGGTTATAAAATATTCATTGTTGTTCGGGGAATATTAGTTTCGTTTGGTCGTGGAATATTCTTCTTTGTCGGGGAATATTAAATGCGATGGCGTATGATGACCTTTGTGTGGCCCCCATGTGGAAAGCGATTGGATGAAAAAAAGCGACAAGTATAAGTTGTTTATATAAATACTTGGCGTAGTTATTCACAGATTAATCTTTGTTGAAATACCGGTGGTTTTAAAACACGGTAGCTTTGCGGTATTGCACCGATTATTGATTCTTACGTGAAGGCCTTTACTCGATAATTATTACGATAATTCTTATTCGATATTTTATTTTATTGATTGATAATTGCTACGTTGATATTTTATATTATTGTTGTTTTGATAATTGTCATTACTCTGATATTTTCCATTATCGGATCAATAATTCATATTATTTGAATAATATTATTAGATAGCATTATTGGCGATGTCTAGAAAGTTACATCTAAGAGAGGTTTGGTCACACTAATTGCGGCGATGAGGAGAAATCCTTATTGGAAAGCCCCCTCTTTCTTGAGGAGCGGCTTTGGTTATCGATATTGTGATTACGTAATATTATTTGTGAATAATTAATTATTGATTTATATGATAAGGAAAATATTCATTTTATTATGGATATAGATGGAGAAAATTTTAATGTGACAATTGTTGAAAATTGATATTTTATCTTTTACGATAAAATAATTCATTTAAATATATTATTATATTATAATAATATAATAATGGTGATATTTTTACAATGAATGTGTGATATATGAATAAATGAGGAGGAAGAGTATTTTTGTTACTAAAAATATTTAAAAAACATATTAAACATGTTTGTGGACCCCATTTCTTATTTGAAATTTGATTATAGCTTTGTAAAATAAATCAGTATGTGGATTTGGTCAATTTACATTTGGAATTTGGAAAAACTTTCTTTACAAAGTTGTAGAAATTGAATTTCCTATGGAATGGACATAAGATTGAAATTTTTACGATAAAAGGGCTATTTATTATGAATTATTGAAGTTAGGAAGTTAAGAATAATTGATTTTTGAAGTTTTAAATATTTTTTTAAAAAAAGCGTTTTTTTTTTATTTTGGTGCCCCCATTGTGTTGTAAACATTTTTTTTGAGATTTTTTAAAAGGTGCGTAGGAAATTTATATATATATATTAATATTTTATTAATTTTTTACTGCTTTGGTGTTCTAAGCATTTTCTATAAATAGGGTCTTGGGTTAGAATTGAAAATCACACGAAACTAAAGTTTTTCTCTCTTTCTCTCTCTATATTATCGGCGTATTCTTGTGAGTATTTTGATACTTTGAGTGTTGTTTTATACGGTGCAAGTTCCTTGACTTATATATCGATATTCGGTCGGAAATCTTGTCTTTTTTTCGAGGTAAGGGATGTTATTTTTTTTAAAATGATATTATTTCTAATAATATCATTATCTTAGGAATATTGGTAAGATTTTTCTTGTGAAATTCTTGTCTTTTAGTGTGGGGGTTCTTATTCACGTATCGACCTTTATTCATATATCTGACCTTTATTCACGAATCGACACTTATTCAGAAAAATTAATTTTTTTTTTTTTGTCAAAATATCTATTATGGATACTAGCTTTGATTGTATCCATGTTTTGATCATTCTTGAATTTTACTCCTTTATGGTTATTTATGAAGTATTTTTGAACTTGGATTGTTTAAAATACGAATCCTTAATATTTGTTCTTTTGTTTCCTTTGGATTCGTTTTCTTTAAAATATTTTTCATCATCCTCGGTCTAAATGATGATATTCTTGAATATCTTTGGCTTTTGTAGTGCAAAAGATGGTTGATTTTCTTATGAATATCTTTGGGCGTAGTGCAAAAGATGAGCAGTGTTGAGATGAACATGACCCGGTGATGAATATCTTTGGCTTTGTAGTGCAAAGATGAATATTTGATTCAAGATGTATATTGATTGATGTTCTGAGGGATAAAATATTGATGATGGACTTTTAAATTCATAGATAATAGTAGATTTCATTCTCTACGTAACTCTTACATGAATTATTATTTCATTTGCGAATATTGATTTAAAACTTGTTGTCTATTATATTCTATCAGTTTTTTCCTGTTGAAGACTAACGATAATTTGTTCTATATTATCTTAGTCATAATATTCTTTCTTGGGCTAGTTGAGCTCACCCTTTTCCTTTTTGTTCCATTTTTTCTTCTCGGGAGGCGAGAATGTGCGAGTCTTAGTGGGGTATGGAATGATGGTTCTAGAAAGTTGTTTTAGTAGTCCTCACTTATTTTGTAAAATAGTGTATCAATAATTATAATGAGGACTTATTTGAGTGTTGATATTGTCTAGATGACAATATTTGTATTTAAACTCGGTTTTTATGTGTTAAGTATATTTTGCCACGACAATTGTATTAATAAAGTTGTAGTTGTTTTTACCATGTATTTGGCGACTTCGAGAATGGGTGTTGTATACCTATTTTGGGGAGTCGCGATTTTGAATGATATTTCTATTGTTAATAAATTACGACTTATTCTTGAAGACTTCGCCTTACCCCAGGCGTGAAATTGAATTTTGTATTGACCCCAGTACAAAACCCATTTCTAAAACCCTTAAATATTTCTTCAACCAAAACGAATGTATTATGCGCCAAAGACGTTGACTCGAGCTGTTGAAGATTACAATCATACCATTCAATATCATTGTGGAAGAGAGAACGTGGTAGCTGACGCGTTGAGTAGAAGATCGTATGTGTTTACAAGTGCGATGTTGTTAACATAAAAACCCATTTTGTATAAATTACAAATGATGAAGATAGAGTTAAAGACTACAGGACCCACGTGATGATATCAAATATCTGAGTAGAATCGACTTTAATCGATAATGTTAAAGCGTGCAAAGCTACATACTCGGAAGTGATGAATGTGAAGAAGAAGGTTCAAGAGGCGTTATTCTAGAAGCAGAAAGAATCGATGAAAGAGAAATCTCAACCCTCGATTTAATTGGCCCATTTGAGATCCTCGATCAAGTAGGAACTATGGCCTATAGACTCATTTCTGCCAATCCAAGTATGTTGCGTGTTCATAACATTTTTTTACGTATCGATATTTACGAAAATATGTGGTGGGCAAAACCACATTATTGAATTAGAACTAGACGAGATAGCAGAAGATTTAACATATGAGGAGATACGTGTTAAAATCTTGAATAAGAAGGATCATATTCGACACTCATAGGTTATACCTCAAGAGTTGAAATATGAAATGAAGTCAAGGTATCCTCACCTCTTCGGCATACAGGTACGTACGTAAATTTCGAGGGCGAAATTTCATAAGGATGGGAGATTGTGAGACCCCAAATTTTATGAATAAAGATTTAAATTTCTCGAAATATTTTTTTAAATATTATGGTGTGGATTTGATATAATGTTATAGTTGTGGGTAATATTTATAAATTCTGCAAAGTAAGCAAGTTGTTATATAATATTCGATTGGTCGAGGAATATTTGTACGATGGCACAATCATTGGTGGACCCCACAACGGAAGTATTATCGTAGTTAGAAAACAACAGAATTATCATTTTATAAAAATAAACGAAAGTGTTACCATTAAAAGCTGTTGAACTACCGGTAGTAAAAGTACGATAATCTGCGTGGTTGCATAGTAGCACACCGGTATTGATTATTGATCTTCGTGAAGTCACTCAGTTATACTTAATTATTACTACTGATAATTCTTGCATTATATCTCTCATATTATGGATTCAATTATTGTCACAGTATCATCTGAATAATATGTTATATTATTAAATCAATAATTGAGATGGCAAAGTTATTCATATTATTATTTGCAATATTGACAATGTCTAGAAGTTCTATCGAGGAGAGGTTTGGTCACACTTTAATTGCATGATAAGGAGAAATCCTTATGAGAAAGCCCCTCTTTCACGGAGCGAATTGGTTGTTAAATATTGTGAATTATAATATTAATGATGAATAAGTTCGTGTTGATTAAAGATGAAATTGATAGTTCCATTGTGTTGGAATTATTAGTGTTAGTGAAAATTGACATTTATTTCGATAATAATTGATGTATGGAGGTTATATTGACCAATCGGGTAATTAACCGGATAAATGAGCAATTAATTGCTATTAATTCACATGCTTATAACTATGTGTTCACATGTGTGTACTATTGATTCACATGATTTACTATTAGGGGAGTTGGTGCAAGTTTGATAATACTTGCATGACTAAGTTAAAAATGGAGGTATAGTTGAAGGTACTATACTATAATTAATTTTTTTCACATGTTTAGAACTATTGAGTCACATGATCTACTATTAATTCACATGATTTACTATTAGGGGAGGTGGTGCAAGTTTGATAATACTTACAGGACTAAATTAAAAATAAAGGAAAAGAGGAAGGTATTATTCTGTAATATTTCGAGCCCCAAAATGTGCAATTATCGAAACTATATTTTCCTATAAATAGAAACTCATTCTTCCTTCATTTCTCACCAATTCACTAAAGCTATAGACCAATTATTATAGAGAGAAATTATAGAGAGAAAGAAGAAGAAAGTCTGCTACCTCACATTATTTCGATTATCCAGTTTTTTTCTAAGGTAAAGGGTATTATTCTTTTCGTATTCATGAAGAGAGTTATTTTCTTTCAATACTCGTAAGGGTTGTTATTCCATTCTTTATTATTATGTTGGAATAACTTTGTCTATGCCAATCTGCATCATGGTAAAATTCTTTTGTTATTTCATTCTTTATTATTCTGTTGGAATAACTTTTATGCGTATGCGATCTATCCATGCATGCCAGTGAATTCGGTTGTTATTCCATTTTTATTATTACATTGTAATATCACATGCATGCGGATTATGCATTACACACTGGTTCCATTCTTTATTATTATTCGTTGGGAATAACTTCATGCATGCGAATTATCTATCATACATGGTGAATTCTTTTGTTATTCCATTCTTTATTATTCTATTGGAATAAACATGCATGTGGATTCTCGCATGCATGGTGAATGATCCTTTGTATTCATTCTTTATTAAATTGTGGAAATGATGCATCTACGTAGATTACGCGTGGCCGCGGTGAAAATCCATTTTCATTTTCGTATATTCTATTATACTCATCACGGGATATCATTTCTTTTGTACTCGTCATGAAATATCATTTTCTTTGGTATTTTTACATTACGAGTTCTTATTCACGAGTTCTTATTCACCCGATTCATTATTCACTCTAGTATTATTCACTTTCCGGGTAATTCAGGCACTTTTTATGTTAGAAGTCTTATCACGAGTTCTTATTCATGGGTTACTTATTTACCTAATTACCATTCACTCTAGTATCATTCATTGAATTATTTGGGGTAATTTTCATGTAGAGGTACTATTCAAAGTCTTATTCGTCTTATTCATGGGTACTATTCACCCAAAAAATATAATTCTTTTTTGTCCAAATTATTTTTGGTACATGAATATTATTCTTGAATTTTACTCTACAAAGTAGTATCATGTTGATAATTTGGACGTTATTGATTTTTGGATGAATTAAATTATAAATCTTTAAAATTTATCCTTCAACTTGTTTTATTGAATTATTATGTCATTGTCATCATCCTCATGCTTATATTGTGATTAAAGTCATCTTTGGCTTACGTGCATAGATGGACTTGGTATGATTATGACCAGGGATTATTCGGTATAATCATGACCGTAATGTGACGAATGATGTGGTAAAAATTTTCATTGGCCTGTAGTTCATTGATGGACAGTTGTTGTAAGATTATGACCATGGATTATTCGGTATAATCATGAACATTGATGATTACATGAAAATCCTTGGTCGTGGTGCAGGGATGATTCAATTTTATTTATTAAGCTGAGTCTCAGCGATAAAGTTGATGAAAAACTTTTTAAATCATAGAAGATAGTAGATTTTATGCTCTCTTGACTCTTCTAATGGATTTCTTATTTCATTGTAGTTGTTGATCTAAAACTTGTTGTCTATTGTATTCTATCGGTTGTTATCTTTGTTGAAGGCTAAGGATAATTTATTCGCATTATCTTAGTCATAATATTTCTTACTGGGCTAGTTGAGCTCACCCTTTCTTTCATTGTTCTCTTCAGGAAATGAGAATATAGTTGGGACAAGTCGAGGAATGGAGTGTTGGTCCAGGATAAATGGCTTTAGTAGTCCTCACTATTCTACGAAATAATGTGATAATAATTGTAATGAAGAAACCATTGAGTGTGGATATTGTCTATATGACAATATTCTTGTTTAAACTCTCAGCTATGTTTTGTCGTATTTTACACGACTGTTGTATAATTAAGTTGTATTTGATTTTTGTACCATGTATCTGGTGACTCAAGATGGGTGATGTATACCTGTTTTGGGGGCGTCACAGTTTATATAAATTTTGAAATGATTATATATTTCTTTGAGATATTAATATCTTTGGCCTGTAGTGCAAAGATGACTTGTTGTTGAATATCTTTGGCCTGTAGTGCAAAGATGACTTTTGTTGTTGAATATCTTTGGCACAGAGTGCAAAGATGGTACATTAATGAATATCTTTGGCACGTAGTAAAAAAATTAATTTATTAGTATGATTATGAACATGAAGCGTGATTTGGTATAATCATGATCTTTGATGTTTCGGTAAAGACATGTGATGAAAATTATCTTAGATCACGAATGAGAAGAGAATTTAGAACCTTAGTTATGATTATGAGTTATTCACATGAATGTGGGATGAGGAGGCTGTTGATTGATGTTCTGATGATAAAACATTGTTGGTGGACTTTTAGCATGAGAAGATATAGACTTTATGGTCTATTTGACTCTTCTTAATGGATTGCTTTCGTTCGATGCAACTATGGTTGAAAAGTTTTATCATCTACCATATGTTTTAAATCTCTGATTTATTACTGACGGAGGCAATTGATAATTTAATTATCTCTAGTCATGATATTCTTTCTTTGGCTATTTATTTGTCACCCTTTTGCTTCACAATTCCTTTCGAAGTAACAAGAGTGTAGGCTGGGTCGAAGCTGAGGTAACATGAGGGAATAGAACGGTGATCTATAGTTGTTGAGGTTCTCCCTAAATAGTATGAAAATAATTTTATTGAGAACTTTAGATAAATGTGTCGTATTGTATACATCATTTGATATTTAATTTTGGTGAACCAAATAGGGTGAGGTGAACCCAACTTTGGAAGGGTGTTTTGCCACTATCATACAAGATGTCTAATGACATACAACCTCGTGTTATCATAAGAAAGGGTTGTGCACATTCACTTGCTGAGTATATCTACGAGCACTATCTATATGATCTTGGAGTTTGGTTGAAATATAATTTTCAATTGTAGACAGTGGAGATAGTTATATGTCAAGAGAAGACTCACCAATGGAAAGAACATGATAGTAATCTTCTCATTTTTGGGGGGGTCTATTGGGTCAACCAAGGATAATTCTGTGGGCATATGATATCTATCATAACCTAGACGTATGACCTCCCATGTACGAAGGTTTTCTTGAGCATTTCCCAAAGATTTTAATTTTTAAAACAGTTATTGATTGTACCTTTATGTAAGGTGCCATTGTGACGTGTTATCCAAGTTGGTGTCCAGAGTCACAGTTGGTATATATTTGTATCAAAACTCATAACATATGTGTTGTTATATTTTGCACGACAATTGTAGTAATAAAGTTGTAGTTATTTTCTGTACCATGTATTTGGCGACTCAGAATAGGTTGGATGGATTGGACCTATTTTGGGGGCGTCACATTAGACTTTACCACTTTCAATAGCATATAATATTATAGTCCATTTTAGTTGGGAAGACCCGTTTTCCTTTTATTTCCCGAAAACTCAAATTCATTGTTACGACCTTGAGAGTACTGTGTACTTTCGTCATGGTGATGGGTACATTTATTCTCGGCTTGAGAAGAAAATACCTGCCTCATGAATATCTCTATGCTCTCCTTCTAGTTGTTGGCCTGATTGTGATGCCCCTAAAATAGGTATACATCACTCATTCTGAGTCGCCAGAAATAACACTATTGTCAACTTCAGTAATACAATTATCGTGCAAAATACGACAACACATATACTGTGAGTTTTAATACCAACTGTGACTCTCATCCCTTTACTTGGATAGCACCTCACATTGATACATTACATAAAGGTACAGTCAATAACTGTTTTAGAAATTAAAATCTTTGGAAAATGCTCAAGGAAACCTTTGTGCATGAGAGGCCATACATCTAAGTTATAATAGATATCATATGACTCGAGAATTATCCTGGTCAATCTAATAGATTCCCTAAAGAAAAATGAGAAGATTGCTATCATGTTCTTTCCAATGGTGAGTCTTCTTAAGATATAATTATCTTCATTGTCTCCAATTAAGAATTATATTTCAACCAAACTCCAAGATTATATAGTAGCTTCAGAGATAACTCAATCAAAGTGCATGCGCACAACCCCTCAGTCTTTATGATAACATGAAGAAGTTCATCATTAGACATCTTGTATGATAGTGGCAAAACACCCTTCCAAAGTTGGGTTCACCTCACCCTATTCGGGTTCACCAAAATCAATGGTTAAAATGACGTATAAAATATGACACACTTATTTAAAATTCTCAATAAAATTATTTTTCATACGGTTTTAAGGTAAACCTCAACAAATTTATGTAACCATCGCTCTATTCTCATTATATACGCCAACTCCATAATTTTAATTTTATTACCCGAAAGGACTTGTGAAGAAAAAGGGTGAGCACAACTAGCTCAAAGAGAAAGAATATCATGACTAAAGATAATTAAATTATCAATAGCCTTCATCAAGAATAAATCGATATTTATAACATATGGTATATGATAAAACTTTTCAACCATAGTAGTAAATGAACGAAAGCAATCCATTAGAAGAGTCAAATAGACCATAAGGTCTATTATCTTGTCCATGTTAAAAGTCCACCAACAATGTTTTATCCCTGTAACATCAATCAACAGTTTCTGTCCACAATCACGTGTATAACTCATAATCATATTTGTAGTTCTAAATTCCTCTTCTCATCCAGGACGAAGATAATTTTCATCACATGTCTTTACCTGAAACATCAAAGATCATGGTTATACCAAATCACAGTTCCTATTCATAATCATACTAATAAATTCATCTTTGAACTGTGGGCCAAAGATATTCATCAATTGCACTACATGCCAAAAATATTCAACAACAGGACATCTTTGCACTACGGGTCAAAGATATTCATCAACAGTTCATCTTTCCACTAAAGGCCAAAGATATTCAATAATAGGTCATCTTTACACTACGGACCAAAGATATTCAACAACAGGCCATCTTTGCACTACGGGCCAAAAATATTAATATCTCAAATAAATATATAATCATTTCAGAATTTATATAAACAATAATTATAACCATGTTGATCAATTCACCTTTGCACTTAAGCTAAAGATAATCGTTTATAAATTCAATGGTCATGATCATACCAATCAACAATTCATCTTTGCACTACTGGCCAAAGAGAACCCATAGTCACGATCAGACCAATAATCTACCCATCATTACACTCAAGTGAAAGAGAAATTTCATCACCAGGGTTATAAAAATGTTATATATGATAATAAAAACAATATGATAAAAACATGGATTTAATTTCAAGAGAGATATTCATAAATCAACGATAATTTGCTCCGAAAAAGAAACTAATTTTGTTGTGAATAAGTACTTACATGAATAGTAACTCATGAATAAGAACTCGTGAATAAGTACTCAGATAAATACATGAAGTACTGTAGTATCGTAAATAGTATCATATCGTAAATAAGTGCCATATCACGTGAATAAAGGTCGAGTATCGTGAATAGTGCCGTATATATGAATAGTAACCCCGACACGAAAAAGGTAAAAATTTCACAATAAAATTCCTATCAATATTTTGATATAATGATATCAAAAGAAATAATATCATTTACGATGAAAATAGCATCCCTTACCATCCCTTACCTAAAAAGAATAGTATTTCTGACTGGAATATCGGATGTAATGCTGAAGAAAACTTGCACTGAATAGAAACTCTCAAAGTATCTAAATACTCATAAAATACGCTCGATAATATAGAGAGAAAGTTTATGATTCTGGTGTGATTTTCAATTCTAACTAAGCACCCTATTTATAGGAAAATGCTATAACGCCAAAGTAGACTAAATTAATAAAATATTAATTATTTATTACCAATTCTCACGTACGCCATACTTGAAATCAAACTTTGAAATTCAGCAAATTCAAGAGACAAAAGGACAAGTGGGTCCCACCTTCTAGAAATCTCTACCAAAATCATTTATAAAAATAATTTTTGAATTACTCACATCTTAAAATTCATAACAAATCATACGTTAATTTTTAACGGTTCAACATTTGTGGACATATACTTAACTTATATATGTATAAAAATCTAAAAATCACAACGATCCAACGGTCGGATTAAAAATTATAACTCACGCAATATAACTTAAGAACACTGATTTTTCGAACTATGAATCCTTTGGACCAGTTTCATTCAAACAGTCACCACGAAAAATCTACAAAGGATTTTTGGGTGATACAAATTTCTTCTTAGCTTACTTCTAGGGCTTTCTTTTGATATATGACTCATCTCCTAACTCATTATACACAAAGAGTTATAGATTTTACAAAATTAACACTACAAAAAAATGGGACTTCAGCAACAACCGATTTTCGTTGCTAAAGGTGCCAAATTTCATTCTTAAAGGTTTTGTAGCGACTTTCTTTGTCATTTCGTCTTTCGTTCATAATAATGAGCGTTCTTTAATTGTTCATGAATCTAACGTATTACATTTATATGTTGCCGTTTCTTTATATGTGCAACGAAAGTTAATATAATTTGCAACGATAAAAAATATTACATTTTATTTTAGTATTAGCAACAATATCCTCTGTTGTTATTAGGTTAATTTTTCGTTGCCAAATATTATATTTTTAATGTCATTAGCAACGAAAATTTATTGCTAAATGTATAAAAAATTATTGTTATATTAAAACTTATTCAATATTTTGATAACGAATTATATTGTTACCAAATCAAAATTTGACATTCTTTTTGTCCATCTGGCTGGCTCAATGTTCCCATAGCATATAATGACAAAAATACAAAAAACTAAAATATTATTAAGTTAATAAAATCATCCACTACATAATCATTCATTATCTTTACAATTAATCATCTAAAGCTACCACAGTTCTTCAATCAAAGTATATATCTACATATATAGAGAGAGTACACTTCATAATTTCGTCACTTGTCTTCTGTAAACGTAGCATGGAAATTTGATACCCAATATTGTAAGGCATGTCGTAGATGCAGTCTTCCTGCACATATTTGCAAATAGGTCACTAGAGGCACTTAGTGCCAAAATCAATACACAAAGACAACAATGTTGTGTTATTTTCTTACTAATCAAGGGCCATGGAAGAAGGTAATACCATTTTTATTGACTACCAAATTAATATCTAAATCAAATATCCTGAAGAAGACAAGCATGTGCTTCGTGAACCTCCTCCTAGTGGGTATACATTGACACACGGATCAAGATAATAATTGGTGCTCATAAATAATGCTACAAGCAAACAGACATTTTACAGACTTGTAATGATGACAATACAACTTGATAAATATGTTCGTGAGTATAACGAAAGTCAGAAACATACTTGATGATTCTGTTGGAAAGGAAATTGCTGATTGCGATAACTGCTATTCCTGCTTAATTGCATGATGTTTCTGGAACGAATCTGATGTTTGGTGCCTTAGCAGTATGTCTTGTAATATATTTGGCCGTTGTTGCTGTAATTGAATCTGAGAGTTTATTTGCTGCTCGGGTAGTTGGGGTTCAGATTTTTTCCCTTTAGTTGGCAACAGTGTTGCCATAATTTGCTCTGGCTGATGCTGTGCTGCAACGTCATCTTGTTGTAGCATATATGCGTTCTGCTCCTCATTTCCTGAGCTAGATATACAAGACTGTGCACCACGCAACCTAGGATAGTTTCTCTGTTGACCCAATTGTCGAGCTTGTGTACTTGAATGGTGATTCCAGACTAAAACCTGTTGCTGTTGATGTGCATCAGTGACACCTTTCTGTTGCCTATTTTGATGATCCTGCTCAATGTTATTACAAATTGGTAGTTGTCTAACCAACTGTTGTTTTTGTTGTGCTAGTGTTCTCTGGGGCACTGATGCTCGTTTTTGATGAGTAGTGGGATCCTGGTGTTGCTGTTGTTGTATCCTAAGAACTAATAATGGATTTTCTTCGGATACAGACTGATGAACAGAACACTGCTGATTGTGTGTAAGATTTAATGAAGGAGCTGTTCGCATAGCATTCACAGGTGAAGATGCTTGAGTGATAGAAGTTTGCTTTTCAGCAGATGATACCATATGTGTATGCTCTATTCTTTGCTCCTTCATACGAGTTTGCTGTAGTTGGTTATGTTGTAGTTCCTGGTTGCAAGTATTCTGGTGTGAAATCTGAGGTTGCTGCTCATTATGTCGGGGAACAACCTGCTGCAACTGTTGGCTATCTACAGGGTTCTGCAAAGTACTTTGCAACATGGAATTCTGGTCAAAAGTATTAGGCAAAGTCTGACTTGAACTGGTGGCAGTAGTCAATTTTAATCTTGCATTTGCATTACTATGTGAGCCAGAAGATGTACTATTTTTCAGAAAGTTCTGGGGTGACAGCTGCTGAGAGGCTTGAGACTGACTTGTCAGAAAATTTGAAATTGATATCCCTTCCTCATGATGTTGGGGCTACAAACAACAAGAAGCTATAGATAAACAAAAAGAGAGAAGTAAGATAGCTAATAAATTTGGAAAAGAATAATATATTGTGGTACAAGAGACAAGCCGCCAAGGCTTATAGAATTTTGAATTTTCTAATGAATTCACGATTAGAAAAAAAATATCCGTTTAGTTCCGACACAGGAGATAAAAGTTATGGTTAAGAAACCAAATATGTGATGAAGATTAATAAAATCAGCTTAGTGATTGAATTAAAACAAGAAATATAAAACTAGACGCGACTTAAATGAGATCTTTGAGCAATATCAGACATGCACAATGAAGTGGGTTTGAAAGCTTCTAACTAAAACCTGGTGCCTCTGTCTAATTTGGCAATCTGGAACTCATTAGTTTTAGGTTGTGTTTGTTAATGGTATTATTTATTTTAAGACTCTGAAGTCATTGGTTCTGGCCTATATTTAATACCAGACTTCGACTCGATTAGTTGGGACTAGTAATATCTTTTAAGGAAGTTTGAATAGTTAGGGACTCTTAAGAGACTGATAACAGATTTTCTATCTCTAAAAGCTTTTTGAAATAAAGTTTTGTAGTAGATCAGTAATCGAAATTAAATTTATTAAGAAATAAAATTGTTTCTTCTATATTTTATGCTTGCCAAGAGTTTAATTCCTCTAGATCAGAATTTCCTTATTCGCCTTCATAACATTTTCTTCTAACTGCGTCTGCTGAATCAGGTGTATAATAATTCAGAGTTGGCTGAAAGCTTTTCCATGTGTGAAGGCTTCAAGAGAAACAGGATGTCAACCAGTGGCTTCACCAATTAATGATCCTATCCATGCAAGAGAAGAGCCACATAAGGTGAAAAGTGAGCTTCTAAACGAGTGGTTGCCTCAAATTAGTCTTTGTCTCATGATGAAGAAGTTTCCAAATCCGAGGACAAAGTGAACAACCCATTCTATAAAAGCTCAATGTCAGGCACAAGTCAATTCAAGAAGATTGAAAAGGAAAACTAACTTAAAGGTGAAATTCCAGAATTCAATCCTAGCCTGCATGTTCCCAATTACAGCAAGAGAGAAATCTGTGATTTTCAAAGCATGAAATCTGACCTTTGACAAGACAGAAGAAGCAGATGACAAAAGACTGGCAACCCCCTGATCCCCAACAAGAGCGCAATCCTTAATAGTGATGGACTGTAACTTGGGGCAGCACCTTCCAATAGCTTGGAGGCTCACGTTCCCAATCTTTGTACAAGATTCAATTGTTAATGCAGTCAAATTGGGACAATTCTCAGCAATTGCAACCACACCCTTGTTGGAAATCGAAGGACACTGACAAAGATCAAGCCTCTCCAGCAAGAGGCATTCCTGGGCTATCTTAAGTCAACCCTCATCCCCTGTAGAAGGGACATTCCACAAAGAAAGAACCTTGAGAGAAGGGCACCCATGGGCAATTGATGAGAGGCCAAGGTCTGTAACTCCACACGTGGAGTTGCTTCCCCGGATTGAAAGCTTTGCAAGTCCGCCATGGGTAGCAGTTCCTACTGCAATAGCAGCAAGTCTTAGATCTGTTGCCTTCTTTCCTTCTAAGCACCTAGTAAGATAACCATCACATTCAACTTCCCAATTTTTATCAGCGGAAATCATTTCAATATCATTTGTAGACTCATTCACTTCTGGTCCTGCCTGAGTGCTTTTGCTCCTGAAAATTTCAGAATTGCGGACACTACTTAGGAGCATAAGCCAATGTTTAGATAAGCAAGCAGAGGCACTCCTGTCTTGGCCCCCAGGCAGTCGTCTGAAGATCTCAAACAGGCATTCATCAGGAAGAACTTCAATGGATGGCTCTTTCTCCTCAACCATATGCTCTTCAAAAGCAAATGAGCCACTGATGCATGACCTTTTACAGGGTGGGCTGTACACATCCGCATTGGAACCAATCAAAAACAAAAGGCCTGAATTAGCTGAACAAGCTGAGCCTCCAGAATAGAATTCATCTTCCCCTGGAAACCCAAAAATAAGAAACATAAGGAAAAGCTGCCCATTCAAATCTACAAGTGTCTAGTGGGCATTAAATTGAATTATAAAAACAAATTTAGAACAGACTGATCTAAACCAACATATCCAGATATAATAATATAAGTGAATAGAGTTTGAACTTTTAATGAGAAGGGGTGTACTTGGATCCCACTTTAACAAGAAATGAGATAATATAGACAAAGAAGACTTCTGAGCTCTGACAAGCCCCTAAATGGTTCCTCTTCTTACCATTATCCCCCTAACACTATTTCCAATTACAAGCACATGGACAACTAATTCACATAGTTGTGTACGTGTTTGACCATAAGATACACAAGAAAATAATAGATGAACGCAATATTAGCATCAAGCTAGTGACATACGTTGAACGTCACCACCAGCGGAGGATGAATTTGAACCCAGGCTATCAGGAAGTCCCATTTTCTCAACAAGAACCTGAAACGCAGAGCAGCATAAGAAAGAATATATCCCTTGTAGTTGACGAGCTTGATGAATGCCTTCACGCGAGACTTCTTGGCAGTCTTATTGGCCGAGTCCTTTCGAATCACCTTCTTTGGGTATTTGGAGATGCCGGCGACGAGGCAGTGGCCGTACGGCCGGTCACGGGTTCAGTCATCGAACGACTTGATGATAACGCCTTTACGACCAGCGAATCGGCTGTTGAGCATGACGACATCCTTGTTTGGTTTCAAGGATTTCAGCATTTTCTCTCTTTGGCCGCTCTGTATCTCAGTTCACCGAAAACCCTAGAGTTTCTGAAAACATATGTGATTTATAAGGTGGGGTAAGTTGTCAAATGGTCCCTATTTGTGTCCATAATTATGTAAACACCATTTTCTTTTTTCTTTGTTGAATTTCGAAATTCCTATTTTAGAAAAATATGAGTAAAGATAAATTTCATAATCAACATCAACAATCTCTTAATTATAATATAAACAACTTTGTCACTCGTTCCTTTGCCTAAATTATACTCAATTATATTCATTTTGTTCAATTTTTTTTGGAATAAGCTTTTCTCTTAACTAAATTAATTAATTTAAGAACAATTTTTATAAATAAAAAAACTTTTAAAAAAAAAGCTTTAATTTTTTTTAAAATTTTTTTATTTTTAAACAAATATTTTTTAAAAAATAAAAACTTCAACGACTGTCGTTGGGAGTAAAGGCTCTCACAATCTAATTTGGGAAAAACTACTGAACGCAACCAATGCCACTTTAAAAAATATTTTTTTAAAAAATGAATTCAAAAAAATTTATATTTTATTTTAAAAAAAAATTAAAATGTGATCCAATATCAAACTAACCAGCATTGTAACTTTTTAAAAAAAAATTTATAAAGCAAATTTGTAAACAAAAAGAGTAAGATGTAACATCACTTTAACTGACGTTGAAATCTTTTCTTCTTTTTTTTTTAATTTTTTTGATCTCTTGTACTTGTTTACAAACATCAATATTTTTTTATGTTTATTCTCTGTCATCGGCGTTAGAAATGAAGGAGTATATAAGACTTCAACTATAAAAAAATAAAAAAATAAAATTCTAACGCCAATTAAAGTGATATTTCATCTTACTCTTCTTTTTTACAAATTCATTTTTTTAAAAAAAATTAAATAAAATAGGGATAAAATTGATATTACATTAATATGTGTCAAACTAACTTATTAGGAATGACTTATAAGTCATTTTTAAATAACTTTATTCTGTTTTAGTTCATAAAACATAATAATTTTTTCTTTCATTTTTTATGTTTTCTCTTAGAACTGATAGTATTATAATTTAATTTTATAATATATTTAGAAAAAAGGTAAAAAGAGAACTAGGAATAGCTAGGGTATATCATTACTATTCTTCTTTTTATGTTTTATTTTAGACTTAAAAATATGTTCATGATTTAAATTTACTCCTCCAATAAGAATAAAAATTCTTATTATTTTATGTAATCTTAAGTTAACTACTTACTTATATTAAATAATCTATTTTTTATAATAATGACAATATTTATAATAGTAATTTGATTAATTTTAAGTGATATCATTATAATATATCACTTTAATTAGAATAAGAATATGAAAAAGGACACCATATATGCATTTGGTTTGAGAATTTGAGAAGTTATTGTAAGTTTATGAATTTGATAAGCTATTACAAATGAATATATGATGCACAAACAAAAATACCAACGAAAATGAAAAACTTTAAATATATTTGAATATTTGAAATTTGTATCCGAATAACTTTATATATATATATATATATAAAAAAACCTTATTAACTATATATAATTTAGTTTTAATCTAATGTAACATTTCATTTGTTCATGTTTAAAATATCGTTAAATTAATTAAAAATTTTACTCCATAGACTTTTTGAAGAGTTACACAATATATTATAAGGATAAAATGTAAAGTTGACCATTGAACTTTAGGAGTTTTTGGGTATTGAGACCTTTTCTTTTGGTCAACGCAAATTGAGCCCCTTTCTATTAAAAAATTTGGACTTCGATACACGTGGGGATTTTTTATTTTATTTTACACGTGGATTTTTTATTTTATTTTACACGTGGATGGGCTGATGTGGCGAATATTCAACTTCATCCCAAAAAATATGTTAATGCACAGATTCGAACCGAAGACCTCCAGTTTGGAATATTAATCCAATGACCACCCAAGAACATATGCCTAGTTGCTATTATTTTGCAAGGATTAGTATTTATAACTGAACAAATCATTTCCCTTTCCGTAGATCTGTTAGTATCTATTATTATTATTATTATTATTATTATTATTATTATTATTATTATTATTATTATTATTATTAGTACTATTATTATTATTATTATTATTATTACTATTATTATTATTAGTAGTACTACTACTACTACTACTATTATTATTATTATTATTATTATTATTATTATTATTATTGTTATTATTATTATTATTATTATTTGTTAGTGTTATTATTATTATTATTATTATTATTATTATTATTATTATTATTATTACTACTACTCATTATTATTATTATTATTATTATTATTATTATCTTAATTTAAGGCAACATGTTAATAGTCGTTGCAAAAAATTGTATAAAATATGCAACGAAAATAAAAAAATTATTTGATGAATATGGTCCATATTAGGCATCGAAATATAGCAACAAAAAATTTTTGTTGCCCATGATGAAGAGAAATCAAGTGGTTAGAAATTTTGTAGCAATTTCTAACGAATTTTTTTTCAAATTTTGTAACTACTTATGAATTTAGATTCTAAAAAGTGAAAGCTTGACCTGATGCAAAGCGAAGGACAAGTTTAGTTGTTAAGCGTACACTTTTAGCAACGACTTATAAAGTCGTTGTCCTAAAAAATCGTTGTTAAAGCCTATTTTAGCAAGCAAAAAAAACTTTTCGTTACTTGGATGACGGAAATCAAGTGGCCAAAAATTTTGCAGCAATTTCTAACGAAATTTTTTCTCTTTGATGAATTAGTTAACGGAATTTTGCAACGACTTATGAATTTCGTTGCAAAAGTGAAAGCTTGACGACACAATCTGAACGAAGGACAAATTTAGTTGCTAAACATATACTTTTAGCAACGACTTATAAAGTCATTACCCGAAAATCGTTGCTGAAGGCCCATTTTTTTGTAGTGTAAGTAGTAGACTAATTTTTCTGAAAAATCTCCATATTTTGTTCTTCTTTTGATTTTTAGATTTCTCTCATTTGATTCATGCATCGTGAATTTAGTGTAAAAATATCACCATTATTGTAAGACCCCAAATTATTAATAAATGAAATTTATTTTTCTCTATTTATTATTTTGAAATAGTAAGGGTTAATTTGATTAATGTGGTTAGTTATGGGTAAAATCATAAATATTTCAAAATAAGCAAGTGGTTATAAAATATTCATTATTATTAGGGGAATATTCGTTTGGTCGTGGAATATTAAATCTTTGTTGGGAATATTAAATGCGACAGTAGCAGATCTTTTGTGGGCCCCATGTGAAAAGCGATTGGATGAAGAAAGCGACAAATATAAGTTGTTTAAAAAAAAACAGGCGTAGTTATTACTGAATTTACTGTATTTGTTGGAATACCTAATTGGTTAAAAAACACAATAATGGCGTTGTTGCGTAGTAGTAGCATACGGTATTGCACCAATTATTGACTCTTTACGTGAAGAAAGGCACTACTCGATAATTATTACGATAATTCTTTATTCGATATTTTATTTTATTGATTCAATAATTCTTTGCATTGATATTTTATATTCTTTGTTGTTTCAATAATTGTCATTACACGATATTTTCCATTATCGAGTAATAATTCATATTATCCGAATAATATTATTAGATAACATTATTGGCAATGTCTAGAAAGTTACATCAGAAGAGGTTTGGTCACCTAATTGCGGCGCGATAAGGAGAAATTCTTATTGGAAAGCCCCTCTTTCCTGAGGCTATGCGGTTGTCGATATTGTGATTCTGTAATATTATTTGTGAATAATTAATTATTGATTCATATGATGAGGAAAATATTGATTTTATGTGGATATAGATGGAGAAAATTTTTAATGTGACAATTGTTGAAAATTGAAATTTTATCTTTTTTCGATAAAATAATTCATTTAAATATATATATTATTATATTTTAATAATATAATAATGGTGATATTTTACAACGAATGTGGGATATATGAGTATCTGAGGAGGAAGAGTATTTTTGTTGCAATAAATGTTTAAAACATGTTAAACATGTAAATTGGACCCCATTTCTTGGTTGAAATTTGATTATAGCTTTTGTAAAATTACCCGTTTGTGGATTTCGGCCAATTTCATTTGGAATTTGAAAAAACTTTCTTACGCAAAGTTGTAGAGAATTGAATTTCCTATAAAACTGCAAGATTCAATTTTACGGAAAAAGGGCTATTTATTATGAATTATTGAAGTTCAAACTCAAAATAATTGATTTTGGAAGTTTAAAATATTTTAATTACAAAAACATTTTTTTCATTTTTGAAAGTCATTTAACATGTGTGGCTGAAGTTTGGACCAGATTTGTGTGCGTAGAGAGAATTTTGATTATATATATTATTATTATATTAAATTTTCTACTTTGGTGTTCTAGCAATTTCTATAAATAGGGTCTTGGGTTAGAATTGAAAATCACGAGAAATTGAAGTTTTTCTCTCTATATTATTGAGCGTATTCTTGTGAGTATTTTGAGTATACTTTGAGTAGTATTGCTATACGGTGCAAGTTCAAGTTATAACTTTATATCCGATTATTTCGGTTAAAGATGTCTTTTTCCGAGGTAAGGATGTTATTTTATTCAAAAATGATATTATTTCTTTAATATCATTATATTTGAAATATTGGTTGGAAATTTTTATCAAATTTGAAACTTTTTTTCATATCGGGAATTCTTATTCATGAGTTCTTATTCACGAGTTCTTATTCATGAGTTCTTATTCATGAGATTCTTATTCACGAGTCTTATTCACTAAGCGTGAAGATATTTTTTGTGAAATTTCTATCTTTTGGTGTCGGATTTACTTATTCACGTATCGGCACTATTCATTCACGAATCTGACTTTATTCACCAAAAAATAAATTTCTTCTTTTTGTCCAAAATATCTATTATAGATACTAGCTTTGATTGTATCTATGTTTTGATCATTCTTGAATTTTACTCCACTCTGATTACTTATGAAGTATTTTTGAACTTGGATTGTTTAAAATACGAATCCTTAATATTTGTTCTTTTGTTTCACTGGATTCATTTTCTTTGTAATATTTTTCATCACCCTCAGTCCTAAATGATGATATTACTGAATATCTTTGGCCTGTAGTGCAAAGATGAATGATTTCTTTGGCCCGTAGTGCAAAGATGAACAGGTGTTGAGATGAACATGACCTACTGATTAATATCTTTGGCCCGTAGTGTAAAAAGATGAGCAGTGTTTAGATGAACATGACTTGGTGATGAATATCTTTGGCCTGTAGTGCAAAGATGAATATTTGATTCCAGATATATATTGATTGATGTTACAGGGATAAAATAACGATAATGAACTTTTAAATTCATATATAGAAGATAGTAGTTTGCATTCTCTACTTAACTCTTCTAATGAATTATTATTTCCGCTGCGAAGATTGATTTAAAACTGGTTGTCTATTGTATTCTATTAGATTTTTTTCCATGTTGAAGACTAACGATAATTTTTTTGTATATTATCTTAGTCATAATGTTCTTTCTTTGGGCTAGTTGAGCTCACCCTTTTCCTTGTTGTTCCATTTTCTTCTCGGGAGGCGAGAATGTGGCGAAGTCTTAGTGGGGGTATGGAATGAAGGTTCTAGAGAGAGTTGTTTAGTAGTCCTCACCATTTTTGTAAAATAATGTATCAATAATTATGATGGGGATTTATTTGCGTGTGGATATTATGCAGATGGCAATATCGTATTTAAACTCACAATATATATATGTTGTCGTATTTTGCGACGACAAATGTATTAATAAAATTGTAGTTATTTCTGTACCATGTATTTGGCGACTCAGAATGGGTTGGATGGAATGAACCTATTTTGGGGGTGTCACAATTATTATATTATTATATAACCACATTATACATTTATAATGTAATATAATAATATATTTGAATAAATTATTTTATCAAAAAAGATAAAATATCAATTTTCAACAATACTTCTAAAAATTCCTCCATTTATATTCCCATTAAAATAAATATTTCCTTATCATATAAATCAATAATTAATTATTCACACATAATATTACAGAATTTCAATTATAACAACCATGTCGTTTCTAGGAAAGAAGGGAACTTTTCGATAAGGATTTTTCCTTACTAGCGCGTAATTAGATGACCAACCCCCTTTCCTAGACAGAACTTCCTTAGACATTATCAACAATGATATCTAATAATATTATTCAATTAATATGAATTATTGATCCGATAATGGAAATCTTTATGCGTTGATAATTATTAAAATAACAATAATATAAAATATCAATGTAGCAATTATTGACTCGATAAAATAAAATATTGAGCGGTAATTCATTGTAACAATTATTGAGTAGTGCCTTTACGTAAGAATCGATAATCCAAAAATCTTGCAATCTGGTAATCTTACGTGCAACAACGCGTATTACTTTACTTTACCTACCGGGTATTTTAACAGTTTTAACTGTAACAACTACGTCGTTATTTATAAAAAAAACTCATACTTGTCGTTTTCTTCATTCGACAGTTATTCTGTTATAGGGCCCACAAATAGCTGCGATGTGAGACCCCAAATTTTATGAATAAAGATTTAAATTTTCTCAAAATATTTTTTTTGAATATTATGGTGTGGATTTGATATAATGTTATAGTTGTGGGTAATATTTATAAATTTTGCAAAGTATGCAAGTTGTTATATAATATTAGATTAGTTAAGAATATTCTTTTTTGTCGGAAAATATAAATCTGACGGCTACCAATCATTGGTGGATCCCCACGGAAGTATTGTCGTAGTTGAACGGCGACAAAATTATCTTTTATAAAAATAACTAATGAAAGTGTTACTGGTTAAAAGCTGTTGAACTACCCGATAGTAAAAAATACGAATATATGCGTGGTTGCATAATAGCACTGCGGTATTAATTATTGATGCTTACGTGAGAATTCACTCGAGTTATACTCAATTATTGCTACGATGATTTAACGTGCATCATATCTCTCGTATTATTGATTCAATTATTGTCACGATTATCATCCGAATAATATGTTATATTATTAAATCAATAATTGAGATGACAAAGTTATTCATATTATTATTTTGCAATATTGACAATGTCTAGAAGTTACATCGATGAGAGGTTTGACACCTAATCGCACGCCAATAAGGAGAAATCCTTATCGAAAAGCCCTCTTTCACAGGGAGCGACACGATTGTTAAATATTGTGAATTATAATATTATTGATGAATAAGTTCGTGTTGATTAAAGATAAAATTGATAGTTCCATTGTGTTGGAATATTAGTGTTAGTGAAAATCGACATTTATTTCGATAATAATTGATGTTTGGAGGTTATATTGACCAATCGGGTAATTAACCGGATAAATGAGCAATTAATTGCTATTGATTCACATGATTATAATTATTTGTTCACATGTGTGTACTATTGATTCACATTCATTTACTATTAGGGGAGTTGGTGCAAGATTGATAATACTTGCATGACTAAGTTAAAAATAGAGGTATAGATGGAGGTACTATACTGTAATTCGTATTTTCACATGTCTAGAATTATTGATTCACATGATTTACTATTGATTCACATGATTTACTATTAGGGGAGGTGGTGCAAGTTTGATAATACTTGCAGGACTAAATTAAAAATGAAGGAAAAGAGGAAGGTATTATACTATAATATTTCGAGCTCCAAAACGTGCAATTATCAAAATTATATTTTCCTATAAATAGAAGCTCATTCTTCCTTCATTTCTCACCAATTCACTAAAGTTATAGAGCAATTATTATAGAGAGAAATTATAGAGAGAAGGGAGAAGAGAAGTCTGCTACCTCACTATTCCAGTTTTCTTCTAAGGTAAGGGGTATTATTTCTTTCGTATTCATGAATAGAGCTATTGTTATTCCATTCCTTATTATTATGTTGGAATAACCTATTTATCTGCAATCGCATACATGGTGAAATTCTTCTGTTATTCCATTCTTTATTATTATGTTGGAATAACTGCCTATGCCAATCACCGCATACATGGTGAAATTCTTCTGTTATTCCATTCTTTATTATTCTATTGGAATAACCTGTCTGTGATATCTATCGCATGCCTGGTGAATTCTGTTGTTATTCCATTCTTTATTATTTTGTTGGAATATCACATGCATGCGGATTACGCGTGACTGGTTCCATTCTTTATTATTTTGTTGGAATATCACATGCATGCGGATTATTTATGACCGTTCCGATTCTTTATTATTCTATTGGAATATCACATGCATGCGGATTACGCACGACACGGTTCCATTCTTTATTATTATTCGTTGGAATAAACAGTATGTCTTTGTCTATTGCATGCGCGGTGAATTCTTTTGTTATTCCATTCTTTATTATTACTCGTTGAAATAACTTTTGTACATGTGGATTCTCGCATGCATGGTGAATGATTCTTCGTATTCATTCCTTATTAAATTGTGGAAATGATCCATCTACGTGGATTACCGCATGGCGGGTGAAAATCCATTTCATAGATTTCATATATTCTATTATACTCGTATGAGATATCATTTCTTTGTACTCAAATCATGGAATATCATTTTCTTTGGTATTTTTCTTTTATGAGTTACTATTCATGAGTTAATATTCACCGAATTTATTATTCACTCTAGTATTATTCACTCGAGTATTCGGGGCACTTTTTCGTCTTAGGAGTCTTATTCACGAGTTCTTATTCATGGGTTCTTATTCACGATTACTTTTCACTCTAGTATCATTCACTCCGGGTATTCGAGAATACTTTTAGGTGTCGGGATCTTTATTCACGGGATACTATTCCAGAAGTCTTATTCACGAGGTCTTATTTAAAAAAATATTTTTTTTTCTCATTCAAATTATTTTTGGTACATGAATATTATTCTTGAATTTTACTCTACAAAGCGTATCATGTTGACAATTTGGATATTTTTAAACTCTGGATAAATTTAAAGTCTTTAATATTTATCCTTGATTTCGTTTAATTTGATTTCGGTTGATTATTGCTTATATCATTGTCATCATCCTCATATTTATATTGTGATGAAAGTCATTTTTGGCTTACGTGCATAGATGGACTTGATATGATTATGACCAGGGATTATTCGGTATAATCATGACCGTAATGTGACGAATAATGTGGTAAAAGTTTCTCATTGGCACATGTAGTTCATTGATGGACGATTGTTGGTATGATTATGATTTAGGGATTATTCTAAGTATAATCATGACCATTGATGATTACATGAATATCCTTGGTAGTAGTGCGGGGATGATTCGATTTTATTTTTAAATTTGAATCTCAGCGATAAAGTTGATGAAAAACTTTTAAATAATAGAAGATAGTATATTTTATGCTTCTACTTGACTCTTCTAATGGATTGCTTATTCCATTTGCGATTGTTGATCTAAAACTTGTTGTCTATTGTATTTATAAGTTGTTATCTTTGTTGAAGGCTAAGGATAATTTATTTCATTTTATCTTAGTCATAATATTTTTTTCTTGGGCTAGTTGAACTCATCCTTTCTTTCATTGTTCTCTTCTCGTGAAATGAGAAATATATTTGGGACGAGTCGGGGAATGGAGTGATGGTCCGGGATAAATGGCTTTAGTATTCCTCACTATTCTACCGGAATAATGTGATAATAATTGTAATGAGGACACCATTGAGTCTCAAGTTATTGTCTAGATGACAATATTTCTTGTTTAAACTCTCGATTATGTTTTGTCGATTTTACGGCAGTTGTATAATTAAGTTGTATTTGAATTTATGTATCATGTATGTCTGGCGACTCAAGATGGGTGATGTATACACTATTTTTGGGGGTGTCACATACTGTGTCGTCGTCTGAATATTTTAAACAACAAGAATATTCCACGACCAAATAAATATTCCCCGACAACAATGAATATTTTATAACCACTTACTTATTTTGAAAAATTTATATATATAACCTTAACTTTAAAATTTTATCAATTTAACTATTTATTAAATAGAAAAATTGAATACTTTTATTTCATAAAATTTGGGGTCTTAACTGATTTTCTTCACCTTAGCAGATGCCAATACGTCTCCTAATTTCAGTGTCGTTGGTGTTGTGATGGTATTGGGTGCTCTAGTCATGGATGCGTTTCTGGATAATCTGTAAGAATCAATCTTTACCATGAATCCTGAAACCACGCAGGTATCTTTGTTAATTCTCTGGTAGTTCTTAGTCTAGGCTTAATGCATTTTGAAGAGTCATAACAAATATATTTGGTGTCATTTAACTTTTGTGCTCTTAAATCTCATAAATGGAGATGTTATTCTGCTCAACAGTAGTTGGGTTGCCATCCTAATTCCACCCATGATTCTAACTGGAAAATTGTTCACGGCATGGAATTCCTGTTCTCAGGTGTAGAAATTATACATCACCCTCCCCCCTTCTTTCCCCCTTGTATGCTTTTCTCTTTGAAAAGAGGTTATAGAAAAGAAACATGTATGGTATTTTAGATAAGAGTTGCATTCGCGATAGTCATGTGTAACGTATCCAATACGTTCACCAACCTCTTAAGAACTTCCTAGGAGAAATTAATGATTTGAGATTTGAACTTCTACTTTAGTAGTTTATTCCATAGTCGGTTGAACAGAGAAGTAGAACAAGGATTTGAGAAGAATTAAGTAAAAAATTTTGGAGAAGAAGGAGACGGGAGAAAACAAGAGGTAGAACCGTAGAGAGAAAGGAATCTTCACATTATCATTCACACCTCTCAAAATAGAATTACAACTCCCCATCTACCTTAGAATACAATTATTACAACTATGTCCCTACTAATCCTATATTTATTCCTACCTAATCCTTGCATCGGTTTACCGGAACCTGCCGGTCAGAATTCCAAAACCCATAGTCCATTTTTACCTGTCGGTCAGATTTACCGAGCTACTATTGCTTCTCTTCATCTATTCTTATCCCCTGAATTTGGACTTCTTTTCGAATTCGCAAAAGCTTTCAGTGAAAGAACGAGCACAAGGACTAATTTTAAAATTGGTGTGGTAAGTTTTGAGCCATTAAATTTAAATTAGTAAAAACATGTAAGCCAATAACTTTTCTATCTTTATATAAATCTGCTTATATAAATATGTTTCGACTTATATTTTATTCCGCTTACAAGGTATTTTTCTTCTTGCAGCTAATATTGCAGTTGTGGATCCAGTGATGGTGTTTGGATTCCGAAGATTAGGCAATGCCGCCTGGAAAGAGGAAGTTGATGGCTGGAAGATGAAGAAGGAAAGGAATATTGCTTCAGATAGAGATGATGGCTGGAAGATGAAGCAGGGGAGGAATATTGCTTATGTGACTACAAGCCAAATGGCGTCCGAAAGAGGCTGTGATATGGATGCCAACACAGACGTGTTGATTGACGACTCTTTACTGTGAGTTCCGAGTGAAATCATGACTTGTTCTGCTTCCACTGTCGGATAAGATTGATGTCTCTTTTTGGTGTTTTGATTAGCTATAAGTGTAATAGTTCACTTCTCAAGAATATCTTGGCTCATGGTCATAATAACTTTATTGATTTATACAACCACAATAGAGTTCTTGGTAATTTGTGGTTTCACATTTCGTTGTTAATTAACCAAAGAAAATAGCTTAAGTTGTACGCCATATAAGCGCACCTACTTGATTCTTGTTAGATAAGTGTTTTTGGTCGATAGTATTTGAGTTCTCATGAGTTATGTTTCCAATCTCAGTTCCCTTGTAAGTTAGTTGTTGTGTTTATTTTCTTTTGTGGTGCAGGAATGATGAAGCTTGGCAACCTCTTTCAAGAAAAGTTTCCATACCATCTTCCAGGATAAATCCTTACAGGATGGTTATTGTCCTCAGGCTCCTTATTATATGTATATTCATGCACTACCGGATACCAAATCCTGTGAAAAATGCCTATCCATTGTGGTTGTTATCTGTCATATGTGAGATCTGGTTTGCACTATCCTGGATATTGGATCAGTTCCCTAATTGGCTCCCAGTAAGCCGTGAAACGTATCTTGACAGGCTTGCATTGAGGTCTGGATCTTATGTTATCAACCTATATCTAGGTCACATGAGCTGTGATTATACTAGTTTTAGAGTCTTACACAATATCATATTATAGATACGACCGAGAAGGAGAGCCATCTCAGCTAGCTGCTGTTGACGTTTTTGTTAGTACTGTTGACCCTTTAAAGGAGCCTCCTCTTGTTACAGTAAATACAGTCCTATCCATTCTTGCAGTTGATTACCCAATCAACAAGGTATCATGCTACGTCTCTGATGATGGAGCTGCCATGTTGACATTTGAAGCTCTGTCTGAAACATCAGAATTTGCTAGGACGTGGGTACCTTTCTGCAAGAAGTATAACATTGAGCCAAGGGCTCCAGAATGGTATTTCGCTTAGAAAATTGACTACTTAAAAGACAAAGTTCATCCATCATTTGTTAAAGACCGCAGGGCGATGAAGGTAGGGAGTTGGCTTTGGCAATCAATTTTTTAGCTCTTTAGGCTTCCATCTTATCTGTTTTGGCATTTACTTGTATATCAGAGAGAATATGAAGATTTTAAAGTTCGTGTGAATGGACTTGCTGCCAAGGTCCAGAAAGTTCCTGACCAAGGATGGACAATGCAAGATGGTACACCCTGGCCTGGAAACAATACTATGGATCATCCGGGAATGATCCAGGTAACTTCAGTCTGTCATTTGCTTATTAGATTACATGGAGCATGAAAGTCTAGATGAATACGTCTTATTTGCAATGTTTTATGAAACCGTGCATCTTAAATACTCCTAAATCTTGTTTTAGTCCCACAACTCTGAATGATTTATTTTTTCTTTTCTTCTGATTAGCGGGCATACCTGGCTAACTGCCCATGATAATTTAGCCCACACCATTAGACATCAAAAAGTCATAAAACTATTGTGTTTCTGCTACACTACAAGAAATCACACATTTTTTGACGAATTTTTTGCCACGCACAAAATTTTGTCACAATTTATTAATTTCATAACATTTCTTTCTTTAAATACATTTTGTTTTGGAAAATTCACAATTTATTATTTAAACATTTCTTTCTTTATATACATTTATTTTTTAATTTCATAACTATTTGACTGATTTATGTCTATATATTTTTTTGATTTTCAGATAGAGTTTTTTCTGGAAGTCAATAACCACAAGGTTGAAGGTTTTAATTAAGCATTTTCTTAGGATATGGATTTTACAATTTCAGCTTTTTGGATTATATAATTTAGTTTTGTGGTACTTAGATTATTTAAGTAACTATTTATTTCCTAGCTAGTTGGGTATTTTGTTGAATCAGTGAATCTATTATTTTTTTTATAAGATAATTGCTTTTTATTTTAAATGTTTATTGCCTTTTGTCTCTTATATTATATACATGTGTAAAGTTGATTTAAAAAGCTCACTAAATGTACTATTTTTTTTTTTAGTGATTACCTTTAATTTTGTAACTATTAATAGCTCTTTTGTTGTGCGAGTTCTATAAATCACCATAAGTATTCAATTAGTGATGAGAAAAATGTGTCATAGAAAGTAACTCTTTGGTGACAAACTATATAAATCACTATTATATATTCATTTAGTCATAACAACTATTTTGTCACTATTAATAACTCTTTCTGTGACGAGATGTATCGTCACCATAAGTATTCAATTAGTGACATTGAAAAATGTGTCCCAAAAAGTAATTCTTTGGTGACAAATTATTTTGTAATATTATTTAAAATATGAAATGGCAACGACATAATTGTCATGTTAAATATATTATTAGGTGACGAATTGTTCTGTTGTCATTTATGTTGTGACGCCCCCAAAATAGGTCCACACAACCCATTCTGAGTCGCCAAATACATGATACATAAAACAACTACAACTTTATTTTTACGATTGTCGTGCAAAATACGGCGACACATATATTGTGAGTTTCAATACAAGTATTGCAATGTATATAATACGACAATATTCATACTCAAATTATTACAATGCCATCTAAAGTACAGCAGCAAATATTTCAAGTCCCCAAAGGATTATGAGAAGATTTATGTCCTCCTCATTCTAATGGAGTGCATTTTTGACGCTTTCAAATTCGAGTTCGCATCCCCCTATTTGATTCACCAAATATAACTATTAAATGATGTATAAAATATGTCACACACATTTTAAATTCTCAGTACAATTATTATGCCACACCGTTTCATAATTTGATTAGGCTTGTGACTAATTCGTATCACCACTTTATACCCATATTCTCTCTGTTAGTCCCAGCTACACTTTTATTACATGAAAGGGGTGGTGAAGTAAAAGGGTGAGCACAAATAGTCCAATAAAGAATATCATGACTTAAAATAATTAAATTATCTAAATAATTCAGATATTTAGAACATATGGTAGAAGATAAAAGTTTTCAACCATAATAGCAGCGAAATCAACAATCCATTAGAAGAGTCAAGTAAAATATAATGTCTACTATCTCCTCTAGATTAAAAGTTCATCGTTAATATTTCATTCATATAATACTCATCAACAGTTCTTTGTTATACCCAAGACAAAGAGAACTCTCATTACCTTACTTCACACGAACCACCCACAGTTATAATTAAATCATAATTCATATTTATAATCGGGTAAATCAACGATCCATCTTTGCAATACAAGCCTAAGACATACTGTTGTAAAATCAATACTTGGCGAGACTCATTTCGATAGTATCACGACCACGAATTATCCATTACCTGCTACAGGCGATGATATTTCGTGTTTTCACCAATGATCATGATTATACCAAATAATCCTTGGTCATAATCATGCCAATCAACAGATCCATCTATGCCTGTTGGCCAAAGATGACTTTTATCACATCATTTGTAACATTACGGTCGTGATTATCTAGAATAATCCCTTGTCGTAATCATACCAAGTCCATCTACATATACTACTGAGCCAAAATGACTTTTACCACATCATTTGTAACATTACGGTCATGATTATCTTAGAATAATCCACTCGGTCATAATCATACTAAGTCCATCTATACTACTTCTGACCAAAGATGATTTTCATCACAATATAAACATGACAATGATGACAATGATATATATAATGAATGAACATAAATAATCAAAACAATAAGATAAAATAGATCTTAGTGATTTTTAACTTAATTATCCAGAGTCCAAATTGCTAACATAATAATAGATGAAGCACAAACTATTAAGGATATTCTAATCCTTTCAGAACTTTTCACCATTTAATGATAAACTGAATAAATGAATAATAATATCTTACCATAATATGGAGTATGAAAGAAAATGATATCCTTTTTACCATAAAAATGATACCCATTGTAGATGTGATCATCGACGAAACTACATTTAAGGTTGTGGGGTCAATTAACCCCACTGAAAAAAATAATTACTAGTATATACTTTATAATGTAAGGTAAATTTTAAAAATTTAAGTATTATATATAAATTGACCCCACTAAAATTTTATAAATTTTCTATAATACGGGGTCAAATTAAAAATTTATAATTTTGTAAATCAAATTTTAACCACATATGACCCATATCCTCTCAATATATATATATATATATATATGTGTGTGTGTGTGTGTGTGTGTGTGTGTGTGTGTGTGTGTGTGTGTGACATTAAAAAAAATGGCTCGGGAACACTGCCCCGAACCCCCGCCAAATTACTTATAGCTTAGTAATAATTTTGATCCCATTGAAAAATATTTTTGGCTTTTCTACCAGATGTGATTATGCTTAATTAGGGCTCTGTATATGATTCCTAATTAGTTAATTTATGTCAATCTCATCAGTTGATAGTTCACATCCCACTGTAGATGTGATTGATCATATGTATCTAGCAAATTTTCTTTGGTGAATTAGGCTTACATAAATAGTTCGTATTTGTACTTTTCAACCTTTTTCTTCTTTCCAAATCCATCAATATCAACATTTCATCACATCCTATTGATTTGTACATGTAACTGTCGTGTTTTCGTTGTGAATTAGGGCTTTGTTTATGATTCATACGGTGTTCTATCGATTCATAGATCCGTACTGACGTCAAGTCCGATCCATTGAACTTGAGGCTTGATTAAATCCGAAAGCAAGCCAATGATCACAGATCTCTTCCAAACCTGCTTACCGAGCACTATTCCAATCTTCCTATAATGTCAATTCAATCGATGAATCAATGCTCTGACAGTTTGAAAAGGAGGATGAATAATGAATTAATTAAAGTCGCAAGAATACGGTTTAACTTGGGGTTCGGTCAAAGATGAAAAGGAGATGGAAAGGAATAATGGAATAATGAAAGAAAAACAATAATTTATATTGTATTTGTACTCTATACGATATTAGTTAGTTTTTATTTTTAAAATTAAGTCATATCTGTATATTTATATGGTCAAATGGTATAAAACAATGAAACATGGTCAAATTCATGGACGGATCAGGTATTCCGTCCAATTTTGATCGGAATTTGAATTTGGGAGTTACATTGTATGAAATTAGATAATTTATGTAATAAATTGTAAGCCTAAATATTTTGGGAGCCAAATTATGAATTTGATGGTACTTGATGTAATAGAAGTGTAATTAGTCTTTAATAAAACGACGTAGCTTTTTATAAATTTAAAATTATAATTTTTTTTAAAAAAAAAAAACTCAAAAATAGAGAACTTAAACTCTAAGGGTAAAATTAGGTCATTTTGTTAAATAGTCTTAGTCAAGTTTGACTAAGACATTGTCTTAAATAATATTTTTTCATATACAACGTACTATCTAGATGGTGCTGCTACATAAAATACTCTAATCTACTTCATGTGATAATTATTTAAAAAAAAAGAAGAATAAGATATTAGATCACAATCATAAAATACTCCAATCTACTCCCAATAATTCATGATACATCCATATCTATTTATCTTTATGCCCATCACACTATAAAAAGCGGATCCGATTAGCATGACGTTATTTTTTTAGTAAGTTAGTCAATTGGTCAATAGAATATTGTACATATATAACTTCGCCTGCGTGTCAGTATTTTATTGGTCAATTGACCAACTTACCCCAAAATAAACTTCATACTAACCACTTCCATAAAAAGCAAACTTCATTAATCGAGGGTATTCACACACACAAATGGGACAAAAATTGAATAAAAATTTCTTTCTTTCATCCCTATATTTTTCTCCATCTCTCACAAATTTTCACTCAGTTTTTTTTACTGCCCTTTAAATTTGTTCACATTTTTTTAAGTCTTATTTCTCCAATATATTTTTAGTCGTTCTCTTAAAGGTTATTGAAAAATTAATTTTTAATCACACATATTGTGTGGGAACCAGTATCACTCTCAATAATTCATAATACATCCATATATCCATTATTCTAATTATTTATCTTTGCCTTATTAAACAAATATAGTTGTGATTAAAAATAATTAATGAATTAATTACTTATCATGAACAGTTGTGATTAAAAAAGTCTATTATGAGTCAATATATTGTGTATATATACCATATATTATTACTTATTATATTGTCATTGTAAATATATATATATATATATATATATATATATATATATATATGTGTGTGTGTGTGTGTGTGTGTGTGTGTGTGTGTGTGTGACGAAAGTACTAAAAGTATTAAAAAAAATTGGTTCGAGAGCACAACCCAAATATTTTGGGAGCTAAATTATTAATTTGATGGTACTTGATGTAATAAAATGTAATTGGCCTTTAATAAAATAGCGTAGTTTTGTATAAAATTTAAAATTATAATTTTTTAAAAAACCTCAAAATAGAAAACTTAAACTCTAGGGTAAAATTACGTTATTTTGTTAAATAGTCTTAGTTAAATATAACTAAGACGTTGTCTTAAATAATATTTTTTCATATACAACCATGTTGATGATGTTACTAAATATAAAATACTCTAATCTACTTCATGTGATAATTATTTAAAAAAAGAAGAAGAATAAGATATTAGATCACAATCATAAAATACTCTAATTTACTCCCAATAATTCATGATACATCCATATATCCATTATCCTAATAATCTTTGTCTTATTAAAGAAATATGTTGGTACCCCAGACCATCCATATTTTCACATATGGTGAGCAAGTCATGATCATTTGGAGCCATCAAATATATAGGGTCGTTGTACTATATATATTGTCAAAAACGTACGAAAACTTGATGGCAACTAATGACTGGCACATCCATATCTATTTATCTTTATGCCTATCACACTATTAAAAGCAAACTTCATTAATCGAGGTATTCACACACCCACAAATGGGACAAAAATTGATTAAAAATTCCTTGCTTTCATCCCTATATTTTCTCCATCTCTCACAAATTTTCACTCAGTTTTTTTTACTGCACTTTAAATTTGTTCCCACATTTTTTAAGTCTTATTTCTCCAATATATTTTTACTCATTCTCATAAAGGTTATTGAAAAAATTAATTTTAATCACACACATATTGCGTGGGAACCAGTATCACTCCCAGTAATTCATAATACATCCATATATCCATTATTCTAATTATTTATCTTTGCCTTATTAAACAAATATGAAGGTACCCCAGACCATCCATATTTTCTCAAATGGTGAGCAAGTCATGATCGGCTTCATAATTCTACGACACTAAAGCTTTAGTGCCATCAAATCAATAGGGTCGCTGTATTGTATTGTCAAAAACGTACTAAAACTTTAATTATGGCCACTAATGTCTGACACTTCCATGTCTATAATCTTTTATCTCTATGCCTATCACACTATAAAAGCAACCATGCTCTTTTAAGTACGTGCATACATCTAGAATCTTTTATCACTATCAACTCAAGAAACATTCAGAAAAATAACAATCAGATGGAACTGATGAATGATGATGGTGATCATCATCGAGCTAGCGAGCTACTTAAA
The DNA here is from genome assembly GCA_020205605.1 of Panax ginseng. Lineage (NCBI taxonomy): Eukaryota > Viridiplantae > Streptophyta > Magnoliopsida > Apiales > Araliaceae > Panax > Panax ginseng. Next base: position 108,009,663 of record CM035144.1, on the reverse strand, counting down.
GCTCAAGCTCACATATGGAATCACATGTTCAACTTCATAAACTCTATGTCACTCAATTGCGCCATTCAACTAGAAATACCGGATGTCATCCACAACCACGGCGGACCAATGACGCTATCGGAGTTAGTGGAGGCCCTGCCGATCAACAAGGCGAAAGCGCCGTGTATCTACAGCCTCATGCGCATCCTAGTTCATTCCGGATTTTTCCTCAAGCTAAACATACCCAAAAATGATCAAAAAGAAGAAGAGGAAGCTTATTTGCTTACACCTTCTTCTCGGCTCCTTCTAAAAGATGAGCCATTTAGCGTAAGGCCACTTTACATAATCATGCTCGATCCAATCTTTGTAAAGCCGTGGCATTTTGTGAGCAAATGGTTCAAAAATGATGATTCAACGTCATTTGAAACGGCTCATGGGAGGTCAGTATATGCTGGTAATGACCCTGAGTTTAATCTGTTGTTAAACAATGGCATGGCTTGTGATGCGCGGTTTATCATGAGTGTGGTGATTAAAGAATGTAAGGGAGTGTTCGAGGGGATCAATTCACTTATAGATGTCGGTGGTGGCACCGGAGCTGTGGCTAGGGCTATTACGGATGCGTTCCCTCACTTGAGCTGCACTGTTTTAGATCTACCACATGTGGTGGCTAACTTGGAAGGAGTGGCAACTTGAGCTACGTTGGAGGAGACATGTTGAAGTAATTCCTCATGCAGATGCTGTTTTCTTAAAGGTACGCATATATATATATATATATATATATATATATATATATATATATATATATATATATATACTTGAAGTTGGACACTGTACTAATCACACAAACTGAGCAATCTCATAATAAATTGTGTTAATTCATCCGTGAATATTTTTTGTCGCTGTTTGAGTATTGAATCATGACCCATCAAACTGTCAAGATAATCTACCCTCTCACTACCACTAATTAAGCTAACACTTTGTTAAATCATGTGTTAGCATTTAAATTAAATTGCTTTGATTTGCTTTAGAATATTTAATGAAACAAGACATAATTCACTTCAACAAAGTAAACGCAAATATATATACAAGTTACTAAATGCAATCGAATAACATAAAAGAACAAACAGAATTACAATGAACAGAATTCACTCATATTCTAATGTTTGAGAAGAGGATAGAGAAAGGCATGGGGGATCACGAGAAAAGGAAGAGACAGAGAATAAGGAAGAGAAATTAAGAGTGTAATTTCTCTTTGAAGCTATCTTATTGTGCTGCTTTCTTCTATTAATTGAAATATTCACCACTCCAAAGAAAAAATTCTCATCACGAGCTTTCTGATTTTTTTTTTTGTAATTTGCTCATCACAAGCTTTCTGATTATTTTTTTTTGTTAATTTGCTCATCACGAACTTTTTAATTTTCCCCAAATATAATCAATGTAAATCCTTTAATATGTCACTTTCCATACACAACCAAAATTTCTTAATGAACAGTAGATTAAAACCGTCAGGACCAGATGCCTTTGAACCTTTACATGACTTCAGTGCATAAATTATTTCCTCCTTTGTAAATAGAATTTTCTCTTTTTTCAACCAAATTTCAAAATTTCGTATCTTTTTTTCGTTATAAATTTAAAATTATCAATCTATGTCATTGGAAAGGTCTCAAAAAGATTTTTTAAATAAGAGGTATTGTTGCTAATACAAGTAAAAAAAATGAAAAGCAGTGGATATTGCCTGACTGGAGTGATGAAGAGTGCCTAAAAATACTGAAGAAATGCAAAGAGGCAATTCAAGCAAGGAAAAGGGAGGAAAGGTTATCATCATAGACATGGTAGTGGATAACCAGGAAGGAGACTACTACAGATCAATTGAAACCAAACTTTTTTTTTGATATGTTGGTGATGGTTAATGTCGGGGAAGACAGAGAACTAAGAAAGATTGGGAAGAACTCTTTAGAAGTGCTGGCTTTAGTGACTACAAGATTACTCCTGTACTTGGGTTGAGATCTCTCATTGAAGTTTTTCCTTGATCAAGGAATGTATGACAGTACTCTTTATAATTAAGCATAATAATGCCAAGGATTCTTAAATAAACTCATCTAATTTCAGTATTTTGATTGCTTTCGAGGATCTTGAATAAACTCATTTTGTATGGAATCAATCCAATATTTTTATTTTGCTAGATTGAAAATAATTTCTTTCTCTATTTTATATGATCTTAATTGAATGTCGTTGGTGTGATTCATGTTTGAGGTCTGAAATATGACTAGGTACGTTGATAGAATCATGTCACAAATAAACGAATGGTGAAATTTAAAAAATAGTCAACGGAAATTAGCTGTACAAGTTAAGTTGATCCAAAATGTCTAATTAGCAGACTACAAAACTAATCTAAAATGTAAATGTTGCACTATTAATTGTACTATAAAGTAGCAATTTGCTGTATTGTAAAATTTGGTACTATATCATCAAGTTTGGGAATGACTTAGAGTTGAGATAAGTTAACTTATAAGTTATAAATAAAAACGTTCAGCATCAATTTGGTTTATAAGTCAGAAATTAAATAAAAATAAATTATAAAGGAGTTCAGCTCATAATGACTTCTAAGTTAAAATTAAATGTAAATATTACTAAAAGACATTAAAAAAAGAGGGACAAAATAAACATTACATTTGATCAAACTAACTTCTTTTTTTTGACTTAAAAATTGACTTGTAAAAAAAGAAGTCATTGCCAAACAGGGGAATAATGACAAATGACTTATAAGTTGATTTGACCAACTTATAAGTCACTGTCGAACAAACTCTTAATGATAAATTTCAGAAGAAATTTTACAATTTAGTCGTTTATTAAGTTGAATGTAATAGTTCATGTAATGTAATTAAAACCTGGGATTGTAAGACTAAATTATGTAATTAATAAGATGTATGTGTAACTTAGTAGCCAGTTACTATGAATGTGAATAAATAGTGAGCACCAAATTTGCTGTAGCGAGTACACGAATTTGAGGGCATCACATAAATAAAGCTATCTTTGGGAAAGAGGTGGTGTGTTGGAAGGATATTTGGGAGAAAATAAAGCTGAGTTTCAGATGGTTGAATTCTAATCATGAGCGTGTTATTAAATCCGAACCGGATCACCGATTCAAACGGTTAAAATTTAAACTTGTCGGCACTCCGGTCCGGTTTGATCCGGTTTAATTGATTTGGTCAAAAATCAATTGACCCGTTGATCACTGATCGAACCGATGGTTCAATCGGTAAAACTGGTTAATTATATTGACCCAATGAACTAGTTTTTAATTATTTTTTAATATTTCTTTTGTACCAAAATTTTTTTAATATTAAAATTAATCATTTTTAGTAATATTGTAACTCAACTTTATTATGTTTTAGTTCATAAAAAATGAGATTTTTTAAAATTTTATTAATTACTAATAATATATATTTTTATATATTAATAACGTCATTGAGTCAATAATAGTTCAACCACGGTGAAACCAGTGATTCATTAGCTCGGTATCTTTCTCTGTTTTGATCTCAAAACCTTGCTCATGAGAAAAGATTAACTATTAATTGTCGCAAATGGTTAGATGAACCATGGCTTGTATTGGAAAACTGAGATGCAAATTATTTATAATGCTCTTTTGGACGGAAGCATAATTGGTTTCAATTTCATTGAGAGAAACTACATATCTTATTTTCATATGAGTGGGCAGAACTATTTATCTGCATGCTGCTGTAATCTGCAAGTGCTGCTAAACTATGGTGCTCAAGCTGATTTGGTTGACACAACCATTCAATTCCTTCTTATTATTTTGCAAGATTGAGGATCAGACATGGAGTACTTAATTTGAGCTAAATTCTTTCTCTATGATGTTCAGTTAGGTATTATCGATTCGATATTTTAAGTGTTCCTTCTTTGCTATTATGATGTAATGAACTACAACTGCGGCTCAATCCACATCATATTGATAAAAATAAATAACTTAAATAGTATGTTTTCACACGTCATACCGTCTACGAGTCCCGACTTGAAATACCAATAATACAAATCTTTGCCCATTTTACCACATACTCGGCTTACAAGTATAGACTTTTAATGAAAACACAAATGATACTTAAGGAGAAAAGTTAAGATCTATATTAACCCACATTAAGTTACATTTGCAATCGATGTAGGATTATTCCTTAAAGCCTAGTATAAAATTCGCATCAGTATATGTGACAACTCAAAAATTTAAAATATCTTGAATGATTAAATAAAGGGTTAAAGTTTAAAGCCTAGAGTGAAAATAGATGATTTATTTAAAATCTTTAAGAAAAATCTAATAATGAAATTAAGGGTTAAAGTTAGGACTGCCCAACTAGGGTACTCTAATAATGAAATGAATGGGCCACTTGTATAACATCGAAAACTTAAGATAAAGGAATCAAGAATTGGGTAACTTGAAAACCATATGAAACAAGAAGTAGCAGGTAGCAGTGTACAACTGTGATAACAGTTGGATCAAACAAATTTTGATTTTGTATAAGGAAATATATCACCTAAAGCAAGACGTACGGGTCTGTTGCTGAAAGACAACAACAAATAACAGTAGTAGCTGAGTTTGGTGATGACTAAGGAATCCCTTTAGACCTTCTGTCAACGCAGCTATGTTGCTTTAGATGTTTAACCACTATGTTCTATTATGAATGAATTGTGTCACCTAACTAATGACCCAAAATTTAGTGTAATAAAATAATGATATGGGAGATTAAAATCTAGTAAACTTAATGTCAAAAGTCGAGAGCTGCAGCCCACTGGCAGCAGCAGTTATCTGCAAATGGAAAGAAAAAAAATATAAGTAGGCAGCAAACATGTAACTATTAAACTAAGTTAAACCCTTAAAGCCTATTAATGGGCTGTTGGGGTAAAGTCAGGTTCAAATGGGGCCTTGAGGCCATGTGTGGCCACACCAAGCTTAGCTAAGCCTCACGGGGCCAAGCCAAGCTTGGTTGCTAGCATAGAAGGACAAAAAGAGGCTGCTTGATACACTTAGTCGAAGAGGGGACTGTTTTGGTGCTAGAAAATTAACATATTGTTGCAAGCATGCTAATGAATATAATTTTATGTTATAATTATATTTTTAGATTTGCTTGAATACCAAAATGTTTCTTTTGCCTACATGTGGACTGTTTGTAAGTTAGTAGCCAAATCTAGGCCTAAATAAGGACTGTTATGAGCAATGTTTGCAAACTGAAGTTGTGAGGCAGTATGAAGTCTCTAAATAGTCTAAATATATCATTTAAAAGTTGTTCCCTAAGTTAGTTAAGGTCTACAAGGTGTATTGTGCAAAGCCATGCCTAAAAAAAATACATGAAAATAAGCTTAAAAAGTAACTAACTCCCAGGTAAAGAGATACAATACCTGGACCATATAGGCTAGTTTCAATAGCCGTTATGACACAAGTGAGCTATACAAACTAACCAAACCAAGTATAGACTGTTTTAAGTGTTGGTCTTGTCAAAAAACACATTTTTGACAAATAGTGGACTGTTTTGGATGATTGTTAGCACCTGAACTCATATAAAGTTCCTAATACCTGATTATAACTGTCCCAAATCATGGCCATTACCAAAGCTAACAAGAAAACCAATTTAAGCTCTCTTTTCAAGCCTAAAGTGAGCTTTAATAAGTCAAAATGAGTAAGATAATTAAATAAAGTGTGGTGATGCTAAAAGTAACCTTAGGTAACTTAAATATAAATGCCTAGACTATCCTAGTGTCCAGAACTGGAAATTTTTTTGGAAAAAGTACAAAATCAGTTTTGTAAAAAAAATTAAGAAAATGGCTAAGTTTGAGCTCTGTTTTGGGGAGCTTAATGGGCATGAACATGAAACCTAAACCTTGATTAAAACAACTTGTGGTATGGTCTAGAAGTAGGGCCAAGTGGTTAAGCTCTTGGCTTAACCAAGGAGTTTAAACAAATCACCAAACTAGCATG